>CM054821.1:2281163-2881163 GCA_028984105.1 Lavandula angustifolia
CGGCTGGAAAAGCACCGCACGTCGCATGGTGTCCAGTGCGCCCCCGGTGGCCCTTGAAAATCCGGAGGATCAAGTACTGTCAGCGCCCGATCGTACTCATAATCGTATCAGGTCTCCAAGGTGAACATCCTCTGGTCGATGGAACAATGTAGGCAAGGGAAGTTGGCAAAATAGATCTGTAACTTCGGGAAAAGAATTGGCTCTGAGGATCGGGCACGGGGGTCCCAACCCCAAACCCATCGACTGTCGGTGAACTGCTCAAGCTGCTCACGCGACGAGAGCAGGTCGTCGCATGCCGGTCGGGGGACGGACTCGGAATGGCTCCCTCGGAGGCCTTCCCCGAGCATCGAACGGTCAGCTCATAACTATTACGGACAAGGGGAATCCTTCTGTTTAATTAAAACAAAGCATTGTGATGGTCCCTGCGGATGCTGACACAATGTGATTTCTGCCTAGTACTTTGAATGTCAAAGTGAAGAAATTCAACCAAGCGCGGGTAAACAGCGGTAGTAACTATGACTCTCTTAAAATAGCCAAATTGCCTCATCATCTAATTAGTGACGCGCATGAATGGATTAACGAGATTCCCACTGTCCCTGTATACTATCCACTGAAACCACAGCCAAGGGAGCAGGCTTGGTGGAATCAGCGGGGAAAGAAGACCCTGTTGAGCTTGACTTTGGTCCGACTTTGTGAAATGACTTAAGAGGTGTAGGATAAGTGGGAGCCGAAAGGCAAAAGTGAAATACTACTACTTTTAAAGTTATTGGAATTCCAACCATGCAATGGAAATCAGCACATGACGTCAAGTGTGGACAAGGTCATGCATAGACCGAATGTAATTCCCCAGTCACGTGATTTTGGAGATGGAAATGCAGCGTATCCAAATTCAACCAATGATTCTAGTGCTCCATCAACAGACCCTTGCTGTTCCTATAGAGATTCATCAGAGGAGGCCTTCATCTTAAGTCACTATCCACGATACCCTCCCGGATCGACCGAAGTTGAGCAGAGTTCTAATAGCACATCCATACAAGTTCAAGGTACAATACAAGAGGTATCCTCGAACATGGATAATTCCCAAAAAAGTAGCGAGGCTCAACGTCCCACTACCCGCAAGTCATGAATCGGGTGATGAGTCAATAAAATCCCTACCAAAGGAGAAGGAAAAATTAATAAATGTACCTGTCGTGCACAATCAAGGAAAATATGCAGCTATTGGTAGGAATAAAAGGAACAAAAATAAGTCCCCGACAAGAAAAGATGTCGGACGTCAACAACCAAAACAAACCCATAACCGCCAATGATAGTTGTCACATGGAATACACAAGGGCTCTCAAAGCCCAACAAGCAAAGAGCCATCAAGGAGCGGGTCCTGAAATACAAGACGGACGTGGTTGGGTTACTTGAAACAAAGTTAAGCGAAAAGGCCTACAAAAGTTCATTGCCTTCCAATTTAATGATTGGCTTCACATAAGTAATTTCAGTGTGCAAAAGGGAGGCCGAATGATACTCCTTTGGAATCCAAACACTGTTTCAGTAGTGGTTAAGGGCCTAGAAGAGCAGGTTATCCACACCTCTATTAATTGTTTATCCACTAACTGTCAATTTAACTTCTCTCTTGTTTTTGGTAAGTATTCTGTATGTGATAGGCGGGAATTATGGGACTCACTTCTAACTAATATCCCGCTTGATGAACCAAGTCTTATCACCGGCGATTTTAATTGTATATTGGACCCGGACGAAAGGAGGGGCATGGTTATCCCAAGGGAGAGAGAATACAAGGATTTTGTGGATACTTGTGCCTTCCTCGGCCTTGAAGACGTAACTTATACCGGCTGCCGTTTCACTTGGAGCAATGGAACAGTGTTCACCAAACTCGATCGTGTTCTCACTAATCATGCTTGGTTTGATAAACAATATTTGTGCAGAGCCGAATTCCCTCCCTTAGGAATTATATCTGATCACTCCCCATCCATTTCATATTTATTTGAGGAGATTGCTACTAACCAAAAACCCTTCAAGTTTTTTAACATGTGGATGAAGCATGTAGGTCTCAAAGATTTGCTTGGAGAGTTTTGGCCGGTAGATGTGAGAGGAGTAGCTCAATACCGACTTGCATTCCGTGTAAAGGAATTCCAAACTAATTTGAAAGAATTCAACTTCAAGGAGTTCAGTGGCATCTCAGAACGGGCTAAGAATGCAAGGGACGAGTTAGATCAAGCCCAAGAGGAGTTAGATAAAGATACCAATGACGCCTCGTTGAGGGAGCGTGTGGCGGAGTGCAGGCAGCGAGCCCTCTTCCTTGATTCGAATGAGAGAGAGTTTTACTCACAACGGGCTAAGAATAATCATTCACTCCTTAATAACCGCTGCAGAAAATTCTTTCATTCTTTGGTCAAAAGGAATACTTCTCGTAACACTATCTCCCTTTTATGTAGGAATGACGACTCGATCACTTATGATCAAAAGGAGATTGCAGGAAGGTTTGTGGACTTCTATACCAACCTTTTTGGTATCCGGCGAGTGACATCCCCCTTGGTCCCTGAAGTGATGCATAACGGACCAGTCGTATCAAATGAACAAGGATGGGATATGATTCGCGCCGTTGAAACTAAAGAAATCAAGGCTGCACTATTCGATATCAATGAGGAAAAAGCCCCGGGACCGGACGGATATTCAGTTGCCTTCTTCAAGAAGAATTGGGAATTTCTAGAAGCTGACATTGTCCAAGCAGTGAAGGAGTTTTTTCTTGAATGGAGAGCTCCTTATGCAGCTCAATGCAACATTTATCACTTTAATACCATAAACAAGGAGCAACCCTCGGTGGACGATTTTAGACCGATTGCATGCTGCAATGTCGTGTACAAGATTATTACCAAGATCTTAGCGAGGCGGATGTCACATGTTCTGCCAACTATCGTCAATTCAGCACAATCCGCTTTCATTAAAGTGCGAAGTATCTTAGATAATATCTTCCTTGCCCAAGAATTGATGAGAAGCTACGAAAGAAAGTTCGTCTCGCCTAGGTGCATCGTCAAGATCGATTTAAGGAAGGCATATGATACGGTCTCTTGGGACTTTCTTGGTCAAGTCCTTGTGGAGCTCAACTTTCATCCGAGGTTCATACATTGGATTATGACATGTGTGACTAACCCCAAATTCTCAATAATAGTTAATAGAGGAGTGTACGGTTATTTTGAAGGGAAACGAGGCCTTCGGCAAGGAGACCCTATGTCTCCTTCTTTATTCATCCTTTGCATGGAATACATTGATAATCAAATCTAAGACTGCCAAGTTAACCAATTCAAATTATAATTTTCACCCCAAGTGTGAAAGGGACGAAATAACACACCTCATGTTTGCCGATGACCTTATGCTGTTGGGACGAGGTGACGCCATGACCTTGGAAGTCTTGTCGGGGGTAATGAAGGAATTCGAGGACACATCCGGCTTAGAGGTGAATCAAGGAAAATCGAATTTATTCATTGCCGGAGTCGATAATAAGCAAGAAAAGGAAAGACTAAGGGCAGTCATTGATTTTCCCTAGGAGTTCTACCGATCCGCTATCTTGGAGTGCCACTTGCCTCAAAAAAGTTGAATATCACCAATTATGAGCCTTTGATTGAACAAATTTCATCCTTCACCAAGAGATGGGCCTCTAAGACATTATCATATGCGGGTAGAAATCAACTTATTCAATCGGTTTCGCAAGGAGTCGAGTGCTATTGGTTGCAAGTTTTCCCTTGCCTAGCAACGTGATTGATCGTATTATCTCCATTGCACAACAATTCTTATGGGGCTCGAAGGATACTCCCATTGCTTGGAAAGAATGCTGCAAACCAAAAACTAAAGGAGGCATTGGCCTTAGGGACTTCGGAGCTTGTAATTCGGCTCTCCTCTCGAGAATTCTTTGGAATATCCATCAAAAAGCCGATTCATTATGGATCCAATGGATCTGATGAGTCGATTTCATACCTAATTATTTCTGTCCGAAAAGTCACTTAACTGTGCAGGCGAGACGCTTTTGTTGGCAGTTATGCAGGAAAATAGGCTGATTTGGCACGACACGTGGAAATGATGTGGCAACGAGTTTCCAGCTGGAATGGCGAGATTTTGAGCGGATTTGGCCAAGAAAAGAAAGAAGGAAAGAAGAAGAGAAGAAAGGAAAGAAGGAAGGAAGGAAAGGAGATAGATAATGAAGGATGAGATATTACCATATCTCATAGATCCTTTCCTTATCCAAAAAGGAACCCTAGATGTGATCTAATTCCAAGGAGCCTTATAAAAGGATGAGGGAGGCACGAAATTCAAACACCTCTTCGACAGCTCTCGACCTCCTCATAATCACGACACATCAATCCTTTTCCGATCCATCCATTTCTGATTTCATACGCCGCCGCCGCCGACCGAAGCCACGCCACCGTCGCCGATATTCCACCACCGCCGAGGAGAAGAACCAACAATCTTTCCATTTACTTCATGCAGTTCCTTTAGTTCAAGTAGAAGAAAACAAATACTTTCGTATTTCAGCTTTTAATGTTCGCACTTTTAGTTTAGTTCGTTGCTTTCAGTTTCCGTTCGTTTTGAGAGATCGAAGACTATCGGTACTCTTGATCCTATTTCATTTCCAGTTTTAATTCAGTTTGTGTTTCGTTCAAATTCAGTACGTGTTTTGTTCTTAGTTTTAGTTCGTATCTTTATTTTATTTTCAGTTTTCGTGCATGCTATGGTTAGGGTTACGAATGATGTATGTTCTGTTTTGCAAAGTGTCTTACCTGTGCAGTCAGGACAGTTTCATGAGTAGCTAAACTTTTAGTGGTCCGGCAGGATGTAAAACGCACACGTGAACAGTACATGAGGCTTAGGTGCTGATAATTAATTGAAGGGTTTCGGGTTAATTCTGGTTTATTTAATCTGACTAGTAATTTAGGCTTGATCACCCTAAGTTGTGTAGTTTGTAGCTAACTTAGTACTTCCATCGTTTCTCGTGGAACAAGGCTAAGTAAGTAGCAAAGTTATTCATTAGAATAATTGGATTAAACCGGTAGGAGACTATTAGATGCCCAACATACGAGTAGGCTCCTATACTAGGCTCCCTTAGTTCGATAAAGTTGTTTAGCTATTAAATCTATTGATTGACCAACAACGTATGTTGTAGCTAAATTAGGGAAGTAGCCGTTTCGATGCCCAACATGGCGGTTACCGACTAAGTAAGTGGGAGTGAGAATTACGCAGTTTAAGTTATGGTAATCTATAACTAGTTGATTCTTAAGATTAATTCATTTTATGTGCCGAGGATTGGAATTACGTCTGTGTGAATATTCTGCTGGACCCATCTCTCAACTGCCTAGTTAAAACATTTTTATTCAGTTTCTAGTTTTTACATTTCTTTCAGTCTTTTTACAAGTTCTTAGTTTAGATAAAAACCTAAAACTTGCGTAGTTGCTAACCAAACCCAAGATAAGTAGAAAAATAATGTGTCTAGTCCTCCGTTCCCTGTGTTCGATACCCTGTGAACTATACTGATATAATTCTCGAAGGATTATTTGGTGCAATACAGCGATCACCAGGATCCATGGATAGTACCTCAAAGGGAGAAATGTTTGGCAATGGCAACTTAAAAAAGGGTCTTCTCCCCTTCTCACCAAGCTGGCTTCGATCTGGGACCTTATCTTGGCAAAAACCAATAGCTCGGAGGAGTCAAGTTCAAAATTACTACACGAATGGTTGAATCCAGCAGCTCGGCCAAGGCATATGAATGGTTCCGACCCAAAGGGACTTCTTTGTTTTGGCACAAGTTCGTATGGAAGAACTTTCTACCACCCAAAATGTCGTTTTTGACTTGGATGGCAATCGAAGGGAGACTCTCCACCTATGATAGACTTGGCTATCTTAATTTTAATCAAACATGTCCCCTATGCTCCAATTCTGATAAAACTAATGCTCATTTATTCTTTCAATGTCAGGTTACCCGTCAAGTTTGGAGCAAAGTGAAGGAGTGGCTGCATTTGAACAATAGAGCTCTGACCACCATTCAAAGTGCTATCAAGTGGATGGACCGTGAAAAGAAAGGTTCGGCGGTTCTGAGGAAAGCAAAGAGGATTGCTCTCGTAGCAACGATCAACCACATTTGGAAAGCACAGAATGCTAAAGTCTTTGACAACGAACCATTCGAGGAAAAGCGCATCACATGGAAGATAAAGAGAGATGCATGTGTTGTGTTGTATTCCTTGTTTCCTCGGACATTGTAGTCAAAATGCTAACATGTACTTAGAGCATTCTCGGTACCTACATAAGGGTACTCTTTTTCCTTGTGCGACGTTTTTTCCGATAGAATTTTTCGTCGTACAAGGTTTTAATGAGGCCCGGCTTCCGCACTCATCAATTTGTGGGAGTTACCACTTTGGTAGGTACCAAAGTCATCACCTATCCCTAAGCTTGTGTTGTTGGTTTGCATGCTTCGTTTATGTAATATGGGATAGGATGCTTCAATAGCTTGTAATCATCATCTATGAAATAATTTACACATGAAAGTAAATAATATACATGTTATGAAACATAACATCAAAACTCAACAGAAATTGTAAGAAATTGAGATAATGCTCTACAACATGGATTCCTAATAATACCTCCCCACCCATTTCATTATCACGATTTTCTTGTTTTAATTTTGATAGCAACGTATGAATAAATAGATTTATTATATTAATTAAATTGTGTGACACCTGACATTAATAATTCTTAATTGGAAATGTAAACTCGATTTTCTGTTTTTTTTTTATATCTTTTTTATGAAAGGACAATAAACTACTCCATCCGTCTCAAAATTCTTGTCCGTTATTCTATTTTGGGTTGTCCCAAAATTCTTGTCCACTTTTCTTTTTTAGTAAATTATTACACATAACTTTTTTGTGGGACCCACAACTTTATACCAATCTACACATAACTAACAACTCTCCTTAAAAATCGTATAAAAAATAAATTGAACAAGAATTTTGGGATGGAGAGAGTAATTTAATGGGACGAAGGGTGGGTGGTGGGGGTAAATGTTACATCTTGTCAAGAGGTCAAATCAAACAGGTGAAAAAAGCTTCGTTTTCTTCATGTGCAATTTATTCCATTTAAATTTACTTTTTATGTATTTTGGCAGGATTTAATCAGAGTCGGGACATGTGCAATTTCCTCCAACCCTAAAAATATTATTAGCAGTAGAATCAGAGCCTCCTGCGGTACTTCTCCTCCCCCTCTTCGCCTTGTCTGCTCAATACTGTACCTTTTCCTTTCATTGTCTTTTCCTAATTTTATTTCATCTATCTAAAATTATATTGGGCTGATACAACATAAAAGGGTAATGACGTTTTCAGTTCCTCATCTTTCCTTAATTCCTTTACTTGTAATTTTCGTTCCGTAATTTTTGATTTTATAATTTTGATTTTGTGAATTTTATTCACTGGTGATTTTGGTTCTAAAACTTTTAATATTACATTTTTGGTCCTGTATCTTGCAATTGCTTGCAGTTTCCCTCTCGTAATTTTTAATGCGGTATTTCTGGTCCGGTATATTTGGCTTACTTGCAATTTCAGTCCCGTAACTTTTAATGCGTTGTTTTTAGTACCGTATTTTTCATTTATTTGTGATTTTGATCCAGATAATTTTTTATTTACTCGAAATTAGATAGATAAATTTTAATAAGGCTTTTTAATCTCGTATCTTTTCAATACTGACAATTTAAATCTCATACATTTTAAAAACTGGATTTTAATCACGTAAGCATTTTACTTATGTATATTTAAATAAGATTATAATAATAGGAACCAAAACAATAATAGATGGTAAGATTTTAATATGCATAATCCTGTTTGTAGCACATCACCGACGCCTTCTCACTCAGCCTTCTTCCTCACCGCCTCGATACGATATAACTTCCTCTCCATGCTATGTACGTTGACGTTTACTCACCGGCGTCTACATTGACGTTGGTTCCTCCAGAATCGGCCTTGACTCAGTCCTTGCCTCCGTAACCCGTTGACCAAGTGCGCTTGTCTTCCACCGCTTCCGCCCAAATGTAGTACTCCTTCGCTCCTATTGAGATAGTATAGTTTCGTTTTTGCACGATTTTTAAGAAAAATATTTAATATGTATAAAATTGTGTAAAGATATGGTTCCATCAAAAGAAATGTCAATAATAATTTATGAAAAAAATTGGACAATTTCAATTATACAATCCAAAAATATATACTAAATTATTTTAATGGGAGGAAGTACTAGTAATTAATAAATCATCATTATTAATTTATATAAAACTCTAGCCATTTATTAATATTTTGGTTCCTATTAATAAAAAATTACTTAAATGCATAAGTCAAATGGTTACGTAATTAAAATTCGATTTAAAAAATGTAAGGGATTAAAATTATCGATATTGAAAACATATGAGATTAGAATTACCGTATTAAAACTTACTTAATCAAAATTACGAGTAAATAAAATTTATGGGATCAAAACTACAAGTAACTGAAAGATACAGGACTAAAAACGTCGCATTAAAAGCTAGAGCACCAAAAACGCATGTAAACGAAAGATACGGGACTAAAAGTGCCGCATTAAAAGTTATGAGACAAAAATTGCAAATAATATAAAATACGAGACTAAAAATGCCTCATTAAAAGTCACGGGACTAAAATCACAAATAATTAAAAGATACGGGAATAAAAAACGCAGAATTAAAAATTATGGGTAAAAACAAAAGAGATATTGGACCGAAAACTCTATTTTCACGAACATAAAAAGCTTGGCCTAATATATTTATCCGAGTCAAATAAATATTATAAAAAAATATTCTAAATTGTCTTATCCACTTTACATTTTACATATAATTAGATTAGATGTCTATACCGGTTATGGTTCTTCTAAAAAACACCATTTAGCTAAAGAGGTAAGAACTCATTAGAGCCTTAGATCTTACCATCTATGGTTCACAAGTATTTTAATTTTTTAATCTAAGAAATAAACTAAAGGTTAAATTGCGAACAAGAATTTCACAAACATTGGAATAGCGGGTTCTATAGCTCATTACAAAATTAAAATAGAAACGCACCCAAAATCACCTCCACCCAAATCCATTAATTCCCTCTCTACAAAATTGGTAATTCCACCTTCTTTTTATGTAAATGGGCGATTCTCTCCGGTCAAGTAGCTTACTTAGTTCATCAATTCCCACGATTTAGTTTGATAGAGGCAAGTTTTATCGTCATAATACACGTTTTTGTATAAAATTGAACCCTAGAATTGTGATTTTCAAGTTTAAATCTGTAATAGTTTGAGACCCATTATATGAATCGATATTTAAGTTGTATAATTGAACCACTAACTTCATCCATGCTCTACTGTCAATTCTCTCTCTACAAAATATATAATTTCATCATTTTACATTATAAATTAGTTTATGCATGCAATTGGTTATGTTGGGAAAACAAAAGAGTATTTGTTGGGTTTATTTATTTATTTATTTGTTTTTGATTTGTAACAATAGAGGTGCATAATTGTGGAGAATGTACAAAGCCGTAAGTTTTCATGCATGAATTCCTAATTGTTATGCATAAATTCGTAATTATTAGTACTATCGTAAAATATTACTACGTCTTATTTGTTGTTACTTACTTTAGTATCTTTGTTTATAACTTAAACATTTACATAATTTCACTGATGAGTTTTTGGGTGGGTTGAGAGGTGGGGGAATGAATATACTTGACTATAAGTTTTATCTCAGACGCGAAAGTCAACCTTTTACTGAAGTCACTTACTGGACCAAAGACTCTGCTTTTCAAGTTAGCTTTCTCATCGCCATGGTAGTGTGATACTGAGTACTAAGTATTATTCACTGACTGAAGTAAGTTTACAAGCAATTCAGTACGAGTATAAGAGCGGAAAGATAATTTAGGGGAAAGTTCTCGTAAGCCTTAGGTAGTGAATGCAGAATGATATCTACCTTAACCCCAAGGTCTAAGATACCACCAATACTAGCAAGCCGATCTAGCAGCTCGATCACATGTAAAACATGATCCTGCATGGATGCACCTTCAGTCATATAGCAAGTCGTAACCTGCTTCAAGAGATGAAATCTCTGAGACCTATCAGTATCACCAAACTTTTCCCCCATAGAATCACATATAACTCCCGCATGAGGCGTGTTTTCATACTGTGAAGCAAACGAATCAGTCATAGTAGATAGAATAACAAAACGAGTCTTCTCATTATCATCTATCCACTTCTTTGATTCACTTATCTGCTCCTCATTCTTCGGGGAGTTCGGGCTCTGGGATACTGAGAACATACATTATTTTCTCAGCTTGGAACATGAGTGTAAGGTTTCTCTTCCACTCTTTATAGTTGTTTGGACCCATTAAGGATCGGTTCATGAGATCGTTAATTACAACTTGAATAGACAAATCTGAAATAAAATTTAAAATAATGTAAAAAACATTTATTTGCACATTATTTGTAATTAATGTTATTGTAACCTTTTGATAAACCAATAACATTAAAAACATCGAACAACCCTAGGAATTACACTCGTAAGCCACTCAGGTGGACGTTTACTTGCGTAACCCTAAACCAAACTATTTACCTAGCTCTTTAATTTCGATCCACGTCTAGGTTCTTAAGACGAATGTAATTAGTAGTTCAATATTACTAGACCATGTAACTATTAATATTAAAATACTGGAAGAGACTTCTCAGGAAGTTGTACTTGCGGTGATATCTAAGATTTGACAATTACATTGACCGAATTAACATCAAATCTTGAAAGTGGCATACTTACGAGAACCATACCGTATTCAATTTGATTTAACTAGCCATCTTATTTAATTATTATCTTTTAGAGTACTCATGTTTACTAGGCATGTAAGCCACTCAGGTGGACGTTTACAACTTCGCTCCCACTACTCAATAATAATTAAATATTTTTTTAGAAAATCCATCTCACAAGACTCGAAGTTCAAAAATATAAGTAAGCCACTCAGGTGGACGTATACTTATATTGTTGTTCTACTTTTGTGTAGGGCCCAATTAATGGAGGCCCGAATTAATGCTTAATATCCAATTCAATTGGAGTCTAATTAAACATTAATTATTTCGCTTAGTCTTTTTCTTCAGAAGATTTGTTTTTGATTCATTCTTAAACCACATAAACCCTAAAGCATGCAATTTCTAAGTGTACAAAAATAAAACGTGCTCGTGAAAAATTAAGCATGCTTTAAAAATGAATTAAATCCTATTTTCATGCTTTTCTAAGCGCAATTAAACACGTAATTGCATGCTAAAACATAAGAATAAATAAATGCAAAAATAAAAAATAAAACGTCGTTTGTGAAAAAAAAAACACATAATTCCTAACTATTATATATCACGAACAAAATACAACTCTTCAAAATCTTCAAAATTTGCGAATCCGGAAACCTCCACGTCAGCGCCACGTGGCGCCAAGTCAGCAAGGGCTGACGTCAGCGGCCTAAGGCTGACGTTAGCACGCCCACAAGCTACAGCAGTTCTGCACCGGTTCTTAGCCGCCCGCCAACGTCTTCAAGGTCGTCCGGCGATGGTGAGTCAGTAACCGCTATCCACGACCCACGCCCGCGCCACCGTGTTTATTCTGGGCTGCTCCGCCGTCGTCCGCCCCTCCGCCTCCTTGCCGTCGTCTCCTAGATGTTTGGGCGGCCAAGATCCGCCCTCATCTACCACCGCCTCGATAGGAATCCGCGTAATTGCGCAACCCGTTACCGGCGAGTTTTAACGCTCGAATTCACGTGTTTTCGAGTCGCAATTCGATCAATTGAAAGAGAGAAAATGATGTTTGGACACTCACGACCACCGGGTAACGGATTCAAGACAAGATTAGTCCATCAATTTCCACAATTTCAAACAAAATTGTCGGAAAACTATAATTCAAGCAGCGAACTTGCGTCGACGAACCCAATCGCATCCGAAGTCCAATAACCCCATACGACCGATCAACGTGAAGCTCGTAAGACGACGAACCAAACAGCGCAAACCACTTGGTCGGAGGTGGCCGGATGCGCAACCACTCGTTGTTGCAAGTAGCGGCGGAACCCTAGCCAAAACTAGGGTTTCTGGTGAATTTTGAGGGTTTCGCCTTTTCGCCTCGATTTTCATGCCAATCGGACCAATATTCAGAACAATTACAATATAATTGAAACAGGTTGGCCGTATATTCTACTCGTGGATTTTCTCACAAGAAAAATGGTACATTAGGATCAAAACAGTGGCTCACAGTCACAGGCCGCTTCAAAACACGAAAATTCCAGAAAACGACGAAAAACCCTAAGCATGCTCCTACGAAAGCAATAATTAGAGCCAAAACCTTGGCTCTGATTGAAGGAATACGGAGAATAAATTATACCTTTCCTCCGCGTATGTTGTGCTGCTTTGATTATCGCTCCTGTTTCAGACCTTCTGATCCGTGTCCTATGCCTTTCTCTCTTTCTATGTGGACAGGGAACTGAGAGAAAATGGTTTATTTTCACTCTCGTGTAAGACACGTTCTGAACGTGAATAATGGCGTAATCATAATTCATAAACGTGTATCTCTATATATAATAGAATGTATAAAAATAATTATATTATAATTGTGGTCCATTAATAATTATATTGTAATGGCCTTCCAAAACATTAATATGAGCACATAATATAATTAATAATAACTGGGCTACATATTTATCAATTAATTGGCTCATCCAATTAATTTCAGATAAATAATTTTTATTTTATTAAATAATATATAAATATATTAATCTATAAATATAAATTCCCGAGAGAGCAGAATAAATACAGGGCAATCAATTGATCAGACCAGGGATCCAATACAAGAAATAAAGTCGAGCTTCAAATTAATTAATTATATATGCTGCAAAATTAATTAATAAACACAGATTCATTCCACTAGAGAATTTGTGTTAGCTTAACCTTTTATCCCAACTTGAACATGGACTTGTATTTAGACTTAATTGATCTACATATTTAAGAATTAAATATCTGTTAATTAATTAAGCTCACTGATAGCTTAAATTAATTAACATATTTTAAATCAGACAGGAGAATGAATAGTGAAAGGAAAGTACATTGTATACAAGCAAAAAAATGTTGCTTGTTTATTTTCATTTAATTTAAAGAAAACACATTGTATAAAGCTACTAATCATCCCATATACGCAAATAAGTTCGTATTCAAGCCGTTTAGTTTAGTCTGGTTCGTTAATTAAATGAGTCGAGTTTGAACTTAACATTTCTCGATTGGTTAGTTTGTGTGCAAATTCATTTGATGAGAACATCTAAAAATATAAATGATTAAAGACATGAATAAATATGTTTAAATTAGCTTGCGAGCATCGTACATAGTGTTTGAGAATAAAAATTGAACTATACTTAGAGGAGTACTAACAAACAAGATATGTTAGAATTTTGACAAAACTATACTGAGATTGCAATCTCTATCTCTCAATATATAATACACTCTTCGTTCCATTAAAGATGACTTTTTTTATGTCGATATTAAAAAACTTACTTATTTTGTGTAAGTATAAAGTTAGTGTTATTCATTAAATTATACTCCCACCGTCCCATAGAAAGTGACTTATTTTTCTTTTTGGGTTGTTCCATAAATAGTGTCATGTTTTAAAAAAAAAATAAAGTATGTTTGAATCAAAATTAACAACTTAAAAATAAAATAATATATACTATACAATATAAAATTCTTAATCTCCTTATTCCATAAAAAAATTGGATTGGGAGTAAAAACAAAGAGAGAGTAATTATTATGAACAAAACTTCAACGAAAAAAAAACCTACTTTAATTGGATTGGGAGTAAAAACAAAAGAGAGTACTTGCATTTTAGAAAAAAGAAAAAAAAGGTCAATTCAATTATTGTATCCCACTTTATAAACCCTTATGGAGTAGTTTCTGTTTTAGTGTTGTGGATCTTGAAATTATCAACAAATCTTCTTTGCTTCTTCCCTCTTTCAGCTCCACTTTTCCACACACAAACTATTAGTTTCTTTCCTCAAAAATTCCCAAATGAATCTTGCTGTCCAGGTGCAGAGCATGGTTGGAATCATTAAGGTTTAGATCAAACTAGAAATATTCTGCAATAATCTGATCACCAAAAAAAGAAGAAAAATGTCTGGTCCAGCCCTAGTCAGCTACAAAAACTCCAGCAGTCCCACATCGGAAACAAGCCAAAAGGGGACCTCTTCTTCTTCTTCTTCTTCTTCCCTCAGCCGGTATGAGTCCCAGAAGCGCCGCGACTGGAATACTTTCGGGCAGTACTTGAAGAACCACAAGCCGCCGCTCGTGCTCAGCCGCTGCAGCGGCGCTCACATCCTCGAATTCCTCCGCTACCTCGACCAGTTCGGAAAGACCAAGGTCCACAACAATAGCTGCCCGTTCTTCGGCCACCCTCACCCTCCCGCGCCCTGCCCCTGCCCGCTCAAGCAGGCGTGGGGCAGCCTCGACGCGCTCGTCGGCCGCCTACGCGCCGCCTTCGAGGAGAACGGTGGCCGGCCAGAGGCAAATCCGTTTGGCGTACGCGCCGTCAGGCTTTATCTGCGTGAGGTGAGGGATTCGCAGGCGAAGGCGAGAGGGATTGCCTACGAGAAGAAGAAACGGAAGAAGCCCTCCAAGCAGGCGGCGGCGGAGCTCGACGGCGATGACGTGGAGGCGCTAAGAACGACAGGTGGTGGTCTGATAATGGTGGGGTCGTCTACTTCGAGGAGTCCGATGATTATTCCTTTATCAGTTCTTAATTAGGCTTGTTTGTTTTAGCTTGTACTGAATCTGTAGCAGAAGTTAGATAGTTTAGTTGGTTAATTTGTGAAAT
Organism: Lavandula angustifolia; assembly: GCA_028984105.1. Taxonomy (NCBI): domain Eukaryota; kingdom Viridiplantae; phylum Streptophyta; class Magnoliopsida; order Lamiales; family Lamiaceae; genus Lavandula; species Lavandula angustifolia. The sequence continues at coordinate 2,296,060 of CM054821.1, forward strand.
AATAAGGCTACGAAGAAATCCCTAACTGCGAAGGCGGATTACATTTTGAAACTAAAAAAGTTAGGGTTTATGTTAAGAATGTTGATGCTATTTTCTTGTCTGTCAATGTTTTTATGTTGATGCTAAGATCATGGCAATGTTTGGACCTCTCTAACGTGCGTCAGTAATGATGATCTAATCATGAAATAAGCAGTAAACCCTAATTTGGCAATTATTTTGATAATTTAGGCCAATGAAATTTTCAATTATATATCGCTTTGGATTGTGTATCTGAAAGGAGAGAGTTGAAGTTAATGAGATAATTCGTTACGACGCTGGTTCAAACCCAAAAACATGATGGCAAAACTTCCTTAAGTACGGTTTTCGAGTCCTATAAGTTGACACGATTTCAGTTGGTGTATTGAGAGTGTTTCTCAACATGGTAGGGAGTGTTGTGAGAACTTATATTGGAGTCCTTTCTTCTTAAAGAAGATCAATATTGGCGGGAGGTATGTCTCTTGGGCTTCCGCATATTGTTATACGATTTATGAGCATATGTTTAGTAGAGGAAATATTGGTGATTTTGGATCCAAAAGTTTCATGTACTTGTGATTTCAGTACTCCCGCAATGTTACATGTGACGGTCTGTTAACTTTTATTATTTGCGATTTTGGTCCAGTAATTTTTATTTATTAGTGATTTGATCTTTTAATTTTTCAACACTGCAACTTTGATCCGTAACTTAACTTTCAACACTGCAACTTTGATCCGTAACTTTTCGATACCGAAGATTTTGATCTTGTATTTTCTCAATACTATACTGTGATTTTAATTCCGTAATTTTTACTTTCCTACGATTTGGTGCCGCAACTATAAGATTTCTACATTTGAGGACTTATATTTTTTTTCCTTAATTTAGTGAAATTCTTTTCTTCGCATTGATGAGTTGAGGTAGTTAAATTTGTATCATGGCTGGACTTTAGGTATTGTTATGTAAAGTGCTCTTTAGTAGCATCATGACCAACAAATTGAAAATACACAGAAACCTTCATTTGAAACACCAAGTCTTAATAGGCTCTTGGTCATATTAAAGCAATACAAAAGTATCTAAACATTGTGCACGCATAGATTATCAATTCTTCAAACAAGATTCCTTTGGAGTGGGCTTCTTCATCTTTTCCATTACTTTGTAGAGATTGAATAGCCCACCATAACAATAGCTAACTAACTTGATGTAGAATCACGATATCATGCCACCAACTCCTTATCCAATCGAGAAGGTACAAGGCCAGGGACATTTACATATGATTGCAATGGAAATGTCATACTTGTTGACAATATGTTTCTTGAGAAAAACACAACCATTAAATTTTTCGACAAGCCCATTTAAGATTAATATTGACTAATATATATAATTGATGAAAAGAAACCAATAATCATGATATTCATGCCACCAAATGTTAATTCTTTTATGATCATCACCTATTGGCATTTGCAGTAGAATATTCAAAGTACACACCACCGCTTGCCATATTTTTCGACAAGCTCTTTGTTTAACATTATCTGAGCCTTACTTCACTGTATGGAGGTCTCTAGCTTTCTAACAATGCTCTGCCTTCTTCAACATAAGTTAAATGTTACACAACCATTGTTGAGAGTCCTATAACAGTTGGACCTTGAATTGAAATAAGCCTTACACCACTGTGATGGAGGTATATTTTCGATCTTAACAACTTTTTGGGCCCAAAGCTTCAATTTATTTCATAGCATGTTGGTTCAGAGACGAGTCTTCAGGTGTAGAGGGGGGAGAATACACCTGAGTACAAGTTTTATCTCAAACGCGAAAGTCAGTGTACCAGGAGATCTTCAATTGCTAATATTGAGCACTTTCAGTCGATCATTCATTGGACAAATCTCTAGTTATAGTCCTAGCGACTTTACAAGGGTTCAAACACGAGGTTTGAGATTCTCCAACTGATCAAGGAGTTCTTATAATAACAACAGTTCAAGAAATGAACTACTTCAGTTTTCTCAGCGTAAGATCTAACAAGGTTAGCTTAGAATATAGAATGAGAACTAGATTACTCTAGAGTAAAGAACTATAGAATGATTCTATCTATACAAAAGGTTCTTCGCTGGATTTCCTTTACGATTGCTAGAGCTTTGAACGCTTGATGTTTCCGGTTATATCTTCAATGCTTGAAAATTGATCTCTATTTAAAGTCTTGACTTATGGAGAGATCTGTTGGAGAGAACCTAGCCACGTGTCAAAAACAACAAGGAAAACGACTATCTCAAGATTTTGAACGTTACTGTAGAGATTCTCTCCTTTTCAGCTAGGAGCAGCTTTGTGTCAGGGTAGGTGCAGTGCTGGCGGCTCTTTATTGGTCGAGGTACATTGAGGCTTGTTCAAAATCTGATGGAGTTGACTTCCTCTGATTCCCTGGTTACTTTACTGAGTGGTCCTCTACTGAAATTCTTTTAAGAGATTCAGCTTGTAAAGTCGATTCCTTCTTTACCGATGTTCAACAAACATTCAGTAGGTTCTGAGCAACCATATTGAGTTTTCAATACTGAGTAAACACATCCGAGAATAATAAGCTACTGAACTCTAGCTAGCCTATTGAGTTCCTAGTGATCGCTGTATTGCATCAAATATTCCTGCAAATCTGAGAATTAAATCAGTATAGTTCACAGGGTATCGAACATAGGGAACGGACAATTGGACGCATTATTTTTCTACTCATCTATGGTTTTGGTTAGCAACCACGCAGGTTTAGAATTTCTATTTGTTGGGAGATGATTCAGCAGTAGATTGTTTAGAAGATTTGGCTTATCCCAAAACCCTAATTTGATAAGTGAACCATTCCTCTATAATTATAACACCTTGGGCTCTGAGAGTTTCAGACTCAGTAGACTTTCCTTTAGCATGGTCCAGGCTCAGAAGTTATGTCTGTTGTACCCTCAGTAGACCATCCGCCTTAGTACCATGGAGTGAAGACTAAGTAATGTTAGACTTAACAGGAGTAGCATACTGAGAGGTGTTCAGATTTAGTAGTGTTGGACTCAGCAGGAGCAGCATACTGAAAGAGTCAGTAGAACTGGACTCAGCAGGAGTAGTTCACTGAACTCAGAGTCGACCTTCAGTAGAGTTGGACTCAGCAGGAGTATACTACTGAACCCCCAGTCGGACTCAGCAACGGCCTAACAGTCTCCTTGATTGTCAGAAGTTTTCTATGTTAAATCAGTAGAGTTGTTCGAGGTTGTATACATCAGAGAAGTCAGTTTAAGCATCTGCCTTGAAGTTTGAATGTCTCAACAACTTTTTACACCTCGACCAATGACAAGCAGCCAACTGTCAAAGTTCTGGTAAAAAGCTGCAAGTCAACTACTTTCCTGAAAAAGAGGGTAGACTCTGCACGATTTCTAAAAGAGCCGTTAGCTACCCAAAGAGAGTGATACGTGGACAGTTTGTCTCCAACGGATCTATCCATAGCCCACCTCTATAAATAGAGGGAAAATCCAATCGAAGAATATACAGAACACCAGTGATATACGAGCATCGAACGAACAGAACATAAGCTTTCCCCAAGAACTTCGGAGAAATACTCAACGCGAAAGGCGACTACACTGCTCTAGGGAACCAAGCTTAATAGAATCAAAGCCTCTAGCATCCAAGTGATAAAACACGAACCTAGAGAGATTATTCCTCATTGTTCTTCACTATAGAAGCCTCTTCTTGTTCCCTTTCCCTCTAACCTAAGCTCCACTGAAATATCCATAGCTTAGAATCGAAGGAGTTCATATCTTGAACTGTTTTTATTGTAAAGAACTCCTTCGTCATTGGAGAATTTGTCAAACATTCTTGTTTGAGCCTTGTAAACTGGGACTTGCTCAGTATAATCTTTAAGGCCATGTTTGTCCAGTGTACAAACCGACCGAGACTAACTCAGTATAATAAAATAGCCTCCTGATCTTTTTAGGACAGTGGACGTAGGATTGTTGATATTCGAACCACTTTAAAATTGCTGTGTTCATTTACTGTTGCATTGATTTACTGTTCACACTGAAAACCGTTTACAAAATCATACAACAGAGTTTCAGAAAAGCTTAACTGAGTGCACTAATCTACTAAAACAGTTTTCATTAAAAACGTTTCCTACTCAATTGAATTGGGCCTACACTATTCCGCACGCTACTGAACTCTTACTGAACGGTACTGAATTATGACATCACTCAGCTAGCAGGCCTCAGTATAGTCATCACTCTGTCCACGCGATCCAGAATAGCTTGCCTGGTCTACTGAATTTATTCAGCACACAATCTCCTTAATCGGACTGTTCGTGTTCTAAGTTGAGAATTTTTTCTCAGGTGTATTCACCCCCCCACTCTACACCTGAACGTTTACCTCGGGACCAACAATTGGTATCAGAGAAGGAGTTTTTTAAGACTCTTGTTATCTGAAACTGGTGTACTTGAACGGATCCTGAAAACGTTTTCACTGCATATCATTATTCATTCATATTATTACATAACATGTCTGATATGTCAGGAATTAGGATGGTACCCATGTTCTCAGTAGAGAACTACGAGGTATGGCGAGTCACAGTGGAAGCACATCTGACTTCCCTCCATGACAGTATGACAGAGGTCTTGGAAGACGGACATATCGTACCTATAGTCGATAGTGTTAATTTCCAGGAACCAGCACAAGGAGGTGGAGCGGTAACCGGAAGAAGGTTCCAAAGGACAGAAGCCTCTTCACACTAGAAGAAAAGAAACTTCACAATCTTGATCGGGTTTCCAGGAACGCCATACTGACCACCTTGAGCGACTCATATCTCGGGAGAGTTCAGGACTGCAAGTCAGCCAAAGAACTCTGGGACGCTCTAGCGCTACTGAGTCGGGGGACTCAGAAGATCAAAGCTAACAAGTTAGCGCTGGAACTCCAGAAGCTGGAGAGACTGTCACTCATGCTCGACGACATGATTGAAGATCTTAATGTCAGATTTATGGATCTGATGAACACAATCAATGGGCGGGGAAACACATTCTCCAACCGAGAGATGAATCTCAAAATCTTGAGAGCACTGCCAGACGGACATTGGACTCCCTTTGCTATATTACTTAGACATTCTGATCTTGATATTGTTTCTCCTGATCATATATTTTCAGAATTAAAATCTGAGGAGTTTGAGTTCGGTTTACCGCAGAGGAAGCAACGAACTGAAGCTGACACCCAAATAGATCATGCTTTTAAAGCATTAGTCAGCATAACAGCTCCAACGTCTAGAAAAGCTGAGCCTTCAACCAGTGACTTACAAGAAGGAAGCCTAGCTAAGCGATATGCACTGCTTGCAATCAAATATCAGAAGAAAAAGGAGCGGCGCAGAAAACTTTCCAGAGTAGTCAGAGACTCAAAGAGTAAGTCTAATTACTCACCTAAACGAACTCCTGAACCACATACTTATGAATATAGGAAATAGGAGGATTCTGCACAGTCGAAAGACAGTGAGAATGGAGAAGGCAGAGTCAGCTCCTGCTACAACTGCAAGAAGCTAGGATACTATCAGTACGACTGTCCTGAGCTTAGCAGCTGAACGAGCTGCAAGAAAAGCTCGAAGGGAGAAGTTCATCAAGAAGCGACAAGCCTACATTGCTGGTGAACTCTCAGACAACTCAGAAGAAGTCGACTCCTTCATGGATTCATCAGATGATGAAGTTGCCTTTATGGCCCAAGAGCTTGAAGAAGATACTGAAAAGTGTCTAATGGCAGGAAAAGAGGATGAGGTCAACTCTCCCGGACCATTTAACTCTTCTTCACACTGCACACAAGACACTATTTCAGGTGCAGATGAGAATCTGGACGTCGCGATTTCCTACGAAGAACTACTCGACGAGCAGATTTAGATGAGTCTGCAGCTCAGTAAGACTCTTCAGAAGTTGGATGCCCTGAAAATGGAAAATCAGAGACTTTCTCAGGAGAGTCAGGTTGCTACTGTGTCAAAAGGACTTATTATGAGACTCAGGGAGGAGATTAACTCTCTGATGGCCTAGTCTCAACAACAAGAAGATCTGATCTCAGTACTGACCAAAGACTTGACTCAAAAAGATACTGAATTGAGTCTACTGAAGCAGAAGTTCTCAGGACTTCAGACCGAGCATGAAACTCTCAAGAGGAGTGACGATGTTTGGAGAAACCTGATGACAGAGCATTACATCGGAGCAGAGAAAAAGCTTGAGGCGATGCTAGCCAACAACAAGCCTAAACACTGTAAGGAGGGACTCGAGTTCAGCCATGGAGCCTCCACATCTGCCCCCATAGGCTCAGAAAATCGGCTAACTGATAGATTTGTTCAAGGGGAGACGATCAATACCGTATCACTGAACCCCCTTGCAAAGAATAAACATAAGATGAAAGCACCTCATCCGATCTATTAGAAATCTGACGAGAAGGTTAGCTCAAAATCACCCTAGTACAGTCAAGGGGGAACCAGTAGAGTCAAGTGGGTTGATGAGTACGGACCTCCACAGCTGACACATCCTGCTCAGTATGGTTCATATTACTATGATCCTATTGTCAGAAGAGGTTCCAAGAGTCAAAAAAAGAAAAAGGTCGTTCAGAAGGCTAAGGTCAGTAGTCCACCACCTCAGAAGATCAGGACTCTTGAACCGACAAAGCCTTAGAAGTCAACTTCATCCAGCCCAGCGGTGAAATATGTTGACAAAAGTGGAAAGAAAATGCCTGAGACCACTAGGGTCGTAAGACAGATTTGAGTTTCCAAAACTAACGCTTAAGGACCCAAAATCAAAATAAAGGGTACCTGAATATAATTCTGTTTTGCAGGTGCACAGGGACCCGTGGTACATGGACAGTGGATTCTCAAGACACATGACGTTCCAGATGAGTCTACTGAAGAATTATATTATAGAAGAAGGACCTATAATCGAGTTTGGAGATAATGCAAAAGGCTATACCAGAGGCTACGGAACACTCAGCATTGGAACCACAATAGTGCCAAGAGTATCATATGAGGAAGGACTTCAACATAATCTTCTCTCTGTTAGTCAATTTTGTGATAACTCGAAGAGAGTGATTTTTTACACTGGTTTCTGTGATGTCATTGATAAATCTACAGGGAAAACAGTGTAATCAGGTTCGCGCAAAAAGAACATATACATTGCTGACTGGAATTCAGCGGAACCTAAAGCATGCTTGCTGGCGAAGAACGACAACAAAACGGGGTGGATTTGGCACAGAAGACTCATCCATCTCAACTTCAAGACGCTCAACAAGCTTGCTAGAAAACACTCTAGTGAGAGGACTGCCGAATGAAGTGTTCAGCAAGGACACTCAGTGCGAGTCATGTCTGAAGGGAAAGCAAACAAAGAAACAAAATCCACCAGTTACATCACCTTCCACAGATCGAATCCTTCAGCTCCTGCACATGGACTTGTTCGGTTCAGTCTCTCCTGTGACGATCACAGGCAAGAAGTGTACATTAGTGGTCATTGATGACTACTCGCACTACACATGGATCATATTTATTGCCAACAAGTTTGATGTCAAAACAGAGTTGCCTACGCTTCTGAAAAAGGCTCAGTGTCGAGAAGAACACCAAAATCAAAAAGATTCGTTCAGATAGAGGAACAGAGTTCGTGAATTCGATGGTGGATGAGTTCTGCAAAACTGAAGGAATAGAGCATGAGACGTCTGCTGCATGCACGCCTCAACAAAATGGGATTGCTGAAAGGAAAAATAGAACACTCAAAGAAGCAGCAAGAACCCTGCTCGCAGACTCAGGACTCCCATCTAAATTCTGGGTAGAAGCGACTGATACTGCATGTCACACTCAGAACAGATCACTACTGACAAAGCAACATCAGAAGACACCATATGAACTATGGAACGACAGGAAGCCTCTCTTATCTCATTTATATATTTTTAGGTGTTCGTGCTTTATGCACAATAATGGAAAGGATCAGTTAAAGACTTTTGATAGCAAGTCAGACCAGGGAGTCTTCTTAGGATACTCCCGGGTCAGAAAAGCCTTCAGAGTTTTTAACTACCGGACCCTTTGCGTGGAGGAAAGCCCTCATGTTGTCTTTAATGAGTTTGCTACTGAGAACAGGAGCAGAAACTCAAATTCAGAATCTGAGGACATCAGTAAACAACTACAAGATCTAAGCTTACAGGATAATGTTGAAAAGATCCAGCTTTGTTGGGATGATGATTCAGAAGAGGATAATGAAGTCAAGACTACTGAATCTTAGCCAGCAGGGAATGTAGCTGAACAGATTGATTCTACTTGAACAAATTCAATCCCAGGTAACTCAGGTCGATGAAGAAACCCAAGTTATAACTGAGATCTCTGTTGAGAATAACAACTCAGGGGGAGCAAATGACGTTCCTGAGCTTAATGCTCCTGAACCTGGTGACTCAGTAGACCCAACTCTTGTCACTGAATTGCTTCAATCTCAGAATAGTACAACTGAAATGTCTAACTCACCTACTATATGTGTTGATCATGTTTAAGATTGAAGAGATAAGACATCGTCGATCGTGGCTGGATGCTAACTCTTCAGACCTTATCATTGGAGATCCTTTAGCAAGTGTAAAGACAAGATCAAGATTCTGTCAGGGAGAAAGTGCTCTATATTCCTGCTTCTTGTCTACTGAAGAACCTCAGTCAATTGAGGACGCGCTTAAAGATGCTGAATGGATCACTGCCATGCAAGAGGAGCTGAATCAGTTCACAAGGAACGACGTATGAGAGCTTGTTGTCAGACCCCGACATCAACATGTGATTGAAACTAAGTGGGTCTTCAAGAACAAGCGAGACAAAAACAACGTCATAGTAAGGAACAAATCTAAACTCGTGGCGAAAGGCTACGTCGAGCCGAAGGGATAGATTTCGACGAAACGTTCGCTCCAGTTGCAAGATTGGAGGCCATCAGACTATTTTTTGCCTACGCAACACATCATTGCTTCAGAGTATATCAGATGGATGTGAAGTCAGCGTTCCTGAACGGCGTACTGAAAGAAGAAGTCTATGTAGAACAGCCTCCTGGCTTTCAGCAGGGACATCAAGTGTATAGACTCAGAAAGGCTCTGTATGGGTTAAAACAAGCACCCAGGGCTTGGTACGATACCCTGTCTGAATTTCTTCTTCAGTTTGATTTTTAGAAAGGCACAATGGATCACACTCTACTCAGCATTCGTCTAGATGATGACATCTTACTTGTGCATATCTACGTAGATGACATTATATTCGGCTCGAAGAATATCATTATGTGTCAGCAATTCAAGAAAATGATGAAGGACAAATTCGAGATGTCGATGATGGGAGAGATGAATTATTTCCTTGGATTTCAAGTCAAACAATCAGAGAAGGGAACGTTCATCAATCAAGGCAAATACACTCGAGACCTCATCAAGAAATTCGGTTGCACATCCGGCAAACTAATCAAGATCCCGATGAACTCGAACATGAAAATCGATCTTGACAAATAGGGAGTATCAGTAGACCATACTGAATTTCGTGCAATTATTGGTTCTCTATTATATCTAGCTGCTACTAGACCTGACATAACTTATGCTGTTGGTGTCTGTGCTCAATTTCAGGCGAATCCTAAGAAGAGCCATATGGCCTCAACAAAGAAGATTCTCCGCTATCTCAAAGGAACACCTTACATGGGTTTATGGTGTCCAACACATGATAATATTGAACTAACTGGTTATTCTGATGCTGTCTACGCAGTTTGCAGGATTGACCAAAAATCAACTACAAGAACTTGTCAGTTCCTCGGCAGTAAGCTCATCTCATGGTTCTCAGAGAAACAACACTCAGTAGCCACATCAACTACTGAAGTTGAATACATGGCTGTCGGAAGTTGCTGTGCCCAAATCCTTTGGGTGAGACCGTAGCTACGCGACTATGACGTTATTCAGAATGAAGTGTCGATCTTCTGTGCTAGCTCCAGTGCCATTGCAATCACTCAGAATCCTGTTCTTCATACTAGATGCAAGCACGTGGACATCAGACACCACTTCATTCCTGACCATGTCGAAAAGAAGGATATCAGGATGGAAAAGATCCATACTGACCATCAAAGGGCCGATATACTGACCAAACCTCTTACTGAAGTCAGATTCAGAGAACTTTCAGTAGAGCGAGGTCTGCTGGACCCTACTGACTCAAGTCAGTAAGTGGATTCAGGAGAGAAGCATTCAGCAAGGGGGAATGCCTACTCTCAGTACTGGACTCATTCAGTACACAGAGATTCAGAAACCAACTATACGAGATTAAGTCATGGTAAAATTCAACAATGTTAGCGTGATCGTCCCGGTGAACATGATCGAGATCTTGGAGAAGGATCGCGTCTGGTGCGAGCCGATCATGGAGTTTTATTCCTGCGGCCTGGATATTTTGGACGAGGTCTTTGTTTCTCTCAGAGCATCAGGACTTGAGAGTTTTCTGTCAAGGAATCCAACATACTTCCTTTCGAGGTAGATTTCGGAACTCTACCTCAATTCTGAGGAGGTAGAAGGGGATATTATTGGCGCCTTCACAATTCATCATGTCGCTGACCCCTCAAGAGCCAATGCTGAAGTCAGACTGATGTCTGTGAGGCAAGCTCTTCAGCGTAGTTTCCAGCTGCTAGACAGTGGCATCAGCATCGCTGGATACAAAGATGATCTCTTGGACGAATACTTAGAGATTTTTTGCGGAGAGCCGATGTCATTCACAGCTGCATTTCCTAAAAACTGCATACTCCCGCAGTATCGAGCTTTAGCGTACGTAGTTACGCAGATTCTAACGAGCCAAGTAGTCTCATTCGATCACGTGTCTAGACCAAAACTACAAGTGATGATGGCCATCTGCAATATCATCTGGACAGAGTTCTTCTTGAAAGAGTTTAAGACACAAGCCTCAATGTTTGATACATCTACTTGGTGTCTGAGTGCCAAGGGCAAACTCTTATACGGGATGAAGTTGTTGATAATGATTGAACATCTATGTAGAGACAACAACGTAACCTGCACTGATAAAGGTTACTTCAACCCAAAGAAGATCCGATTCCACAGCAAGGCTACTGCGCTTCAGCAGATAGGCGCAGGCGTTGCTGAGGAAGGGAAAGGGAAGAGGAAGGCCTTCACTCCCAGCAAGAAGGGTGCTACCCCTCAGAAGAAGCAGAAGAAATCTTCTGAGAAGGCCGTGGTAGTAGCCCCATTCAGTTTGAGGGACGACTTAGACTCCTCTGAGAAGACGATCTCAGTAGGAAAGGTTGCGTCTGAGAAGGCAACCTCACCTGAGAAACCGGCCTCAGCAGAACAGGGGACCGCACCTGAGGTTACAACTCCTACATCTCAGTCCCCACTAGATGTACCTCCACCCAGCAGTCTTCCATCTATTGAGAAGACTATATCACCTATTGATGTGGATGACATGGAGACCAGTACTGAAGTTGAGACAATCGGGTACGAGGTTGATGCTCTTCAGGACAGAGCAACCCATGAAGTCTCTGAGGCCATCCCAGAAATCACAAGTCACTCTGACTTGGTGAACATTGTTCACAAGGCCAGGCTTCAGATGCTTATCAGGTTTTAGGATTGGATCACCCTCGATTGTCTTATCCGATTCAAATCCTACGAGACCTTGAATTCCGAGGAGCTAGAGATCCGTCAGCAGATAGGCTATGCTTGCACTTCTTGAGGACAGGATTCTCAAAGCAACGCGCCTTCAGAGGGATCTGATCCTGATGATCAGGACCCACCGTGATGCAGGCCCTGAGAAGCCTGTTGAGGGTACTCAACAGGAGGAGGGAGTTCAACCCTCAGCTGATCTACCTAGCATGTCCCTCCCTCCTGGTTCGGCGGCAGCTGGAACCTTTCATGTATCAGACCCTGGACAGCTGTTGCTGCAGTCTGCTTATGAGGTTGCGCCCACTGCCAATAGTCGAAAGTCTCGATCAGTAGCCAAAGCTCTTAAGAGTCAAGGGATACATAACCGCCTCCTGGCGAAGGCTTTCCAGAAGAGTTGGAAGAAGGCAACAATAGCTCAATGCGAGGAGATCAGGCTGCTGAAGACTTCTATTCAGAACACGCCCGCCCCCAATTTCTCAGCAATTCTCACCAACGCACTTGCCGCTCAACGAGCTGAGTTTGAGAATCAGCAAGCATCACTGACAGCTGCCCAGACATCTCTTCTGGAAACATTTAAGGCAGCACAGTCAGAACACTTTTCCAGACTCTCAACACCGACTTAAGCTCATGAGCTCAGGATTGCCTCCATTCAGAAAGCATGTGAGGAGAAGTTTGATGCGAAGCTGAAGACCATTTAGGACTTGGTCGATACCTCTCACCGCAAATACGGTGAAGACCTAATCATTGAGAGGAACGACCTGCACATAAAGTTTGAAGGTCTGCAAAAATCCTTGCATAAGCTGGTAACTGCTTACTCAGCACTGAACACCAAAGCAGTCTCACTTCCCACCCCAGGCGTATTGGATGATGCCAAAAAGGGGGAAAGAATAGTGAAAGGGAAGAAGTCAGTGATAGGGACTCAAAGCAAATCTGCTCCCACTGACCCCTCTTCTACAAGGGAAGAGACTGAGAAGGGGAAGGCCCGGGGTGTCTCCAACGCACGTGATGTAGGCACTGAGACTGGCCCAAGTAGCTCAAGACCCAAGGAAACAACAACAAAAACATCAGCAGAACATATTAAAGAAGTTGTTGAGTTCCTTAAGGAGGACTCAGAAGATTAGGAAGAGCCTCCACCAGTATCGGGTAAGGGGAAGAAGCCACTGAAGGTACCCCCCGCACTGGAAAAAGACCTCAAAAGATACATAAGCCCACTGAGAATACAACTATTGACTCACAGCAGTAGCAACAACAAAAAAAAAAAAAACTAAAGAGCTGAGCTGACTATGGACGAAATGATCAACTTCAGTATCATTACTCTGGATAAGAGAGCATAATACTATCAGATGGAGGAATTCAGACGACAAGAGGCTCTGGCTAAGGAGAAGGCTGCTGAAGCAGCAAGAGAAGCTGAAAGACTGAAACTTCGACCGCCTCCGCTGAAGGACAGGGAGATCCCTTACAAGTACAGACGAGGCAGAAGACCTAACAATCAGAAGATACACAGGTGGCCTCAGGTTGATAAGTGGATGCCCTGGGAGAAAAATCAGCTTTCTGAGACATTGAAGGCTGAATTCATTAAGCGATACTATGTCTGGCAGTACTGGCCAGAAACTCATAAGAATGACGCCTTTGCTGACTGGCTCTACAACATGGTCGAGAAAGCCATTGCGGATAAAGAAGATGTTCAGACTCCGGATTTCAGACCATTGCCTCCACCTCAGAAGCTGGATGGTTCTCTCTACACTGGTGTGATAGAAGGAGAAGTCAGGAACACATCCATTGCACTTAAGCTTGATGCTAACGATCCCGAAGACGTGCCCAAGATTCAGAAGCTGCGAAGAGATACCTTCAAGATGTATGGATTCCCTCTGCCTGAAGATAAATCCAAAGACTTTAAGGCAAGGATTCAGCGGTTTAGGAGATAGTCTTGATAGGTTCTCTGTTTTTTTTTTTGATAGAATAACAAGAGATGTACTAGTACTGAACTTCTTTATATATATATATGCATCTTTGTTGTTTGGCCTGACAACATCTCATTGTCTCTATGGTCTATGGCCTGACAACTTCTTTACATGATTACTGACTCACACACTCACTGCTTGTCCGTGCTTGTCTGTTTTTGCTTAGATCAGATAGATTCTATTTGGAGGAAATTGTTGAATTATTTCTATATTCTTTTGTTCCTCAGTAGATTAGAACTTGACGTACAACTCCACTGATTCTACTTGTAATATTTGTAAGGAGTTTGTATCTGATAGTTTGTAGTGTAAGGTTTTAGCATCATCAAATAGGGGGAAATTGTTGGGAGATGATTCAGTAGTAGATTGTTTAGAAGATTTGGCTGATCCCAAAACCCTAATTTGATAGGTGAACCATTCCTTTGTAATTATAACGCATTGGTCTCTGAGAGTTTCAGACTCAGTAGACTTTCCTTCAGCATGGTCCAGGCTCAGAAGTTCTGTCTGTTGTACCCTCAATAGACCATCCGCCTCAGTACCATGGAGTGAAGACTCAGTAGTGCTGGACTCAGCAGGTGCAGCATACTGAGAGGTGTTCAGATTCAGTAGTGCTGGACTCAGCAGGAGCATCATGCTGAAAGAGTCAGTAAAACTAGACTCAGCAGGATCAGTTCACTGAACTCAGAGTCGACCTTCAGTAGAGTTGGACTCAGCAAGAGTATACTACTGAACCCCCGGTTAGACTCAGCAACGACCTGACCGTCTCCTTGATTGTCAGAAGTTTTCTATGTTAAATCAGTAGAGTTGTCCGAGGTTGTACATATCAGAGAAGTCAGCTTCAGTATCTGTCTTGAAGTTTGAATGTCTCAACAACTTTCTACACCTCGACCAATGACAAGCAGCCAACTGTCAAAGTTCTGGTAAAAAGTTGCAAGTCAACTATTTTCCTGAAAAAGAGGGTAGACTCTGCATGATTTCTAAAAGAGCCGTTAGCTACTCAAAGAGAGTGACACGTGGACAGTTCGTCTCCAACGGATCCATCCATAGCTCACTCTATAAATGGAGGGAAAATCAAATCGAAGAATATACAGAACAACAGTGATATACGAGCATCAAACGAACAGAACATAAGCTTTTTGCATGAACTTTAGAGAAATACTCAACCTCTTCTTCACTGTTCCAACGGATCTATTCCTCATTGTTCTTCACTCTAGAAACCTCTTCTTGTTTCCTTTTCCTCTAACCTAAGCTCCACTGAAATATCCATAGCTTAGAATCGAAGGAGTTCATATCTTGAACTATTTTTATTGTAAAGAACTCCTTCATCGTTGGAGAATTTGTCAGACATTCTTGTTTGAACCTTGTAAACCGGGACTTGCTCAATATAATCTTCAAGGCCGTGTTTGTCCTGTGTACAAACCAATTGAGACTAACTCAGTATAATAAAATAACCTCCTGGTCTTTTCAGGACAGTGGATGTAGGATTGTTGATATCCGATCCACTTTAAAATCGATGTGTTCATTTACTGTTGCATTGATTTATTGTTCATACTGAAAACCGTTTACAAAATCATACAACAGAGTTTCAGAAAAGCTTAACTGAGTGCACTAATCTACTGAAACAGTTTTCATTAGAAACGTTTTCAACTCAACTGAATTGGGCCTACACTAATCCGCACGCTACTGAACTCTTACTGAACGGTACTGAATTCTGACATCAGTCAGCTAGCAGGCCTCAGTATAGTCAGTCACTCTGCCCACGCAATCCAGAACAGCTTGCCTGGTCTACTGAATTTATTTAGCCGACAATCTCCTTAATCAGACTGTTCGCGTTCTAAGTTGAGAAAAAGTTTTCAGGTGTATTCACTCCCCTCTACACCTGAACCTTTACCTCGGGACCAACACTATTAAACTAAAAATGCTTAAAAATTGAACTGAATTAAAAACTGTTTAAACTGGGCAACTGAGAGACAGGTCCAACAGAATATTCACTCACTTAATTCCAATCATCGGCACTTAATATGAATTGATCTTAAGATTCTACTAGTTATAGATTGTCATAATTAAACTGACACAACCCTCACTCCCACTTACTTAGTCGGTAACAGTCATGTTCGACATCGAAACTACTACTTCCCTGACCTAGCTACAACCTACGTTGTTGGACAATCAATCGATTTAATAGCTAGACAACTTTATCGAACTAAGGGAGCCTAGTACAAAAATGACAAGGACAAAAATGACAAGGACACAATTAAGACACAAAATGACCACACAGACTAAAAAAGGAAGACTTGAAAAATAACGACATGAAGCAACACCAATCAATTCAAAATTCTCAAGTATGGTCTCATCAAGCAAGTAGACCATGAAAATTTTAAAACTAGGCACACATATATCAACTTGGTTAAAATCTAAACAATGTGAATCTCCTCAAGATTCGCTCATCACTCAACTAGTCTAGGTCCGGTTCAAGCCACTGAAGAAAACAAATCCACGTAATCACGATAAAAGATCGTCACAATAGCAGTATCAAGGAGGTCGTTCTCATTTGGTTGTAATGGGGCGTAGGACTTAGACAAATTGATGTTGGTAAGGGTCCTAGGGGTACTAAGCTCCATCAAAATTATAATTCAATGTTATGCATGTCAAACTCACTTACTTGTGCAATTAGTGCAACATTTCACATCATCCCACGACTTAAGAATTTCGCACATATGCTACAATATTATTTATCGTACCCAGTTTTTTCTTTTCCTGCCACATCACTTTTTTCTGAATATTTCATATATATTTTTCGTGGCAATTTTTTTTTCTTCTTTTTCAACATTCTGGGTTCAGACTGGTTCAATTGGGCAATCAGACCACTTATAATCTGCTTTTTGTTTGCAGCTTATACATTCAATTTTTTTTGGCATATACATCTTTCTGCAACACGTCTTAATTGGGCAGGCGAAGGTTATGTAACAATCCTCTAAACAACAACTATTATGCACAACAAAGTTGATAAGACACGGAATAACATGCGTCAAGAGAAAGTTTAAAAGGCCTTGACTAATATTTTACTAACTCAAATAAAAAAAATCGGTCAAGACTCAACTTGGTTCACTAAGGGATAATTTAAGTATTTTGTCGCAGCCGTGTGGCTAAAAATCCCTAGTGCCTCCTATCATTTATCACAAGTGACTCAAATATATTGCGATTTTGCGGATAAACACTCTCAAAAGAAATAGTAGGAAGTGTCCCACTTTAAGGCTCAAATCTAATATAAGTGAGAGGTTTATAAAATTTCGATCCAACAAAGTTTATTTTTCCTCATCCCAAATTACATACACGCATGTGCCTAGATCTACTTTTCACAAAGTCTACAAGCATGCATATTGAAACATAAAAGCACAAATAAGACATTCTTGAGCATAGAAAATGACACTTCAAAAATTGCAAATTGTGGCATGCTTCGACACAAAATACCCCCTCCTTACACTTAAACCATGCTCGCCCTCGAGAAAGAAGAAAAAACAAAACAAAGAGAGAAGGCATGACAAAATGAACACATAAACACCCTCCTTACACTTGATCCCTATCAAGTGTAAGAACAAACTAAAACAAAAGACGAAAGAAACAAAAGAAAATAAACATCCCCACCTTACACTTGATCCCTTCTAAGCGTAAGGACACAAAATACTCACAAAAACAGACTCAAAATAGAAAATAAAAATGAAAAATAAAAATTGGGGAGAAAAGTTACTTGGCTCCTCGCTTGGGCAAGCGAGGAAGTCGGCTCATCACAGTGCGGTGAAGGCGGTCGGCGTCCGAAGGAGTTTTGGTCAGTGTGCAACAGCTCCACAGAATCTCCACCTACACTGGAAGATGCACTCGAGACACGAGGTCCCGGTGGATAAAACTGGATGTTCTGATTATGCAGTTCATATAGCAGACGAGAATGTCACAACAAAGACATATCAAATAAAGTGGGTGGGTGCACACAACTTAAGTGCTGATCATTATATATCACAAAATTACGTTTATTGAACGTAGCAAGCAAATTGCACAAAGTGAGGTGGCGTGCGGTGTGACTAGCTATGATGAACATGTTTTTCACAATCCAAAAACTTAAGTTGACCTTTCAGCCGACATGCATACACCATAAGAAATAAAGTTCAGTAGTCGTCACCTTATCAAAGGCCATACTCTTACCAGTTAGGTTATGGGAAATGTATTGATGGCAAAGGCAGAGAGTCGGATCCTCAACATAGCAAACATAAGAACCCAAAGGTTGAAACTCCTCCGGATCACTCGGGGCTAAAAGCCTCCATACATTAATCGAGCCAATATATTGTGGATCCTTATGCGGCAGGCAATGGGTACCTATCTCATACCTCAACTCAAGAAAATGATCAAAAGTAGTAATGCCTAGCCTTGCCCTCCATTCGGCCAAACAGAGATGATAATGATTTCCATACAAGCGAAATGAGATGCATGGCACATACAAATCCTCATCATGCTCGAAATGGAATGTATTAAAGAACTCTCTACCCAATTCCTTATAGCACATGATTCCAACAACCAAGACCAACCAATACGACCAAAATAAGTATAGAAAGGAATGATATTACATGTTCAGCGTAGAAAATCACGGTCGAGAAGTCGTCCGCTCCGGTACTCCTTGCCTTTACGCTCCATATTGCGGTCGTCCAAGTACTCGATCTCAAAATCAGAGAGGGCGACGATGGCTTCGGGCGGTTCCAAATGAATAATTGTACGGTTACCGTACACATTCTCCTACGGGAAGGCGGATAAAGAGTCAGATTCGGCTAGAGAAAGCCGCTAAAATTGAAATCTCCCTCGTATATGCCGTCGTGATCGTCGGACACGTAGTCCGAATCTTTCTCTTCACTCGGCAAGTCTCCGCAAATGTTCTCCATCCAATTAATATCATTGTAGTAGTGCGGCGGTGGTGCCGGTTGAGATACACACTCTTCATCAACAAATGACAACCACTGATACACCGTTTGAGGAGAACAAGGTGGTTGGGAGGACGATGCTCCCTCGGAGCGTCTGTCAGATACTTGCGTGCGCGAGAACGGTGAGGCGGAGAATGTTGCGGCGTAGGCTCGGGAGATGCCTCGGGGCTTGCTTTGAGCATGTCTTCGGTTATAACCGCTCTCGGTTGTTGAATTGGCTCTTGAATACGAACACCCGCGATACTATGTAACCGTCTCCTTGGCGGTTTTGGAGGAGAAGACGATTTTGTGACAAAGTGAGAAGGCTGGTCGTATGGCTCTTCCTCCGGCTCCGGATTCAGCGGAACATAATCTTACGTAAACGTCGGCCTCGGAGAAAGGGACTTGCTGCAAAGGCACGACAGCTTGGGTAGTGGCAGCAGCGACGTCACGACAGAGCTGTATCTCTGGGTCGTTACGAACGGCGGCAAACCAGCGGGCGGCGGCGCAGAGGCCAGTCTTCTTTTTTGGCGGCATGGTGGCTCAGTTGGGCAGTTGACAGAGTTGTGGTGGTGGAAGTTGAAGAACTTAGAAAGAGAGAGAGAAGGGAGGCGTGAGTTTAGAGAGAAGGGGAGTGGAATAGTGTCAAGTGGGTAGGGTTTCAAGATTTCTCCCTTTATATAGTGGATGAATTTTCACTTTGACCCCTCCACTTGCACAAAGTGAAATTTTCATAAAGGGCCTTTATGCAATTAAGTCCTTAATTATTTACAAAGTGGAACTGGCCCCAACAAAACATCATTCTTGCAAAGGAACCCTTTAAGAACTTTGGAAACTTCAATTGGGTCCTCTGAGCTTTCCGGAATTGCAATTTGGTCCCCTAAAACTTCTTCTCGTCTAGTTTCACCACAAAAATTTATTTCTCCTTAGACTTAAGCCCTTTTCCTTTTCCATTCCCTCTTCAAAGAGTCAAACGTAAGAGGGAATGGAAAAGACTTGCTGGTCCACATTTTCCATCATGGTGGCAGCATGGTAGATTTTAAGGCGATGACCGTTAATGGTGAAATCCTCGTCAGAATCGAGTTTCTGTATTGCGACTGTTCCGCTTGGCCAAGTAGAGCGCACTCGAAACGACCCAATCCATCTGGACCTAAGCTTTCCCGGCATGATCCGAAGGCGTGATTGATACAACAAGACAAGTTGCCCCGGCTCAAATTTCTTCAAACGAATGGCCTTATCATGTCATGCCTTAGTTCAATCTTTATATCGCATTGCCGCATCATAGGACTCCATCCGAATCTCCTCTAGCTCTTGAAGCTGATATTTTTGCTCCTTAGCACATTCGGCTGGGTCCATATTGATTTTCTTGACAGCCCACCAAGCTTTGTGCTCCAATTGCACAGGTAGATGACATAGCTTATCAAAAATCAATATATAAGGAGACATTCTGAGAGGAGTTTTATAAGCTGACCGATATGCCCATAAGGCGTCATCCAGCCTCGTACTCCAATCCTTCCTCGATGGATTGACTGTCTTCTCCAATATAGCCTTGATTTCTCGATTAGACACTTCAGCTTGCCCATTCGATTGGGGATGGTAAGCGATAGAGACCCGGTGAGCTACTCCATAATTCTTCATTAATAACTCTATGGTGCGGTTGCAAAAGTGCATGCCTTGGTCGCTTATTATGGCCTTGGGTACACCGAATCTGCTAAAGATGTTAGTATGAAGAAATCCTGCAACAACTTTAGAGTCATTAGTCTTTGTAGCCTTTGCCTCGACCCACTTAAAAACATAATCAACGGCAAGTAAAATATACATGTTCCCATTTGAATTAGGAAACGGAACCATGAAATCCATATCCCATACATCAAAAATTTCACTAAACCTTAAATGTTTTTGGGGCATTTCATCTCTCATGGATATATTTTCGGTCATTTGATAACGTGTAAAAGACTTGCAGTAATTGTATGCGTCGAGGTGTAGGCGTGATCAAAAGAATCCCGCATCCAACACCTTCCTTGCAGTTCTTTTTGGACTAGAATGTCCACCATAAGCAGATGAGTGGCAGTGTAATAAGATGTCTTCTTGTTCATCTTCGGGTATGCATCTGCGAATCACTTGATCGACTCCCATTTTCCACAGAATTAGGGAGTCCAAAAAATAATGCTTGCACTCGCTTTTCAACTTTGCTTTTTGAGCGTGAGTAAACTCGGGTGGAAGCTGCTTAGATGTCAAGTAATTCACAATATTAGCAAACTAAGGTAAATTAGAAGTCTTACCCACAGTTTTTAACTGTTCTGAATCGGTGGTGTCTCGGTTGGCCAACTGAGACACTTCCTGAACTTCCATCGCAAAACATTATTCTGGCAGCAGTTAGGCAAGGCTGGAAACAGTCTCTGGAACAGCATATAAGTGTTCTTCAGAAAAGGTCTCATTGATTGACTCTCCATCGTCTTCTTGATTTAATCGGCTTAAATGGTCCGCCACATGATTTTCAGCACCTTTCTTGTCCTTCCCCTCCCAATCGAATTCTTGTAGAAGAAGAATCCATCGGATTAGTCGTGGCTTTGATTCCTTCTTTGCTAGGAGATGCTTGACGGCGGCATGGTCGGTATAGATGATTATCTTCGAGCCGAGTAAATAAGAGCAAAATTTGTCAAAGGCAAAAACTATTGCCAACAACTACTTCTCCATGGTGGAATAGTTGCATTGACCTGGATTCAATATCTTTGATGCATAATAAATCACGTGGCTCTCCTTTCTGAATTTCTGTCCTAGCATTGCTCCGATTGCCCAATCGGAGGCATCACACATAATTTCAAAGGGTTTGTTCCAATCCGGCGGCTGCATCATCGGAGCTGTTGTAAGCTTGTCTTTTAGGAGGGTAAAGGCCTCCTTACACTTGTCATCAAAATCGAAATCGATCTCTTTTTAAAGTAGCCTTATCAACGGTTGAGCGGTCTTCGCAAAATCCTTGATAAAGCGCCGATAAAAACCAGCATGCCCTAGGAAACCGCGAACCACTTTCGAGGTACTAGGGTACGAAAGCTTTGTAATGGACTCAACCTTGGCCTTGTCGACTTTGATTCCTCTCATAGAAATTATGTGATCGAGCACAATCCCCTCGGTCACCATGAAATGACATTTTTCATAGTTCAACACCAAATTCTTTTCGACGCACCGGGCTAGGACCTTGTCTAGATTCTTCAAGCACGAAGTGTAAGAGTCACCGTAAATGGTGAAGTCGTCCATGAAGACCTTTATGCAATTCTCGATAAGGTCTGAGAATATACTCATCATGCACCTTTGAAAGGTTGCCGGCGTATTACATAATCCAAATGGTATTCGGCGGTAGGCGAACGTTCCATAAGGGCATGTGAACATCGTCTTATCTTGATCCTCGTCTTGCACATGGATTTGAAAATAGCCACTATACCTGTCCAGAAAGCTAAAATAGACTTTCCCCGCAAGTCTCTCGAGCATTTGATCGATGAAAGGAAGCGGGAAGTGATCTTTACGTGTAGCTGAATTAAGCTTTTGATAATCGATGTACATGCGCCATCCCGTTACTAAGCGCACCAGAACCAATTTGTTCTTCTCGTTCTCCACCACTTGGAGTCCAGACTTCTTCGGCACGACGTGAATAGAACTCACCCATTTGCTATCTGATATGGGGTAGTTAATACCCATAGATAGCAGCTTTAGAACTTCCTTTAGCACGACCTCCCGCATATTCGAATTGAGCGTCCTTTATTGATCGTGAAAGGGCTTGGTATCGGGCTCCATGAGGATAGAATGCTCGCATATGTCGGGATTTATGCTGGTAATGTCGGCTAAAGTCCATCCGATTGGCCTTCTTATGCTTCCTCAAAACTTCGAGCAATGCCTTTTCTTGATTTCCATCAAGCTCCTTGTTGATGATGACGGGTAGCATCTCATTTTCTCCGAGATACGCATACTTCAGATGTGTAAGGAGTTATTTAAGCTCCAGCTTTGGAGCTTTGTCGATTGACGACAACAGTTTCTCAAAGGTGTCTCCCTTGGGCAACTGAGACACTCTGCTGACAGTTTTCAGTTTTGGGGTTGCGTATAAAGCTAGGATGATTTCTCTGATCTCCTCAACCCTCATATATTCGACATATTCCTCGGTCACCCCTTGAGTCAAGGTAACTTCCATTTTATCCTGCATCACATATATCTCAAGATATTCTTGGACAATGTTATTAATGGAGTCAGTAGAAAAAACATTCTCATTCTCATGATCATAGGGTTTCTTAAGTGCTTCAGCAATGCGATGAACATAAGTTTCGTTATGGCATGCAACACTCATCCACATTAATTATTGCCTTTACGATTTTTAAAAATGGCCTACCAAATAACACACCCGCAGTTCCTTACTCTTACCTATCATTCGTATCAATTACATAAAAATCAGTCGGATAGACAAAATTGTTATTCTAATTAAAATGTTCTCCAGTAGGCCAACCGGAGCGATGCATGACCTATCTGCTAATTGAATAATCACCTTAGTGGATATTAACGCAGCTCTTACCAATTGATTGTATACAGATAAAGACATAACATTTATTGATGTACCTAGATCACACATGACTTGTTTAATCATAACATCACCCATCAAACATGGCAGTGTAAACATACCTGGGTCAACACATTTAGCAGACAACATCTTTTGTATGATTGTTGATACTGTGTGGTCGAACAAAACTTTTCCGGACTTGGGAACTTTTCCGGCAATAAAATCCTTCACAAATTTCCCGAACTTGGGAATCTTAATAGCTTCAAGGAAAGGGATATTGATCTCCAATTTCTCTAACAGCTTCATGTAATCCATGCTTTCCTTGTTCGGCGTTCTCTTCCTTTCCAAAGCTTCCGAAAATGGTGGACGTAGTATCGGTTCAGACTCTGATTGGCCAGTCTAGACAACCTCCTCATCCTGTTATGGTTTAGCATCTTCAGCATGCTGTTCTGTTGGGCGATAGGGTCGTGCATGCTGTTCTGTGGCTTCTTCTTCTCTACCAGCTTTTTCTGGGTGTCTCGCTTGCACAATCGGGTCAGACAGTTCTTTTCCTTCACCCAACGTAATCTGATTGCAGTTATGGGCATTTGGATTTTGCTGGGTTTGAGCTGGAAGCTGCCCTTGAGAATTCTTCATCTCTTGCATGGTAGAATTCAACTTACTCATCTGCTTGGCCAACTGATCCATAGTAGCTTGCTGTTCTTTCTGCGTTTTAGTCATCTCTCGTTGATTTTGGATAATCTCCTTCTCTATTTGTTGTTGAAATGTAGTAGTTTCCTTCTGTGAAGAAACCATTTCGGCCGAAAGCTTCTCCAACGGATTCTGCTGCTACGGTTGGGCAGTTGGAGCACTCTGCTGCTGAAACAGCCTTTGATGCGGAGGCCTATACGCTTGCTGATAGCTTTGCTGATTAGGAGCCTGGTATGGCTGCTGATAACTCTAATGCTACTAGTATGATTGCTGAAATTGTGATTGAGGCGGATTTCTTGGTTGAAATTGCTCTTCCGGTTGCCTCCATCGAAGGTTCGGATGAACCCCTTGCTGTCCGCTCCAATTTCCAGTTGCATTTACTTCTTCTCCTGAACATTGTAGTGATGTATGTCCTTTCTCTCCACATGCTCCACATGCGTGATCGGTATTCGATCGGCTTGAAGCAGAAGCGTTCTGCTTAAGTAGTAAGTCGAGCTTGTCTTGCAATAAGCTGAATTTTGCATCCACTTTGGTATCGATCTCATCTATGTAGTCGGAATGAGAGCAATTTACAGCTCTACTTGTTGTTCTCGGCCCCTTGTATTGGGAGGTAGATTCCGCAAGTCCTTCAATAATGTTCCTTGCATCTTCGTAGTGGCTTGTATGGAAATTCCCTCTCAGACCGATATCGACCATGGCTTTTACTTTGTCATTCATCCCTTGATAGAAAATTTGTAGAAGCTCCACATCCGAGTAGCCATGGTTTGGACAACTATCGACAAGTCATCCAAATCTCTCCCAATATGCGCCGAAGGTTTCATGGATTTCTTGAGCGATCCCAAAAATCTGCTTCTTAAGTGCATTCGTCTTTGATTACGGAAAATACTTCTTCAAGAAGACCGTGTAAATCTGGGCCCACGTTGTGATTGTGTTTGACTTAAGACTTGAGAACCACGCTTGTGCTCCGTCTTGAAGAGTGAATGGAAAAGCCTTGAGCTTGAACGCGTCCATGTTGCCTTGCAGGTGCAGGTTATAGACTTGGTTGAACGATGCCAAAAAGGAATTAGGATTCTCGTTCGTCCTTCCATAAAACTTCTGCATGGCAGCGACCATATTCAACTTGACATCTATTTGTTCGGTAATTGTGGTTTGGATTGGACCGAGTAAGTCCGCTCCCATGTCAAACGATCCGGCATTCATCCTCAAAGGTTGTAGATCGTTCACTTCTTCCATCTCTTCCTCCTTTGATTCTGAGCTAGTTACTGGAGTATTCTGCCTTGTTTTGTTGAACAAAACAGTCTTTGGTTCTGAGTCGCTAGTCTGATCACCGGCCTCTGTTCTGTCTCCTGGTTGGGCAATTGAGACGTCTGCTGCCTTGGACAGATTCGGTTGCTTTTGCAGCTTCGTCTTCTTCCTATTCCTCTTTGTTGTTTTCTCGATCTCAGGATCAAATATGATATTAGGGTTGGAAGACCTGCTCATGCAACACTTAAAAGCATAAAAAGATTAGTAGAAAAATAAAGAAAACTAGTTAACACCGTTCCCCGGCAACGGCGCCAATTTGGTGATCGCTATATTGCACCAAATAATCCTACAAATCTGAGAATTAAATCAGTATAGTTCACAGGGTATCGAACATAGGGAACGGACGACTAGACGCATTATTTTTCTACTCATCTCTGGTTTTGGTTAGCAACCACGCAAGTTTGGAATTTCTTTTATACTAAAAAAGCTTAAAAACTGAACTGAATTAAAAACTGTTCAAACTGGACAACTGAGAGACAGGTCCAGCAGAATATTCACCACACATAATTCCAATCATCGGCACTTACTATGAATTAATCTTAAGAATGTATTAGTTAATTGTCGTAATTAAACTGACATAACCTTCACTCCCACTTATTTAGTCGATAACCGCCATGTTGGGCATCAAAACGGCTACTTCCCTAACCTAGCTACAACCTACGTTGTTGGGAAATCAATATATTTAATAGCTACACAACTTTATCGAACTAAGGGAGCCTAGTATAGGAACTACTCGTATGTTGGGTATCTAATAATCTCCTATCGGTTTAATCCAACTATTATAATGAATAGTTTTGCTACTTACCTAGCCTTGTTCCACGAGAAACGGTGGAAGTACTAAGTTAGCTACATATAACACAACCTAGGGTGATCAAGCCTAAATTACTAGTCAGATTAATTGATTCAGAACTAACCCGAAACCCTCTTGATTAATTATTCGAATCTAAGCCTCATGTACTGTTCACTTGTGTATTTACATTCTGGCGGACCCCTAAAAACTTAGCTACTCATGCAGACGCTTTAGTTAGGTAACTGGGACAGTTCGCAGAACAGAAACATAAGCATGAATAACACTAGATCTAGCATGAACAAAATTTAAAACAATTAAAGCACGAAATAACAGAACACTTAAAACTACGAAATGAACTAAGAACTTGAATTAAACTAGAACGAGAGTATTACACATAAATCCGATGTTTCCTACTTAACAATAACGATGAACAGAATTAAAAACTAGAATTGAAACTTCGGAAGCATAAAAGAACAAACCAACGAAAATTTAAAAGTGTTTCTTCTTCTCTAACTACTACTAACTGCTCGGAATGTTCAAAGGAATGGACGGTGGTTTGAATCTTCGATCGATTAGGCATGATCAGCGATGTGGATCTTCAATGGCGGAATTAGGGTTCTTCTCGGATTTTTGGAGTTACGGCGTGAATTGGAACAGAAATGAATACAGGGTTCAAGACTCTTTCTTCTCATCTACTTCTTCTCCTTATATACTCCTTATCTTCCTCTCCAAGTTAGGTTAAAATCCCTCCAAGATAAGGAAAGGGATTTTGATAATAAGGAAATAATATATTTCCTTATCCCTCAGAAAGTATGTTCAAAATATTTCCCTCCATAGAAATCTGCATCCACATCATCAATTTCGTGCCCTTTTCGTCATCAAACATTGCCAAATATCATCCTCGTCACCATGCCACCTCAGCACTTAAAACATGCATTTTTCACCACTGCGAGTGTACCGGTTGGCCAATTGAAGCACTTTTCGGCCAGAAATAACTAAGTACAGAAACGACTCATCAGTTCTTAACATGCTGAACTCAACTAAACTATTACATTATTTGAGTTCATCACTTATCTAGGTTTTTGGGATCTTCAAATCTTATACTGAATCATCGCCCAACAATTTCCCCCTATTTGATGATGCCAAACCATTACGAATTGACAATCCTTAAGACATCACAAATAAAATAAACAGTAAGAATAAGTGTGAGTGTGCGTTGATCACTTAGGTGATTAGTAGTATTAGAAGTAAATACAGTAGCTAGAATGACAATGAGTAGTTGTCTAGTCAAGTGATATGATTTCATTAATGATAAGAAGGTTACAGATAAAAAAATCATGGTATCACTATCAAAACCAAAACTAAGACTAATCAGTTGCTCTTCCGAGATCTGAACTTTTAAAGCTTGGCTTTAAATCAGCTGATTTAGCCTCTGGTGGTTCATGACCATATGCCTTGAAGATATCTGACCTCAGTTGTTTGATCTCTTCTTGATCGCCTTTTCTCTTCAAGTCGAGTGATCTTATGAACATAGCAAATTCTATCTCTTCCTCAATTTCCTTCATACAGATGTTCCCTTCTAAGGTCATAGGTGGAGAAAGAATTCTAAATTTGGGCGCTCTGAGAGGCATATTCGCTACCTTCAGCACTTTCTGAACTTCGATGTACAGATCTTGATCAGTGTTAGATAGTATTTCTTTGAACATTTGATCTGCGTTTGCATCTTCCCATATTTTCCAAATGTAGAAGCTTTTGATGAAGTCAATTTTGATAGCTTCCCACTTCTGATTGATTTTCCATGTAACCTATTTATCAGTGCGATGGTATATAATGCTTTTCAAGTGGTTCTTCTGAGCTCCTCGCCTGAAGAATCTAGATGTTGTGGGGATCTCTCGGCTCTTCTTATGAACACGTTTTTTTTTGCTACCTTTTCAGTCTTAGCTATTTGAGCTTTTAGTTCAGCTTGTCTCAATCTTTCTCTGGCTTCACTGACCTGTCTTGCTTCAACGGTAATATCAAGTCCTATTCAACCTGATCCCATATAGCCTTAGCTTCAGTTTCTTGCTCCTTAGATAGTGTGGTTGAAGGAATGTGTTGTTCAGAAAGACTTTCAGATTCAGCTTCTGATTGAAGGAATGTGTTGTTCAGAAAGACTTTTAGATTCAGCTTCTGAATCCTTAGCTAACGATTCAGTTTTCTTCTCAGGTTTCTTTGCCTCTTCTTCTTTAGCTTTATCAACTTTAGCTCTTGATTTCCTCGGAATGGCTGTTCTTGTTTTCTTTGGCCCAGATGCTGTAACAAATATATGCATCTTCTGAATTTTCTTCTTAGCAGCTAGAGCCTCTTCTTTAGCTTGTAATTTCTCTACCATCTTTCTATCATATGCTTGTTGCTCTTCTAGCCTTTTAAATTTTGGCGGAGGAGTAGGAGGTCTATCAGCCTTGCATTTGCCTGTGGCTGCTGAACGTACAGGCTCATCTGCTTCTACCGGCTCAACTTCTACTATCTCATCAACAAATTTTGCAATTTCTTCAATAGCGGCATGTGATGAGGATCCTTCTCCCGATCCTCCAGCTGTAGAGATGATTGTGGCTCTCTCCTCTCTTATTTCTTTATCTCCTATCCCTTTAGAGGCATCAGTGAGTGGTTGAATATCTTCTTCTTTAATCTCAGACACTTCAGTTATTGTAGGGATATGAGTCAGGAGATGATTCATAGTTCATAGTCATTCTAAGGAAATTGTAAGATTTGTTAAGGATATGAGTCAGTTGTTACGGGGGGAAATTGTAGGGAGATGATTGAGTACCTCTGATACTGAGTAAATCTTGAGGAATTGAAGATCCCAAAACCCCTGAGTGTGTGATGAACAAACATGATGTAATAGGGTAGACCTATTTTAATCTTTCTAGATTATTTTGTCTAAGTCATGTAAGGGGTAAGTTGTTGGATTGAACTTCAGTAGAGAAGTTATGGTTCTAGAACCCCATGTCATCGGTTCTGTAGAGCTCTGTCTGAGCTCAGTAGTTTCTCTTCGAGTCAGTAGCTGGAAGTACTTTGTTGAAGATCACTCTTCAGCCGACTCAGAAACAAGACTCAGTATGATCAGCCTTGATCTACTAAATGAGCTGCAACTCAGTTGTAGACCGTACAAGGAAAATTGACAGCCTAACCTTTCTTACACGGATGTCAGCAAAGGAACACTTATGTCTGAGGTTCAGAGGAAGTCAACTCAGCAAGAAGACTGATGTCTGACAAGTCTCACTTACTGCCATACCTCGACCAATGAGAAGCAAGCAAAGCTTACCTCGACACAAAGTTGCTCTCATGTACAGAAAGCCAACCACCTTTCCGCTACCTCGTCTGATTCTGCCCGGCCTCCCTCTGAATCCCAAGCATCATGGGCTGTGAAGAACGGCCGCTTGGAGCCGCCGTCGTGCCCTGCAAATGCGAGGGAATTGCGCCGCTCGCTGCCACCAAAATTCACCATTTTCGAGCCGTGATTTCGATCAATTAAAAGAGGGGAAATATAATTTGAATACTCACGACCACCGTGTAATGGATTTCGGCTGAGATTAGTTTCACAATTTTCCAAATTTCAAACGATTCGCCGGGAAGAATTCATGACGAGCAGCAAACTTCAGACATCGATTCCGGTCGCATCGGGGATCGCATGACCCCTTACGACCTATCAACGCGAAGCTCGTGACAAGACGAACCAAATGGCTCAAGCCTCCTGACGGAAAGGGGCTGGACGCGCTTCCACTCGCTGCCGCAAGTGGCGGCGGAACCCTAGAAAACTACGGTTTTGACTGCGTTGGAGATTTCTTCTTCGTCTTGGTTTTCGTGCCTCCCAGACCAAAATTAAAGTACAAAAACAGTACAAACACAATAAAAATAGGTCCTATCATCTACTCGTGGAATTTCTGACAAGAAAAATGTTACAACGAGTTAAAATAGTGGCTCGCAGGCCGCCCCAAACACGAAAGTATTCCGATAACGGCGAAATAAAAACCCTATACATGCTCCTAAAAGCAACAATCAGAGCCTAGATCTGGCACTAATACCAATTAATGGAAATAATAGGAGAGGAAATTGTACCTTCCTCCATTTATGTTGTTGCCACTATGAATGTTGCTCGTGTTTCAGATTTTCTGCTCTGTGTCCTGACCTTTTTCTCCCTCTGGGTGGATAGAGAACTGAACAAAACTAAGATTTCTATCTCTCTCAAACTCGCGTGTATAACGTGTTAGTATGAATGTCTGTTCTGATTATGAACAGAATACTAATATATATAGGCTTCAAGAGCCAATATTAAATTAATATTTATAGCCGATTAATTTAATTATATTCCTAATGGACTTTTACATCAATTAACCCATAATATAATAAATTAATCTTCTGGGCTACTAGTATTCATCAATTAATTGGCCCAACTAATTAAATGTAGATAAATAATATTATTAAATAATCTAAAATACAATAATATATTAATAATGATTTATGAGAGACAATAAATAACTAGGCAACTAATTGGGCCAGATCAGGAATCTAATACAAGAAATAAAGTAGGGCCTCAAATTAATTAATTATCTATGCTCAGCCCAGAGCAAAATTAATTAATAAACACAGATTCATTCTACTAGAGAATCCGTGCTGACTTACCCCTTTATCCCAAATTGAGCAAGGACTTGTATTTTAGACTTAATCGATCCCCGTATTTAAGATATAAATATCCGTTAATTAATTAAGCTCACTGACAGCTTAAATTAATTAACATTTTATTATGTTCCTAAGTAGTACCACTCGACCTCATTAACACACCTGAACTTAATCAACCGTCCGGGTTTAGTGTGCTAATCCTTACGAGTTTCTCAGGGGATATTATCAACCCATTTTACTAGGATACGGTTATAAGATACAGACAACCAGCCTGAGCCACAAATAACTACTAACACCCAAGATACGTAGATCCGGTTGCGATGACGTTCACCATAGTAGGTCAAAGTCATAGATAGTCAAATGCACTCAACTGAAGTCTTACCAAGCTTAAGACTAGCTAAGTCACCGAGATCTTGGTTCTCCACTAAGGTCAGTCAAGAGAACACATCTCACTGTGATCCATCAATACACCACCTTACGTGTACCAGTAAAGACAAGCAGCCAAGACAAATCACTTCTTATCTAAACTGCAGCTTAAAATGACAAATTATCCTTAAGTTGTTTCAGCTGTGATAACTGTTTATATCTTGTCAGTTCAACCAATTTGTGTAGTCTTCTGTAATACCCGACATACTATACAAATCTAAATTTTATACAAGATAAAGGATTACATATGCAAATATATATATTTATTAGATAGGAGAATGAAATAGTGGTAGAGACAAAAAGACATTGTATACAATCATAAAACTTGCTTCCAGTATACAAAAATCCAATAGTAGTTGCTGTCTAAACCCTACTGACCTCAGCTGATGATGCCAAAAAGTGGGAAGGTAAGAGGGTAAGGGAAGGTAAGGATGGTGAAGTAGAGAAGGACAGGGAAGAGAAAGTTGGGGAAGAGATCGAAGATATTGAGGAGTTCACTGTGTCCAAAATTGTTCTCCCCCTCCCCAAAGTCCTACAAGAAGAAAAGGCTAAGGAAAAAGCTCCTGGTGGCCAGTCAGAGCCTCAGGAGTATATTGAGCAGCTGACAGTGCATGCTTTAGGATTAGGAGAAGGATCCTCAGCTCAGGCACTTATCAATGAGATAGCTTAATTCATCGAGGGCACAGAGCCAATTGTGCCAAAGAGGCCTGGCAAAGAGATAGCTACTGAGAGCTCTCCCCCTCCATCGCCTAAGTTCAAGTCTAAGAATGAACAAGAGACTCATGATGAATTCATGGCTCAGCAGCTGCAGGATCAGCTTGATCATGAAATGAGACAAGCAGAAGAGGATAAACAGAAGAGAAAGCTAAAAGTCCAAGTGGAAAGGCTGTCAAAGACTCAGGTTTAGCTGGAGAAAGTTCAGTAGAAGCCGACCCCTCCTAAAAATTCTCAGCAGAAGTCAACTGAAAAATCAGCTTCTGAGTCTACTGAAGAGTCTGACACTGACAAGATGCCACTCTATGAAAGGCTAAAGAAGAAAGCTCCTAAGCTTATAGCTAAACAAATCGCTGAGGAGAAAGCCTTGTAGGACGCAGTGGAAATGGGCGTCGACTTCAAAGCTAGAGAAAGGCTGATAGTTGAAGCCAGAGAACGACTGAGAAAAGCAGACCAAGCAGAGCATATTGCTAAAACTGAAAAAGCAGCCAGGGAAGCAGTTCTAGTCAAGAGCGGAGAGATCCTGACTACTTCAAAATTCTACAGACACGGTGGACAGAAGCCACATCTCATTAAAACTCTATTCCGCCGCATAGATAAGTGGATCCCTTGGAACCAGAACGAGCAATCGGAGAGTCTGAAAGAGGATTTCATCAAGAGCTATTATGTATGGCGATGCTACCCAGACGATATTCCAGTGGATAATCTGTTCGATCAATTCTTATATCAAGTTGATCCCACCTTCTGAGCTCAGATCATCATACTTCTACACAAGGAAGGAATGTCACTGAAAGCGCCCATATACAAATAACTGACTACTCTAATGACTCTTGAGGGTAACATCTGCACGAAAGAGATATAAAAAGAGGTGAATATAGCCATGGAGCACAACAAGCTATCCTCTCAGATGCATGGAGATCTTCTACAGATCAAGCGTCTCAGGGAGCCATCTACAAATCATATGGGCTAGATCTTCCAGAGGCCAAGTCTGCTGACTTCAAATTGAGGATTCAAAAGTTCAGATCGCAATAGCAGCGGACTCAGCCTTCTTTCAGTGTTTGCCTTTCTCTCTTTTCTTTCTTTTTGATAGTGTAGTACTGATGTAATTATAATAATTTCAATATCAATGAAAATCAGTATTTCACTTGGCCAAACAACCACTCATTATCTGCTATGTCATTAATTATCACGACTGATCACTAAAGTGATCAACACACACACTCTAAACTTGATTTCTTCTGATGTACCATTGTGTAACAGTTTAACCTGTGATGTAATTCTTTCAGTTGTTAGTGAGCAATTGTGTCTAAAGGTTAATGTTTTGGCATCATTAATTAGGGAGAAATTGTAGGGATATGAGTCTTGAGATGATTCATAGTTCATAGTCCTTCTAAGGAAATTGTAAGATTTGTTAAAGATATGAGTCAGTTGTTACGGGGGAAATTGTAGGGAGATGATTCAGTACCTCTGATACTGAGTAAATGTTGAGGAATTGAAGATCCTAAAACCCCTGAGTTGGAAAACGTTTTTAATAAATAGTTTCAGTAGATTAGTGCAATCAGTTAAGTTCGCTGAAACTCAGTTGAATGATTTAAGAAGGCTTTTCAGTGTGAACAATTAAATCAATGCAATAGTGAAAAAGAATACGAGACACAAGACACAGAGATTTTTAAAGTGGTTTGGACACAAAAATCCTACGTCCACTGTCCCGAATGATCAGGAAGCTATTTATTATACTGAGGTAGTCTCAGTTGGTTTGTACACTGGACAAACTCTGGTCTTGAGATTTATACTGAGCAAGTCTCAGTTTACAAGGTTATCAAACTGAGTGTTTGAAAAACTCTCCAACTGTGAAGGAGTTCTTTACAATAAAGAACAGTTCAAAGATGAACTCCTTCGTCTAAGCTATGGATATATTCTATTGAGCTTAGGTTAGAGGGATAGGGAACAATGAAGTGGCTTCTCGAACGACGAACAGCTGAGTATGACTTTGGGTTCGTGTATCGTCGTTTGGATACTAGAGGCTGTATTTAACAGTTCAGCTTGGTTCCCTAAGAGCTAGAATATAGTTCTTCACCGGAGATGAATTCTTCGAACTTCTTGCGGAGAACTTAGGCTTTTCGAGTTTGCTCGTTTGAATGCTCTGTGTATGCGGCTTTTTTTTTTTTCTCTTTTTCGTTTCTTCCTGTCACGAGCTTCAAATTTGATTTATCCCTATATTTATAGAGAAGAGACTAGGAAAGATCCGTTGGAGACGATGATCCTTTGTCTCTCTTTTGGGTAGCTAACGGCTCTTTTGTAGCATTTGCAGAATCTTTTCCCTCTTTTCCGGAAAGTTGTTGACTTGCAGCTTTAGTAGGTGTGGAACAGGTGTCTGCTTGTCATTGGTCGAGGTTCAAAAAGTGGTTGAGACAGAACAGACTTCAAGGAGATTTGAAGCTGACTTCTCTCTTCCTCGTACTTGACTATGCTGATTGTCTTTGAAAGATCTGACAGTTCAGACGACTGCTGGCCGTTGCTAAGTCTGATCTTTGATTCTGTAGTGAACTCCTGCTGAGTCTGCTTTACTGAAGATCAACTCTGAGTACAGTGAACTACTCCTGCTGAGTTCAGTTCCACTGACTCCTTTCAGTATACTGCTCCTGCTGAGTCCAGTATTCACTGAGTCTTCTACTTCTGGTGCTAGGCGGATAAGCAACTGAATGCCTGAACTAGAGCAGAGGGTCTACTGAGTCTGAAACCTTAGAGACAAAAACAGGTTACAACTTAAAGGTTCACCGATCAAGATAGGGTTTTGGGATCTTCAAATCTTTAGACTAATTCAGAGCACAAGGCTACTGAGTATCGGTTAGTAAAGAAGATATAATCATTTCCCACTATATCTAATACTGCTGAGGATAGAATCATCACCTAACAATTTCCCCCAATTTGATGATGCCAAAGCCTATCAACAAAAATCAACATCTAACACTATGACTAGTCAGAAACAAAGCTCCTTACAAATATTACAAGTAGAATCAGTGGAGTTGTTCTTCAAGTCCTAGACTACTGAGGGGATCAGGGCAGAAAGTCGGAATATAGAGACTAAGCATATTCTCCATGTTTTAACAATATTTTTCCCCAAATACAACAAGTCTAACAGAATCTAGGTGAGCAATAAACTGACAGAAAATCAGACAGTGAGTGTGTGAGTCAGTAATCACTTCACTGATTCTGAGTGTTAAGCATAAAAGAACACGGCTATTCAGACAATAAGATATTGTCAAAGCCAAAAACAGAGATATCATATCTAATGTAAGAAAATTCAGTACAGATACATCTCTGTTATACTAGAAAAACAAAAGAGTACAGAAGCAAGGAATCATTTAAATTGCCTAATCCTATCTTTGAACTCTTGCGATTGAGATTCAGGAAGGGGCACTCCATACATCCTATATGTGATCTTCCTCAGCTTCAGTATCTCAGCAAAGTCCGCTGGGTGTTCTTCATCAAGGAATTTGGCTTCAGCAGCGGCCTTCACTTCTTTCTCAATGACACCATAGTGAATAGATCCATCCAGTCTTCGTGGGGGTGGCAGTATTCTGGGGTCTGGGACTCTGACTTCGACATTCTCTTTGACAACTTTCTGCATCCAGGCGTACATGTCTAAGTCTGTTCTCATAGTCCATTCAGTATAAGCTTCAGCTTTTCGTTTTTCAGACCAGAATCTCCAGAAGTAGTTCCTTTTGATGAACGCTATCTTCAGTGCTTCCCATCTCTGAGTGTATTCTACTGGCATCCATTCATCAGTTCTTGGCCATCTGTAAATCTTCAGATCAGTAGGCTTCCTGAATTTCCTGTATATGTAAGGAATATCAGCTTTTGAAGGAATTCTCTGACTGGCTTCTTTTTCTGTTCTGATTCTGAGTACCTCAAGATCTGCCATTCTGATCCGTTCTCTGGCAGCTTCTATTTGCCTGGCCTCTTCTCCTTTATAAAGATATCTGTCCATTTGAGCCCAGATTGCATCCATTTCAACATCCTGTGCCTTAGAGGCAGTATAGGAGGGCTTCTGAGGCGGCTCTTCCTCTGAGTTAGCAGGAGTTGATGATTTCTCTTTTGAAGTACCCTGCTTCTCAGTAGAATTTTGCTGTTTCTTCTCCTTTTCTCTATCAGCTTCATCGCTGAGTTTGAGCTTTCTAGGAGGCAGTCTTGTAGTAGATGGTCTTTTGCCGCCGTGAGCTGGAGCCTTTATCTTACCTTTAGCAGGCTTAGCTTTAGGTTTGTTGGCTGCTTCAGCTTCGGCTATCTCCCTAGCCAGCTTCTCATCTGCGGCTATCTGAGCCTCCTCCTCCGGAGTAATATATCTCTTAGATTTCTTAGAGGGAGGGGTCGGGAGCTTAAGGATTTTCTTTCCTTTTCCTGTAACTGGAGGTGGAAGAGGAGCTTCTTCCTCTTCTGATTCCTCCTCGTCTGCGTACTCAACAATTTCCTTAATGATGTCAAGTGGAGTCTGAGTTGCCTGAGTCGCTACTTCTCTGGTTCCTGAGCCACTTGGGCCAGTCTCAGTTGATGCTGCAACTGCAGCAGAGACACCCTGGCCTCACCAGTTGTGGTAGGTTCAGTAGGAGCAGATGTCTAAGCTGAGCATGCTCCTGCTACTGACCTTACCTTCTTAGGAGTCTTCAGTACCAGCTCCTTGGTGGCTTCCCC
Source organism: Lavandula angustifolia (assembly GCA_028984105.1). Lineage (NCBI taxonomy): Eukaryota > Viridiplantae > Streptophyta > Magnoliopsida > Lamiales > Lamiaceae > Lavandula > Lavandula angustifolia. The sequence goes on from CM054821.1 coordinate 2,332,403, forward strand.
CTTAGATGATTTTTCAGTATCAGCTTTTGTCTGCTTAGCTATCCTTTCCCCCTTTTTGGCATCATCAATGATAATAGGAGGTGGAGCGGATACCTTCTTGTTCAGGCTGGAGTACGAGGCTGACAACTCGTTCAATTTGGTGTGGATCTTGGTCAGCGCTTCGTGCATCTCGTTCTTCTCATTGATCATCTCAAGTTTGTACTCTTTATGAGACTGATCTGCTGCAGCCTTGAACTCGTTCAGCTTTTGTTCAACAGTCTCTTCCAGGGCCTTCTGAATTGAGTTGAGTCTGAGCTCGTTAGCCTGAGAGATGGTTGTGACTGACTCAGTATGAGAAATCTGAGAGGCCTTGAGATTTTCAATCAACTTATCATAGCCTTCCTGAATCAATCTGAGCTGAGCCTCGAAGTCAGCTCGCTGAGTGTCTAGTGCTTGAGATATGATGTTGGAGATGTCAGGGACAGAAGATTCTGACAATATGGTTCTGAGTCCCTGAATCTCTGCGCTTGTGGCTTGGGCAGTCTGTCTCCATGTCTTTTGGACTGCATGGGCAAGAAGCCTGTTCTGAGTACCCTGGCTTCTGAGAGGCTTCGCTATTGATTTCGATCGTCGGCTTTTGGGGCTGGGCGCTACTTCGAATGTCGATTGTAGCAAGAGCTGAGCAGGCTCTGCAGAAGTTGAAGTACCAGCCGCCGACTTCCCAGGAGCAAGGATACGGAGAGGAAGTTCAGTAGGCACAGGAGTATCCTTGTCCGATTGAGTTCTCTCATCAGGCTTCTCAGGGCCTGAATCATGGGGCGGGTCCTGACCATCGGGGTCAGACCCATCAGAGGGTGCTGAGGCCGATGCTGGCTGATGGTCATTCAGCATTGCCAGCATGGCCGCCCTCAAATCCTCCAAGGTTTCGAGATCGGCTGGCTCGAAGTAGCCGATCTGCTCTCTGATCCTCAGTTCCTCTTCATGGAGTTGTTCGCAGGAGTGATGTGTGATGAGACGTTGCAAATTGTGCCACTCCTGGAACCTAAGCAGCATGTGGAATCTCGCCTGTCTCACAATGAGAACTAGATCGCTGTGGCCTGAGATCTCCGGTATGTGCTCTGTGATCTCTCGGGATGCTCTGGATTGAAGAGCTGAAGGTTCCATCCCGATAGACTCTTCTTCTGAGGCTGTCTCGGATTCCTCTATCTCTATAGGAGACGCCTGTTTCTCAGTTGAGGGGACACTGCTGAGAGCAGGGATATCTAAGGGGCTCTCCAGGGTTTGAACATCTTCGACCTGGACTTCTTCAGCTGGGACCCCATGGTCCACTGCTTCTTCATGTTCAGTGGAGACGGCTTTCCCCACTGACGGAGTCTTCTCAGAAGACTCGGATTCATCTCTGAGCTGCAGAGGCGATTCAGTAGCTGCTGCCTCTGGCTCTGCCTCTGTCTCAGTAGGAAACGATGTGATTGTAAACATATAGCCTAAGAAGTAACTATGATACGACATGCATTAAATGCGTGGCAGAGTTCAGCAAGCTTATGCATAGAATGTCGTGCATTAAATGTAAACCGTTAATATTAAATGACAATTCTTAAGGCATTGAATACGGTGCTGAATCTGAATCATAAATGCATAGAACTGTTCTATTGGCTACTACTGAGTAGAGATACACAAACCTGTCAACTGAACATCGTAGTCAGCTGATACCTCGTGTAGATGGTTGCTGAGTCTCTACGCACCGATTTTACTCGATCGAGAGTGAACATTCCCCCTTCTCGAATGCTCCTCTCCCGAATCCTCTTCTCGACCGGAGTCAGTAGGGTCCATCAGACCTAGCTCTACTGAAAGTTCTCTGAATCTGGCTTCAGCTAGAGGATTGGTCAGTATATCGGCCCTTTATCGGTCAGTATGGATCTTTTCCATCCTGATATCCTTTTTCTCGACATGGTCACGAATGAAGTGATGTTTGATGTCCACGTGCTTGCATCTTGTATGAAGTACAGGATTCTGAGTGATTGCAATGGCACTGGTACTGTCGCAGAAAATTGGCACTTCATTCTGAATGACGTCACAGTCGCGTAGCTGCTGTCTCAACCAAAGGATTTGGGCGTAGCAACTTCCGGCAGCCATGTATTCAGATTCAGTAGTTGACGTGGCTACTGAGTACTGTTTCTTTGAAAACCATGAGATCAGCTTACTGCCAAGGAACTGACACGTTCCTGAAGTTGATTTTCGGTAAATTCTACACCCTGTATAGTCAGCATCAGAATAACCAGTTATTTCTATATTATCATCAGCTGGATACCATAAACCCATGTCAGGTGTTCCTCTGAGATAGCAGAGAATCTTCTTTGCTGAGTTCATGTGACTCTGCTTTAGATTCGCCTGAAATCGAGCACAGACACCTACAACATAAGTTATGTCAGGACGAGTAGCTGTTAAGTATAATGAAGAACCAATTATAGCACGAAATTCAGTTTGGTCTACTGATACTCCCTCTTTATCAAGATCAATGTTCATATTCGTGTTCATCTGGATTTGTCGGATTTGCAACCGAATCCTTTGATGAGGTCTCGAGTTCATTTGCCTTGATTAATGAACGTTCCCTTCTCAGATTGTTTGACTTGGAAGCCGAGGAAATAGTTCATTTCTCCCATCATTGACATCTCGAACTTATCCTTCGTCATTTTCTCAAACTGCTGACACATGATGACGTTCTTCGAGCTGAAGATGATGTCATCTACGTAGATCTGCACGAGTAATAGGTCGTCTTCCAGTCGAATACTGAATAATGTGCGATCTACTGTGCCTTTCTGAAAACCTCTGAAGAAGAAACTCAGATAGGGTATCGTACCAAGCCCTAGGTGCTTGTTTTAACCCATACAGAGCCTTTCTGAGTCTATAAACTTGATGTCCCTGCTGAAAGCCGGGCGGTTGTTCCACATAGACTTCTTCTTTCAGCACGCCGTTCAGGAAAGCAGACTTCACATCCATTTGATAGACTCTGAATCTTTGATGTGTTGCGTAGGCTAGGAATAGTCTGATTGCTTCCAATCTTGCAACTGGAGCGAAAGTCTCGTCGAAATCTACCCCTTCAGCTTGACAGTAGTCATTTGCCACGAGTCTTGCTTTATTCCTTACTATGACGTTGTTTTCATCCCGCTTGTTCTTGAAGACCCATTTTGTTCCAATCACATGTTGATGCCGGGGTCTGTCAACAAGCTCCCAAACTTCATTTCTCGTGAACTGATTTAGCTCCTCCTGCATGGCTTTGATCCAGTCAGCATCGTTCAGTGCATCCTCGATTGTCTGAGGTTCTTCAGTAGACAAGAAGTAGGAGTATAAGGCACTTTCTCCCTGACAGAATCAGGATCTTGTCTTTACGCTTGCTGAAGGATCTCCAATGATTAAATCAGAAGTATGAGCATCCAGCCACGATCTTCGATGTTTCAGCTCTTCATCTGAAATTTGTTCAACACAGATAGTAGGTGAGTTAGGCATTTCAGTTGTACTATTCTGAGATTGAAGCAGTTCAGTTATGAGTGTGTGATCTACTGAGTCACCAGGTTCAGGGGCATTCAGCTCAGGAACTTCAATTATTCCCCCAGAGTTGTTATTCTCAGTAGTGGTCTCAGTTACCTCTTGGGTTTCTTCATCGACCTGAGTTACCTAGGATTGACTCTGTTCAGGAGAGTCAATCTGCTCAGCTACCTCTGCTGTAGGTTGAGATTCAGTAGACTTGTCTTCAGTTTCCTCATCTGAATCATCATCCCAACATAGCTGGATCTTTTCGACTTTGTCTTTTAAGCTCAGATCCTGTAGCTGCTTACTGATGTCCTCATATTCAGATTTAGAGTTATTGCTCCTGTCTTCAGTAGCAAACTCATTAAAAACAACTTGAGGGCTTTCTTCCACGCAAAGGGTCCGATAGTTGAATACCCTGAAAGCTTTGCTGACCCAGGAGTATCCTAAGAAGACTCCCTGATCTGACTTGCTATCAAAAGTTTTCAGCTGAACTTTCCCATTATTGTGGATAAAGCACGAACACCCAAAAATATGGAAATAAGATAGAGAAGGCTTCCTGTCGTTCCATAGTTCATATGGTGTCCTCTTATGCTGCTTTGTCAGTAGAGATCGGTTCTGAGTGTAACATGCTGTGTCAGTAGCTTCTGCCCAGAATTTGGATGGGAGTCCTGAGTCTGCGAGTAGAGTTCTTGCTGCTTCTTTGAGTGTTCGATTCTTTCGTCCGGCAACCCCATTCTGCTGAGGGGTGCACGCAACAGATGTCTCATGCTCTATTCCTTCTGCTTTGCAGAACTCCTCCACCATGAAATTAAGGAACTCAGTTCCTCTGTCTGAACGTATTTTGACAATTTTGGTGTTCTTCTCGATACTGAGCTTTTTCAGAAGCGTTGGTAACTCTGTTTTGACGTCAGACTTGTTGGCAATAAATATGACCCATGTGTAGCATGAGTAGTCATCAATGACCACTAATGCATACTTCTTGCCTCTGATTATCACCGGAGAGACTGGACCGAACAAATCCATATGTAGCAGCTGAAGGATTCCATCAGTGGAAGGAGATGGAACAGGTGGATTTTGTTTCTTTGTTTGCTTTCCCTTCAGACATGCTTCATACTAAGTATCTTTGCTGAATACTTCATTCGGCAGTCCTCTTGCTAGAGTGTTTCTTGCTAATTTGTTGAGCGTCTTGAAGTTGAGATGGCTGAGTCTCCTGTGCCAAAGCCAACCCGTTCTGCTGTTATTCTCCGCCAACAGACAAGCTTCAGGTTCAGCTGAATTCCAATCAGCTACATAGATATTCTTCTTGCGCGAACCTGATAACACTGTTTTCCCTGTGGATTTATCAATAACATCACAAAAACCAGCGTCAAATATCACTCTATTCGAGTTATCATAAAATTGACTAACAGAGAGAAGGTTATGCTGAAGTCCTTCAACATATGATACTCTTGGAACTTTGGCAGTTCCAATGTTGAGTGTTCCATAGCCTCTGGTATAGCCTTTGGCATTGTCTACTCGATTCGGGGTCCTTCTTCAGTTGTATAATTCTTCAGCAAGTCCTTTTGGTAAGTCATGTGTCTTGAGCATCCGCTGTCCACATACCAAGGATCTTTGTGCACCTGCAAAACAGAATTATATTTAGGTACCCTTTATTTTTGATTTTGGGTCCTTAGATGTTAGTTTTGGTAACCCATATTTGTCTTACGACCCTGGTGGTCTCAGACAACTTCTTTCCACTTGCTTCAACGTATATGACCACTGGATTGGTCGATGCTGACTTTTTAGGCTTTTCAGGTTCAGGAGTCCTGATCATATGAGTGGGTGGACTGCTGACCTTTGCCTTTTGTGCGGCGTTCTTCTTCTTCTTCTGACTTTTGGATCCTCTCCTGTCTATAGGATCATAATAATATGACCCATACTGAGCTGGATGTGTCAGCTGAGGAGGTCCATACTGATCAGCCCATTTTGATTTGTTGGTTCCCCCTTGACTGAACTGGGGTGTTTTGGTGCTGATCTTCTTGTCAGAGTGCTGATGTGTAGGATGAGGTGCCTTCATCTTCTGTTTGTTCTTGGCTAGGGGATTCAGTATGTCTGCATTGATGGTCTCCCCTTGAACAAACCTATCAGTAAGTCGCACTTCTGAGTGTACGGGGGCAGATGAGGAAGTTCCCTGGCTGAATCCAAGTCCTTCCTTACAATGCTTGGGCTTGTTGCTTGCTAGCATAGCCTCTAGCTTCTTTTCAGCGCCCATGTAACGCTCAATCATCAGGTTTCTCCAGACATCATCACTTTTCTTTAGCATTTCATGCTCGGTCTGAAGTCCTGACAGTTCTTGCTTTAGTAGACTCAGTTCAGTATCTTTCTGAGTTAAGTCGTTGGTCAGAACTGAGATCCGATCTTCTTGCTGCTGAGACTTGGCCATCAGAGAGTTTATCTCCTCCCTGAGTCTCAACACAAGTCCTTCAGACTCAGTAGCAACCTGAATCTTCTGAGAAAGTCTCTGATTCTCCACTTTCAGGGTATCCAATTCCTGAAAAGTCTTACTGAGCTGCAGACTCATCTGAATTTGTTCGTCGAGTAGTTCTTCATATGCGATCGCGACGTCCAAATTCTTATCTGCACCTGAAAGAGTGTTGTGTGTGTAATGTGAAGAGGAATTAAATGGTTCATGAGAGTTTACCTCATCCTCTTCTCCCGCCTTGAGACACTTTTCAGTATCTTCTTCATTTTCAAGTTCTAAGGCCATGAAGGCTGCTTCATCATCCGATGAATCCATGAAGGAGTCGACTTCATCTGAGTCATCTGAGAGTTCACCAGCAATGTATGCTTGTCTCTTCTTGATGAACTTCTCCCTTCGAGCTTTGCGTGCTGCTCGTTCAGCAGTGCTGAGCTCAGGACAATCATACTGATAATGTCCTGGCTTTTTGCAGTTGTAGCAGGTGGTGACTCTTTCTTCCTTACTTTCACTATCTTTTGACTTTGTTGAGTCATCCTGTTTCCTGCATTCAGAAGTATGTGAGTCAGGAGTGCGCTTGGGTGTGTATTCATTCTTACCCTTAGAGTCTCTGACAACTCTTGAGAGCTTTCTGCGCCTCTCTTTCTCCTTCTGGTATTTTACGGCAAGCAATGCATATTTCTTGGCTAGATTTCCTTCTTGTATGTCAGTGAGTGAAGGCTCAGCCTTGCTAGACGCTGGAGTTGCTGAGCTGACTGATGCTTTGAATGCATGGTCGATTTTGGTGTCAGCTTCAGCTCGCTGCTTCCTTTGAGGTAAGCCAAACTCGAATTCCTCTGCTTTGAGTTCTGAAAAGATATCCTCAGGAGTAACAATATCTAAATCAGAATGACGTAATAAAGTAGAAAAAGGAGTCCAGTGACCATATGGCAGTGCCCTCAAAATCTTGAGATTCATTTCTCGGTTGGAGAATATCTTTCCCATCCTGTTGATGGAGTTCATCAGATTCGTGAATTTGACGTTGAGATCTTCTATGGTGTCATCAGGCATAAGCGACAATCTTTCCAGCTTTTGGAGTTCCAGCGCAAGTTTATTTGCTTTGATCTTCTGAGTCCCCCGACTCAGTAGCGCTAGAGCATCCCAGAGTTCCTTAGCGGACTTGCAGTCCTGAACTCTCCCGAGATAGGAATCATTCAGGGTGGCTAGTATGGCGTTTCTGGCGACACGGTCTAAGAAGTGAAGGTTCTTCTCATTTGGGGTGAAGAGACTTCTATCATTGGGAATCTTCTTCCCGGTCACCATTCTACCTCCATCGGCTGGATCCTCGGTTATGATACGATCTATCATAGGGACGATAGGTCCATCCTCAAGAACTTCTGTCCTGCTGTCGTGGAGAGAGGTCAGATGGGCTTCTATTCTGACTCGCCATACGCCGTAGTTCTCTACTGAGAACATGGGCACCATCCTTATACCTGACATATCAGACATATTTGATAATGATATGAATGAAGAATGATATGCAGTGAAAATGTTTTTCGGATCCGTTCAAGTAGACCAATTTCAGAATAACAAGAGTCTTAGAGAACTCCTGCTCTGATACCAATTGTTGGTCCCGAGAGCACGTTCAGGTGTAGAGGGGGGGGTTAATACACCTGAAAACCGATTTCTCAACTTAAACACGAACAGTCCTTTTCAGGATAGTGTCTTGCTGAACAGGTTCAGCAGACCAGATAAGCTGTTCTGAATCGTGTTGGCAGAGTGACGGACTCTACTGAGATCTGCTAGCTGACTGAGAGTCAGAATTCAGTATCTTGCAGATAGAGTTCACTGGTGCGGAATAGTGTTGGCCCAATTCAGTTGAGTTGGAAAACATTTTTAATAAAACAGTTTCAGTAGATTAGTGCAATCAGTTAAGTTCGCTGAAACTCAGTTGAATGATTTAAGAAGGCTTTTCAGTATGAACAGTTAAATCAATGCGACAGTGAAAAAGAATACGAGACACAAGACACAGAGATTTTTAAAGTGGTTCGGACACAAAAATCCTACGTCCACTGTCCCGAATGATCAGGAAGCTATTTATTATACTGAGGTAGTCTTAGTTGGTTTGTACATTTGGACAAACTACGGTCTTGAGATTTATATCGAGCAAGTCTCAGTTTACAAGGTTATCAAACTGAGTGTTTGAAAAACTCTCCAACTGTGAAGGAGTTCTTTACAATGAAGAACAGTTCAAAGATGAACTCCTTCGTCTAAGCTATGGATATATTCAATTGAGCTTAGGTTAGAGGGATAGGGAACAATGAAGTGACTTCTAGAACGACGAACAGCTGAGTATGACTTTGGGTTCGTGTATCGTCGTTTGGATACTAGAGGGTGTATTTAACAGTTCAGCTTGGTTCCCTAACAACTAGAATATAGTTCTTCGTCGGAGATGAATTCTTTGGACTTCTTGCGGAGAACTTAGGCTTTTCGAGTTTGCTCGTTTGAATGCTCTGTGTATGCGGTTTTTCTTTTTCTTTCTCTTTTTCGTTTCTTTCTGTCACGAGCTTCAAATTTGATTTAATCCTCTATTTATAGAGAAGAGATTAGGAAAGATCCGTTGGAGACAATGATCCCTTGTCTCTCTCTTTTGGGTAGCTAACGGCTCTTTTGTAGCATTTGCAGAATCTTTTCCCTCTTTTCCGGAAAGTTGTTGACTTGCAGCTTTAGTAGGTGTGGAACAGATGTCTGCTTGTCATTGGTCGAGGTTCAGAAAGTGGTTGAGACAGAGCAGACTTCAAGGAGATTTGAAGCTGACTTCTCTCTTCCTCGTACTTGACTATGCTGATTGTCTTTGAAAGATCTGACAGTTCAGACGACTGTCTGGCCGTTGGTAAGTCTGATCTTTGATTCAGTAGTGAACTCCTGCTGAGTCTGCTTTACTGAAGATCAACTCTGAGTACAGTGAACTACTCCTGCTGAGTTCAGTTCCACTGATTCCTTTCAGTATACTGCTCCTGCTGAGTCCAGTATTTACCGAGTCTTCTAATATATCTAATACTGCTGAGGATAGAATCATTTCCCACTATATCTAATACTGTTGAGGATAGAATCATCACCCAACATAAACAATTATCACAGCTGAGACAACTTCAGGATAAGTTGTCGGTTTAAGCTGCAGTTTAGATAAGAAGTGGCTTGTCTTAGCACCTTGTCTTTACTGGTACACTGAAGGTGGTGTATTGACGGATCATAGTGAGATGTGTTCTCCTAATTGACCTTAGTGGAGAACCAAGATCTCGGTGACTTAGCTGGTCTTAAGCTTGGTAAGACTTCAGCTAAGTGCATTTGGCTATCTATCACTTTGACCTACAATGGTGAACGTCATCGCGACCGGATCTACGTATCTTGGGTGTTAGTAGTTATTTGTGTCTCAGGCTGGTTGTCTGTATCTTGCAACTGTATCCTAGTAAAATGGGTTGATAATATCCCCTGAGGAACTCAAAAGGATTAGCTCACTAAACTCGGCCGGTTGATTAAGTTCAGGTGTGTTAATAAGGTCGAGTGGTACTACTAAGGAATATAAGATGTTAATTAATTTAAGTTGTCAGTGAGCTTAATTAATTAACGGATATTTCTATCTTAAATACGGAGATCGATTAAGTCTAAAATACAAGCCCTTGCTCAATTTGGGATAAAGGGGTAAGTCAGCACGGATTCTCTAGTGGAATGAATTTGTTTTTATTAATTAATTTTGCTCTGGGCTAAGCATAGATAATTAATTAATTTGAGGCTCAACTTTATTTCTTGTATTAGATCCCTGATCTGGCCCAATTAGTTGCCTAGTTATTTATTGTCTCTCAGAAATCATTATTAATGGATTAATTTATTTTTACATTATTTAATAATGCTATTTATTTGGAATTAATTGGCTGGGCCAATTAATTGATAAATATTAGTAGCCCAGTGGATTAATTAATTATATTATGGGCTAATTATGAGGAAGACCCATTAGAAATATAATTAAATTAATGAGCTGCAAATATATTAATATTATATTGACTTTTGAAGCCTTTATATATTACTATTATGTTCAGAAACAGAACGTACACATACATAAAAATTATACACGCACGGCGTGAGAGTGGGAGAGATAAAATCTTATTTTCTTTAGTTCTCTGAACACCCAGAGGAAGAAAAAGGCCGGGACACAGATCAGAAGATCTGACACACGAGCCACAATCAGAGCTGCAACAACTTACGAAGGAGGAAGGTATCGATTCCTAACCTTAAATTTCCTTCAATTGGTATCAGAGCCTGGTTTAGGCTCTGATTGTTGCTGTTAGGAGCATGATTAGGGTTTATTTCTGTCGTTATCGGGTTAATTTTCATGTTTGGGGCGACCTGCGAGCCACTGTTTTGACCCCGTTGTAACATTTTTCTCGTGAGAAAATCCACGAGTAGATAATAGGACTTAGGGATGCACGAAAATCGAGGCGGGAGGATGGAAAAGGGCGAAACCCTAAAAACTGACAGAACACGGCCGTCGACTTGAGGCAGCGCGTGGGGGCGCATGTCTACGTATTTTTTCGATCCGTTCGGATAGTTTTGTTCATTTTTTCGTTAGCTTGCTAGTGGAATTCCTAGAGCTGTTCGAGGTTTTTAACATCATTGTTTTTTAAAAGGTTACAATGATCGTTAATTACGAATTATGTGCAAATTATTTTTCCTTACATGCTTTTATTTTAATTATTTTTCAGATATGTCTGTTCAAGCTGTTGTTAATGGTCTTATGAGTCGACCCTTAAAGGGTATTGACAACTATAAAGAGTGGAGGAGAAACCTTACACTAATGTTCCAAAATGAGAAAATCTTGTATGTTCTCAGTACCCCCGAACCTGAACTCCCCGAAGAAGAGGCGACTGAGGAGCAGATAAGGGAATCTGAAAAGTGGGTAGAGGATAATGACAAGACTCGTTTTGTCATTCTATCCACTATGGTTGATTGTCTTGCTTCACAGTATGATGACACTCCTCATGCGGGAGTGATATGGGATACCATTGATGAAAAGTTCGGTGAGACCGACAGATCTCAGAGATTTCATCTCCTGAGGCAGGTTACTACCTGCAAAATGGCTGAAGGTTCATCTGTGCAGGATCATGTTTTTATATGATCGAGCTGCTAGACCGACTTGCAATTGTTGGTGGTGTCTTGGATCTTGGCATCAAGATAGACATCATTCTAGATTCACTACCTAAGTCATATGAGAATTTCCACATAAATGTAATGATATCATGGAAAGACTACACTCTGAATGAACTTTCGAGTGAGTTAATTACCGCAGAAGGAATCATGGGACAAACTAAATGTAAGGGAACTCAAATCTTGAGCACTACTAGTAGCTCAAGGAACCCTCCGAAAGGTAGATTCCAGAAAAAGGCAAGAAGGCTATGAACGTCAAGAAGAAAATTGGGAGCACGAAGTTAGCACCCACCGGAGGGGTTCAAAAACCTAAGGGGAAGTGTTTCAAGTGTGGTAATATTGGACTTTGGAAGTCTGAATGTCCCGACTTCAAGGCAAAACAGAAAGGTTCACGCATCACCTTAGTAACTGAAATTGTGCTTGTTTCCGCATCTACCTATGAATGGGTAGTAGATTCCGGAGCAATTAATCATGTTTGTTACACCTTGCAGGAGTTTCTGCAGAAAAGGGTTCTGGCTGATGGTGAGGTGGTGGTTTCCATGGGCTATGGATCGCGAGTTCCAGCTATTGCCATAGGAGATGTACATTTATCTGTTTTAGACTCTAGTTTAGTATTAAGAGATGTTTTATTGGTGCTTGAGTTTAGGCGAAACATTATTTCCGTTTCAAAACTTTTTATTGTGGATGGTTTTAGATCTATTTTTGATGATCAAATTTCAATTTCAAAATGGAAATATCTTATCTGCAATGGGACTTTAAATGGATCTCTATATTCTATTACGTCTAATCTATGTACATCTGTTCATGTTGCTTACTCATCATCAAATCCTAAGAAGAGGAAAGAATCTTCTAAGGTAAACCAAACTTATCTATGGCACTTAAGACTAGGTCACATCATTCTAAATAGGATCCAAAGGTTAGTGAAATATGGCTCATTGGAGTCTCTCCAAGTTGAACCATTTCCAACTTGTGAATCCTGCTTGGAAGGTAAGATGGTGTCTATGCCTTTTAAGGCAAAGGGTTATAGAGCCACAGAAGCATTAAGTTTGATACATTCTGACTTGTGTGGACCTATATCTACACAAGCTCGTACTGGAGGGTATGAATACTTCGTCACATTTACTAACGATTACTCGAGGTATGGATATGTTTACCTTCTTCGCCACAAGTCGGATTGCTTTGAAACCTTTAAGGAATTCAGGGCAGAAGTGGAGAATAAGTTAGGTAAAGAAATCAAAACACTGCGATCTGATCGTGGTGGGGATTACCTATCCAATGAGTTCAAGGACTAGTTGACAGAATGTGGAATTATATCCCAACTTACAGCACCGGACACACCTCAGCAGAACGGTGTGTTAGAGAGAAGGAACCGAACTCTCTTAGAGATAGTTCGGTCCATGATTAGTTATGTGATTGTACAGTTTTTGTACTGTAATTGGTCCGGGATGCACAAAAATCAAGCCGGGAGGACGGAAAAGGGCGAAACCCTAGAAACTGGCAGAACATGACCGTCGACATGAGGCAGTGTGTGGGGTCGCGTGTCAAAGTATTTTTTCGATCCGTTCGGATAGTTTTGTTCGTTTTTTCGTTAGTTTCATCTGGATAGGTCGCTCGACCCATTCTGATATCTGGTTAGTCCGGAATAGCGTCGGAAAGGAGAAGTGGTCGTGTTATCCAGAAATCCCCAATTCGGACGAAAACCCTTGTTCGGCTAGGGTTCCGCCGCATCTTGCGACGGCGATTCCCAGCAGGTACAGGGTCCGATTATCGATCGGTTTGAACCGTTGAATTCCTCGTTACACAAGCTTCGTGTCGATATATCGTATGGGATCATCCAATCTCGGATGCAACCGGAATCGACGTCTGAAGTTCGCTGCTCACCATAAATTTTTCCGGCGACAAATTCAAAAATTGAGGGAAATTGATGGACAATTTCGGCCGGAATCCGTTCTTGGTGGCCTAAAATTGTCCAAGGATCATTACCCATGAATCAATTGAAATAATCGCGGCTTGGAAAGAGGTCAATTTCCGCGGCGAAGCTCGCCGGCGACATATGTCGCAGCAGCGGCCATTGCGGCTAGATTTAGGCCGCCCAAACGTCGGAGACGCAACGAGATCTGTGTGGAGAGGTAGAGGAGGCGGCGGCGACGGGCAGGAGCCGCAGGCGGCGCGGCTGCGACTACCCATCGGGCGCGCAGGTTCAAGCAGCGCAGCTGCTGTTTCCGGTCGCTCCAAGCGGTCCGGCGCTGCCTGGTTCGTGTCATCCGACCTCCATCAACCTCGGGGAGGCGACGGCGAGCCGCCAGCAGCGGCGGAAAGGCGGTGGCGGCAGTTCTACAGGTTGAAGACGATGTTGACGTGGCGCGCTGACGTGGCACGCCACGTTAGCCCTTGCTGACCAGACGTACATCTGTCTGCCACATGTATGCCACGTGGCAGACCCCCTGATGACGTGGTGATGCAGTTTTCGATGCAGTTTTCAAATTCGAAGATTTTGAAGATCGAAGAGCTGTATTTTGATCGGGCTATGTAATAGTTAGGAATTACGTGTTTTAAAGCCCGATAACGACGTTTTAAATTTCCTATTTGCGCATTTATTTATTATTATGCTTTAGCATGTGATTATGTGATTAATTGCGCTTAGAAAAGCATGTAAATAGGATTTATGTCGTTATTAAGCATGCTTTAATTTTCGCGAGCACGTTTTATTATATGCGTTTAGAAATTACATGCTTTAGGAATTATGTGATGATGCATGATTCGTAACAAACCTTTTGAATAAAAAGACTAAGCAATTTTAAATTAAATGTTTAATTAGATTCCATTAGTTTGGATATTAAACACTTAATCGGACCTCCATTAATTGGACTCTACACGAAAGTAGTAATATTATGTGAGTAAACGTTCACCTGCGTGGCTTGCTTGCATTTTTGAGCTAACAGTTATGTGAGATGAGTTTTTGAAAACAATATTTGATTATTATTGAGTAGTGGGAGCGAAGCCGTAAACGTCTACCTGCGTGACTTGCGTGCCTAGTGAACATGAGTACTCTAGAAGATAATAATTAAATAGGATGGCTAATTAGATCAAATTGAATGCAACATGGTTCGAGTAAGTATGTCAATTTCGAGAATTTGATTCTATTTTGGTCAATGCTTAGATGTCACTGCAGGTACAATTCACTTCCCTCGAAGTCCCTTCCCGTATTTTAATAGTGACATGGTCCAGAATATCGAACTATTAATGTTATTCGTCTTAAGAACCTAGACGTGAATTGGAATTAAAGAACTAGATAAATAGCTAGGTTTAGAGTTACGCTAGTAAACGTCCACCTGTGTGGCTTGCTAGTGGAATTCCTAGAGTTGTTCGAGGTTTTTAACATCATTGTTTTTCAAAAGGTTACAATGATCGTTAATTACGAATTATGTGCAAATTATTTTTCCTTACATACTTTTATTTTAATTATTTTTCAGATATGTCTGTTCAAGCTGTTGTTAATGGTCTTATGAGCCGACCTTAAAGGGTATTGACAACTATAAAGAGTGGAGGAGAAACCTTACACTAATGTTCCAAAATGAGAAAATCTTGAATGTTCTCAGTATCCCTGAACCTGAACTCCCCGAAGATGAGGCGACTGAGGAGCAGATAAGGGAATCTGAAAAGTGGGTAGAGGATAATGACAAGACTCGTTTTGTCATTCTATCCACTATGGTTGATTCTCCTGCTTCACAATATGAAAACACGCCTCATGCGGGAGTGATATGGGATACCATGGCTGAAAAGTTCGGTGAGACCGACAGATTTTAGAGATTTCATCTCCTAAGGTAGGTTACTACCTGGAAAATGGCTGAAGGTGCATCCGTGCAGGATCATGTTTTATATATGATCGAGCTGCTAGATCGACTTGCAAATATTGGTGGTGTCTTGGATCTTGGCATCAAGATAGACATCATTCTACATTCACTACCTAAGTCATATGAGAATTTCCGCCTAAATGAAGTGATATCAAGGAAAGACTACACTCTGAATGAACTTTTGAGTGAGTTAATTACTGCAGAAGGAATCATGGGTCAGACTAAAGGTAAGGGAATCCAAATCTTAAACACTACTAGCAGCTCAAGGAACCCTCCGAAAGATAGATTCCAGAAAAGGGCAAGAAGGCTACGAACGTCAAGAAGAAAAGTGGGAGCACGAAGTTAGCACCCACCGGAGGTGTTAAAAAACCTAAGGGGAAGTGTTTCAAGTGTGGTAATGTTGGACATTGGAAGACTGAATGTCCCGACTTCAAGGCAAAATAGAAAGGTACACGCATCGCCTTAGTAACTAAAACTGTGCTTGTTTCCGCATCTACCTATGAATGGGTAGTAGATTCCGGAGCAACTGATCATGTTTGTTACACCTTGCACGGGTTTCTGCTGAAAAGGGTTCTGGCTGATGGCGAGGTGGTGGTTTCCATGGGCAATGGATCGCGAGTTCCAGCTATTGTCATAGGAGATTTACATTTATCTGTTTTAGACTCTAGTTTAGTATTAAGAGATGTTTTATTGGTGCCTGAGTTTAGGCGAAACATTATTTCCGTTTCAAAACTTTTTATTGTGGATGGTTATAGATCTGTTTTTGATGATCAAATTTTGATTTCAAAAGGGAAAGATCTTATCTGCATTGGGACTTTAAATGGATCTCTCTATACTATTACGTCTAATCCATGTACATCTGAGCGGGCACAAGCCCAGTATGCACCACATAAAGATTTGGGGGTGTCCTGCTTATTTGTTGAATAAATAGGCCGACAAGTTGGATCCACGTTCAGAGGTTATGCTGTTCATAGGATATCCGAAGGAAACGAATGGTGGTTATTTTTATGATCCTAAAGAACAGAAGATCATGGTCAGCACCAACGCTCGGTTCTTAGAGGAGGATTATATTAGTAATCATAAATCTCGAGTCGAGATCATCCTTGAGGAATTACTAGGTGATCGAGATCCACTCACAGAGCCAATTGTACAAGATAGAGCTCCACGAGCAACTGCACAATCTATTAACACAACTCCTGATACTCTTCGACGTAGTGGGAGAGTGATATTAACACCTGATCGATATATGTTCACTGGGGAGACTTCTGACCATCTCCCGACAGATGAACAAGACACCGTGGATCCCTGGACTTACAACGAAGTAGTGAGAGATGTAGATGCAGATTCATGGAGAATCGCCATGGACTCGGAATTTAAGTCCATAATTGATCTGGATGTATACGAGATCACTGAACTACCTGAGGGCTGCAAGGCCATTGGTAGTAAGTGGGTATACAAAAGAAAGAGATGATCGAATGGAGAGATCATGACATTTAAGGCCAGGCTAGTGGCAAAGGGTTTTACCCAGAAAGAAGGTATCGATTATGAAGAGACGTTCTCGCCTGTAGCAATGATCAAGTCTATTAGGATTCTCCTTGCCATAACAGCTCACATGAACCTAGAGATTTGGCAAATGGATGTCAAGACCGCATTCTTAAATGGGCACCTTGAAAAAGGTTGAGACATCTATATGAAACAACCAGATGGTTATGTCAAGGAGGGCGAAGAGCATCTAGTTTGGAAGCTTAAGAAGTCTATTTATGGACTTAAGCAATCTTCCCGGTTATGGCACTAACATTTTGACGAGGTAGTCAAATCCTATGGTTTTGTATCTTGTCCTAACGAGGTGTGCGTGTACCGTATCTGTGTTAATGGAACAGTGGTGTTTCTTGCACTTTACGTAGATGACATCCTTCTCATTGGCAACAATGTTGAAGTGTTATCAGACGTAAAGACATGGTTATCCGAGCAGTTTCAAATGAAGGACTTAGGTGAAGCTGCTTACATCCTTGGGATCAAGGTTATCCGAGATCGCTAGAAAAGGATGTTAAGCTTGTCACAAGCGTCCTACATTGATACTGTTGTTGCTCGTTTCAGCATGCAAAATGCCAAGAGAGGTTCGGTACCTTTCAGACATAGCATTTTTCTATCCAAGAATCAGTGCCCTAAAACGCCTGAAGAGATAAAAAGTATGAGGCTAGTACCATATGCTTCCACTGTCGGTAGTCTCATGTATGCAATGCTTTGTACGAGATCAGATATCTCATATGCTGTAGGCATGGTCTCAAGATATCAGTCTATTACCTGGACAAGCGCACTGGACTGCGGTCAAAAATATTCTCAAGTACCTTAAACGAACTAGAGATTATATAATTGTTTACCAGTCAGACAGTCTAGTGCCTTTGGGTTATACGGACTCGGATTTCCAGGGAGACAGAGACGAGAAGATGTCGACCTCGGGTTATGTGTTTACCTTGGGAGGTGGAGCCATTTCATGGAGGAGTGCAAAGCAGAAATGCATTGCGGACTCAACCATGGAAGCAGAGTACGTGGCTGCTTTAGAAGCTTCGAAAGAGTCAGTTTGGCTCAAGAATTTTCTCCAAGATCTTGATATTGTTCAGAATTTGCCTAAGGCAATCACGATTTATTGTGATAATGCGGGTGCTGTGGCAAATTCTAAGGAACCTAGATCTCACAAGGCGTTTAAACACATAGATAGGAAGTACCACATTAAACGAGAATTCATAAATCGAGGTGCATACTCATAGAAAAGATCGGAATTGAAGACAACCTAGCTGATCCATTCACAAAGAGCTTACCAATTCCGGCATACGAGAAGCATGTTCGTGGCTTAGGACTGGTAGAGATGCCCCCCACTTAGGACTGCATAAACTTTTGTATAAGAGGGAGAAGAGGAGTAATAGATAGGATATGCAGCTAAATACTAGTTTGTACTTAGAATTGACACATTGTATACTAAAAGTTTGCATTAATATAAGTGGGAGAATTGTAGGGATTTTGTATACTGGAAGCACTTTTTATACTTGTATACAATGTGTTTTTGTCCTTACCACTATTTTATTCTCCTATCTGATAAATGTATATATTTGCACATGTAATCCTTTATCTTTTACAAAAGTTAGATTTGTGTAGTGTGTCGGGTATCACAGAAGACAACGCAAATTAGTTGAACTGACAAGATATAAACAGTTATCACAGCTGAGACAACTTCAGGATAAGTTGTCGGGTTAAGCTGCAGTTTACATAAGAAGGGGTAAGTCAGCATGGATTTTTAGTGGAATGAATCTGTGTTTATTAATTAATTTTGCTCTGGGCTGAGCATAGATAATTAATTAATTTGAGGCCCAACTTTATTTCTTATATTAGATCCCTGATCTGGCCCAATTAGTTTCCTAGTTATTTATTGTCTCCGAGAAATCATTAATAATGGATTAATGTATTTTTACATTATTTAATAATGCTATTTATCTGGAATTAATTGGCTGGGCCAATTAATTGATAAATATTATTAGCCCAGTGGATTAATTAATTATATTATGGGCTAATTATGTGGAAGCCCATTAGAAATATAATTAAATTAATGAGCTACAAATATATTAATATTATATTGGCTTTTGAAGCCTATATATATTAGTATTCTGTTCAGAAACAGAACATACACATACATAAAAATTATACACGCACATCGTTAGAGTGGAGAGACAAAATCTTATTTTCTTTAGTTCTCTGACCACCCAGAGGAAGAAAAAAGCCGGGACACATATCAGAAGATCTGACACACGAGCAACAATCAGAGCTGCAACAACATACGAAGGAGGAAGGTATCGATTCCTAACCTTAAATTTCCTTCAATTGGTATCAGAGCCTGGTTAAGGCTCTGATTATTGTTGTTAGGAGCATGATTAGGGTTTATTTCTGTCGTTATCGGGTTAATTTTCGTGTTTGGGGCGACCTGCGAGCCATTGTTTTGACCCGTTGTAACGTTTTTCTCGTGAGAAAATCCACGAGTAGATCATAGGACCTATATGTTACGTTATTGTACTGTTTTTGTATAGTAATTGGTCCTGGATGAACGAAAATCGAGGCGGGAGGACGGAAAAGGGCGAAACTCTAGAAACTGGCAGAACACGACCCCGACTTGAGGCCGCGTGGGGACGCATGTCAAAGTATTTTTCCGATCCGTTTGGATAGTTTTGTTTATTTTTTCGTTAACTTCGTCTGGATAGGTCGCACGATCAATTCTGATTTCTGGTTTTTCCGAAATAGCGTCGGAAAGGAGAAGTGGTCGTGTTGTTCAGAAATCCCCAATTCGAATGAAAACCCTAATTCTGCTAGGGTTCTGCCGCATCTTACGGCGGTGATTCCCGGCGGGTCCGTGGTCTGATTATCGATCGGCTTGAACCGATGGATTCCTCTTTATACATGCTTCGTGTCGACATGTCGTATGGGATCATCCGATCCCGGATGCGACCGAAATTGACTTCTGATCTTTGCTGCTCACCATAAATTTTTTCGGCGATAAATTCAAAAATTGAGGGAAATTGATGGGCGATTTCGGCCGGAATCCATTCATGGTGGCCTAAAATCGTCCAAGGATCATTACCCATGAATCAATTGAACGAATCGCAGGCGGAAAATAGGTCAATTTCCGCGGCAAAGCTCATCGGCGATATGCTGCGTAATTATGCAGTAGCGGCGATTGCGGCTAGATTTTGGCCGCCCAAACATCGGAGACGCAATGAGATGTGTGTGGAGAGGTAGAGGAGACAGCGGTGATGGGCAGGAGCCACGGGTGGCGCGGCTGCGACTACCCATCGGGCGCGTAGGTTCAGCAGCGCAGCTGCTGCTTCCGGTCACTCCAGGCGGCGCAGCGCTGCCTTGTTCGTGTCGTCCGACCTCCAGCAACCTCGGGGAGGCGGCGGCGAAAAGGCGGTGGCAGCAGTTCTACAGGTTGAAGACGATGCTGACGTGGCGCGCTGACGTGGCCCGCCACGTCAGCCCTTGCTGACCAGACGTACATGTGTCTGCCATGAGTATGCCACGTGGCAGACCCCCTGATGACGTGGCGATGCAGTTTTCTATGCAGTTTTAAAATTTGAAGATTTTGAAGATCGAAGAGTTGTATATTGATCGGGCTATGTAATAGTTAGGAATTACGTGTTTTAAAGCCCGATAACGACGTTTTAAATTTCCTATTTGCGCATTTATTTATTATTATGCTTTAGCATGTGATTATGTGATTAATTGTGCTTAGAAAAGCATGTAAATTGGATTTATGTCGTTATTAAGCATGCTTTAATTTTCGCGAGCACGTTTTATTTTCTGAGCCCCTTGATCTCCGCACTCAGAGCCTGAGTGGTTTACCTCCACGTCTTGTGGACGGCACGGGCGAGGAGTCTGTTCTGAGTTCCTTGACTCCTCAGGGCCCTGGCCACTGACTTCGATCGTCGACTTTTAGGGCTGGGCGCTACCTCGAACGCTAACTCAAGTAGAAGCTGAGCTGGTTCTGCTGACTTCGAGGTACCAGCCTCTGACTGACCTGGTTCAAGGATGCTGAGAGGAGGTTCAGCAGTAGAGGTTGGAGCATCCTTGTCCAGTTGAGTACCCTCATTAGGCTTCTCAGGGCCTGAATCACGGGGTGGGTCCTGACCATCGGGGTTAGATCCTTCTGAGGGTGCCGTTGCTGAGGTTGGTTGGCGATCATTCGGCATGGCTAGCATGGCAGCCCTCAATTCATCTAAGGAACAGATCTCAAACGGCTCTGAGTAGCCAATCTTGTTCCTTATCATCAGCTCCTCCTCGTGGAGCTGTTCACAGGAGTGGTGTTTGATCAGCTTGTTCAGAGTAGACCACTCCTGGAATCTGATCAGCATATGGAGTCTAGCCTGGCTTGCCAGTATGATAAGGTTAGTGTGGCTGGCTATCTCCAGGATATGTTCAGCAATCTCTCGGGAGGCTCTTGATTACAGAGCAGATGCCTCCATCCCGATCGATTCTGACTCAGAAGTAGTCTCAAAATCTTTGACTTCAATCGGAGACTGTTGCTTCTTGGCAGACGGAATGCTGCTAAGTGGAGGAATATCCAAGGGGCTCTTAGTCGTAGGAATCTGTTCAGCTTCGACCCCTTGATCCACTGTCTCATCGCGTTCAGTGGAGACGGCCTTCTTCACTGAGTGAGTTTTCTCTGAGGACTCAGCCTCGTCCCTCAGCTGCAGAGGTGGTTCAGCAACAACCTCTGGTACGACCTCACTGACTTCAGTCTCTTGGTCGGCGTCTTGGGAGTAGACTTGGGAGGCGACCTCTTCTTCGCAGGAGTGGAGGTCTTCTGTACTCCGGTCTTGGGATCAGCAGGCCCAGACCCAATCTGCTGAAGGGCCGCTGCCCTGCTCTGGAATCTGACTTTCTTCGGGTTGAAATACAGCTTGTCAGCATACACCACATTGTTAGCTCCGCATAGGTCTTCTATCATGACAGATAGCTTTGTGCCGTATAATAATTTTCCCTTGACAGACAGGCAGTTTGTCTGAATGATCGAACTTCGCAGCCTGAGTCATAAACTCCTTCAGGAAGAATTCAGCCCAGTTAATCTTTGTATGATCATGAATGGCCATCATAAGTTGAATCTTCCGTCGCGATACTTGGTCGAACGAGCCGGCCTAACTCGTCTATATCTGAGTCACTATATATGCAAGAGCTCTATACTGGGGAAGCATAGCGTTCTTTGGGAAAACAGCTCTGAATGTGGTAGGCTTCCTAGAGAATACTTCCATATACTCGTCCATAAGATCGTCCTTATAGCCCACTGTAGTAAAGCCTTCGGTCGGAAGTTGGAAGCTTCGCTGAAGCGCTTCCTTGATAGACATTATCTTGATTTCAGGAATGACGCGGGCGGGGTCTCCAAGAATATGAGTGACAAATCTGCATCGGATGTCCCCTTCTACTGACTTTGATTTCAGATATAACTCAGCTATCTGGCGAGGGAGGAAGTATGACGTCTTCCTAGACAGAAACTTCTCCAAACCAGTCGCCCTCAGCGAATCAAAGATTTCCTCCATGAAATCTAAATCGCAGGAGTCGAACTCCATCATCGGCTCAAACCATACACGGTCCTTCTCGAGGATCTCTTTCATGTTCACCGGTCCCATAACATCTCTTCCTGCCATAGTTTATAATCTGCAAAGATAAGAAATCAGCATCGAACGAAAAATATTAAAGATATCATGTACGATGCTGAATGATCATGAAAGATTTACCAACTGTTTTTCTGAGATATTAGAAAATGAGGTTGCAAGAAAACAAAGGCCTTTTCTCAGAAAACTAGGGTTCGTAAAGATTGCAGAGTGAAAATGGCGGTTTCCAACTTTGAACATGCTTATATATGTTAAAGAAGATGAACAGTTAATAAATCCACCGTTCAGTTTGAAATAACTTTTTGAGATGGACGGCTAGGATTTAATGTTATAAAATAGGTAATGATCAATTTAGCCGCCTAAGTCAAAATACAGTTGTAAATAGCCAAAGAAGTAACTTGATACGACATGCATTTAATGCGCCGTAGAGTTCAGCATGTTTTACATAGAAAGTCGTGTATTTAATGTAAACCGTTATATTAAATGACATTTTCTAAGGCATTGAATACGAAGCTGAATATGAATCATAAATGCACATAATATTTCATTGGCTACTGAGTAGAGATACGCAAACCTGTCAGCTGAACATCGTAGCCTGCTGATACCTCGTATAGATGGTTGCTGAGTCTCTACGTACTGAATTTACTCAGTACCGAGAGTGAACATTCCCCGTTGCTGAATGCTCCTCTCCTGAATCCACTTAGTGACTGGAGTCAGTAGGGTCCAGCAGACCTAACTCTACTGAAAGTTCTCTGAATCTGGCTTCAGCTAGAGGCTTGGTCAGAATATCTACCCTTTGATGGTCAGTATGGATCTTTTCCATCCTGATATCCTTCTTTTCGAAATGATCATGAATGAAGTGGTGTTTGATGTCCACGTGCTTGCATCTCGTATGAAGTACTGGGTTCTGAGTGATTGAAATTGCACTGGTGCTGTCGCAGAAGATCGGCACTTCATTCTGAATAACATCATAGTCGCGTAGCTGCTGTCTCAGCCAAAGGATTTGGGCGCAACAACTTCTGGCAGCCATATTTTCAGCTTCAGTAGTTGATGTCACTACTGAATGCTGTTTCTTTGATAACCAAGAAATCAACTTACTGCCAAGGAACTGACACGTTCCAGAAGTTGACTTTCGGTCAATTCTACATCCTGAATAGTCAGCATTAGAATAATCAGTTTGTTCAATATTATCATCCGCTGGATACCATAAACCCATGTCAGGTGTTCCTCTGAGATAGCGGAGAATCTTCCTTACTGAGT
Organism: Lavandula angustifolia; assembly: GCA_028984105.1. Classification (NCBI taxonomy): domain Eukaryota; kingdom Viridiplantae; phylum Streptophyta; class Magnoliopsida; order Lamiales; family Lamiaceae; genus Lavandula; species Lavandula angustifolia. The sequence continues at coordinate 2,355,811 of CM054821.1, forward strand.
CCATGTGACTCTGCTTAGGATTCGCCTGAAATCGAGCGCAGACACCTACAACATAAGTTATGTCAGGTCGAGTAGCTGTTAGATATAATAATGAACTAATAATAGCACGAAATTCAGTATGGTCTACTGATACTCCCTCTTTATCAAGATCTATCTTCATGTTCGTGTTCATCGGGATCTTGATTGGTTTGCCGGATGTGCAACCGATCTTCTTGATGAGGTCTCGAGTGTATTTGCCTTGATTGATGAATATTCCCTTCTCAGATTGTTTGACTTGAAAATCGAGGAAATAATTCATCTCTCTCATCATTGACATCTCGAACTTATCCTTCATCATTTTCTCAAACGGTTGACACATGATGACGTTCTTCGATCTGAAGATTATGTCATCTACGTAGATCTGCACAAGTATGATATCATCTTTCAGTCGAATGTTGAATAATATGCCTTTCTGAAAACCTTTCTAAACAAGAAACTCAGATAGGGTATCGTACCAAGACCTGGGTGCTTGTTTTAACCCGTACAGAGCCTTTCTGAGTCTTTAGACCTGATGTCCCTGCTGTTCTACGTAGACTTCTTCTTTCAGCACACCGTTCAGGAATGCAGACTTCACATCCATTTGATAAACTCTTAATCGCTGATGTGTTGCGTAGGCTAGGAATAGTGTGATTGCCTCCAATCTTGCAACTGGAGCGAAAGTTTCATCGAAATCTATTCCTTCAGCTTGACAGTAGCCTTTTGTCACGAGTCTTGCTTTGTTCCTTACTATAACGTTGTCTTCATATCGCTTGTTCTTGAAGACCCATTTAGTTCCAATCACATGTTGATGTCGGGGTCTGTCAATAAGCTCCCAGACTTCGTTTCTCATGAACTGATTCAGCTCCTCCTGCATAGCCATGATCCAATCACCGTCCTTAAGTGCATCCTCAACTGACTGAGGTTCTTCAGTACACAAGAAACAGGAATATAATGCGCTTTCTCCCTGACATAATCTGGATCTTGTGTTTACGCTTGCTGAAGGATCTCCAATAATCAAATCAGAAGTGTGAGCGTCCAGCCACGATCTACGATGTTTCAACTCCTCATCTGAGATTTGTTCAACACAGATAGTAGGTGAGTTAGGCATTTCAGTTGTACTATTTTGAGATTGAAGCAATTCAGTTACTAGAGTTGGGTCTACTGAGTCACCAAGTTCCGCGGGTATTTAGCTCAGGAACTTAATTTGTTCCCCCTGAATTATTATTCTCAGTAGAGGTCTCAGTTACCACTTGGGTTTCTTCATCGACCTGAGTTACCTGGGATTGACTCTGTTCAGTAGAGTCAATATGTTCAGCTACTTCTGCTGCTGGCTGAGATTCAGTAGACTTATGTTCAGTTTCTTCATCTGAATCATCATCCCAACACAGCTGGATCTTTTCAACTTTATCTTTTAAGCTCAGATCCTGTAGCTGCTTACTGATGTCCTCATACTCTGGTTTAGAGTTCCTGCTCCTGTCTTCAGTAGCAAACTTATTAAAAAGAACATGAGGGCTTTCCTCTACGCAAAGGGTCCAATAGTTAAAGACTCTGAAGTCTTTGCTGACCCGGGAGTATCCTAAGAAGACTCCTTCTCTGACTTGCTATCAAAAGTCTTCAACTGATCCTTCCCATTATTATGGATAAAGCACGAACACCCAAAAATATGGAAATAAGATAAAGTAGGCTTCCTGCCGTTCCATAATTCATATGGTGTCTTCTTATGCTGCTTTGTCAGTAGACATCTGTTCTGAGTGTAACATGCAGTGTCAGTAGCTTCTGCCCAGAATTTGGTCGGGAGTCCTGAGTCTGCGAGCAGGGTTTTTGCTGCTTCTTTGAGTGTTCTATTCTTCCATTCAGCAACCCCATTTTGTTGAGGCGTGCGCGCGGCAGACGTCTCATGCTCAATGCCTTCAGCTTTGCAGAACTCTTCCACCATAAAATTCAGGAACTCAGGTCCTTTGTCTGAACGTATCTTGATGACCTTGGTGTTCTTTTCGACACTGAGCCTTTTCAGAAGCGTTGGTAACTCTGTTTTAACGTCAGACTTGTTGGCAATAAATATGACCCATGTGTAGCGCGAGTAGTCATCAATGACCACTAAAGCATACTTTTTGTCTCTGATCGTCACCGGAGAGACTGGACCGAACAAATCCATATGTAGCAGCTGAAGGATTCCATCAGTAGAAGGAGATGGAACAGGAGGATTTTGATTCCTTGTTTGCTTTCCCTTCAGGCATTCTTCACATTGAGTGTCTTTGCTGAATAGTTCATTTGACAGTCCTCTTGCTAGAGTGTTTCTAGCTAGCTTATTGAGCGTCTTGAAGTTGAGATGGCTGAGTCTTCTGTGCAGAGCCACCCCGTTCTGTTGTCGTTCTTTGCCAACAAGCAAGCTTCATGTTCAGCTGAGTTCCAGTCAGCTACGTAGATATTCTTTTTGCGCGAACCTGACAACACTGTTTTCCATGTGGATTTATCAATGACATCACAGAAATTAATGTTAAAAATCACTCTATTCGAGTTATCACAAAATTGACTAACAGAGAGAAGATTATGCTGAAGTCCTTCAACATATGATACTCTTGGAACTGTTGCGGTTCCAATGTTGAGTGTTCCATAGCCTCTGGTATAACCTTTTATGTTGTCTCCAAACTCGATTCGGGGTCCTTCTTCAGTAGTATAATTCTTCAGTAGGTCCTTTTGGTATGTTATATGGCTTGAGCATCTGCTGTCCACATACCAAGGGTCCTTGTGCACCTGCAAAACAGAATTATATTTAGGTACCCTTTATTTTTTATTTTGGATCCTTAGATATTAGTTTTGGAAACTCAGATCTGTCTTACGACCCATGTGGTCTCAGACAGTTTCTTCCCTCTTTGATCAACATACTTGACCCAATGTACTGGTCGATGCTGACTTCTGAGGCTTCACAAGTTCAGGAGTCCAGATCTTCTGAGTAGGTGGACTGCTAACCTTTGCCTTCTGCACAACTTTCTTTTTCTTCTTCTGACTCTTAAGTCCTCTTCTGACTATAGGATCATAGTAATATGACCCATACTGAGCTGGATGTGTCAGCTGCGGAGGTCCATACTGATCAGCCTACTTAGCTTTGCTAGTTCCCCCTTGACTGAACTGGGGTGATTTGGAGTTGATCTTCTTGTCAGAATGCTGATAGCTAGGATGAGGTGCCTTCATCTTTTGTTTGTTCTTGATGGTCTCCCCTTGAACAAATCTATCAGCTAGCTGGTTTTCTGAGCGTACGGGGGCAGATGAGGAGGCTCCATGGCTGAATCCAAGTCCCTCCTTGCAGTGTTTAGGCTTGTTGCTTTCTAGCATCGCCTCAAGCTTCTTTTCAGTGCCCATGTATCGCTCTGTCATCAGGTTTCTCCAGACATCATCACTCTTCTTCAGCAGTTCATGCTCTCTGCCGCGCCCCGACAACTCTTGCTTGATGAGACTCGGTTCAAGTATCTTTCTGAGTCAAGTCATTGGTCAGTACTGAGATCTGATCTTCTTGATGCTGAGACTTGGCCATCAGAGAGTTTATCTCCTCCCTGAGTCTCAACACAAGTCCTTCTGACTCAATAGCAACCTGACTCTTCTGAGAAAGTATCTGATTCTCCACTTTCAGGGTATCCAACTCCTGAAGAGTCTTATTGAGCTGCAGACTCATCTGAATCTACTCGTCGAGTAGTCCTTCGTATGCGATTACGATGTCCAAATTCTCATCTGCACCTGAAATAGTGTCGTGTGTGCAGTGTGAATATGAGTTAAATAGAGCGTGAGAGTTTACCTTATCCTCTTCTCCTGCCATGAGACACTTTTCAGCGTTTTCTTCAAGCTCTACGGCCATGAATGCCGCTTCATCGTCGGATGAATCCATGAAGGAATCAACTTCATCTGAGTCGTCTGAGAGTTCACCAGCAATATATGCTTGTCGCTTCTTGATGAACTTCTCCCTTCGAGCTTTGCGTGCTACTCTCTCAGCAGTACTGAGGTCAGGACAATCATACTGATAGTGTCCTAGCTTCTTGCTGTTGTAGCAGGTAGTGACTCTCTCTTCTCTGCTTTCGTTGTCTTTCGACTGAGCTGAGTCCTCCTTTTTCCTGCATTCAGAAGTATGTGAGTCAGAAGTGCACTTAGGTGTATACTCAGCCTTACCCTTGGAGTCTCTGACGACTCTTGAGAGTTTTCTGCACCTCTCCTTCTCTTTCTGATACTTCACGGCAAGCACCGCTTAGTTCTTAGCCAGGTTTCCTTCTTGTAAGTCACTGAGTGAAGGTTCAGCCTTGCTAGAGGTTGGAGCTGCTGTGCTGACTGATGCTTTGAAGGCATGGTCGACTTGGGTGTCAGCTTCAGCTCGTTGCTTCCTTTGAGGTAGACCAAACTCGAACTCCTCAGCTTTAAGTTCTGAAAAGATATGGTCAGGAGTAACAATATCTAAATCAGAATGTCTCAGTAAAGTAGCAAAGGGAGTCCAATGACCGTCTGGCAGTGCCCTAAAAATCTTGAGATTCATCTCTCGGTTGGAAAATGTCTTTACCAGCCCGTTGATAGAGTTCATCAGATCCGTGAATCTGACGTTGAGATCTTCAATGGAGTCACCAGGCATGAGAGACAGTCTCTCAAGCTTCTGAAGTTCCAGCGCCAGCTTGTTCGCTTTAATATTCTGATTCCCCCGACTCAGTAGCGCTAGAGCATCCCAGAGTTCCTTCGCGGACTTGCAGTCCTGAACTCTCCCTAGATAAGAATCGCTCAGAGTGGTCACTATGGCGTTTCTGGCAACCCGATCTAAGTTGTGAAGCTTCTTCTCCTCAGGGGTGAAGAGACTTCTATCTTTAGGGATCTTCTTCCCGGTCACCATTCCTCCTCCTTGTGCTGGGTCCTGAGTTACGATACTATCAACCATTGGAATGATAGGTCCGTCCTCCAGTACCTCTGTCATGCTGTTGTGGAGGGAAGTCAGATGTGCCTCCATTCTGACTCGCCATACCCCGTAGTTCTCTACTGAGATCATGGGTACCATCCTGATTCCTGACATATCAGACATAGTAGATAGTGACATTAATGAAGAATGTTATGCAGTGAAAACATTTTCTGGATCCGTTCAAGTAGACCAGCTTCAAAATAACTAGAGTGTTAGAGAACTCCCGCTCTGATACCAATTGTTGGTCCCGAGATTAAACGTTCAGGTGTAGATGGGGGGGGGTGAATACACCTGAAAACTATTTTTCAACTTTAAACACGAACAATCCTTTTCAAGAGAGTGTCGTACTGAACAAGTTCAGTAGACCAAATCAGTTGTTCTGGATTGTGTGGTAGAGTGGCTGACTTCACTGAGGCCTGCTAGTTGACTTGAGTCAGAATTCAGTACCGGTCAGCTGAAGTTCAGTATAGTGCGGAAATGTGTAGGCCCAAATTCAGTTGAGTTTAGAAAACGTTTTTAATAAAATAGTTTCAGTATGTTAGTGCGATCGATTAAGCTTAGCTGAAACACAGTTGAATGATTTTAGAAATACTTTCAGTATGCACAGTAATCAATGCAACAATTAAAAATAGAAAAACACACAGAACACAAACAATTTTTAAAGTGGTTGGGATCCAACAATCCTACGTCCACTATCCCGAAAGATCAGCAGGCTATGTATTATACTAAGATAGTCTCAGTCGGTTTGTACACTGGACAAACACTGGTCTTGAGATTTATACTGAGCAAGTCTCAGTTTACAAAGGATCAAACTACAGTGTTTGACAAACTCTCCAACTATGAAGGAGTCCTTTACAATAAGGATCAGTTCAGATATGAACTCCTTCGTCTAAGCTATGGATAAGATCTGCTGAGCTTAGGTTAGAGGGATAGGGAACGAGAAAGTGGCTTCTAGAGCGACGAACAGTTTAAGTAAGGACTTGGGTTCGTATTCAGTCGCTTGGATACTAGAGGCTTTATACTCGGGTTCAGCTTGGTTTCCTATGAGCAGGTAAGTCGTCTTTCACCGGAGATTACTCTTTGAACTTCTTGCGGAAGACTTAGGTCGTTTTTATTTGCTCGTGAATGCTCTTGTGTTCCATGATTTTCTCTGTGTTCGTAGGTGAGCTTCAATTTGAGTTGTATCCCTCTATTTATAGAGCAGAGACAAGGATAGATCCGTTGGAGACGATGATCCTTGTGTCTCTCTCTTTTGGGTAGCTAACGGCTCTTTCAAAGAATGGTGGCAGAGTACTTTCCCTCCATTTCTGGAAAGTTGTTGACTTGCAGCTTTAATCAGAAAGTTGATAGCTGGCTGCTCATCATTGGTCGAGGATGAAGAAAGTAGGTGAGACATAACATACTTCAACGTAGATCTGAAGCTGACTTCTCTCTTCCTCGTATGACTCTGCTGATTTGACTTAGTGAATTCTGACAGTTTAGAAGACTGTCTAGTCGTTGCTGAGTCTGATACATATTCAGTAGCATCCTCCTGCTGAGTCAGCTCTACTGAAGATCACCTCTGAGTTTAGTGAACTACTCCTGCTGAGTTCAGTTCCACTGACTCCTTTCAGTATATTGCTCCTGCTGAGTCTAGTATCGCTGAGTCTTCTTCTTCTGGTACTGAGGCTGATAATCTATTGGGCGCCTGAACCAAATGAAGAGTGTCTACTGAGTCTAAAACCTCATAGACGGAACAACACATTACAACATAATGGTTCATCAGTTCAAAGTAGGGTTTTGGGATCTTCAAATCTTCAGCAAATATTCAGAGCAATCTCCTAACAAGTCGTGGAGCGATTGAATCATCTCCTAACACATTATGAATTAATTGATCCCTAAAGTTCTTTAAACAATTGCTTTTAAGAGTAAATATGATATTATAAAGAATAACGACTTTGATAGTTGACTACAACGTGTGACACATGTAAACTAGACATTATGTATTAATTGATCTCTAAAGTTCTTTAAACAATTGCTTTTAAGAGTAAGAGCATCTCCAATCGAAATGTCTATTTTTAACACCATTTTACAGCCAACCCACAAACTCAACTATACCCTCAAAAAGAATATTCCTTATATATTTCATTTCATGCTATTTTTACAATAATACCTATATATTTCTCAATATTACACATTCGACGCACAACAATTTCAATTAACAATTATATATGTAATACCATTATCGTAGTGTTTTCCTATTATCGGGTATGTATTTCATAATAATTTTCTGTTATTGTGATTGTTTTTAATGTAATATTTTATTTTAATTTTTAATTTTTTTCTATTATTGGTATAATTGTATTCTCTTAATAACATAATTAATTTTTATAATTATTACACATAATTAATACGTTAAAAACGTCAGCCCATTTTTTATAATTAACAACATGACCTATTGTTTAATGATCATTGCCATATAATTTTTTTCTATGTAATCGTCTAATTAATTTTCCCATCGGAATGTAGATTTCGATTTTTCAACAAAATATAGGACTTGAGAGTAATTTTGCAGAATTGAAAAAGTGAATTGGTGTTGTGAATAGTAGACACCATTTATGATGTAGGAGGAGAGAGGAAAAAAGACAAATCCTCAATTTAGTGTTGAAAATAGAGTTGGGTTGGAGATGGTTATTCTACTCCAAACACCATTATAGTGTGGGTTGGAGATGCTCTAAATGTGATATTAGAATAAGGAAGTTATATCCATTTAGGACCTGAAAAGTATATTAATTATCGATTCATAAAACAAAAGTACAGACACCATTTCGAATGATTTAAATTATAAATCAATTAAGACTTGTAAAATCACATATAAACACACACAGTTACAGATCCAGCCTTGCCTAACATCTTGGGTTGGACACAAATACCTTAAAAGAAGTAGACAAAATTTGGAGTCTTCCAAAAATAGTGGTATTTGCTAGCAACAACATAATGGAGGCAGTCAATCAATATAGATTAATCCGAAATCTGATTCAAATCCAATATAGTACCTATGGGTACATAAGAAATGTATTGAATCAATTCTTTTTAATGAATCGACCCGATCGCAACTTCGAATTTGGAATTCAAAGGGATGGAATAGGAAAGGATACTCTGAATCATAGAATTATAATGAAATATATGATCAACCAACATTTATCGAATTTGAAAAAGAGTCAGTAGAAACGGTTCGATCCTCTTATCTTGATTTCTCGAACCGACGAGAGATTCATGAATCGGGATCCTGATGCATATAGATATAAATGATCCAATGGGAGCAAGAATTTCCAGGAACATTTGGAACACGTGAACTTTGAAGTGTTAGTGGGACAAGAAAGACTAAAAAGTCAGAAAAAGGGAAAGTGACTAAAGAAATTTCCGAAAAGGATATCTACCGAAAGGTTAAGTGGGGATAGCTAATTGGAAAAATTCGAATTTCTACACTTGACTAAGACTCCTCTTACATACTTAAATTCCGACAACTTCTATGGAATAACATTAGGGGTGTAACGGTTCGGTTTGGTTCGATTTTTATGTATTTTAGGAACCGAACCGAACACATAGAAATGGTTCGGTTCGGTTCGATGTGTTTCAAAATATCAGAACCGAACCAAACCGAACCGCTTATAAATGGTTTGGTTCGGTTCGGTTCATCGGTTCATCTTTTTATTTATTTTTTTATTTTTTAAATCCTAAATAATGCAAAAATAATAGTTTATAGGATGTCACTCATTCCGAACTCATAAGTATAGAGTTGTTACTCCTTTCTCTTCCTTTGTATAGATTAGAATTGATCTTAACTTATATCTAATATCTAAATCCAACGATATTCTCATATAAGAAGACAAATACTAAATAAAAAAATTAAAAAATAGGACATTGGTTCGGTTCGGTTCGAACCGTTCAAAAATTCTTGAAACCGCGAACCGAACCGAATGTAAACGGTTCCTAAAAAAATAAACCGAACCAAACCGCAAAACCGAACCAAACCATATTTTTCAGTTTGGTTCGGTTCGGTCTGAGCGGTTTCGCGGTTCGGAGCGGAACCACTTACACCCCTAAATAACATTGTATTTCTCAAAGAATCAATCTTCATGGATATACACTCCCAATTGTTCCTTGTGTCAGTTCTTTTACTCCTTCGTTTTTTAATGAACTGCGGCTTAGCCATTGCTGCAAATGGTGATATCAATTCCGATCGTTCTTCGCTTCTTTCTTTAAAGGCTCATATTACATCAGATCCCTATGGTATTTTAACCAAAACTTGGACCAATCATACCTCTGTCTGTGATTGGATGGGAGTTGTATGTGATTCTCGTTACAACCGAGTAATCGAGCTGGATATTCTCGTTACGGGCACCATTCCATCAGAAATTGGAAATCTTTCTTCCCTTGTTTCTCTGTCTATGGGCAATAACTTCTTCTCTGGCACTATTCCTCCATCAATGTTTAACATGACACTGCTTACGAATTTGGAGTTACGGATGAACAACTTGATTGGTACGTTATTTGAAAAATAGTGTACAGTAAATCAAAGAGCGAATACTATTTTTATTATTTATACTTGTGTTCCTGATAATTTACTTGAGCTTTTATAGTTATGCAGGTAATATTCCGGAAGAAATTTGTTATACAAACAAGTTAGAGACATTGGCGATGCAATCAAACAAACTTACAGGACCATTACCCCAAGGAATCGGGAACTTGACACACCTACAAGAATTAGCCATTTCTAACAATTGTTTAATGGGTATCTAGTGGAGAAATTTTATTTTCTCACTTATTAAATCAGAATTCTGATTGAATTAATGCATGCATGATAAAACGAAACTTAACAAGCATTAAATACAACGTAATTTCATTGGTGGGGGGGAAGAAATGAATGTCTATTCCTACCAATTTAGGTATGAGGGTCTCAGAGATTTCCGATTCATGATAGTAAAAGTTAATGGATTCTTCAAAGTTGCATTAAACCTCCATGAGGTTTCAATTTTAAGAAGTTATTTCTTATTTTAAGCAGTCTTGCTATATAATTCATTCCCTTATAAGAAGGTTTCTCCTCTTTAATTTACACCATCTGTGATTAAATGCATGACAGAAATAAAAGTGATTATTTTGTTTTGAGGGAGTGGTAAATTATATTTGTAGCACTAATATGCTTTTTTACTTTTTAAAGGAATTCATATCTAATCCTTATATAATTCTTAATTACTACTCAAAGTTTAGATATCGATCCTCTGATAATTGACACAGGAATTATCGTATACTTGTCATGAATTTTTCGTGTTTCATAACCTATTATCATTTATAATAGTTATTAAGTATGAGTATTGATTGGTAAGAACCCACATTTACCTGAGAATTAAAAACTATGTTTAATTTTTATATTTTCTTATGCATAATCATTATATTTTATATAAAGATTTTTGTAACTCCTCACTTTTTCCTTCTGCATAAATGCATAACAAATATTCCAATGCATACTCAATCTAAATCATCAAATGAATAAATGAAATGTGCATATTGCCTATGCAAAATCAACTTTCTCCTCCGTATTATGCCATTTTTTGTCAAAATGAGCATTTAAGTATCCTTCAAGTCACTATTTCACCAATTCTATATAATTTTATGGGTCATGTATAGGTTTCATAAATTTCTCAATGTATATATATACTTTATAAAACTTGATTATAAAAGTAAGTAATTTTGCCTATTTTTTCAAATATACTTTAAATAAGTAACTTTGCCTATTTTATCCACTTCACCATTATAAAATATAACGGTTCTACTAAAACGAGGGTTCCTTTGGTGTCAGGGGAAGGACCACATTCTCCCCCTATCCTAAATGTTGACGCATAAAGGATTTTACTATTTAAATTGTTTTTCCATTAATACGTGCCCGGTGGCTTGACAGCCCGCACAGGGCTAGGCGAGGCTGCGATTTTAGTAATCCAAATCACGCTCGCCTGACCCAAAATTTAGAGTTGGCCTGTTAGGTTAGGCCGGCTTGATCCGACCCGATCACTTTGACATTTTTAATTTTAACCATTGGTCCTCACCGTAGCATCAAATTTATCAAATAAATGGGGGCCTGAAATGAATGTCTGTCCCATCCATTTTTCCGGTCAATATTTATCAACATATTACTAAACTTGATAATTGCACAAATCTTTGACGAGTTTTCAATTTTGCAGGTAGTATTCCGAAAGAGATTGGTTTTCTTACTAATTTAGAGAAATTGCAGATGTCTTTAAATTGGTTAAATGGATCATTGCCGAGAGAAATTGGGAACATTTCATCCATTGAAACACTATACCTCGATGACAATGATTTAACAGGTATGGTTCTAGCTATTATGTTTTATTTACCATTTACTTTTCTTATTTATCAATCAAAGTTCAATAAATCTTTGAGATGTATTTGCCAAAACAAAGAATACATTTATTATGGAATATATTATAATTTGGTATACACTATGAAAATTTACCTCTAGCTTAGAAGTATCCACCAGTATTTTGGAGATGTATTAAAATAATAAAATATTTACATATTAGACAACAATGTTAATCCGATTACTGAAAACAATTATAATTAATAACTAAATTCACGCAACTGATTCTAGAGAAAATGAAGCTTAATATCTTAAGTACATAGCGTATATTAAAATAAGGGTTAAAAGCTTTAAACCTAATATACTACTCCCACCGCCCCATAGATATTGTCTCTTTTGCGTTTCATGTTGTTCCATTGATCTTGTCCCATTTTCTAAAATGATAACTTTAGGTTAAAAGATTACACACAATTTTGGAGACCCACAATTTAACATACGATTAATAACTCTCCTTAATATCCGCACCGAAAAAAACAAGACAATATCTATTGGAAGGTGAGAGTATTAAGTTTTAAACTTTGTTCCCTAAATTATGAAAATGTGTAATTTATCTCTTGGAGTATTGGCTTTGTGCTCTTTGCCCTCTGAACTATGAAAAATTGTCATTTGCCAAAACTGTCTAATTTGTTGCATACTAAAATGAAATGAAAAACAAAATAAGAACTTCGTTGAATCGAGGATGGTCTCTATCCGCAAGATGAGATACGTTCCGGTAGTGCTCTCGATTTTCGGCGTATCATCTCCAAAGATAAAACGACGACGTCTCGAAGATTGCAGTACCGCAAAATCGTCAAGCTCCGGCGAACTGGACTAAAACTGGACCGCCTAAAACTAGGATGCAAAATTCGAGCCGGGCCAGTCCACAATAAGCTCACCAAGCCCAATGCCAAAGCCCACGGACCACCCAAAGGACCAATTGCCAAGATCCAAGTCCAAGTGCAAGTCCAAGGCCAAGGCCACGGATACGGACATGGAACCGGAGTCGGGGTAGGGGCCGCTGTTGGTCCCGAGAGTAACGTTCAGGTGTAGGGGGGGTGAATACACCTGAAAACCGATTTCTCAACTTAAAATGCGAACAGTCCTTTTTAGGAGAGTGTCGTACTAAACGAGTTCAGCAGACCAGATAAGCCATTCTGAATCGCGTGGCACAGTGACTGACTTTACTGAGGCCTGCTAACTAACTAGAGTCAGAATTCAGTACCGTTCAGATAAAGCTTAGTACTGCAGAAATGCGTAGTCCCAAATTCATTTGAGTTATGAAAACGTATTTAGCAAATCAGTTTCAGTATATTAGTGCAGTCGATTAAGCTTATTGAAACTCAGTTGAATGATTTTAAAGATATTTTTCAGTATACACAGTAAATCAATGCAACAGTAAATAATGAACACAGAACACAGATCATTTTTAAAGTGGTTCGGATCCAACAATCCTACGTCCACTGTCCCGAAGGATTAGGAAGCTATGTATTATACTGAGATAGTCTCAGTCGGTTTGTACACTGGACAAACACTGGTCTTGAGATTTATACTGAGCAAGCCTCAGTTTACAAGGTATCAAACTAAGTGTTTGAAAAACTCTCCAACTATGAAAGAGTCCTTTACAATAAGGATCAGTTCGACTATGAACTCCTTCGTCTAAGCTATAGATATGAACGATTGAGCTTATGTTAGAGGGATAGGGAACGAGAATGTGGCTTCTAGAGCGACGAACGGCTAAGTATAAACTTTGGGTTCGTGTTCAGTCGCTTGGATACTAGAGGCTATGTAATTCTGATTTAGCTTGGTTCCCTATGAGCAGATATGTAGTCTTTCGCCGGAGATTATCTCTTCAAACTTCTTGCGGAAGACTTAGAACGTTTATGAGTTGCTCTTTGAATGCTCTGTGTGTTTTTGTGTGCTTCGTATATGCTCGTGTGCTTCAATTTGATTTTATCCCTCTATTTATAGAGCAGAGATTAGGATAGATCCGTTGGAGACGACGATGTCTTTTCAAAGTATTGGGTAGCTAACGGCTCTTTCAAAGTATGGTTGCAATGTCTTTTCCCTCCATTTCTGGAAGGTTGTTGACTTGCAGCTTTAATAGATATTGGACAGGTGGCTGCTTGTCATTGGTCGAGGTTCAGGAAAGTAGGTGAGACAGAACAGACTTCAAGGAGATCTGAAGCTGACTTCTCTCTTCCTCGTATTGACTCTGCTGATTTGACTTTCAGAGAATCTGACAGTCAGAAGACTGTCTAGCCGTTGCTGAGTCTGATCTCTTATTCAGTAGCATGCTCCTGCTGAGTCGGCTCTATTGAAGATGAGCTCTGAGTTCAGTGAACTACTCCTGCTGAGTTCATTTCCACTGACTCCTTTCAGTATACTGCTCCTGCTAAGTCCAGTATTACTGAGTCTTTTACTTCTGGTACTGAGGTAGGTAATCTACTGAGCGCCTGAACCAGACGCAGAGTGTCTACTGAGTCTGAAACCTCAGAGACAGAACAAAACCGGTTATAACTGAATGGTTCATCAGTCAAGATAGGGTTTTGGGATCTTCAAATCTTCAGTAAGTATTCAGAGCACAAAGCTACTGAGTTATATCTCAACTGATTGTGATAAGACTGAATTATCTCCCAACATTTTCCCCCTATTTGATGATGCCAAACCCTAACACTATGACTTATCAGAAACAGAGCTCCTTACAAGTATTACAAGTAGAATCAGTGCAGTTGTTCCTCAAGTCCTAGACTACTGAGGGAATCAAGGCAAAAATATCAGAACCTATACAGAAACTAATCAGCAATTTCCCCCTTTCTAACAACATATTCCCCCAACTATGCAATCTATCAGAATCTAGCTAAGCAAAAACTGACAGAATATATAAGAACAGTGGGTGTGTGAGTCAGTAATCACTTCAGTGATTCTGAGTGTTAAGCATAAAAGCAAACAAAGTCATTTAGACAATAAGGAATTGTCAGGGCCAATAATAGAGATGTTTTATAGATGTGGAAAGGTTCAGTACAGTTACATCGTCTGCTATACTAAGAAGAACAGAAAAGAAGAAATACAAGAAACAGAAGCTAAACATCATCTGAACTGCTTAATCCTGTCTTTGAAGTCCTTTGATTAAGATTCAGGAAGAGGCAGTCCATACATCCTGTATGTGATCTTCCTCAGCTTCAGTATCTCTGCGAAGTCAGCTGGATCATCTTCATCTAAGCACTTGGCTTCAGCAGCATCCTTGATCTCTTTCTCAATAACTCCATAGTGAACGGAGCCATCTAGTTTCAGTGGGGGCGGCATGATTCTTGGAGCTGGTACTCTGACATCTACCTTGTCTTTCATAGCCTTCTGAACTCTGGCAAATATCTCTATGTCTGCCCTCATCAGCCATTCAGCAAAGGCGACAGACTTATGCTTCTCAGGCCAGTACCTCCAGAAATAGTTTCTCTTGATGAAATCAGCCTTCAGTGTCTCCCACCTCTGAGTTCTTTCCCAAGGCATCCATTCATCAACTCTGGGCCATCTGTGAATTTTGAGATCAGTAGGCTTCCTGAACCTTCTGTATCGATATGGAATGTCGGCCTTTTCAGGAATCCTATGGCTTGCTTCTTGTTCACCTTTCAGCCTCAGGGCTTCAAGGTCTGCTAGTCTAAGTCTTTCTCGAGCTGCTTCTATCTATCTAGCTTCTTCTCCTCTATACAGATACCTCTCCATCTGAGCCCATATTTCTTGCATTTCCAGATCTTGTTCCTTAGAGGCAACATAGGAGGGTATGTGAGGCTTTTCTTCTGAATCAGCAGGTGTGGTTGATTTTTCCTTCGAAGTACCCTGCTGACCAGTAGTCTGCTGCTGCTGCTCCTTCTCCTTTTCCTTGTCTGCCTCATCACTTAGCTTTAGAGTTCTGGGAGGCAGCCTAGGTGCAGTTTTCTTTCCTCTTGTTGGAGCCTTAGTCTTACCTTTAGCTGGCTTTTTCTTAGGCTTATTAGCAGCCTCAGCATCAACAATTTCTCTCGCTAACTTTTCATCAGCAGCGATCTGGGCTTCCTCCTCCGGAGTAAGATACCTCTTGGTTATAGGAAGGAGGGGTAGGAAGCGTCAGAATTTTCTTGCCTTTGCCGTCAACTGGAGGAGGTAGAGGAACATCTTCCACTTCAGGCTCCTCGTCAGCATACTCAGTAACCTCCTTGATTATATCAGAAGGAGTTTGGGTTGCCTGAGTAGCCACGTCCTTGGGTCCTAAGCCGCTTGGGCCGGTCTCAGCAGACACTAGAGCGTCTGCTGCTGAGACACCCAGGGCCTCGCCAGTCTGAGTAGAGGGTCCAGTAGGAGCAATTATCTGAGTCTGAGTTGCTCCTGCCACTGACCTTACTCTTTTTGGTACATTCAGTACCAGTTCTTTACCTTCCGGTATCTTCCCTTTTCCTTCCCCCTTTTTGGCATCAGCAAATCGGCTTGGGGTGGGAATGGATACCTTCTTGTCCAGACTCTTGTAAGCTGTTGCCAGACCATCTAAGGTATTTTGCAGCTTAGTGAATTTCGCGTGCAGCTCGTTCCTCTCCTCAGTAAGTTGATCACTATATTTCTTGTGGGAGGCGTCTACTGCTGTCTGGAATTCTTTCAACTGGTTTTCCACTCTCTCTTGGATCGCCTTCTGAATAGTTTGGAGCCTGAGATCTGAGGCTTGAGAGATGGAGGTGGTAGATTCAGTATGTGCTTTCTGAGCGGCCTTATAGTCTTTGTTGGGTTATGAGTCAGTAGATGGTATTCAGCTGTTAGTGGTTAAAATAATATTGGGGGAAATCATAGTAGTACTATGGAATTGAAGATCCCAAAACCCAGCTGATATCAGTAGTGTAGTGTCTTGATAGGACTAGATGATGTATAGGCTAGACTGTTTTTATTATCTATCTTTTTGTTTAAGTCCTGTACGGGGTAAATTGTTGGATTGATCTTCTGACGAAGTTACTTTCCAGAACCCCACGTCATCAGTGTAATTGCTTGCGTTCTTAAGTCATCAGCTGATTTTCGCCTCAGTAGAAGACATCTCATCGGCGACGTACATCGGCGAGAAGAACTCTATGCAAGCTCAGTACCTTCGCAGTCATCAGCTGACCATACTCAAGAGAATATCTCTTGTCAGCCGACTCAGACGAAGAAGACAGAGACTGCTTAAAGTCTACTATATCCGACAGAAAACGACTCAGCCGCTAAAGTCATTTCGAAAGTCAGCAGAAGACATACGAGGATTTGAGAGAGTCAACTCCGATGTCTGACACAATCTCACCTACCACAAACCTCGACTAATGAGAAGCCGACAACGGTTTATCTGCTCTGACCAACTAAAGCTGCTCTCATGTACAGTGTCCAACAACTCTGCTGCAACAATTCGAATTTATGGCCGTTTTCTTTGGAAGCTTGTGACACGTGGCATCGTCTTCTCTAATGGACATATGCCTGCTCACAACTATAAATAGAGAAGAAATCTGAGCTTCACGCACAGGATATCAAGGGAAAAATGCTCAAGCTTTCGAACAACTCTAGCGCATTCAAGATCAATCCAGCGAAGAACTTGCCTAATAGAATATCATTAGTTCTTCTCTCTAGAGTTCTTTAAATCCCTCTTCTCTAGCTAAGCTCATTGCCAAATTTATAGCTTAGAAATTCGAAGGAGTTCACTTTTAGTGATTGTTCTTACGGTAAGAACTCCTTCCTAGTTGGAGATTATCCCCTCCCTTTCAAACCTCGGTTTGATTTGTAAAGTCGCTAAGGACTATAACATAGAAGGGTCTGTCCAGTGCATAGATTCCTTGCTGAGACTTGCTCAGATAAATCAACAAGAAATCCTGTTCGGCAGGACCGTGGACGTAGGATCCTGCGGATCCGAACCACGTTAAAAATTGCTTGTGTTATTTACTATTTTATTGCATTGCATACAAACTGATTAAAAATCATATCTTTGCATAAAACGTATTCTCAAAGCGCACTAGCCAAAAATTACTTGATTTGTGAAAATCACGTTTTCAAACTGAGACGAATCTCCGGGCCCCAAACTCTTATCCGCACAACGTCTCCGACTGAGTTTCAAGTACTGACAAAAGTCAGTAGGAGAGCTCAGTAGTTGGCACACTTCTGACCCGCGATCGAAGGTTACTATGTGGCACTGTTCATCAGTTGCAACCTACAGCTCAGCTGTCCTTCGTGTTATGAGAAAAATAAACTGTGATCAGGTGTATTCACCCCCCCCCTCTACACCTGACTATCGTCTCCGGACCAACAATTGATATCAGAGCACACGGTGTTCTTCTGAATAACCGGTTCTGAAATACTGGTCTTCTCGAACAAATCCTGAAAACGTTTTTCACTGCACAAGCATCTCTTCATACATCCTTATACTCTTACCCATATTGTCTGATATGTCAGGTATTCGGATGGTACCGATGTTCTCAATAGAGAACTACACGGTATGACGTGTGAGAATGGAGGCACACCTCACATCGCTGCATGACAGCATGACGGACGTCCTTGAGACAGGACCCATCATTCCCATGATCGACAGTGTACAATTTGCCCCTGTGGGAGGTGTAGGAGCACAGACAGGCGCTAAGGTTGCTAAAGAAAAATCAGCCTTCACACCAGAAGAGAAAAAGCTGCACAACCTCGACCGAGTTGCGCGTAATGCAATCCTGACTACGCTCAGTGATTCTCACCTCGGGAGGGTGCAAGACTGCAAGATGGCGAAAGAACTTTGGGATGCCCTGACTGTACTGAGCCAAGGAACCCCGCAGATCAAAGAGAACAAGCTCAAATTAGAGCTACAAAAGTTCGACGCGTTTGCCATGGAGCCCAGTGAGACCATTGACGAGCTAAGCGTTAGATTCACAAACCAAGTCAATGTGATCAACGGGCTGGGGAGGATGTTCACAAACAAAGAGATGAACACCAAGATCTTAAGAGCGCTACCTCGACAGAAGTGGCTTCCATTTGCTACTTATTTACGTCGCTCTGATCTTAATGCTCTAACTCCTGATGTTATCTTTTCAGAATTAAAAATAGAGGAATTTGAGCACAACCTACCCCAACGATGTTCCAGTGCTCCAGCTGACACTCAGATTGACCATGATTTCAAAGCAACAGTCAGCAAAACTGGAATCAAACCCATTTCTTCCAGCAAGGCAGTAGCTGCAGCAGAAACAAAGTCCTCTGAGACATCTGCTACTGACCCACTTGCGCTTATGGCTCTCAAATATCAAAGAGAAAATGAGAGAGTCAGAAAGCTGAAGAAATACAATAGAGATTCTCCCTCAGGTAAGAAAAATTTTCGAAAAAGGGAAGAATCTAAACCTTCTACTGAATGCAGGAACACAGAACCTGCTGCGAGTCCATCCAAAGATTCAGCTGGAAAAAGCAGCAGATCATCTGTCTGTTACAACTGCAAGAAGGAGGGATACTATCAGTATGAATGTCCCGAACTCTCAACTGCTCAAAGAGCAGAACGGCAGGCCAGACGAGAGAAATTTGCCCGTAGGAGGCAGGCCTACATAGCCGGAGAGATATCCAATGACTCAATCGAGGAAGATACATTCATGTATTCTTCTGAAGACGAAGCTGCATTTGTTGCTGTTGAGATCGGAGAAACAGATCCTGAAGAAAATGCAGAATATTGTCTGATAGCCGGAGAAGAGGCTGAGGTAAATTCTAAACTTAATTTAACCTCTTCTTCTCACAGCACACACGACACATGCTCGGACACAGATGAGCCTCTAGATGTGGTACAAGCCTACGATGATCTACTAGAGGAGCAGATTCAGCTGAGCTGAGAATTGAGCAGAACCATTCATGAACTGGAACAGATAAAGGATGAGAACCAGAGACTTTCTTCTGATTGTCAGGTCTCTACTGAGTCTGAGAATCTTATTGTGAGACTCAAGGAAGAGATTAAATCTCTTATGACTGAGTCTCAGCTTCAGGTAACTCAGATATCAGTTCTGACCAAGGACAATTCTGAGAAAGATACTGAGATAGCCCGACTCAGTCAGAAGCTCGCAGAAGTTGAAAAGGATTATGAGTCACTTTGAAGAAGTGATGAAGTTTGGCGAGAACTGATGACTGAACAGTACCTAGGAGCTAAGGAGAAGTTGGAAAGTATGTTTAGAGCGCAAAGGTCGACGGTCATGAAAGAAGGACTTGGCTATACTCATGAAGCTTCCACTTCAAAGAGCTCAGAACTGCTGGCTGATAGGTTCGTCAGAGGTAAAGTTCAGACTACTGACTCAACACCTCAGACGAAGAATAAATAGAAGATAGTTGCACCTCAGCCGAGCAACAAGAAACAGCTGACCAAAGGTTCCAGCCCCAGGACACCACGATCAAACTCAGGGGGAACCAAGAAGGTCAGGTGGGCAGAGCAATACATGGAACCACTGTATGAACATCCAGCACAATATGGTTCGTACTACTATGAGCCCAGGGTCAGGAGGAGCGCAAAGCCTCAGAAGAAGAAAGCTCCTGAACCCAAAATCATTAGAAAGTCAGTATCTCCGAGTCCTGTGGAGAAGAAAGCTGACAAGGTTCAGAAGAAGAAGTCTCAGACTTCTAAGGTCCCTAGACAGATCTGGGTTCCGAAATCACCCACTAAAATGTAAGGACCCAACTGAACCAAAGGGTACCTAAAATGTTTCTGTTTAGCAGGTGCATAAGGACCCTTGGATTGGGGACATCGGCTGCTGATCAACTACATACAAGAAGATGGTCCCAGAATTGAGTTTGGTGACAACTCTAAAGGCTATACAAGGGGATACGGAACACTGAATATTGGGACTGCCTCAGTTCCAAGAGTAACATATGTTGAAGGACTTCAACATAATCTCCTTTCTGTCAGTCAATTCTGTGACAATCTGAATAGAGTTACCTTTGACGCTGGTTTCTATGATATTGTTGATAAATCTACAGGGAAAACAGTGTTATCAGGTTCGCGGAGGAAGAATATATACATTGCAAACTGGAAAACCGCAGAACATGAGGCTTGCTTACTCGCACAGACTAAATCTAGTGACAAGGCAGGATGGCTGTGGCACAAGAGACTCAGCCACCTGAACTTCAAGACTATGAGCAAGCTATCCAAGAACTCTAAAGTCAGAGGACTGCCCAACGAATCGTTTATCAAAGAAAGAAATTGTGAAGCATGTTTGAAGGGAAAGCAGACAAAGAGTAGCAATCCACCTATTCCGTCACCTTCCACTGATGGAATCCTTCAGCTGCTACACATGGACTTATTCGGGCCAGTTTCTCCAGTGACTATAAGAGGTAAGAAGTATGCCCTCGTCGTTATTGACGACTACTCGAGATATACATGGGTCATCTTCATAGCCAACAAATCTGATGTCCAGACTGAGTTGCCCAAACTGCTGAAAAAGCTCAGTGTGGAAAAGGACATCAAGATACAAAGAATTCGCTCAGACTGAGGAACATAATTTCTCAACTCAGTAGTTAAAGAGTACTGCGAAAAGGAGGAATTAAGCACGAGATATCAGCAGCTCGCACCCCTCAGCAGAACGAACTTGCTGAACGTAAAAACAGAACACTTAAAGAAGCAGCAAGAACGCTCCTAGCAAACTCTGGACTACCCTCAAAGTTCTGGGCAGATGCTATTGACACCGCCTGCTACACTCAGAATCGCTCACTACTTACACAACAACACATGAAGACACCATACGAATTATGGAAAGGGAGAATTCCTTCTATTTCTCATTTTCATATTTTTGGATGTCCTTGCTTTATTCACTATAATGGGAAAGATCAGTTGAAGGTCTTTGATAGCAAATCTGATCAAGGAGTATTCTTAGGATACTCTCGGGTCAGTAAAGCCTTCAGAGTCTTTAACTATCGGACCCTTTGCGTGGAGGAAAGCCCTCATGTTGTTTCTGGTGAGTTTGTTACTGAGAACAGGAAAACTACAAAGACAAATACTGAAGATGTCAGTAGCAAGGTACATGATCTCACACTAAACGACAAAGCTGAAAAGATCCAGCATTGTTGGGATGATGAGTTAGACGATGAAGAAATTCAGACTCAGTCAACAAGCGATGTAGCTGACCTGGTTGATTCTACTGAACAGAATCAACAACAGGTAACAACGGTCGATGAGGAAGCCCCAGTGGTAACTGAGACCTCTACTGAGAATATAAACTCAGGGGGAACAAATACTGTTCCTAAGCTAAATGCCCCTGAACCTGGAAACTCAGTAGATCCTAACCTTCTTACTGAACTGCTGCAATCACAGTCTAGGACAACTGAAATGCCTAACACACCTACTGACTGTGCAGAAGTAGTATCAGAAGAAGAAGCCAGACTCAGACGTTCATAGCTTGACGCTCATTCTTCAGATCTTATTATTGGAGATCCATCAGCAACTATAAGGACAAGGTCTAGATTAAGTCAAGGAGAAAACTCACTATATTCTTATTTCTTATCCACAGAAGAACCTCAGTCAATAGAGGACGCACTCAATGATGTTGACTGGATCATCGCCATGCAAGAAGAGCTGAACCAGTTCGTTAGAAACGAAGTTTGGGAGCTTGTTGACAGACCTAGACATCAGCACGTGATTGGTACTAAGTGGGTCTTCAAAAACAAGCGTGATGAAAACAACGTCATTGTCAAAAATAAAGCTCGACTTGTTGCCAAGGGATACTATCAAGCAGAGGGAATCGATTTTGATGAAACATTCGCTCCAGTCGCCAGATTGGAAGCCATTCGTCTATTCCTAGCTTACTCAACGCATCAAGGATTCAAAGTATATCAAATGGATTTAAAGTCAGCTTTTCTGAATGGCGTGCTGAAGGAAGAAGTCTATGTGGAACAACAGCCCGACATTCAGCAGGGATATCAGGTGTACAGACTTTGGAAAGCTCTGTATGGGTTAAAACAAGCACCCAGTGCTTGGTACGATACCCTATCAGACTTTCTACTTCAGAAAGGTTTTCAGAAGGGGACAATAGATCGCACCTTGTTCAACATAAAGTCAGGAAATGACATCCTACTAGTGCAAATCTACGTGGACGACATCATTTTCGGTTGCAGAAACGTGACTATATGTCAACAATTCGAGAAAATGATGAAGGAGAAATTCGAGATGTCCATGATGGGAGAGATGAACGATTTCCTTGGATTTCAAGTAAAGCAATAACCTGAAGGAATTTTCATCAATCAAGCCAAGTACACTCGAGATCTCCTAAAAAGATTTGGCTGCGACTCGAACAAGCTAGTCAAAATCCCCATGAATACGAATTTCAAAATCGATCTAGATAAAGAGGGAGCTTCTGTTAACTCTACTGATTATAGAGCTATTATTGGTTCTTTATTATACTTAACAGCTAGCCGACCTGATATAATTTATGCTGTAGGTGTATGTGCAAGATTTCAAGCGGATCCCAAGCGAAGTCATCTAGACTCAGCAAAGAAGATTCTGCGATATCTAAAAGGAACACCTGACGCAGGGTTATGGTATCCTGCTGATGATAAACTAATACTGACAGGTTATTCTGATGCTGATTATGCAGGATGCAGGATAGATCGAAAGTCAACTTCTGGAACGTGTCAATTCCTAGGCATCAAGCTAATATCTTGGTTTTCAAAGAAACAGCATTCAGTGGCAACGTCCACTACTGAAGCTGAGTACATGGGCTCTTTGGAAGTTCTTTGTGCCCAGATCCTTTGGCTTCGACAACAACTGAGAGACTATGGTATAATTCAGGATGAAGTGCCCATCTACTGCGACTCCACCAGTGCTATTGCTATAACTCAGAATCCAGTTCTCCATATGAGATGCAAGCACGTGTATATTCGACACCACTTCATCAGAGACCATGTCGAGAAATAGGATATCAGAATGGAGAAAATCCATACTGACAAGCAAAGGGCAGATATACTGACCAAACCACTAGCTGAGAACAGATTCAGAGAATTATCAGTTGAGCTAGGTCTACTGGAACCTACTGAGTAGAGTCAGTAGAAGAAATCAGTATGACAGGTCAAGAACTCAGTACAATGATTCAGTCGGGAGAATCAAACTATACACAGTAAGGGGGAACGTGGTCATCAGCACATCAATCATCCTCCTGAGTCTAAACGGTAACCAGCTGATCGTAAAATCAGCTGAAGAGGTTTGCGTAGTCTTAATATACTTAATTTTATCAGAAGCATGCTAGCGTTTATTATCTCAGTTGCTTGCACTCAGTAGTTAATGAGTATTTATTTCCCGCCATTAATTTTTAAGGATAAGTCAGTAGGAAATCGTTCTCATTTAAAATGACTTAGTCTTTAATGTTGTCTGCAGCACATTTAATGCATGTCTTTTAACTTACCTTAACTGTGCATAATCCTACGTGGGTCTATGGTAGAGGCGGCTTGTGTAATCATTCCATTTATAACATCAAATCACAATCGTTATTAATAATTTTAGACTGAACCCCAACCGTCCGATCTAAACTGTTTGATATGCACGATCATATAAAATCTTTCATCTTCTGCCTCAAATCCACTTTCACACTTTTATCGCCATTAGAGCTTAAGAAATTTCAGCATTTTCGATCATCTTCTCTTCTAAATCTGAACTTTCTTTTCAACCAAGCTCTACATTTACGGTAAACATCAATCGCGAATACATCGTGCTTTGACTTCTATTATTTCAGTCTCTAACAGAAAATTTGCAGATAATATGGCTGTCAAAACACCCACCAACATCGATGAAATCATCAAGTCCCGAATCCTATTCGAACCGACGATGGCTCTACACCAAGCTGATCTTCCATTTCTTGAGCCCGTCTTCACAGCTCTCGAGACTTCCGGACTAGAGCTTCTCATCTCAAAGCAACCAAGAGCATACTTGCCCAGACAAGTTGCAGAAGTCTACTACAACTGGAGAACCCTAGATACAGGCGTGGAGGAATCCAGGTTCTCATACATGAAGGAAGTTGTCCCTCAATCTTGGGATGCCAGTGAACACATCATCGATATCCGATCCGCTGTGGAGCTGACCTTTGATCTCCCAGCGCGCGGAGTCTCGCCTATTGGATACAAGGAGAAAGAGATCAACTCCTATGTTCAGAAATTCTGTGGCAGAAACGACGTAGTCTTCAAGACAGCTCTGCCGAAGAATCTGCTGCTACCAGAGTACCGAGGGCTCGCGTACATTGTTTCACATATTCTTACGAGCTCAGTCGGTTCGTATGATCAGCTATTCAAGCCTCGCATTCAGCTGATGATGATAATAGATGATGGAGTCAGAGTCAATTGGACTGATTACTATGTAGCCGAGCTTAAAGCTCAGGCTCAGAAGTTCGCAGCGACGCCCACTGGTGAGAGGAGCCTTATAAGTGTGGGAAAGCTACTGTACGGGACAAAGATGTCCATAATTATCGAAGAGTCAGTATCAGATCGCTCAGCCTTTGCTGATGCGAGATATTTCGACCACAAGCTCATAAAGTTCAAGACAAGAACCGCTGCGGAGAAATCCATTGGGTAAGGGCCGCCTGAGCAGAAAAGAGTCACTTCCGACTTGCCCCCTCGCGCCGACCCGCCTATGAGGAAGAGGCTCAGCAAGCCTGGACCTTCTGAGGTTCCAGCAAAACTTGCCTCTCCTCCACCCACTCAGGAGGATCCACCACTTGACGCGGACACAGGCATAGAAGGTGCCACGCTGAAAGATAAAGTCCAGCGGATTAGTTCCTCAGAGACTCAGTCGGACACTGGAGTACCGACTGAGGAAACCTCCTCAGAGTGGACGACCATGCACTCCACCCGTCTTCGAGCTACTAGAGAGGTCAGTGCTCAGATCCCCGAAATAGCTAAACATCGGGATGCGGTCGATATTGCCATAAGGGCCAGGACACAAATGCTGCTCAGATTCCTTAGTTGGGATATTCTTAAAGAACTTATCAGGACTCAGTCAGCCTTGTCCCTACTGACAGAAGAGCAGAGCTTGCAATCAGCTATAGGTTTTGGGGAACCAGCTGATCTAGCTTCCTTCGAGGATCTTCGCGCTGCTATGCTGTATCTGCTAAGCTTAAGATCCTCAGCTCCAGTCAACAGCCCTTCGCCTCCATCTCATCATGTGATGACAACGACGATGACAATAATGATGATGACATGGATCAGGCGCCACCCAAGGATGCAGATTCGGGAGGATCTGCTGAGGCTAATACTCCTCGCGAACAGGGCCGATCACCACCACCCTCCACATCAGGTGATGCCCCAGTTGCCTCGAAGCCGAGTTGAGCGCAACAGATCGCGACATCTGAGCAGAGGCTTGGAACCAGCAGTTATCAGATCAAACCCATCGGTTCCGTGACCTCTAAGTCGGTCAACAAAGCCATCAAGCGACAGGGAGATAAGAATCGACTCCTTGCAAAAGACGTTCATCTCAAATGGGCTCAGCATACCAAAGCCCAGACTAAGAGCGTCGACCGACTGGCAGCAGGGGCTGAGAAGGTCTCCGAAACTCCTACTTCTTCAGTCAACATTCAGGAGATTGTCGAGGCCGCCCTTACAGCTCAGAAGGCGGACTTAGCCGCTCAAAGTCAGCAGCTCCTTATCTCTTAGCAGAAGTCATTCTCTGAGCAGCTGACTCAGGGCCTTGCGACAGTCCAAGCCACTATGGATGAAAGAAATAGAGTGGCCTCCTCGAGCCTTCAGAAAGCCATTCAACAACAGGCGGAGGCACTCAAAGAAATTCAGAAGGAGATGACAGAATCTCATGACCAGTCTCTGCTGAAACTCAGACAGGAGTCCGCAACCCAACAGAAACAATTTAGAGTTGATCAGGAGAAGGAATGGGAGCAATATTGCGACGCAGTCAAAGACTTCGAATCCACCGCCACCTTCATCAAGAATCTTTGCTTTAATTTGGATAAGGAGGTGACAGCCATCCGCACTCGCCTCTCCCTGGCTGATGATGCCAAAAAGGGGAAAGAAGTCGTGATAGATGAACAGGCTGAGGTGGAGAAGAGCCCAGAATTCCAAGCTATTAGTAAAGGGGAAGAAAATCAGGGGGAAGGAAATCAGGGGGAAGGTTCAGCTATTCAGGCTGGAACCAGTTCTGAAGTATCCCTTCCTGGAAATGTCCAAGTCCCAGAAGTCCAACCAGCTGTAACTGAGCCAGCAAATGTTCCAACTGCTCAGCACATTGAAGATATTGCTCGATTTCTCGATGAGCCACTGCCACCGCAAAGGCCAGGGAAGGAGATCGCAACTGAAGTTACTCCTCCATCTTCCCCGACGCCTAAATTTAAATCCAAAGCGGAGCAGGATGCATTTGATAAAGAAGTTGCTCAGAAGCTGCAAGATCAGCTGGATCATGAACAGCAGATTGAAGAAGCTAAGAAGGCTAAGAAGCCTAGAAAAATAATTGGCAAGATTGCTAAAGAAAAGGCTAAACTGATCCTTGTTGAACAAAAGAAGAAAGCTCAAGAGGACCTAGCCAAAGCATCTTCTAGTGCAGCCCTGCCCTTAGCACATAGTTCTTATACTCCTACTCTTATACCTAAGCAAGAGGCCGAGGACAGAGCAAACTGGGAGGCCACGCTGAAGGGATTAAATCTCCGAAGAGGAGATGTTAGATCAGCGGGTCTCAAAGAGAAGAAAAGATTGGCTGACCTGGCTAAGATCATTCAACTGACAGATAAGATAGCCAGCGAGCCAGTAGTAGATTGGAGAAGGCAGATCCCAAAGTCTTACAGGAGAGGAGCACCCAGAGCACCTTACATCAAGAAAGCTCCTATTCCTCATATAGACATATGGGTGCCAGCAGAACTGAACGAGTAGTGGGAGGAACTCAAAGAAGAATTTATCAAGGGATACTATGTATGGGGCTTCTATCCATCTGGGATACCAGCTGATCAACTCTTTGAAAAATTTATTCATCAATACAATGCCCAGCTCAAAGATCAACTCCTACAGATTATGGAAAGAGAGAAGATACCCCTCAGAGCTCCAGCATTCAGACGCATCCCTCCTCCTAGGACTACTCGTGGCGTGCTATGCACGAAGGAGATAGAAGATGAGATCGAAGCAGCAGCTTACCATCATGATCTAAGTTCTGATATTCCTGCTGATCTCGAGGAAATCCAGACGTTGCGTACAAGGATTTACAAATATTATGGCCTGGATCCTCTTGCTGACAGGTCTGAAGACTTCAAGAAGAAGACCCAGAGATTCAAACGTTAGCAATAGTCATCTCATCCCCTGTATAGAAGAATAGGAACCCTGTAATCTTCTTCATATATATCAGTTCATTTTCTTCTGGCCAGACAATTACTCATTGTCTTAAGGCTTTTAGTTGTGTTATGCTTATCACAACTGATCACTGAAGTGATCTATCACACACTCACACATAACCGTTTCTCTGATTTTGCCCATTCTCTCAACTGCTGAACACTTAAGGCTAACTGATTCAGTTTACTGAAGTCTATCTATGTCAGTAGTTTAGTATTCTTTCTTTATATTTTATAGAGGTTTTGGCATCATCAATTAGGGGGAAATTGTTGGGTTATGAGTCAGTAGATGGTATTCAGCTGTTAGGGGTTAAAATAATATTGGGGGAAATCATAGTAGTACTATGGAATTGAAGATCTCAAAACCCAGCTGATATCAGTAGTGTAGTGTCTTGATAGGACTAGATGATGTATAGGCTAGACTGTTTTTATTATCTATCTTTTTGTTTAAGTCCTGTACGGAGTAAATTGTTGGATTGATCTTCTAACGAAGTTACTTTCCAGAACCCCACATCATCAGTGTAATTGCTTGCGTTCTTAAGTCATCAGCTGATCTTCGCCTCAGTAGAATACATCTCATCAGCTAACAGACATCAGCAGAAGAACTCTATGCAAGCTCAGTACCTTCGCAGTCATCAGCTGACCATACTCAAGAGAATATCTCTTGTCAGCCGACTCAGACGAAGAAGACAGAGACTGCTTAAAGTCTACTGTATCCGACAGAAAATGACTCAGCCGCTAAAGTCATTTCGAAAGTCAACAGAAGACATACGAGGATTTGAGAGAGTCAACTCCGATGTCTGACACAATCCCACCTACCACAAACCTCGACCAATGAGAAGCCGACAACACTTTATCTGCTCTGACCAACTAAAGTTGCTCTTATGTACAGTGTCCAACAACTCTGCTGCAACAATTCGAATTTATGGCCGTTTTCTTTGGAAGCTTGTGACACGTGGCATCATCTTCTCCAACGGACATATGCCTCACAACTATAAATAGAGAAAAAATCTGAGCTTCACGCACGGGATATCAAGGGAAAAACGCTCAAGCTTTCGAACAACTCTAGCGCATTCAAGATCAATCCAGCGAAGAACTTGCCTAATAGAATATCATTAGCTCTTCTCTCTAGAGTTCTTTAAATCCCTCTTCTCTAGCTAAGCTCATTGCCAAATTTATAGCTTAGAAATTCGAAGGAGTTCACTTTTAGTGATTGTTCTTACTCTAAGAACTCCTTCCTAGTTGGAGATTATCCCCTCCCTTTCAAACCTCGGTTTGATTTGTAAAGTCGCTAAGGACTATAACTTAGAAAGGTCTATCCAGTGCACAGATTCCTTGCTGAGACTTGCTCAGATAAATCAACAAGAAATCCTGTTCGGCAGGATCGTGGACGTAGGATCTTGCGTATCCGAACCACGTTAAAAATTACTTGTGTTATTTACTATTTTATTGCATTGCATACAAACTGATTAAAAATCATATCTTTGCATAAAACGTATTCTCAAAGCGCACTAGCCTAATTACTTGATTTCTGAAAATCACGTTTTCAAACTGAGACGAATCTCCGGGCCCCACACTCTTTTCCGCACAACGTCTCCGACTGAGTTTTAAGTACTAACAAAAGTCAGTAGGAGAGCTCAGTAGTTGGCACACTTCTGACCCGCGATCGAAGGTTACTATTTGGCACTGTTCATCAGTTGCAACCTACAGCTCAGCTGTTCTTCGCGTTCTGAGAAAAAGAAACTGTGGTTAGGTGTATTCACCCCCCCCCTCTACACCTGAATATCATCTCCGGACCAACAGTCTTCAAGCAGTTGAGCTTGGCCAGCCTGAATTGTCTTCAGTTGCTCTTCAAAGTCAACCCTCTGGGTGGCTAGCGCATCAGTTAGGATGGTGGAGAAGTCAGGGGCGGGCGTGTTCTGGATGGTTGTCCTGAGCCCCTTTATCTCTGCGATGTGGGCCTGAGTGGTCTGCCTCCACGTCTTGTAGACGGCGCGGGCGATGAGTCGGTTCTGAGTTCCTTGACTCCTCAGTACCCTGGCCACTGACTTCGATCATCGGCTCTTCGGGTTGGGCGCTACTTCAAAAGCAGATTCGAGTAGCAGTTGAGATGGTTTAGCTGCCTTCGAAGTACCAGCCGCCGACTGACGTGGACCAAGGATGCTGAGCGACGGTTCAGCAGTAGATGTGGGAGCATCCTTGTCCAGTTGAGATCCATCACGCTTCTCAGGGCCTGAATCACGGGGTGGGTCCTGACCATCGGGGTCAGACCTATCTAAGGGTGCTGATGCTGAGACAGGTTATCTGTCGTTCAGCATAGCTAGCATCGCAGCCCTCAGATCTTCAAGGGAGCAAACGTTAGATGGCTTTGAGTAGCCAATCTTCCCCCTTATTATTAGCTCCTCCTCATGGAGCTGTTTGCAGGAGTGGTGCTTGATGAGTTGATTCAGATTGTGTCACTCGTCGAACCGGATCAGTATGTGGAGCCTAGCCTGCTTTGCTAATATGACCAAATCGTTGTGGATGGCTATCTCTGGGATCCGTTCAGAAATCTCTCGGGAGGCTCGTGATTGGAGAACTGAGGCCTCAATCTCGATTGATTCTGACTCTGAAGCTGTCTCTGAATCTTCTACCTCTATTGGAGACGGCTGCTTCTCAGCAGATGGTATACTGCTGAGTGGTGGAATGTCCAAGGGGCTGTCGAGTGTCTGTACTGGTTTAGCTTGGACCCCTTGGTCCACTGTATTGTCACGCTCAGTAGAGACGGCCTTCTCCACTGACGGTGTCTTCTCGGATGACTCAGACTCATCCCTCAGCTGTAGAGGAGGCTCAGCAACCACTACCTCTGGCTCTGCCTCCGGCACGACCTCACTGACTTTCTTCAGTCTCTTGGTCGGGGTTTTCGGAATAGACTTGGGAGGGGACCTCTTATTGGTGGGTGTAGAGGTCTTCTGAGTTCCGGACTTAGGATCAGCGGGCCCTAATCCTATCTGCTGAAGGGCTACTACCCTGTTCTGGAACCGGACCTTCTTCTGGTTGAAGTACTGCTTATCAGCAAAGGTTATGTTGTCCGTTCCACATAAATCATCTATCATGACTGACAGCTTCAGTCCACACAGCAGTTTTCCTTTGACGCTCAGACGTTTGGATGACTTGTCGAACTTTACTAATTGCGTCATGAATTCTTTGAGGAAGAATTCAGCCCAGTTAATTTTTGCTCTGTCGTGTATGGCCATCATAAGCTGGATCTTTGGCCTGGACACTTGATCGAAGGACCCGACCAGACTTGTTAGCAGCTGAGTCACGATGTAGGCCAATGCTCTGTATTGGGGGAAGCATTGCATTCTTCGGAAATGTGGCTCTGAAAGTTTTCGGCTTCCCACAGAACTCAGTTAGATACTCATCCATCAGATCATCTTTGTAAGCCATGGTGGTGAATCCTTCGTTAGGAAGGTTGAAGCTTCTCTGGAGGGCTTCTCTGATCGACATCTACTTGATTACAATAGAGGTACGAGAGGGGTCGCCTACAGCATGAACGACGTAACGGCATCGGATGTCTACCTCTACTGATTATGAGTTCAGATAGAGATCAGCTATCTGGCGCGGAAGAAAGAACGATGGCTTCCTCGTCAAGAAACCTTCAAGCCCTGTTTCTCTGAGTGCGTAGAAGATCTCTTCCATATAATCGAGGTCGCATGCGTCGAACTCCATCACGGGTTCGCACCATACCCGATCCTTCTCGAGGATCTCTTGCATATCGGCAGGAGCGACTACGTGGGTTCCTGTCATCTTTGAGTAGTTAGAAATTTTTTAGAGATATTGAATTCTTTTAGAGATATTGAAGGTTAGTTTGTAAGGGATTGATAGAGATTCTCTGAAAAATTTAGGGTTGGAAAGATATGCAGATTAGAAATGGCGGTTTCAAACTTTTGAACGTGTATATATATCTAAAAGAAGATGAACAATTAATTATCCACGGTTCAGTTTGAACATGCTTTTTGAGATAGACGGCCAAGATTAGATTTTATAAAATAGGCATTGATCAAGTTAGCCGCCTAAGTCAACATACAGTTGTATATAGCCAAAGAAGTAACTTGATACGACATGCATTTAATGCGTTGCAGAGTTCAGCATGCTTTTACATAGAATGTCGTGTATTTAATGTAAACCGTTAATATTAAATGACATTTTCTAAGGCATTGAATACGAAGCTGAATCTGAGTCATAAATGCACAGAAATATTGCATTGGCTACTGAGTAGAGATATGCAAACCTATCAGCTGAACATCGTAGTCAGCTGATACCTCGTGTAGATGGTTGCTGAGTCTCTATGTACTGAGTTTACTCAATACTGAGAGTGAACATTCCCCCTTACTGAATGCTCCTCTCCTGAATCCACTTACTGACTGGAGTCAGAAGGGTCCAGCAGACCTAGCTCTACTGAAAGTTCTCTGAATCTGGCTTCAGCTAGAGGCTTGGTCAGTATATCAGCCCTTTGATAGTCAGTATGGATCTTTTCCATCCTGATATCCTTTATTTCGACATGATCACGAATGAAGTGGTGTCTGATGTCCACGTGCTTGCATCTCGTGTGAAGTACAAGATTCTGAGTGATTACAATTGCACTGGTACTATCGCAGAAGATCGGCACTTCATTCTGAATGACGTCATAGTCGCGTAGCCACTGTCTCAGCCAGAGGATTTAGGCGCAGCAACTTCCGACAGCCATATATTCAGCTTCAGTAGTTGACGTCGCTACTGAGTGTTGTTTCTTTGAGAACCATGAGATCAGCTTAGTGCCAAGGAACTGACACGTTCCAGAAGTTGACTTTCAGTCAATTCGACATCCTACATAGTCAGCATCAGAATAACCAGTTAGTTCAATATTATCATCAACTGGATACCATAAACCCATGTCAGGTGTTCCTCTGAGATAGCGGAGAATCTTCTTTGCTGAGTCCATGTGACTCTGCTTAGGATTCGCCTGAAATTGAGCGCAGACACCTACAACATAAGTTATGTCAGGTCGAGTAGCTGTTAAGTATAATAAAGAGCCAATAATAGCACGAAATTCAGTATGGTCTACTGATACTCCCTCTTTATCAAGATCGATCTTCATGTTCGTGTGCATTGGGATCTTGATTGGTTTGCCGGATGTACAACCGAATTTCTTGATGAGGTATCGAGTGTATTTGCCTTGATTGTCGAACGTTCCCTTCTCAGATTGTTTGACTTGAAAGCCGAGGAAATAGTTCATCTCTCCCATCATTGACATCTCGAACTTGTCCTTCGTCATTTTCTCAAACTGCTGACACATGATGATGTTCTTTGAGCCGAAGAGGATGTAATCTACGTAGATCTGCACAAGTAAAATATCTTCTTCTAGTCATATGCTGAATAATGTGCGGTCTATTGTGCCCTTCTGAAAACCTTTTTGAAGAAGAAACTCAGAAAGGGTATCGTACCAAACCCTGGGTGCTTGTTTTAACCCATACAGAGCCTTTCTGAGTCTATAAACCTGATGTCCCTGTTGAAAGCCGGGAGGCTGTTCTACATAGACTTCTTCTTTCAGTACGCCGTTCAGGAACGCAGACTTCACATCCATTTGATAGACTCTGAATCTTTGATGTGTTGCGTAGGCTAGGAATAGTCTGAATGCCTCCAATCTTGCAACTAGAGCGAACGTTTCGTCGAAATCTATCCCTTCAGCTAGACAGTAGCGTTTTGCCACGAGCCTTGCTTTGTTCCTTACTATAACGTTGTTTTCATCTCGCTTGTTCTTGAAGACACATTTGGTTCCAATCACATGTTGATGCCGGGGTCTGTCGACAAGCTCCCAAACTTCGTTTCTCGTGAACTGATTCAGCTCCTCCTGCATGGCTATGATCCAATCAACGTCCTTTAGTGCATCCTCAACTGACTGAGGTTCTTCAGTAGACAAGAAGCAGGAATATAAGGTGCTTTCTCCCTGACAGAATCTGGATCTTGTCTTTACGCTTGCAGAAGGATATCCAATAATCAAATCAGAAGTGTGAGTGTCCAGCCACGATCTACGATATTTTAACTCTTCATCTGAAATTTGTTCAACACAGATAGTAGGTGAGTTGTGCATTTCAGTTGTACTATTCTGAGATTGAAGCAATTCAGTTACAAGAGTATGATCTACTTAGTTACCAGGTTCAGGGGCATTTATCTCAGGAACATCATTCGTTCCCCCTAAATTATTATCCTCAGTAGAGGTCTCAGTTACCACTTGGGTTTCTTCATCGACCTGAGTTACCTGGGATTGACTATGTTTAGTAGAGTCAATCTGTTCAGCTACTTCTGCTGCTGGTTGAGATTCAGTAGACTTGTCTTCAGTTTCTTCATCTGAATCATCATCCTAACATAGCTGGATCTTTTCAACTTTATCTTTTAAACTCAGGTCATGTAGCTGCTTACTGATATCCTCAGATTCAGGTTTAGAGTTTCTGCTCCTGTCTACGGTAGCAAACTCATTAAACACAACATGAGGGCTTTCCTCCACACAAAGAGTCCGATAGTTAAAGACTCTGAAGGACTTGCTGACCCGGGAGTCTCCTAAGAAGACTCCCTAGTCTTACTTGCTATCAAAAGTCTTCAGCTGGTCTTTCCCATTATTGTGGATAAAGCACGACCACCCAAAAATATGGAAATAAGATAAAGAAGGCTTCCTGCAGTTCCATAATTCATATGGTGTCTTCTTATGCTGCTTTGTCAGTAGAGATCTATTCTGAGTATAACATGCAGTATCAGTAGCTTCTGCCCAGAATTTGGTTGGGAGTCATCAGTCTGCGAGCAGGGTTCTTGCTGCTTCTTTGAGTGTTCGATTCTTCCTTTCAGCAACCCCATTTTGTTGAGGCGTGCGCGCGGCAGACGTCTCATGCTCTATGCCTTCTGGTTTGCAGAACTCCTCTACCATGAAATTCAGGAACTTAGTTCCTCTGTCTGAATGTATCTTTATGATCTTGGTGTTCTTCTCGATACTGAGCTTTTTTAGAAGCATTGGTAACTCTGTTTTGTTGTCAGACTTGTTGGAAATAAATATGACCCATGTGTAGCGCGAGTAGTCATCAATAACCACTAATGCATACTTCTTGCCTCTGATCATCACCGGAGAGTCTGGACCGAACAAATCCATATGTAGCAGCTGAAGGATTCCATCAGTGGAAGGAGATGGAACAGGCGGATTTTGATTCCTTGTTTGCTTTCCCTTCAGACATGCTTCACACTGAGTGTCTTTGTTGAATACTTCATTCGGCAGTCCTCTTGCTAGAGTGTTTCTAGCTAATTTGTTGAACATCTTGAAGTTGAGATGGCTGAGTCTTCTGTGCCAGAGCCACCCCGTTCTGTTGTCATTCTTCGCCAACAAACAAGCTTCAGGGCTGAGTTCCAGTCAGCTACATATATGTTCTTTTTGCGCGAACCTGACAACACTGTTTTCCCTGTAGATTTATCAATAACATTACAGAAACCAGCGTCAAAAATCACTCTATTCGAGTTATCACAAAATTGACTAACAAAGAGAAGATTATGCTGAAGTTCTTCAACATATGATACTCTTGGAACTGTTGTTGTTCCAATGTTGAGTGTTCCATAGCCTCTGGTATAGCCTTTTGTGTTGTCTCCAAACTCGATTCAGGGTCCTTCTTCAGTAGTATAATTCTTCAGTGTGTCCTTTTGGTATGTCATATGTCTTGAGCATCCGCTGTCCACATACCAAGGATCCTTGTGCACCTGCAAAACAGAATTATATTTAGGTACCCTTTATTTTTGATTTTGGGTCCTTAGATGTTAGTTTTGGAAACCCAAATCTGTCTCACAACCCTGGTGGTCTCAGACAGTTTCTTTCCACTTTTGTCAACATATTTGACCACTGGACTGGTCGATGCTGACTTTTGAGGCTTTACAGGTTCAGGAGTCCTGATCTTCTGAGTAGGTGGACTGCTGACCTTCACCTTTTGTATGGCTTTCTTCTTCTTCTTCCGAATTTTGGATCCTCTTCTGACTATAGGATCATAGTAATATGACCCATACTGAGCTGGATGCGTCAGCTGAGGAGGTCCATACTGATCAGCCCATTTTGCTTTGCTGGTTCCCCCTTGACTGAACTGGGGTGATTTGGTGTTGATCTTCTTGTCAGAGTGTTGATAACTGGGATGAGGTGCCTTCATCTTTTGTTTGTTCTTGGCTAGGGGGTTCAGTATCTCTGCATTGATGGTCTGCCCTTGAACAAACCTATCAGCTAGCCGACGTCCAGATTCTCATCTGCACCTGAAATAGTGTCGTGTGTGCAGTGTGAAGAGGAGTTAAATGGTGCATGACAGTTTACCTCATCCTCTTCTCCTGCCATGAGACATTTTTCAGCGTCTTCTTCAGCTTCAAGCTCTATGGCCATGAATGCTGCTTCATCATCTGATGAATCCATGTAGGAGTCGACTTCATCTGAGTCATCTGAGAGTTCACCTGCAATATATGCTTGTCGGTTCTTGATGAACTTCTCCCTTCGTGCTTTGCGTGCTGCTCTTTCAAGCGATCTTGAGCTCGGAGACGACCATACTGATAGTGTCCTGACTTCTTGCAGTTATAGCAGGTTGTGACTCTTTCTTCTTTGCTTTCGCTGTCTTTCGACTGAGCTGAGTCCTCCTATTTTCTGCATTCAGAAGTGTGTGAGTCAAGAGTGCGCTTAGGTGTATATTCAGTCTTACCCTTAGAGTCTCTGACGACTTTTGAGAGCTTCCTGCGCCTCTCCTTCTCCTTCTGATACTTCACGGCAAGCAGCGCGTACTTCTTGGCTAAGTTTCCTTCTTGTATGTCAGTGAGTGAATGTTCAGCCTTGATAGACGCCGGAGCTGCTGTGCTGACTGATGCTTTAAAGGCATGGTCGACTTGGGTGTCAGCTTCAGCTCGCTGCTTCCTTTGAGGTAAGCCGAACACGAACTCCTCCGCTTTAAATTTTGAAAAGATATGGTCAGGAGTAACAATATCTAAGTCAGAATGACGTAATAAGGTAGCAAAGGGAGTCCAGTGACCATCTGGCAATGCCCTCAAAATTTTGAGATTCATCTCTCGGTTGGAGAATGTTTTTCCCAGCCCATTGATAGAGTTCATCAGATTCGTGAATCTGACGTTGAGATCTTCGATGAAGTCACCAGGCATGAGAGACAGTCTCTCCAGCTTCTGAAGTTCCAGCAAGAGTTTGTTCGCTTTGATCTTTTGAGTCCCCCGACTCAGTAGCGCTAGAGCATCCCAGTGTTCTTTTGCGGACTTGCAGTCTTGAACTCTTCCGAAATAAGAATCGCTCAGAGTTTCTGGCGACGCGCTAGAGCATCCCAGAGTTCTTTCTGGCGTTTCTTCTCGTCTGGGGTGAAGAGACTTCTGTCTTTGGGGATCTTCTTCCCGGTCACCATCCCTCCTCCTTGTGCTGGGTCCTGAGCTACGACGCTATCTACCATTGGAACGATAGGTCCGTCCTCTAGAACCTCTGTCATGTTGTCGTGGAGAGAGGTCAGATGTGCCTCCATTCTGACCCGCCATACTCCATAGTTCTCTACTGAGAACATGGGTACCATTCTGATTCCTGACATATCAGACATAGTGAATAATGATATGAATGAAGAATGATATGCAATGAAAACATTTTTCGGATCCATTCAAGTAGACCAATTTCAGAATAACAAGAGTCTTAGAGAACTCCCACTCTGATACTAATTGTTGGTCCCGAGAGTAACGTTCAGGTGTAGAGGGGGGGGGTGAATACACCTGAAAACCGATTTGTCAACTTAAAACGCGAACAGTCCTTTTCAGGAGAGTGTCGTACTGAACGAATTCAGCAGACCAGATAAGTTGTACTGAATCGCGTGGTAGAGTGACTGAATTTACTGAGGCCTGCTAACTGACTAGAGTCAGAATTCAGTACCGTTCAGATAAAGCTCAGTAGTGCGGAAATGTGTAGTCCCAAATTCAGTTGAGTTTGGAAAATGTTTTTAGCAAATTAGTTTCAGTATATTAGTGCAGTCGATTAAGCTTGCTGAAACTCAGTTGAATGATTTTAAAGATATTTTTCAGTATGCACAGTAAATCAATGCAACAATATATAATGAACACAGAACACAGGCGATTTTTAAAGTGGTTCGGATACAACAATCCTACGTCCACTGTCCTGAAAGATCAGGAAGCTATGTATTATACTGAGATAGTCTCAATCGGTTTGTACACTGAACAAACACTGGTCTTGAGATTTATACTTAGCAAGTCTCAGTTTACAAGGTATCAAACTAAGTGTTTGAAAAACTCTCCAACTGTGAAGGAGTCCTTTACAATAAGGATCAGTTCGACTATGAACTCCTTCGTCTAAGCTATAGATATGAACGACTGAGCTTAGGTTAGAGGAATAGGGAACGAGAATGTGGCTTCTAGAGCGACGAACGACGAAGTATAAACTTTGGGTTTGTGTTCAGTCGCTTGGATACAAGAGGCTATGTAATTCTGATTCAGCTTGGTTCCCTATGAGCAGATATGTAGTCTGTCGCCGGAGATTATCTCTTCGAACTACTTGCGGAAGACTTAGAGCGTTTATGAGTTGCTCTTTGAATGCTCTGTGTGTTTTTGTGTGCTTCGTATATGCTCGTGTGCTTCAATTTGATTTTATCCCTCTATTTGTAGAGCAGAGATTAGGATAGATCCGTTAGAGACGACGGTCCTTTGTCTCTCTCTTTTGGGTAGCTAACGGCTCTTTCAAAGTATGGTTGTGGTGATCGTTGTATTGCACCAAATAATCCTGCAAAACTTGAGAATTATATCAGTATAGTTCACAGGGTATCGATCACAGGGAACGGAGGACTAGACAAATTATTTTTCTACTTATCTCGAATTTGGTTAGCAACCACGCAAGTTTTGGGTTTTTATCTAAACTAAGAACTTGCAAAAAAACGTAAAGAAATGTAAAAACTAAAAACCAAAATAAACTGTTTTAACTAGGCAGTTGAGAGATGGGTCCAGCAGAATATTCACACACACGTAATTCCAATCATCGCCACACAAAATGAATTAATCTTAAGAATCAACTAGTTATAGATTACCGTAACTTAAACTACGTAATCCTCACTCCCACTTACTTACTCGGTAACCGTCATGTTGGGCATCGAAACGGCTACTTCCCTAATTTAGCTACAACCTACGTTGTTGGGCAATCAATAGATTTAATAGCTAAACAGCTTTATCGAACTAAGGGAGCCTAGTATAGGAGCCTACTCGTATGTTGGGCATCTATTAGTCTCCTACCGGTTTAATCCAATTATTCTAATGAATAACTTTGCTACTTACCTAACCTTGTTCCATGAGAAACGATGGAAGTACTAAGTTCGCTACAAACTACGCAACTTAGGGTGGCCAATCCTAAATTACTAGTCAGATTAAATAAACCAGAATTAACCCGAAACCCTTCAATTAATTATTAGAACCTAAGCCTCATGTACTGTTCACGTGTGCATTTTACATCCTGTCGGACCACTAAAAGTTTAGCTACTCATGAAACTGTCCTGACTGCACAGGTAAGACACTTTGCAAAATAGAACATACATCATTCGTAACCCTAATCCTAGCATGCATGAAAACTAAAAATAATAAAAGATACGAACTAAGGCTAAGAACGAAACACGAACTGAATTAAAACTAAAACTCGAACTGAATTAAAACTAGAATGGAAATAAGATCAAGAGTACCGATTAGTCTTCGAACTCTGAAACGAACGAAAATTGAAAGCAACGAACTAAACTAAAAATTCGAACATTAAAATGCTGAAATACGAAAGTGTTGTTTTCTTCTACTTAAACTAATTGGCCTGCATGAAATAGAATGGAACGGTAGTTGGTTCTTCTCCTCGGCTTTGGTGGAATCGGCGATGGCGGCGGTGGCTTCGGTCGGCGGCGGCGGTATGAAGTCGGAAATGGATGGATCGGAAAAGGATGCGTGTATCGGATATGTCGAGCTTGTGAGGAGGTCCGAGAGCTTTGAATTTCGTGCCTTCCTCATCCTTTTATAATGCTCCTAGGAATTAGTTCACATCTAGGGTTCCTTTTCGGATAAGGAAAGGATCTAAGAGATAAGGTAAATATCTCCTCCTTCCTTATTTATCTCATTTCCTTCCTTCCTTCTTTCCTTTCTTCTCTTCTTCTTTCCTTCTTTCTTTTCTTAGCCAAATCCGCTCAAAATCTCGCCATTCCAGCTGGAAAACTCGTTGCCACATCATCTCCACGTGTCGTGCCAAATCAGTCTATTTTCCTGCATAACTGCCAACAAAAGCGTCTCGCCTGCACAGTTAAGAGACTTTTCGGACAGAAATAATTAGGTACGAAAATGACTTATCAAATCTCCTTACACTTGAACTATACTCGCCCTCGAGTATAAGAAGAACAAAAGATAAGTACCTAATTATTTTGGTCTTCCCCAAGACCCAAGACACAAAAGAAAAGACTCAA
The DNA here is from genome assembly GCA_028984105.1 of Lavandula angustifolia. Classification (NCBI taxonomy): domain Eukaryota; kingdom Viridiplantae; phylum Streptophyta; class Magnoliopsida; order Lamiales; family Lamiaceae; genus Lavandula; species Lavandula angustifolia. The sequence goes on from CM054821.1 coordinate 2,395,915, forward strand.
GACTCGAACAAGAACAAAAAAAACAAGACTCGACACGGACGGAAGAAAGAAAATAACAACGAACTCACAAAACAAAAACAAGAAGCAATACCAATCAATTCGAAAATTTCCGCACCAATTCACTAGCCAAGCAATGTCAAACCATGGAATCATGATCTCATCCAACAAGTAGACAATGCAAATTTTGAAACTAAGCACATATATATCAACTTGGTCAAAATCTAAACAATGTGGATCTCCTCAAGTTTCACTCAACACTCAACTAATCTAGGTCCGGTTCAAGCCACTCAAAGGAAAATAATCCACGCAATCACGATAAGAGATCATCACAATAGAAATATCAAGGAGGTCTTTCTCATTCAGTTGTAATGGGGCTTAGGACTTAGACAAATTGATGTTGGTAAGGGTCCTAGAGGTACTAAGCTCCATTAAAATTCAGAATCAATGTTATGCATGTAAAACTCTCTCACCTGTGCAGTCAAGTCAGTCAAACTCCCACCACTTTAGAAAATTTACTTCAATGCTACAACATCAATACTATGTACCCATACTTTATTCTTTTCTGCCACGTTTCATATTTAGATTGTTTTTTCTTTTCTTTGTGGCATATACTTTCTTTTTAGCAAACTGGGCACAAACTGTCTCAACTGTACAGACAGGACACTTTGAATTCTGCTTATATAGAGCAGTTTTTACACTTAGACTTTTTATCCAATCTGTTTTCTGCAGCATGTCTAAACTGGGCAGGTAGGAGACATATGTAAGACTTCAAATTTTAACTATCATGCACAAGAGAGTTCGTAAAACATGCAATAACATGGGTCAAGAGAAAGTTTTAAAAGGTCTTGGCTAAAGTTTTACTAACTCGAATCAAAGAAACGGTCAAGGCTCAAATTGGTTCACTAAGGGATAATGTAGGGTCGGAAATATTTTCTCGCGGCCTTGTGGCTAAAAATCCCTAGTGCCTCCTATCATATATCACAAATGACTCAAACTTATTGCGATTTTGCGGATAAACACTCTCAAAAGAATAGTAGGAAGTGTCCTACTTTAAGGCTCCCAACAAATTTTATTTTTCTTCATCCCAAATTACATGCATATACGTGCCTAGATCTACTCTTCACAAAGTCCACAAGCAAGCATATTGAAAATAAAAGAACAAATAAGACATGCTTGATCATAGAAAATAGCACTTCAAAAATCAAAACATTTGCCATGCTTCGACACAAAATTCCCCCATCCTTACACTTAAACATTGCTCGCCCTCGAGCAAAAGAGAAAAGACAAAACAAAGAGAGAAGGCATGACAAAATAAACACAAAAGACACCCTCCTTACACTTGGTCCCTACCAAGTGTGAGAACAAACTAAAACTAAACACAAAAGACAAAATACAAAGAAACACCCCCCTCCTTACACTTGATCCCTATCAAGTGTAAGAACAAGAAAGACGCACAAGAACAGACTCAAAAACATAAAACAAAAACACAAAAACAAAAAATAAAATTAGGGAAGAAAAGTCACCGGTTGTCTCGCCTGGGCAGGCGAGGCAGTCTGCTCATAACTGTGCGGCGGAGGCGATCTACTCTGCGTCCAAGGGAATCCAGATCAGTCCTTAGAGTCTGCATCATATCCTGATCTGCAGAAGTAAAGGCACTCGAGACACGAGGTCCCGGTGGATAAAACTGGATCTCCCAGTTAGGCAGTTGGTACAGTAGGCGAGTATGTCTCAACAAGTTCAAATCAAACAAAGATGGAGGATCCACCCTAGTCAAATAACTAGCATTGTGTATGACAAAGTTGCGTTCAATGAACGTGGCAAGAATATGGCATAGAGTCATGTGACGCACGGTGTGACTAGCAATTGTGAACATGTTCTTAGCAATCCACCAACCTAAGTTAAGAAAACGCCTAGTAGTCATGCACCATAGAAAGTACAATTCATTTGCAGTCACCTTTTCAAAAGAAGTACTCTTTCCGGTTAGGTTATGGGCTAAGTATTGGTGGCACATGCGAAGGGCGGGATCTTCTGGAAAACTTACGTGAGAACCGGACGTGGCAAAATCATTCGGGTCGCTTGGGGCGAGAAGCCTCCACGCGGCCCGTGAACCAATATAAATCGGTTCCTTGTTCGGTAAAGCATGAAATCCCATCTCAAAATGACCAAGATAATAATCATCAAATGAACATATCCCTAGTCTAGCATTCCATTCGGCCACCGAAATATGATAAGTCCCTCCAAACAACCTAAACTCAATACAAGGTGTAACCAAATCGTTGTCTCTCTCAAAATGAAAAGTATTAAAGAACTCACTTACAACCTCTTTGTAACATGGATAGTGATGCAATTCAAGCAACCAAGACCAACCAACATTTCGAAAATATGTAAAGAAAGGTGCAATAATACCTACTGCGCAAAGAAACGTGCGATCGAGGAGTCGGCCACTTCGGAAGTCCTTGCCCTCGCGCTCTTGTAAATGCAAATTCATGTACTCAATCTCGAATTAAGAGAGGGCATGCACGGCTTCCGGTGAATCGATATGGACAACCATGCGGTTTTGATACTCCGCCGCTCTTGGAAAGGCCGAAGATGAATCGGAGTCAGCAAGGGATAAGTAATTCAAGTTGAAGTCATCTTCAAAATCGCCATCATGATCATTGGACTTATAGTCCGAATCTTCCTCCTCTTGGCTCGACAATTCCGCTCGTAGACTTTCGCTCCAATTTACCCCATCATAATAGTTGAGTGGTGGTGGTGGATGTTGAAACTCGAGAAACGGCAACCACTCGTAAAGAGTTTGTGGAGATTGGGGCGGCGGATTGGATGAAGAAGCACCATCTGTGCGGGTTTTTCTCGGCTTTCTCACCCTTGAGCGACGCGGTGGGGACAACGGAGGCGTGGGCTTGGGCGTCGGCTCGGACGTCGGCTCAGGCGTCGGCTCTCGTAGCGGTTCGAGCGTCGGTTCACGTGGCGGTTTGGAAATATTAACTCCCGTGTGTCATCATAACCATCATCTAGGCGGTTTTGGTAGAGAAGTGGACTTCGTGGCATAGTGCGATCCGGTGTCAACTTCCATGGTTTGCGAAGTCGGCGCCACGTACTCAAATTCCTCCGGTGGTTGTGGTTCGTACTCAAGGAGCGGAACTTGTGGAGTTGGCGCGGCCTCCCGGTGAGCAGTAGCGGCATTGCGTCTCCGAATCCGCCTGGACGGCGGTGAACCATCGGGCTGCAACGGACATTCCCGACTTCTTCTTTGGAGCCATGGCAGTGGCGTCTCAACTGGGCAAGGAGGAAGCTTCTTGAAGAAGATGAAGATCTTGTAGAGAGGGAAGTAGTGGGCGGCAGTTATAGAGAGGGAAAGTTTTTGAATAGTTACAAGTGGTAGGGTTTGATCCCCCTCCCCCCTTTTATAGAAGTGGAGTTTGCAATTACGCCCTCTCAATTGTGCAGTTAAGAGATCTGGTCCCTCCTTTTCAATTCAGCCCCCATCTTTTTCTCAACTTAAATTGACTCCAAATTTTCGTCCTCTATGCAATTGAGTCCCTAAAAAACGTTCCGTTACTACAATTGGGTCCCTTGATTTTTGGAAATGGCAATTAAGACCCCGAATTCTTCTTCTCATCATCTTTGCTCCTCCAACTCTTTCTCCTTACACTTTAGACCCAAAATCCATACTTAGCCAAAATCTGAAAAATAAAAGAAACAACACCAACCATAAAATCAAACTAAAAATACGAAATCAAAGAAAAACGGAAAAAAATACGGGTTGCCTCCCGGAAGCGCCTCTCTTTAGAGTTTTCGGCTAGACCTCCTCTTGAAAGAGTCAAATATAAGAGGGAATGGACAAGTTCTGCTCGTCCACATCTTCTATCATTGCGGCAGCATGATAAATCTTCAGGCGATGACCGTTTACAGTGAAAGTCTCATCTAAGTCCAATTTCTGTATCACCACTGCCTCGCCTGGCCAAACAGAACACACCCGGAATGGACCGATCCATCTTAAGCGGAGCTTTTTGGGCATAATGCGTAGTCGCGATTGGTAAAGCAATACAAGTTGGCCCACTTCGAAGGTCTTCATACGGATCACTTTATCATGCCAAGCCTTTGTGCAATCTTTGTACCTCATAGCCGCATCATAGGACTCCAACCGGATTTCTTCAAGCTCTTGAAGCTGATATTTCCTCTCCTTAGCACTTTCGGTCAGATCCAAATTAACTTTCTGTACCGCCCACCAGGCCTTGTGTTCCAACTGCACAGGCAAGTGACATAATTTACAGAAAATTAATCTATACGGAGACATACCGAGTGGAGTTTTATCGGCTGTTCGATAAGCCCATAAGGCGTCATCCAGCCTCATACTCCAATCTTTCCTTGATGGATTGACCGTTTTCTCCAAGATAGACTTCACTTCCCGATTTAACACTTCAGCTTGCCCATTCATTTGTGGATGGTAAGCGGTAGAAACTCGATGGGCTACTCCATATTTCTTCATCAACGACTCTATGGTTCGGTTGCAAAAATGTGTTCCTCGATCACTTATGATGGCCTTTGGTACGCCGAATCTGCAAAAGATGTTAGTTCGAAGAAATCCTGCAACCACTTTAGAGTCATTATTTTTTATAGCCTTTGCCTCAACCCATTTAGAAACGTAATCAACGGCAAGTAAAATGTACACGTTACCCTTTGAACTAGGAAACGGACCCATGAAGTCCGTACCCCATACATCAAAATCTCACAAAATCTCAAAGGCTTTTGAGGCATTTCATCCTTCATAGATATATTCCCGGTCATTTGGCAACGTGCACATGACTTACAGTAATTGTAGGCGTCAAGGTGTAGGCTCGGCCAAAAGAAACCTGCTTCCAACACTTTTCTTGCGGTTCGTTTTGGTCTGAAGTTCCCTACATAAGCGGACGAATGACAATGGAATAGGATGTCGCATTGCTCTTCTTCCGGAATGCATCTTCGGATAACTTGATCAACTCCCATTTTCCAAAGAATTGGAGAGTCCCAGAAGTACTGCTTACACTCGCTCTTCAATTTCGCTTTTTGGGCATGAGTGAACTCGGGTGGAAGCTGCTCAGAGGTCAAGAAATTCACAATATTAGCAAACCAAGGTAATTTAGAAGTGTTACCTACGGTTTTCAAAAAATCTGCTTAAGAGTTGTCTTGACTGGGCAGCTGAGACACTTCCTGGACTCCAATCGTAAAACACTGTGCGGACAGAAGCTTGGCAAGACTGGAAACCGTCTCAGTAACAGCATATAAATGCTCTTCGGGAAAAGTCTCCTTAATTGGCTCTCCATTATCTTTTTGAATCAATCGGCTCAAGTGATCCGCTACATGGTTTTCGGCTCCTTTCATGTCCTTAACCTTCCAATCAAATTCTTGTAAGAGAAGAATCCATCGGATAAGTCTCGGCTTTGATTCTTTCTTGGCAAGGAGATGCTTGACGGCGGCATGATCGGTATACACAATGATCTTTGAGCCAAGTAAATAAGAGCGAAACTTGTCGAAGGCAAAGACGATAGCTAACAACTCCTTCTCTGTGGTGGAATAGTTGCATTGTGCTGGATTTAATGTCTTGGATGCATAGTAAATCACATGGCTTTCCTTTCCAGATTTCTGTCCCAGCACTGCCCCGACTGCCGAGTCAGAAGCATCGCACATAATGTCGAATGGCTTGTTCCAGTCCGGGGGCTGCATCACAGGAGCTGTTGTAAGCTTATCTTTAAGGACGGTGAAGGCCTCCTTACACTTAGTATCGAAATCAAACTCGACATCTTTGTGAAGTAGCCTTGTTAGTGGTTGAGTAATCTTTGTAAAATCCTTTATGAAACGCCGATAGAAGTCGGCGTGTCCTAAGAAACCACGAACTTCCTTTGGAGTAGTCGGATATGGCAACTTCACGATGGCCTCCACTTTTGCCTTGTCGATTTCGATTCCTCTTTTAGAAACAACGTGACCGAGCACTATTCCTTCGGTCACCATGGAATGGCATTTCTCGTAGTTCAATACCAAATTCTTCTCAACACATCAAGCTAGGACTTTACCGAGGTTCTTCAAGCATGAAGTGTAAGAATCACCATAAACGGTGAAGTCGTCCATGAAGACCTCTATGCAAATCTCGATAAGTTCCGAGAATATGCTCATCATGCACCTTTGAAAGGTGCCTGACGCATTGCATAATCCAAATGGCATTCTTCGATAAGCAAACGTTCCATAAGGGCATGTGAACATCGCATTATCTTGATCTTCCTCTCGCACTTGGATTTGGAAATAGCCGCTATATCCGTCCAAGAAGCTAAAATAGACTTGCCCCACAAGTCTCTCGAGCATTTGATTGATAAATGGAAGCGGGAAATGGTCCTTACGTGTCGCCGCATTGAGCTTCCTATAATCGATACACATGCGCCATCCCGTCACTAAGCGTACCGGAACCAATTCGTTCTTCTCATTCTCGACAATTTGGAATCCGGACTTCTTGGGTACAACGTGTACGGGACTTACCCATTTGCTATCCGATATGGGATAGATAATTCTCATGGATAAGAGCTTCAATACTTCCTTCAGCACGAGCTCCCTCATGTTCGGATTGAGTTTTCTTTGATGATCTTGGAAAGGTTTGCTATCCGGATCCATGAGGATAGAGTGCTGGCAAATGTCGGGACTTATGCCGGTGATGTCGGCTATAGTCCATCCTATGGCTTTCTTGTGCTTCTTCAGAATCTCCAACAATGCATTTTCTTGATTTTCATCAAGTTCTTTATTTATGATGACGGGCATCATCTCATTATCTCCAAGATAGGCATACTTCAGGTTTGTTGGAAGTGGCTTAAGTTCCAGCTTTGGTGCCTTGATGATTGACGGCAGCAGCTTTTCAGAAGCGTCCTGACTGGGCAGTTGAGACATGCTGCCGACAGTTTTCAATTCTGGAGTTGCGTACAAAGCCGAGATGCTCTCTCTGATCTCTTCGTCCCTCATATCTTCGAGGTCTGATTCGGTCAGTCCTTGAGTCAAGGTAACCTCCATTTTATCCTGCATCACATACGTCTCAAGATATTCTTGGACAAAGCTTTCGATTGAGTCAGTAGATAAAGCATCTTCATTTTCATGATCAAAAGGCATCTTAAGTGCTTCAACAATGTGATGAACATAGATTTCATTATGATATGCAACACTTATAGATCCTTCATCTACAATGATTATGGCCTTCACAGTTTTTAAGAACGGTCTACCCAATGGAACACCCGCAGTACCCTCAACTTTCCTACCATTAATGTCTATGACATAGAAATCTGCTGGATTGACAAAGTGGTTAATTCTGACCAAGATGTTTTCAAGTAGACCTACCGGGACAATGCATGACCTATCCGCTAATTGAATTATCACTTTGGTGGATACTAATTCAGCTCCAATCAATTGATTATAAACGGATAATAGCATAACATTAATGGATGCTCCTAAATCACACAAGTATTCAGAGCACAAAGCTACTGAGTTATATCTCAACTGATTGTGAGAAGACTGAATCATCTCCCAACAGCCGCGGCATGGCGCGCCGCGCCGCGTGTGAGGTGATCGGCGAAAAGGCTCTCGCGCATGAGCATGTGTGGACCAAGCCCACCACATGTCCTTCAAGGTGGTAGACACTTAAATACCACAATAAAGTTTGCACATTAATCAATGTGGAATATTGATTAACGTAATCATTCTCTCAATCCCGTACAAGGTAAGTTTCTCCTCTTTAGGTAACATTTTAATTTTGTCCCCCCAAACTTCGAGCCACTATTCTCACTCACCGAAAATCGGAATTGAGAAATTAAACACACTATAATTATCTACTCGAAACGTAGATCGACGTCATATATCTCAATTCATAAATTGGATATATATCGAGGCTCGAAAAGACGATTAAACGAGCTGAATTTTGCCCATGTCATAAAAGCATTAAATGCTAACCAGTTCCATAATATATATATATATATATATATATATATATATATATATATATATATATATAAAAAACGATTTTCCATCAATCCCGCACATGAGTGGAAATAGCCAAATGCATGCATGCGGACACACAGCTCTGACCTCAAGAGACAATAAAGCATCATGGTAGATGACTTGTGACCTTGAACCTTCCTTAATAAGTGTTATCGAGCATACCGGCGGACTAGTGGACACGTAGCCTTGAACTATTCATCCATGGTGTATACTTAGACAATAGCACTAACACTATAAAGTATCAACCTCGTCCGTTCTCACGTTTGTGTCCTTTACAGGCCATAGACTACCTCTTTGGATTAATAAGTGTTACACAGAAGCGACTCTCACTTCTCACTTACATAAGTGATTCTTACTCGAGTATCCTTTCATACTCCACCTTCTCAAGGCATTCAAGAATTATTAAAAGTCAAAGACTTAACCTCACCACTTGAGAGGACACCAACACACTCGAGCTCTTTTAGGGAATAGACTATTTGAGTGTGGTATCAACAGACTAATATATCTTAGTTTTTCCATTGAACCAAGTTCATGAGATCTCCAATCTACAAGGTTGGATATCCACTATAATCGTCTTTAAATTGTGAATTTAACTCTCATTCCCTCTACGAGCTTATAAATTTGATCTCGATTCAAACTCTTAGTAAGCGGATCCGCTAGGTTATCTATAGAATTGACATATTCTACAGAGATAACCCCACTCGTGATCAAATGTCTTACGGTATTATGTCGACGACGAATATGTCTCGACTTACCATTATACAACCCACTCTTGTCCCTACCGATAGCAACTTGGTTATCACAGTGAATCATCACAGGTGGCACGGGTTTCGTCCAACATGAAATCTCTTCAAGAAAATTACGGAGTCATTCAGCCTCCTCACCGGCCTTATCTAAAGCAATAAACTCAGATTTCATGATGGATCGGGCTATGCATGTCTGTTTCGTGGATCTCTACGACACAACTCCTCCTCCTATTGTGAACATATAACCATTAGTAGACAATGAGTCTTTAGTGTCGGATATCCAATTCGCATCACAGTACCCTTCAAGTACTGGGGGATGTCTAGAGTAGTGCAGCCCAAAATTAAGAGTGCATTTCAAATACCTTAGAACTCTTAAAAGAGATTTCCAGTGCTCTCACTACAACAAATTATTAATTTAGTGATGAACTTAATGACGGGTTTTAATACGGGTCACCAATTTGTGACGGATTTGTGACGGATTTTTTAATTAAGACATAGTGACGGATTAGTTATGGAAATATTAGTCACTAATGTTAATGATGGACATACTCCGTTACCAAAATAATTTTATTTTTTTCTTTTTTCCTCATGACGGAATTTATCCGTCACCAATTTATTGAAGCAGGCTACGCTTGTATAGTGTCGGATATATCCGTCACTATCTAGATTATCAATTTTTTTTTAAATTCGTAGTGACGGAGTCATCTGTCACTAATTAATACATGTCAAAATAATAGTTGTACTATGATTGAATAGTGATGACTATATCCATCACTAACTAAACTATCGATTTGTTAATTTTATTAACGAGTATCTTAGTGACAGATATATCCGTCACTATTTTAAATGTGAATTTTTCAATAGCACCATGATATAATCTTGGTTATCCTTAGAGTAGCGATGGCAAAAGGCAGGTAATACCCTTAATTTCAATATATTGTATTCAAAATTGTAATTATGAGTATGTATTTAAAAAATGAAATTAACATTTTCTATGTTATAAATAAGTATTTTTGAAATATAAATTTAAAACATATTTTTTTAATTATATTCTGTAATTGACATGGATTATGAATACACTTATGACTAATTCACTGTTTCAATTGAAAACTTTTTATAACAAGTGAAAAAATATCACTCCTATTATTGACTGAATATTTTATTCTGTTAAGCATTTCATAAATTAAAAATCAGTTCATTGTCTTTTATATACTAATGTTAGCATTTATCTGTTCAAAATAGTATTTTTTGTTTGAAAATACATACTAACTTAATTCATAACAAATGCAAAGGTAATTTTTCCTCATATACAAATAATACAAATCATAATCTTCCATTCAATTATCAAATAAACCTTCTAACAAAATGGAAATCAAAATCGAACCAGTAGAATTAGAGTATAATACTTATTGTTGAATTACTTTAAATTATGGACAAATTTAATTATAAGTCATAAAATTGAAAAAAAAAATTTATTAAGATTTAAGATTTATATTATAAATTAATAAATATTAATTTAATAAGATTTAAGATTTGTATTATAAATTAATAAATATTAATGTAATGCTATTTTAATTTAATACTATTTAATAACTATAAACTATTTAATAAATATTCACTAATACAATTTAAATAAGTTATAGTGTAATACTACTATAATACTACTATAATATTAAAACTTAAAAATATAAACCCTACCTCCCTCACCCACGTCCCTCCTTCCCTCCCTCTGCCTCACGATCTCGACTCCCTCTCCCTAACTCCCTTTGCCTCACGCCCTCACTCTCCCGTCTCCACCCTTGCATCCCAGCCGTCGTCGCCGCCGCCGACCTTCGAGCCCAGCCGCCGTCGCCGACCTTCGAATCTAGAAAGCTTATTAAGAATTCATCTTTCTCATTCCTTTTTTGCATATTAAGAATTCACAATAATTCAATTTGCTTTAAACTATGAATTTTACTGTTTGGAATTTTCACGGAGGTGCTCACACAGATCCACGGCTTGCAGAATACCTTCTTTGGTGTCATAGTTGTGGCCTTTCCTTTTCACTGTTTTGGTCAAAGCGTGTTACTTTGGTTGAAGTCGTTTGTTATAATTTCTTGACGGTTTCTTTGGTTGATGCTCTGTTTTGATATGTTTCTTGAATTTATACTCGATATAAATGTGAGCAAGTTAACTCGTGTTTTGGTTTGATTTCCGACCATTTGAAACAGATGTTTCCTAGAAAACATATGTTGGGAGGGCAATAACACGATTGAAAAGACTAGAATTCGAATTGCACTATATTACACCCACAAAAACTATTTTTAATGATATGGGATGCTGAAAAAAGACCCCATAGGCGTGCATCTCTCAACTCTGCGTTGAAAGCATGTTTATTACTGTATTTTCAAGTAAAATGTGTTGTTTCTGTGTGCTAAATGGTTTTGGAATTGTTGTATTTTATGTGATATCTAGTCTCATCTTATCAAATTTATCATGTATGTGTTCACAACAACTTTGCAATTATTTCTTTAACTATAGTAATTATGTTCAAACTCTTTGCAAACTCTTTTTGTATGTTGTTAGTCCTCTCTTTGCTTGCTATGTGTTGGTTTACGTTGTTAGTCATTTTGATAATCAGATGATGATCTAAACATTTTACTTGCATCTCCGTTGTATTCAAGATTGCGGAAAGCCATACTTATAGTCAATGATGTGTTATAGAGATAGATGATCATTCTTAGCTCCGGTAAGTCCCTTAAGCATAATGCATTTTATTTTCTAGATTGATTGAGTGTTTGAGGAAAGGAGGCATACAACTTTGATGGAGCATGAGAAAGGTCGATATATGGTAGAAGTCATCTGGCTTCCACCAGAAGCACGTTGGGAAGACGTTTATCAGTTCTTCATCAATTGTGGCAATATTAAACACTTAGAAATCTACAGGTTTGGTCACGCCTTTTTTCTTCTTGTTCTAGCTAACTTTTATTAAAATGCTTTGTCCTGCAGCATATTAGCTTTAATTTTACGTATTAGCTAATGCAATAACTTGAGCTGTAAAGTGTTAGAATTTTAATAATGAAAATTAGATTATTAAATTAATTAATATATAATTAATTTAAAAGATGGATTAGTTCATGAGATTTATGTGAAGAATTGAAAGGATTCGTTGGTTCCTAGATGAATGGACACGTTACTTCATGGAATGGATTCATTGTTTCATAAATTAAATGATTAACGAATGTGTTGATTCATCTGAAAAGGAATACACAGATTCACAATAATTTAATTTACCATAGTTGTGATTAAGTTTCTGTGTTGGTTATATTGAGCTTGCAGAATACCTTCTTTGGTGTCCCCTGCTCAACCACAGAACCTTTATGTGCACACCTTTAGCTCCAAGTGTTGTTGTTACCTTTTCTACTTACATCTTTTCTATGTTCTTTACTTTTGTTCATGTGAAAAGTGGTTTATTTTTCTTACATGCACGTCATTAAGTAATCCTACTTATGATTAAGTTTAATCACCATATATCACCGTAGGACCTACTTATGATTAAGTTTAATCACCATATATCACCGTAGGACATTAGTATTTTAGAAAATAAAAGCATGCTATCAGTTGTTATTTGCTAGCACCGTAATTTCTTCATCTTATTCCTATGTGTCATGAGCATTTTTTCGTTTTCCTGATGACAGAAAGCTGGAGACAACACTACTTTGTCCTTGAGAGAAACTTTGTTGAAGGTTCCCAGTTTATTTCCAGATGACTATTGGTATTGGATTGGTGTTGGAGAATTGCTTGGATATACATTATTATTCAACGCTCTGTTCACTATTTTTCTGACCCACCTAAACCGTAAGTTTCATTCCTGAAAGATCTCATGTTAGGTGAGAAAAAAACATTGTTGAAATTGTGAAATTCTCGGAGTTGTGATGGTGTGCAATCTCAACAGACAACTATAGTTCAAAGATAAACGAATGAGCTCGCGTTGAAGAAGCGTTGCATCAATACTACTACTAAGGTATTTGATAAATATGCTCCACTTTTATTGGTTTATGATTAGTTTAGTTTTAAAATAAATTATTTTACTTCAGATATGATTTTTTATTAATTGAAATATAGTTTGATGTTGCTGCTTAATGATTCATAAATCTTTATTGTCAAAGGTAGGGGTGTAAGTGGTTCCGGTCCGAACCGCGAAACCGACGGAACCGAACCGAACCAAACCGAAAAATGCGGTTCGGTTCGGTTTCGTGGTTCGGTTTGGTTTATATTTTCCGAAATCGTTTACAATCGGTTCGGTTCACGGTTCCAAAGGTTTAGAAACCGCTCAAACCGAACCAAACCAATGAAACCGAATGAAATATAAAGATTTTTGTTAATACTACATACTACTTACTTACTAGGTAGTATACTAATATGTGATTACTAGAGGTATAATAGATAATTGATACATATGTAAATATGTAATTAAAAAAATTTAAAAAAAGATGTTAATACTACTATTACACTAGGGCAGTAGGGCACGCCGCACAACTGAGTCCTAACTACACCACTCTTCTGTCTTCTCAATTATCATTTTCATCTTCTTTCTCATTTCTCAATTCATTCTCAATACTATTTTCACTTTTTCTACCAAAACGTAAAAGTTGAACAACAAGTCCTCCATCCGTAGGAATTTTTTCTGGGAGTTCTTTGTTCATCCGTTTACGTGGAGTCATGAAGTTTCATTTTGCTACTGCCTATGTGGATTTTGGAGTCATGAATTTTTTTCCATAGTTGGAGATTAACTATTGTAGTTATGTTAAGTATATTTATATTTTGTTAATATTTTGGAGCCCTAGTTGGAGATTAACTTTTGTAGTTATGTTTAGTATATTTATATTTTGTTAATATGTTGGAGTTGTCGTGCTTGGATTTCATTCACGTTAAGCATGTATAGAATATTATGGTTCAAAAAAATCTATTTAGGATTTTAAAAGGTAGAACCGATGAACCGAACCGAACCATTTCTAAGCGGTTCGGTTCGGTTCGGCTCCAAAAGTAAAGTACACCTTAAACCGAACCGAACCAAACCACTTTCATATGTTCGGTTCGGTTCCTAAATTGTACTAAAAATCGAACCGAACCGAACCTTTACACCAAAGGTGAAATGTAGGGACTCTTGTTTTTCTATATAAAAATATGGAAAAATATGGCCATACTAGGAGTACCACTCTGCTGCAGTTGCATATCGACATGTAACTTGGACATTTCTTATTATATTTATATTATGCTATGTATACACACACTTGTAAAACAAATTATGATCATCCCATGTACTTCAATTTAAGATCATTCAATTTATACTTTAAATTATGGAGGAATTATAGAAACAGTGTGAATTAGTGTGCTTGGAACATAGTCTCTAATCCTACTATCTTAGTTTTGCTTTTGAGTGTTTAGCTTAGTAGAATATTCTTAAGTTTAGGATTGTGATAGTCTCTAATCCTACTATCCTATTTTTGACTTATGAGTGATTATCCTAATTTTGACTTTTGAGTGTTTAGCTTAGTATAATATACATTTTTATCACTATACTTATATTGGATTGTGATATCATAGTCCAACAGCACGAGAGTTAGAGCTAATGACTAGAGTGGATGAGCTCAGTGCACAAATAGACAATGATAAGGTTGAGCTACGTGCAAGGGATGAGGTGTTTGAAAAGAAATTAGAGGCACTCCAACAGCTGATTGCGAACCAGCATAGACGAGAGGATTGCACCTCCTCTTCCTATGGTTGATTATTATGTATTTCTTGATACATTAGTATTATAAAACATGCATTTATATTTTTAGCTTTGTTGTTTAGAAAACTTCTACTATTATCTTCAAACCTACTAAAAATAGATGTTATTGGTATGTAAATTGCTTTCAGGTGTGTATTGTCTCATTGGTTTCGTTGAATATTGTATTTTGTGCTTTTATGGAATTGGGGAATTAGAAAACAAAATATATTATACTAATAATTCTAAAAAATAGTGACGAAAAAAAGTAAAAACAATAATAAATTGGTAACGGAATGGTGACGGAAATTATCCGTAACAAAATGGTGACGGATATTTCGTCACAACATAATCAGTTTTTCTCCGATACGACTGAGCAAATAGTGACGGACATTTCGTCACTAAAGGGTGACGGATTTGTCCGTCACCCTTTAGTGACGAAATGTCCGTCATCATACTGTCACCCATAGATGTGGGACGTGACGGACGACGTCATCTCGGTGACGGATTTTCCGTTGTTAAGTCCGTCACCAACTAGTGACGGAAGCTATATTCCGTCACCAAATATTTAGTGACGAAATTATTTTGACGGACACAATCCGTCACTAATCCGTCACTGAAGAGAAATAGTGACGGAATATTTGTGGATAATGACGGAAAAATCCGTCACTAATAAGAAAATTTCTGGTAGTGTCTCTACTTGGATTAATAGTATAACGACTCAGTTTGTTCACCGGACAAGCTAGATCGGGCCTCGTACAATTCGTGATGTACATAAGACAACCAATGACTCTAGCATAATCCTTTTGAGCAACATGATCACCCTTATTCTTGCTCAAGTGAACATTAACTTCCAGATGAGTCTTCGCCGACGCACTATCAAAAACATTAAATCTCTTAAGCACCTTCTCAATATAATGAGATTGAGACAAAACAATTCCTTTGGGAGTTCTTTGAATCTTCACTCCAAAAATAACGTCAGCAACTCCCATATCTTTCATTATCGAAAGTTCTCTTAAGCATACGTTTGATGTCATTTATGACTTGAATATTTTTTCCCATAATTAGCATGTCATCTATATAAAGACAAACAATTACAAACTCATTCTTCCTGTTCTTTATGTAAACACACTTGTCACATTCATTTATCTTAAAACCATTCGACAACATAGCCTCGTCGAATTTCAAGTGCCATTGTAATAGTGCTTGTTTCAACCCATATAGGGATTTCACCAACTTACATACCTTTCGCTCTTGGCCAGGTACTACAAACCCTTCAGGTTGTTCCATTTAAATTTCCTCTTCTAAATCTCCATTTAGAAAGTCGGTTTTCACATCCATTTGGTGAATCTCAAGATTGTGCAAAGCAGCAAGCGCGAGAAGCACACGGATATACATGATCCTCGTTACAGGCGAATAAGTATCGAAGAAATCGTATCCTTCAATTTGCTTAAAACCTTTAACCACTAAACGAGCTTTATATTTATCAATTGACCCATCTGCCTTATACTTTCTTTTTAGGATCCATTTACATCCTAAGGGCTTGCAACCTTCGGGCAAGTCTGCTAAGACCCTAGTATGATTTTGCATGATGGAATCAATTTCACTTTCGACGGCTTCTTGCCAAAGTAGGCCATCGGGTCTAGAAAGAGCTTCTTTTATAGACCGCGGTTCTTCATCCAAAAGAAAAACTACATAATCAGGACCGAAGTCCTTAGCAACTCTTGCTCTAGTGCTACATTTCGTTCTAAAGCTTCAGGATCGGCAGCAAGCCGCTTATGCGTAGCAGGTTCTACCCCCACATTTCTAGAACTACTAGCAACTTCTCTTGTTTCACCACTAGAGCTCGACTCAACTTTATCATCCTTTTTACATGGATAGATATGTTCAAAGAATATAGCATTTCTTGACTCAATAGTAGTTCCAACATTCATATCGGGCACTACCGGCTTATGAATGACAAACCGGTATGCACTACTATGCAGTGCATATCCTATAAAGATACAATCGACGGTCTTACGTCTATTTGTTACTTGCTTAGGCAAAGACACTTCTATCTTAGCCAAACACCCCCACACTTTGAGGTATTTATAGGAAGGTTTCCTCCTTTCCACAACTCGTAAGGAGTAACATCCCTACCTTTTAGAGGTATTTTGTTCAATAAGTAGTTAGCCGTCAAAACGGCTTCCCCCCACCTATTTTGGGGTAATCCAGAACTTATTAACAATGCGTTCATCATCTCCTTTAAAGTTCGATTATTCCTTTCAGCAACACCATTTGATTGAGGCGAATAGGGGGCAATGGTTTGATGAATAATACCACTTGTCTTACACAACTCTTCAAACGGAGCTACATACTCTCCACCTCTATATCTTCGTACCATTTTGATTTTACAATCAGGTTGGTTTTCGGCTTCTGCTTTGAAGTTAGTAAAAACTACAATCACCTCATCTTTACTCCTTAAAAGATAAAGAGTACAATACTTAGTGCAGTCATCAATAAAAGTAATAAAATACTTTTTCCCACCTCTAGTTTATACAAACTTTAAGTCACATACATCAGTGTGAATTAGCTCTAGTGGCTTGGTATTTCTTTCTACAAAATGAAATGGTGACTTAGTCAACTTTGCTTCAACGCAAACTTCACACTTATTTTTGTTAAACTCGTTTACTTTAAGTAGATCGAGATTAACTAATCTTTTTATTGCATTTAGATTAAAATGTCCTAATCTACAATGCCACAAATCAGAACACTCAATCAAGTAGGAGGAAGTAGCTTCATTCTCATTATTCTTGTCCTCAATGGGCTCTTGGCGTATCGCCATTACACTTAATTTAAAAAGGGCCTCAGACAGGTAACCTTTTCCTAGGAACATACCAAATTTTGATAAAATAAATTTGTCGGACTCAAAAACTAGTTTAAAACCTCTCTTGACTACTACAGAGCCGGACACTAGATTCTTCCGGATGTCAGGGACATGCAGCACCTCTCCAAGTGCCTCCTAAATTGCCTTGGTGGTCTTTACATTTGCATACAGATTGTATAAACTATCATCTAGCCCACTAAGCAAGAAGTTTTTACAAAAATAATCTGAAGTTAGCCAATTTTCATAGGCTATACGGACTTTCACATTCTCTTCGGTTTCACTTGGAGGGGCGGGTGCATTCTCCATCAGCACGGTTGTAAACCCCAATGATGTCAAGTAGAACAATATCTTTTGCTTCCATCTTTTGAAGTCAGCTCCACCAAACTTCGCCGGCTTTTCGGCAGCGGGCAACACTCTAGACGAGTGTAAATGTGCCGTCAACGTTGGGGTCGAGCCCCCCACCACACCAAAGTGGTTCACACTACCTAAGTGCGATTCTTGCATCGGTGGCGGCGGACATGGCAGCAAGAGTTGGATTAGCAAAAGCCGTAGTAGGTGTCGGCACCGACGTCAGAGGTGGAGGAGACACCGACAGAGGCGGCATTGTTGATGGCGGCAGCATCGGGGATGGCAGCAGATGAGGAAGACATATTTCCAAGCAGTTAGGTAGGTTATCTCGTCTTGCGATTGTAAGATATAAGCTGCTATTACAATAAATCCAGTAAGTCTGAAAACAAAATAAAATGAAGAATAGAATAAGAACTTCATTGAGTCGATGATGACCTCTATTCGCAAGACGAGATACGCCCCGGTAGTGCTCTCGGTTTTCGGCGTATCGTCTCCAAAGATAAAACAACGACGTCTCAAAGATTGTAGCACCGCAAAATCGTCGAGCTCCGGCGAACTGGACTAAAGCGAGGACAAGAGCTGGAAAGCTTAAAACTAGGATGCAAGATGCAAAGTAAATTTGTTGATGCCCTGTGTTCAAATGCCGTGCAGAATAGCCTATTTATAGGCATATTCCGCCAAGGTGAAAGGTTGTCGGAGCCAATTAAGGCAGGCGAACGTGGGGAAGGAAAGTGAGAGGTGGAAGGTTCTCAACAGCCTCATTCCAGAGACTTCCAAAAAGAGAACATCAGGTGCACAAGAGCTTTGCACCACGCGCTGGGCCAGACCACAAATTCGAGCTGGGCCAGTCCATAATTAGCCCAATGCCAAAGCCCAACGCACAAGCCCACGAACCACCCAAAGGACTAATTGCCAAGATCCAAGTCCAAGTCCAAGTCCAAGTCCAAGGACATGGACACGGACCCAGACACGGAACCAGAACCAGAACCGCGCCGCGTGTGAGGTTGTCCGTGAAAAGGCTCGCGCGCATGAGCATGTGTGGACCAAGCCCACCACATGTCACTTTGTTATCTCCTTCAAGGTGGTAGACACTTAAATACCACAATAAAGTTTCCACATTAATCAATGTGGGACATTGATTAATGTAATAACTCTCTCAATCCCGTACAAGGTAAGTTTCTCCACTTTAAGTAACATTTTGATTTTGTCCCCCCAAACTTTGATCCATTATTTCTCACTCACCGAAAATCAGAATCAAGAAATTAAGCACACTATAATTATCTACTCGAAACGTAGATCGACGTCATATATCTCAATTTATAAATTGGATATATATCGAGGCTCGAAAAGACGATTAAACGAGCTGAATTTTGCCCATGTCATAATAGCATTAAATGCTAAATAGTTTCCTATATTATTATATATATATATATATATATATATATATATATATATATATATATATATATAAACGATTTTCCAACAATCCTTACAAAGTTTCCGGCCATACATGCAAAGTTAGGAGTATATTATCTTGATTTAATTGATCATATAAAATAGTTCATGGGGTAAATCGCATGAAACTAAAACTTCATGACCATGGTTTTGCACTAGTCGGAAATTCTCGCGGGATTTTTACTTATCAGCTACAAATTAAATAGTTCAAGAGAGTAAATTGCACATTTTCATAATACAGGGGACCAAACACACAAATCTAATATTGAAGGGTCATTTGCACACTTCATAGTTGATGGAGCAAAGCGCAAAAATCTAGTAACAATGGGTTTAAAGCTTTAACCTTAAAGTAGAATAGACTTTTAGAATCGTGGTCATTGGTTTCATAACCATATGTACTAACCATAGTTTGGTTCCAATTGCGAACCGGGCCAGTGACGTGTTTAATAATTAAGGCATATAAACGGGTTTACTGAAACACAACTAAAATATATCAAAATGGAGTAGAAAATTTCATGTTAATAATATGCAATCAAAATATTCTTCCATGTCTAGCATTTATTTATTTCTATTTTTATTGTCTTTCTTTTCTAAATTTTTATAGGTGTTATTCCAAATGAGTGGGGGAACTTGAAAGCACTTTATCTCTTATCTCTACCGAGAAATGCTTTAACAGGTGGGATATTCTTATCTCTATTTCATTCCAAAAGCTTTTAATTTTTATTTTTCGATTTCGCTAATTTCCCAAATTTGATATATATAAATACTCAATTTTGAAGTAAATTCGTAAAAGATTCATGTATATTAAATTGAGTGCCATTACTTGGAGTACGTATACTAGTCGTACGCACAATTAACAAAATATTCCACTAATTTAATGTAGACAAAAAAATTGTGTGCATCATTAGATGTGGGCACGAGACGGGTACCCGAATACGGATACCTGCATCAGCAGGTATTAAATTTTACTATCCATTTCCCGACTCGCATAGTGCAGGTACAGAACGGGAATAGAAATACCCGCACATTTTATCACTTATTTCAATATAATTAAATTCATTAATATAAATTAAAAAATAGAAGATAAAACATGATAAGAGCAGAAATCAAAGTTGGTATTCTTCCTCTTTGAAATCAAGTTTAAGTTGAAAGGGTACAATTTTATTACAATAGTTATGACAAATAAGTCTGAAAACAGAGAATAGCAGCTAGCAATACTATAAACTGCTTTCAGAAAAAAATCCCTCAAGCTTCTTATAGTTGGTAGTAAATTAGTAATAGCCAAATACAATGTTGTTTTAGTTGTTTCTTTTAAAATTAGTAATATTAATATATTATTGTATAAGTATAAATATTAATTAAATTAATATATAATATATTAATTAAAATAATAATAATATAAGCTGATATCCATTCGGGAACGGGTAATAGCCGAAGCTACCTGTTCCCGTAATCGACGCTCACCATTTTTTACGGGTACCCATAAAACGGATATCCGTACCCATTTTACCCGACCTGAACGGGAAATACCTGAACGGGACGGTACGGGAATGGGAACCCGATTCGTTTACCCACCCCTATGCATCATTACCACGACAAATTGGGAACATGACAGACCTAAGTTTGTTACACCTTGATGATAATTTTTTTAACCGGTATGTTCTACCTTTTAAACATTTTTGGCATTTTTATGGCCGTTTGTCTTGTCGGAAAAGTTTAAATATTTGCATAAATGACAAAGGAAACTTATTAGTTAGTATTGAGGGGGTGAGAACTGATACTTGTAGTTTCTAATTTTCAACTTTGTTAAACAAATTCATAGCTAGCTAATTTTATATATAATTCTTCAAGAGTTATCAAAAACTATAATAGACTACTAGAATTCTTTTACATATGTTTCGATGATTAACCACTTTCACCATAAAAACACTTGGATTATAATTATTTTTGGAACAAATCCTTTGAATGGTATGATTCCTATCTCTTTAATTTAGTAGCTTCGAACATTCAGCTCTCTCTAAAACTCAGTTCGCCTGGTTTAGTTAATTGTAGTTCAAGCAATCATCTTTCGAATATTTTCCTCGGATAGAAATCCTCGAGTAGAATAACAATTTTACTCGTACAAATTATAATTGAGTTGAAGATTTCAAGAAATACCACAATACGGACGGCATTTCATAATCTCATAAGTTAACACATTGACGTTTATTGATAAAATAAAGTACGAGATGTAATATAAAAATTCCAAAAGTTTGACCAATAAATATGTCGTCTCAGTGTGTTTCATGCATCTTTCAGGTACCATCCCAGAAGAGTTGTTCACAGCATCTATTATTCACCTTGATCTTGTTGGAAAATCAAAGTTAAAATATATATATATATATATATATATATATATATATATATTTATATTTATTTGGAAAGTTAATTAGCATTTAATGCTAATTTAACTTGGGCAAATTTCAGCCCGTTTGATCGCATTTTCGAGCCTCGATATTTATCCTATTAATGTTTTGAGATATATGACGCGATCTACGTTTCGAGTAGATAATTATAGTGTGCTTAATTTCTCGATTCCGATTTTCGGTGAGTGAGAAATAGTGGCTCGAAGTTTGGGGGGACAAAACTAATATGTTACCTAAAGTGGAGAAACTTACCTTATTCGGGTTTTGGAGAGTTATTACATTAATCATGTCCCACATCGATTAATGAATAATGTTTTGTGTGGTATTTAAGTCTCTACAATATTGTAGGAGATAACTAAGTGACATGTGGTGGGCTTGGGCCACACATGCTCATGCGCGCGAGTCTTTTCGCCGACCGCCTCACACGCGGCGCGGTGCGCCGCACCGCGCCCCGCGCCCGTGCCCGTGCCCGGCCCCGGTTCCGGTTCCGGTCCGTGTCCGTGGACTTGGATCTTGGATCTTGGATCTTGGATCTTGGATCTTGGTCCGTCGGGTTGTTCGCCGGGTCGGGTGCTGGGTCGGGTGCTGGGTCGGGTGCCGGGTCAGGCGGTGCAGTGCGGATGGGCCGGCACCTTTGGATTCCTCTCCGTGGTGCAATGCACCTGCCACACCCAAGCAGTACTTTTGGATGGAAGTCTCTGGAAGAGGCTGTTCAGGTGTCCACCTCTCCACTTACCATACCCACGTCCTCTTGCATTGATGACTCCAACAATCAACACCTGGTGGAAGCTGCCTATAAATAGGAAGCTGGATTTCATTCCATAACACACCAACAAGAATCATCTGCATTTTCTTAGCTCATCCTAGCTGCTTCTTAGCTCCTCTTAGCTCATAAGTCCAGCAGCCTGTCCTCGCCGGAAAAGTCCAGTTCGCCGGAGCTCGTAGATCTTGCGGTGCTGCAATCTTCGAGACTTTCGTCGTTTCATCTTTGGGGACGATACGCCTACAACCGAGAGTACTATCGGGGCGTATTTCGTCTTGCGGAGAGAGGCTTCCTCGACTCGACGGTCTTTTCTTTTTGTTTTAATTTTCGGCTTATTGTATTGTTTTGTAATAGCAGCTTTTGTAACCAACAATCGCAAGACGAAATATCTACCTACTCAAGCTGCTGTAAACATGTCTTCTTCAAGTCTTTGCTCTCTCCGATCTTTGCCGCCGCGCGCCGCTTCGCCGCCGCCACCAACCCCGCTGTATCTGACGTCGTCGCCTCCTCCGGCAACACTGTTCCACCGACGTTTGTCCCTACTCCAACTCCGGTGTTTGCCAATCCAATCCTCGCTGCCATATCTGCCGCCACTGATGCAAGGATAGCACTTAATCGTGCTAATGCCGCTAACACGACATTCAACTTCAATGCTATGTCCTCTGCCTTGCAGAGAGATGTCCCTTTTGGGAGTGTGAACCACCATGGAGTGGTGGGGGGTTCAAACCCAACCCTGACGGCACCTCTGCACTCGTCTAGAGTGTTGCCCGCTGCTGAGAAGCCGGCCAAGTTTGGTGGAGCTGACTTCAAGAGGTGGCAACAGAAGATGTTGTTCTACCTGACAACATTGGGGTTCACCACTGTGTTGATGGAGAATGCACCCGCCCCTCCGAGTGAAAACGAAGAGAACCTGGAAGTCTGCATAGCCTATGATAATTGGCTAACTTCTGACTACTTCTGTAAAAACTTCTTGCTTAATGGACTAGATGATAGTCTGTACAGTGTATATGCAAATGTAAAGACCTCCAAGGCAATTTGGGAGGCACTTGAAAGAAAATACTGTACTGACGATGCAGGTACCAAGAAGTTTGTAGTCTCCAAGTTCTTGGACTACAAAATGGTGGACTCTCGACCAGTCATGGACCAAGTGCAAGAGTTCCAACTCATTGTCCATGATGTCCACGCCGAAGGTATGCTTTTGCCAGATGCTTTTATTGTGGCAAATGTAATTTAGAAGCTTCCCCCGAGCTGGAAGAACTTCAAGAGCTACTTGAAGCACAAGCGAAAGGAAATGACGCTTGAGGACCTTGTGGTCAAGCTCCGCATCGAGACCGACATGAGGAGTCGAGATGGGAAGGGCAAAGCACCCGTGGAGCCAAGAGTCAACCTTGCTGAGAAAGGTGGCAACTCCAACAATGCTAAGAGAGGGCGTCCAAATAGCAACCCCAAGGGGAAGGGCAAGGTGCAATCCCGCAAGTTTGAAGGGGACTGCTACAACTGTGGCAAATCCGATCACATGTCCAAGGACTGCCGAAAGCCGAAGAAGAAGAGGGCTCGTCAAGCCAATATGTTGGAGATTGACCTCACTGAAGCCGACCTTGCGGCCGTTGTCACTGAAGAAGCAAACGTCGTGGAGAATGAGGGGAAGTGGTATATTGATACCGCTGCCACGGCACATGTTTGTGGTGACTGAAGCCGCTTCACCAAGTACAAGAGTTTCCAAGGGAGGAAGCTCAATATGGGGAATCAAGCCTCATCTGAGGTAGTTGGCTATGGTACTGTGGCGCTAAGGTTGAGCTCTGGCAAGAACCTTACTCTGGGAGAGGTGCTGCATGTCCCCGACATCCGGAAAAATCTTGTGTCCGGCTCTGTACTAGTCAAGAGAGGGTTTAGACTAGTTTTTGAGTCTGACAAATTTATTCTATCAAAATTTGGTATGTTTTTAGGAGAAGGCTACCTTTCTGAGGGCCTTTTCAAATTAAGTGTAATGGCAATTCGCCAGGAGCCCGTTGAGGCTAAGAATAATGAGAATGAAGCTACTTCCTCTTACTTGATTGAGTGTTCCGATTTGTGGCATTCTAGATTAGGACATGTTAATCTAAATGCTACAAAAAGGTTAGTTAATCTCGATCTACTTATAGTAAATGAGTTTAACAAAACCAAGTGTGAAGTTTGTGTTGAAGCAAAATTGGCTAAGCAACCATTTCATTCTGTAGAACGGAACACAAAATCTCTAGAACTCATTCACACTGACGTATGTGACTTGAAGTTTGTACAAACTAGGGGTGGGAAAAAGTATTTTATTACTTTTATTGATGACTGCACCAAGTATTGTACTCTTTATCTTTTAAGGAGTAAAGACGAGGCGATTGAAGCTTTTTCTAACTTCAAAGCAGAAGCCGAAAACCAACTTGATTGTAAAATCAAAATGGTACGAAGTGATAGAGGTGGAGAATATGTAGCTCCTTTTGAAGAGTTATGTAAGACAAGTGGTATTATTCATCAAACCACTGCCCCCTATTCGCCTCAATCAAATGGTGTAGCTGAAAGGAAGAACCGAACTCTAAAGGAGATGATGAATGCTTTGTTAATAAGTTCGGACTGCCCTGGAACATGTGGGGGGAAGCCGTCTTGACGGCTAACAACTTATTGAACAAAATACCTCTAAAAGGTAGAGATGTAACTCCTTACGAGCTGTGGAAAGGAAGGAAACCTTCCTATAAATACCTCAAAGTGTGGGGGTGTTTGGCTAAGGTAGAAGTGCCTTTGCCTAAGCAAGTTACAATCGGACCTAAGACTGTCGATTGTATCTTTATAGGATATGCACTGAATAGTAGTGCATATCGGTTTGTCATTCATAAGTCGGTTGTGCCCGATATGAATGTTGGAACTACTATTGAGTCAATGAATGCTATATTCTTCGAACATATCTATCCTTGTAAAAAGGATGATAGTGGTGGAGCAAGAGAAGTTGCCAGTAGTTCTAGAAATGTGGGGGTAGAACCCGATACACGTAAAAGGCAAGCTGTCGATCTTGAAACTTTAGAACCAAGACGTGGCACTAGAGCAAGAGTTGCTAAGGACTTTGGTCCTGATTATGTTGTCTTTCTTTTGGATGAAGAGCCGCGGTCTATAAAAGAAGCTCTTTCTAGACCCGATGGCCCACTTTGGCAAGAAGCTGTCCAAAGTGAAATTGATTCCATTATGCAGAATCACACTTGGGTCTTAGCAAACTTACCCGAAGGTTGCAAGCCCTTAGGATGTAAATGAATCCTAAAAAGAAAGTATAAGGCAGATGGGTCAATTGATAAATATAAAGCTCGTTTAGTGGTTAAAGGCTTTAAGCAAATTGAAGGATATGACTTCTTCGATACTTATTCGCCTGTAACGAGGATTACGTCTATCTGTGTGCTTCTCGTGATTGCTGCTTTGCACAATCTTGAGATTCACCAAATGGACGTGAAAACTGCCTTTCTAAATGGAGATTTAGAAAAAGAAATATATATGGAACAACCTGAAGGGTTTGTAGTACCTGGCCAAGAGCGAAAGGTATGTAAGTTGGTGAAATCCCTATATGGGTTGAAATAAGCACCATTACAATGGCACTTGAAATTCGACGAGGCTATGTTGTCGAATGGCTTCAAGATTAACGAATGTGACAAGTGTGTTTACATAAAGAATACAAAGAATGGTTTTGTAATTATCTGTCTTTATGTAGACGACATGTTAATTATGGGACAAAACCTTCAAGTCATAAATGACACCAAGCGTATGCTTAAAAGAAATTTTGATATGAAAGATATGGGAGTTGCTGATGTTATTCTTGGAGTAAAGATACAAAGAACTCCTAAATGGATTGTTTTGTCTCAATCTCATTATATTGAGAAAGTGCTTAAGAGGTTTAATGCCTTTGATAGTGTGCCGGTAAAGACTCCTCTAGAAGTTAATGTTCATTTGAGCAAGAATAGGGGTGATCCTGTTGCTCAAGAGGATTATGCTAGAGTCATTGGTTGTCTTATGTACATCACGAATTGTACGAGGCCTGATCTAGCTTGTCCGGTGAACAAACTGAGTCGCTATACTAGTAATCCTAGTAGAGAACATTGGAAATCTCTTGTAAGAGTTATGAGGTATTTGAAATACACTCTTAACTTTGGACTGCACTACTCGAGACATCCCCCAGTACTTGAAGGGTACTGTGATGCAAATTGGATATCCGACACTAAAGACTCGTTGTCTACTAGTGGTTATGTGTTCACTATAGGGGGAGGAGCTGTGTCGTGGAGATCCACGAAACAGACGTGCATTGCCAGATCCACCATGGAATCTGAATTTATTGCTTTAGATAAAGCCGGTGAGGAGGCCGAATGGCTCCGTAATTTTCTTGAAGATATTCCATGTAGGACGAAACCCTGTGCCACCTGTGATGATTCACTGTGATAGCCAAGCAGCTATTGGTAGGGCCAAGAGTGGGTTGTATAATGGTAAGTCGAGACATATTCGTCGTCGACATAATACAGTAAGACATTTGATCACGAGTGGGGTTATCTCTGTAGACTATGTCAAGTCTATAGATAACTTAGCGGATCCGCTTACTAAAAGTTTGAATCGAGATCAAATGTATAAGCTCGTAGAGGGAATGGGAGTTAAATCCACAAATTAAAGACGATTATAGTGGATACCCAACCTTGTAGATTGGAGATCCCATGAACTTGGTTCAATGGGAAAACTAAGCTATATGAGTCTGTTGATACCGCACTCAATTAGTCTATTCCCTAAAAGAGCTCGAGAGTGTTGGTGACCTGTCAAGTGGTGAGGTTAAGTCTTTGACTTTTAATGATTCTTGGATGCCTTGAGAAGGTGGAGTATGACAGGATACTCGAGTAAAAATCACCTATGTAAGTGTGAAGTGAGGGCCGCTTCTATGTAAACACTTATGAATCCAAAGAGGTTGTCCATGGCCAGTAAAGGACACAAACGTGAGAACGGACGAGGTTGAGACTTTATAGTGTTAGTGCTATTGTCTAAGTATACACCATGGATGAATAGTTCAAGGCCACGTGTCTACTAATCCGCCGGTATGCTCGATAACACTAACTAAGGAAGGTTCAAGGTCACAAGCCACCTATCCTGATGCTTTATTGTCTCTTGAGGACAGAGCTGTGTGTCTGCATGCTTGCATTTGGCTATTTCCACTCATGTGGGGGATTGTTGGAAAATCAAAGTTAAATATATATATATTTATATTTATTTGGAAAGTTAATTAGCATTTAATGCTAATTTAACTTGGGCAAATTTCAGCCCGTTTGATCGCATTTTTGAGCCTCGATATTTATCCTATTAATGTTTTGAGATATATGACGTCGATCTACGTTTCGAGTAGATAATTATAGTGTGCTTAATTTCTCGATTCCGATTTTCGGTGAGTGAGAAATAGTGGCTCGAAGTTTGGGGGGACAAAACTAATATGTTACCTAAAGTGGAGAAACTTACCTTATTCGGGTTTTGGAGAGTTATTACATTAATCATGTCCCACATCGATTAATGAATAATGTTTTGTGTGGTATTTAAGTCTCTACAATATTGTAGGAGATAACTAAGTGACATGTGGTGGGCTTGGGCCACACATGCTCATGTGCGCGAGCCTTTTCGCCGACCGCCTCACACGCGGGCGCGGTGCGCCGCGCCGCTACCGCGCCGTGCCCGTGCCCGGCCCCGGCCCCGGTTCCGATTCCGGTTCCGGTTCCAGTTCCGGTCCGTGTCCGTGTCCGTGTCCGTGGACTTGGATCTTGGATCTTGGATCTTGGATCTTGGCAATTGGTCCTTTAGGTGGTCCGTCGGGTTGTTCGCCGGGTCCGGTGCTGGGTCGGGTGCTGGGTCGGGTGCCGGGTCAGGCGGTGCAGTGGACCGGCTGCACTGGATTCCTCTCCGTGGTGCAATGCACCCGCCACACCCAAGCAGTACTTTTGGATGGAAGTCTCTGGAAGAGGCTGTTCAAGTGTCCACCTCTCCACTTACCATACCCACGTCCTCTTGCATTGATGACTCCAGCAATCAACACCTGGTGGAAGCTGCCTATAAATAGGAAGCTGGATTTCATTCCATAACACACCAACAAGAATCATCTGCATTTTCTTAGCTCATCCTAGCTGCTTCTTAGCTCCTCTTAGCTCATAAGTCCAGCAGCCTGTCCTCGCCAGAAAAGTCCAGTTCGCCGGAGCTCGTAGATCTTGCGGTGCTGCAATCTTCGAGACGTTCGTCGTTTCATCTTTGGGGACGATACGCCTACAACCGAGAGCACTATCGGGGCGTATTTCGTCTTGCGGATAGAGGCTTCCTCGACTCGACGGTCTTTTCTTTTTGTTTTAATTTTTGGCTTATTGTATTGTTTTGTAATAGCAGCTTTTGTAACCAACAGATCTCTCTGGCAACTCTTTTGAAGGTTCAATACCCTCCGCTATTGGAAATCTAACCTACCTAGGCATTCTAATGCTGCACTCCAACAAATTAATTGGAGAGATTCCACCCTCCATTTGCAACTTGACCCTGATCGGATACCTCCATCTTTCTTACAATCGGGGAGGGATCAATTCCAAAGCGTTTAGGGAAGTTCAGTAATGTTTTGGAGGTTCTGCATTTGAAGGAAAATTGCCTTCACAGCATAATTCCACCAACATTTCTAGAGGGTTGTGCTCTCGAGTCTCTTAACTTAAACGGCAACAGGTTGGGAAGAACGCTACCAAAATCCCTAGTAAATTGCAAAAAGCTCGAAGTTGTTGATTTGGGAAACAATGAAATAGAAGATGTATTTCCCATTTGGATGGAGACTCTTGCTAAGCTTCGAGTCCTTGTTCTTAGCAATAACAAGATGCATGGAATCATATTACCTCCTGCAAATACTGATCTTCCATTCCGCGGGTTACAAGTGTTGGATATATTTCGAAATGAATTTTGTGGTTCTTTGCCGGATAAATATTTGACTAACTTTACAGCAATGATAAATGCCAAGGAAGAGACGACATGGGAACAAAATTGGTTTACGAGATACGATGAGTCGATAGAATTTGTTTTGAAAGGCTCGGAGCAGTCACTAGTGAGAATCTTGACAACTGTTGGGAGATGATTCAGTCTTCTCACAATCAGTTGAGAACCAACTCAGTAGCCCTGTGCACTGAATACTTACTGAAGATTTGAAGATCCCAAAATCCTATCTTGATTGATGAACCACTCAGTTGTAACTTGTTTTGTTCTATCTCTGAAGTTTCAGACTCAGTAGACACTCTGCATCTGGTTCAGGCGCTCAGTAGATTACCTGCCTCAGCACCAAAAGTAGAAGACTCAGTGATACTGGACTCAGCAGGAGCAGTAGACTGAAAAGAGTCAGTGGAACTGAACTCAGTAGGAGTAGTTCACTGAACTCAGAGCTGATCTTCAGTAGAGCCGACTCAGCAGGAGCATGCTACTGAATAAGAGATCAGACTCAACAACGGCTGGACAGTCTTCTGACTGTCAGATTCTCTAAAAGTCAAATCAACAGAGTCAATACGAGGAAGAGAGAAGTCAGCTTCAGATCTCCTTGAAGTCTGTTATGTCTCAACCACTTTCCTGAACCTCGACCAATGACAAGCAGCCACCTGTCCTATATCTGTTAAAGCTGCAAGTCCAGAAAAGGAGGGAAAGGACACTGCTACCATACTTTGAAAGAGTCGTTAGCTAGCTAAAAGAGAGAGACAAAGGATCGTCGTCTCCAACGGATCTATCCTAATCTCGGCTCTATAAATAGAGGGATAAAATCAAATTGAAGCTCACCTAGAAATCGAAGAACACACAGAGCATTCAGAGAGCAACTCAAAAACGTCATAAGTCTTCCACAAGTAATTCGAAGAGACAATCTCCGACGAAAGACTACATATCTGCTCATAGGGAACCAAGCTGAATTAGAATCATACAACCTCTAGTATCCAAGCGACTGAACATGAACCCAAAGCTTATACTTAGTCGTTCGTCGCTCTAGAAGCCTATCCCTATAACCTACGCTCAATCGTTTATATCTATAGCTTAGACGAAGGAGTTCATAGTAGAACTGATCCTTATTGTAAAAGACTCCTTCACTGTTGGAGAATTTTTCAAACACTTACTTTGATACCTTGTAAACTGAGACTTGCTCAGTATAAATCTCAAGACCAGTGTTTGTCCAGTGTACAAACCGACTGAGACTATCTCAGTATAATACATAGCTTCCTGATCTTTCGGGACAGTGGACGTAGGATTGTTGGATCCGAACCACTTTAAAAATCGCTTGTGTTCTGTATTCTTTATTTACTGTTGCATTGATTTACTGTGCATGCTGAAAATATCTTTAAAATCATTTAACTGAGTTTCAGCAAGTTTAATCAACTGCACTAATATACTGACACTAACGTTTTCCTAACTCAACTGAATTTGGGCCTACACATTTCTGCACTACTGAACACTATCTGAACGGTACTGAATTCTAACTCTAGTCGGCTAGCAGGCCTCAGTAAAGCCAGTCACTCTGCCACGTGATTCAGAACAGCTTATTTGGTCTGCTGAACTCGTTCAGTACGACACTTTTCTGAAAAGGACTGTTCGCGTTTTAAGTTGAGAAATCAGTTTTCAGGTGTATTCACCCCCCCCCCCTCTACACCTGAACGTTACTCTGGGGACCAACAATTGGTATCAAAGCAGGAGTTCTCTAAAGACTTTTGTTATTCTGAAACTGGTCTACTTGAACGGATCCGAAAAACGTTTTCACTGCATATCATTCTTCATTCATATCAATATTTATTATGTCTGATATGTCAGGAATCAGAAGGGTACCCATCTTCTGAGTAGAGAACTATGGTGTATGGCGGGTCAGAATGGAGGCACATCTGACCTCCCTCGACGACAGCATGACAGAGGTTCTGGAGGACGGACCTATAGTTCCAATGGTCGATAGCGTCGTAGCTCAGGATCCAGCACAAGGAGGAGGTATGGTGACCGGGAAGAAGATCCCCAAAGACAGAAGTCTCTTCACCCCTGAGGAGAAGAAGCTTCACAACTTAGATCGTGTCGCCAGAAACGCCATACTGACCACTCTGAGCGATTCTTATCTCGGAAGAGTTCAGGACTGCAAGTCCGTGAAAGAACTCTGGGATGCTCTAGCGCTACTGAGTCGGGGGACTCAGAAGATCAAAGCTAACAAACTCGCGCTGGAACTTCAGAAGCTGGAGAGACTGTCTCTCATGCCTGGTGACTCCATTGAAGATCTCAACGTCAGATTCACGGATATGATGAACTCTATCAACGGGCTGGGAAATACATTCTCCAACCGAGAGATGAATCTCAAAATTTTGAGGGCACTGCCAGACGGTCACTGGACTCCCTTTCCTACTTTATTACGTCATTCTGATTTAGATATTGTTACTCCTGACCATATCATTTCAGAACTTAAAGCGGAGGAGTTCGAGTTTGGCCTACCTCAAAGGAAGCAGCGAGCTGAAGCTGACACCCAAGTCGACCATGCCTTTAAAGCATCCGTAAGCACAGCAGCTCCGGCGTCTACCAAGGCTGAACCTTCATTCACTGACATACAAGAAGGAAACTTAGTCAAGAAGTACGTACTGCTTGCCGTGAAGTATCAGAAGGAGAAGGAGAGGCGCAGGAAGCTCTCAAGAGTCGTCAAAGACTCTAAGGGTAAGAATGAATATACACCTAAGCGCACTCCTGACTCAAATACTTCTGAATGCAGGAAACAGGAAGACTCAGTTCAGTCGAAAGACAGTGAAAGCAAAGAAGAAAGAGTCACAACCTGCTATAACTGCACGAAGCCAGGACACTATCAGTATGATTGTCCTGAGCTCAGTACTGCTGAAAGAGCAGCATGTAAAGCAAGAAGGGAGAAGTTCATCAAGAAGCGACAAGCATACATTGCCGGTGAACTCTCAGACGACTCAGATGAAGTCGACTCCTTCATGGATTCATCAAATGATGAAGCAGCATTCATGGCCATAGAGCTTGAAGCTGAAGAAGACGCTGAAAAGTGTCTCATGGCAGGAGAAGAGGATGAGGTAAACTCTCATGCACCATTTAACTCCTCTTCACACTGCACACACAATACTATTTTAGGTGCGGATGAGAATCTGGACGTCGCAATTGCATACGAAGAACTACTCGACGAGCAGATTCAGACTCTTCAGGAGTTGGATACCCTGAAAGTGGAGAATCAGATACTTTCTTAGG
The DNA here is from genome assembly GCA_028984105.1 of Lavandula angustifolia. Taxonomy (NCBI): domain Eukaryota; kingdom Viridiplantae; phylum Streptophyta; class Magnoliopsida; order Lamiales; family Lamiaceae; genus Lavandula; species Lavandula angustifolia. The sequence goes on from CM054821.1 coordinate 2,428,502, forward strand.
AGAGTCAGGTTGCTACTGAGTCAGAAGGACTTGTGTTGAGACTCAGGGAGGAGATAAACTCTCTGATGGCCAAGTCTCAGCATCAAGAAGATCAGATCTCAGTACTGACCAATGACTTAACTCAGAAAGATACTGAACTGAGTCTATTGAAGTAAGAGTTGTCAGGACTTCAGACCGAGCATGAACTGCTGAAAAAAAGCGACGATGTCTGGAGGATCTGATGACAGAGCGGTACATGGGCGCTGAAAAGAAGCTTGAAGCTATGCTAGCAAGCAACAAGCCCAAGAATTGTAAGTAGGGACTTGTATTTAGCCATGGAGCATCCTCATCTGCCCCCGTAAGCTCAGAGAACCGGCTAGCTAATAGGTTTGTTCAAGGGGAGACCATCAATGCAGAAATACTGAACCCCCTAGCCAAGAACAAACAAAAGATGAAGGCACTTCATCCCAGTTATCAGCACTCTGACAAGAAGATCAGCACCAAATCACCCCAGTTCAGTCAAGAGGGAACCAGCAAAGTAAAATGGGCTGATCAGTATGGACCTCCGCATCTGACGAATCCAGCTCAGTATGGGTCATATTACTATGATCCTATAGTATGGAGAGGATCCAAAAGTCAGAAGAAGAAGAAGAAAGCCGTACAGAAGGCAAAGGTCAGCAGTCCACCCACTCAGAAGATCAGGACTTCTGAACCTATAAAGCCTCAGAAGTCAGCATCGACCAGTCCAGTGGTCAAATATGTTGACAAAAGTGGAAAGAAACTGTCTGAGACCACCAGGGTCGTAAGAAAAATTTGGGTTTCCAAAACTAACATCTAAGGACACAAAATCAAAAATAAAGGGTACCTAAATATAATTCTGTTTTGCAGGTGCACAAGGACCCTTGGTATGTGGACAGCGGATGCTCAAGACACATGACATACCAAAAGGACCTACTGAAGAAGGACCCCGAATCGAGTTTGGAGACAACGCAAAAGGCTTTACCAGAGGCTACGGAACACTCAGCATTGGAACAACAACAGATCCAAGAGTATCATATGTTGAAGGACTTCAGCATAATCTTCTCTCTGTTAGTCAATTTTGTGATAACTCGACTAGAGTGATTTTTGATGCTGGTTTCTGTGATGTCATTGATAAATCTACAGGAAAAACAGTGTTGTCAGGTTTGCGCAAAAGAATATCTATGTAGCTGACTGGAACTCAGCTGAACCTGAAGCTTGTTTGTTGGCGAAGAATGACAACAGAATGGGGTGGCTCTAGCACAGAAGACTCAGCCATCTCAACTTCAAGACGCTCAAATAATTAGCGAGATACACTCTAGCAAGAGGACTGCCAAATGAAGTATTCAACAAAGACACTCAGTGTGAAGCATGTCTGAAGGGAAAGCAAACAAGGAATCAAAATCCACCTGTTCCATCTCCTTCCACTGATGGAATCCTTCAGCTGCAACATATGGATTTGTTCGGTCCAGTCTCTCTGGTGACGGTCAGAGGCAAGAAGTATGCATTAGTGGTCATTGATGACTACTCGCGCTACACATGGGTCATATTTATTGCCAACAAGTCTGACATCAAAACAGAGTTACCAACGCTTCTGAAAAGGCTTAGTGTCGAAAAGAAAACCAAGATCATCAAGATACGTTCAGACAGAGGAGCTGAGTTCCTGAATTTTATGGTGGAGGAGTTCTGCAAAGCAGAAGGCATAGAGCATGAGACGTCTGTCGCGCGCACGCCTCAACAAAATGGGGTTGCTGAGAGGAAGAATCGAATACTCAAAGAAGCAGCAAGAACCCTGCTCGCAGACTCAAGACTCCCAACCAAATTCTAGGCAGAAGCTACTGATACTGCACGTTATACTCATAATAGCTCTCTACTGACAAAGCAGCATAAGAAGACACCATATGAACTATGGAACGACAGGAAGCCTTCTTTATCTTATTTCCATATTTTTGGGTGTTCATGCTTTATCCACAATAATGGGAAAGATTAGCTGAAGACTTTTGATAGCAAGTCAGACCAGGGAGTCTTCTTAGGATACTCCCGGGTCAGCAAAGCCTTCAGAGTCTTTAACTATCGGACCCTTTGCGTGGAGGAAAGTCCTCATGTTGTTTTTAATGAGTTTGCTACTGAAGACATGAGCAGAAACTCTAAACCTGAATCTGAGGACATCAGTAAACAGCTACAGGATCTGAGCTTAAAAGACAAAGTTGAAAAGATCCAGCTATGTTGGGATGATGATTCAGATGAAGAAACTGAAGACAAGTCTACTGAATCTCAGCCAGCAGCAGAAGTAGCTAAACAGATTGACTCTACAGAATAGAGTCAATCCCAGGTAACTCAGGTCGATGAAGAAACCCAAGTGGTAACTGAGACCTCTACTGAGGATAATAATTCAGGGGGAACTAATGATGTTCCTGAGCTAAATGCCCCTAAACCTGGTGACTCAGTAGATCACACTCTTGTAACTGAATTGCTTCAATCTCAGAATAGTACAACTGAAATGCCTAACTTACCTACTATCTGTGTTGAACAAATTTCAGATGAAGAGTTGAAACATCGTAGATCGTGGCTGGACGCTCACACTTCTGATTTAATTATTGGAGATCCTTCAGCAAGCATAAAGACGAGATCCAGATTCTGTCAGGGAGAAAGTGCCTTATATTCCTGCTTCTTGTCTACTGAAGAACCTCAGTCAGTTGAGGACGCACTTAAGGACGCTGATTGGATCATAGTTATGCAGGAGGAGCTGAATCAGTTCACGAGAAACGAAGTTTGGGAGCTTGTTGACAGACCCCGGCATCAACATGTGATCGGAACCAAATGGGTCTTCAAGAACAAGCGAGATGAAAACAACATTATAGTAAGGAACAAAGCAAGACTCGTGGCAAAAGGCTACTGTCAAGCTGAAGGGATAGATTTCGACGAAACGTTCGCTCCAGTTGCAAGATTGGAGGCAACCAGACTATTCCTAGCCTACGCAACACATCAAAGATTAAGAGTCTATCAAATGGATGTGAAGTCTGCTTTCCTGAATGGTGTATTGAAAGAAGAAGTATATGTAGAACAGTCTCCCGGCTTTCAGTAGGGATATCAGGTTTATAGAGTCAGAAAGGCTCTGTATGGGTTAAAACAAGCACCCAAGGCTTGGTACAATACCCTATCTGAGTTTCTTCTTCAGAAAGATTTTCAGAAGGGCACAGTAGACCGCACATTATTCAGCATTCGACTGGAAGACGACATTTTACTTGTGCAGATCTACGTAGATGACATCATCTTCGGTTCGAAGAACGTCATCATGTGTCAGCAGTTTGAGAAAATGATGAAGATCAAGTTCGAGATGTCAATGATGGGAGAGATGAACTATTTCCTCGGCTTTTAAGTGAAACAATCTGAGAAGGGAACGTTCATCAATCAAGGCAAATACACTCGAGACCTCATCATGAAATTCGGTTGCACATCCGGCAAACCAATCAAGATACCGATGAACACGAACATGAAAATTGATCTTGATAAAGAGGGATTATCAGTAGCCCAAACTGAATTTCGTGCTATTATTGGTTCTTTATTTTACTTAACAGCCACTCGTCCTGACATAACTTATGATGTAGGTGTCTGAGCTGGATTTCAGGCGAATTCGAAGCAAAGTCACATGGACACAGCAAAGAACATTCTCCGCTATCTCAGAGGAACATCTGACATGGGTTTATGGTATCCAGCTGATGATAATATTGAACTAACTGGTTATTCTGATGCTGACTATGCAGGATGTAGAATTGACCGAAAGTCAACTTCTGGAACGTGTCAGTTCCTTAACAGTAAGCTAATCTCATAGTTTTCAAAGAAACAACACTCAGTAGCAACGTCAACTACTGAAGCTGAATACATGGCTGCCGGAAGTTGCTGCGCCCAAATCCTTTGGCTGAGACAGCAGCTACGCGACTATGACGTCATTCAGAATGAAGTGCCGATCTTCTGCGACAGTACCAGTGCAATTGCAATCACTCAGAATCCTGTACTTCACACGAGATGCAAGCACGTGGACATCAGACACCACTTCATTCATGACCATGTCGAAAAGAAGGATATCAGGATGGAAAAGATCCGTACTGACCATCAAAGGGTTGATATACTGACCAAGCCTCTAGCTGAAGCCAGATTCAGAGAACTTTCAGTAGAGCTAGGTCTGCTGGACCCTACTGACTTCAGTCAGTAAGTGGATTCAGGAGAGGAGCATTCAGTAAGGGGGAATGCTCACTCTCAGTACTGAGTAAAATCCGTACGTAGAGACTCAGCAAACATCTACACGAGGTATCAGCTGACTACGATGTTCAGCTGACAGGTTTGCGTATCTCTACTCAGTTGCCAATAGAACAGGTCTATGCATTTATGACTCAGATTCAGCTTCGTATTCAATGCCTTAGAAAATGTCATTTAATATTAACGGTTTACACTAAATACACGACATTCTATGTAAAAGCGTGCTGAACTCTGCAACGCATTAAATGCATGTCGTATCAAGTTACTTCTTTGGCTATATACAATTGTATTTTGACTTAGGCGGCTAATATGATCATTGCCTATTTTATAAAATCTAATCCTGGTCGTCCATCTCAAAAAGCATGTTCAAACTGAACCGTAGATAATTCCTTAAGATATATATATACGTTCAAATGTTTGAAACCGCCATTTCTACTCTGTAAATATCTTTTGAACCTTAGATTTTCTGATATTATCCCTACTCCTTACAAAACTTATCTTTCAAAACTACTCAGAAAATTCTTTGGTAAATTTCAATGATCATTCAGTATCTTATATGTTTATACTCTTTTTACTTTATTGGATACTGATCTACTGTGTTTGCAGATTAGAGAATATGACAGGAAATATTGTGTATGCTCCTGCCGATATGCAAGAGAACAATGAGAAGGATCGGGTCTAGTGCGAACCAGTAATGGAGTTCGACGCTTGTGACCTTGACTACATGGAAGAAATCTTCTACGCCCTTCGAGAAACCGGGCTTGAAGGTTTTCTAACGAGGAAGCTGTCGTTCTTCCTTCCGCGCCAGATAGCTGAGCTCTATCTGAACTCGGAATCAGTAGAGGGAGACATCCGATGCCGCTTCGTCGTTCATTCAGTAGGCGACCCCCACTACTACAAATTTGGCCTACGACAACACTTAAAAGACAACGTTTTTCGTGTAAAATCGTTGTCGTAGCTCAAAAAACCGTTGTCGTAGCTAAAACCGTTGTCATTTATAGCAAAAGTGCGCTCATAGACAACGGTTTTTTACTACCGTTGTCATTGACCCGTTGTCGTATGTCAAAAAAGGCGCTCATAGACAACGGTAGTGTCTACCGTTGTCATTTAAGCGTTGTCGTAGTGTATGGATGCGCTCATTGACAACGGTTTTTAACAACCGTTGTCGTTAAGCCGTTGTCGTATGTGTAAATAAGCGCTCATAGACAACGGTTCTAATAACTGTTGTCGTTTATATGTTGTCGTATGCACAATAGACAACGATGTTCATAACCGTTGTTGTTTATACGTTGTCTTTTACCTAGATATTTATATATTAAATAAATAAAATTCTTTTTTATAAAAATCTATAAATACACATTTTAACATATAACTTAAAAATACTATTTAATATTAAAAATTAAAAATACTATACTTATATATTTTTTAGTATTTTTAATATTTTTTGTATTTTTAATATTTTTTGATATGATAATTGAGGTGTACAAAATATCCAGTATCTTTGGATATCTAATGTGAGAATGCCATTAAACTGCATTGATATTTTTTTATAAAATTGACATTATATTCCAAATATAAATATCAATACAAGTAAAATGATATTTATGTACATATAAATTAATTAATTTACAATATGAAATAACCATTTAAAAATTAAAATCCGTTTTTTTAATCCCTTATAGATCGTGTAGCCCTCTGCTGCGGGAATTTTTCTATCCTAGACCGGGTCTACAAGACCTTGTGGTCTAGGATAGAAGTTGTGTTTTTTATTAATTTTCTTTTTTACAAACATGTGATGTGTCATGGTTTTTAACCACCGGGTCTACAACTTAAGTTGTAGACCCGGTCTAGGATAGAAAAATTCCTGCTGCGGCGTGAGAAACGCAATTCTTCGGCGGCACAGAAATCAGCCATCTCCGCCGGTGCCCACTGCATCCGAGAATCCTCAGTCTGCGAGAACCCTACCGCCAACTTCATCCCCTCCGTCTGCCAGGCCGACGTCCGGCGAACAAAAATCTGAGACGCGAAGGAACGCTTAATCTTCAAACCAGAAGTTGCACCTCGCCGCCCGAATTGAGCGATGCTCCGGTTACCTCCGGCGGCAGCGGCGGCGCTTCCAAGTTCCTAGCCAACCTCCTCTCGCGTGGCAACGTCTCCTCGACCGTTCTCTCCTCTAACCTGGTGCATTTTTATCCCCTAAACCCTCTGATTATTATTGCTAATATTTTTGTGACTGTATCAAGTCTTAAACATTAACTATGTTTATGCTGATATGGTGACACATCGACTGTAATTAAGGGGTTTTTGTGTAGAATCTACTCAAGTATTTGCATGATGCTGTGTGAAATTGTGTATTGTTGTAGGAATCTGTTTAAATAAAAAGAGATAGATGTCAAGTTTATCTTATTGTTGTTGGTAGTTGTAATTTTCTGTATCAAGGTAGAACCAGGAAACCATCCAGTAATCCAGTTAGGACAAGGAAGAAGAGGGGAGGTGAACTTAGATCTTAGTGCATTAAAATATTGGTTTGCAGTGTATGTTTTGGGTACAACGAGTTCCTAGATCTGTGTTGGATCTTCCCTATTATATAAGGATAGACAAAAATGTTCCTAAGAAAGGTAATAAGTAAAAGTGCTCTGAGATGGTGAACTGATATAGTTAAGTATCAAACAGAAATGGTTAAGAGGCACAATTATCTATGGCATATTTTCTTTCAGAAATTTGTTTGCCATCGTGTAGTTGCTGGTATCTTGGTGTATATTAGGCATGTTAAATACATAAGTTTCGTTGATATTTCTGCATATAGTTACTGTTAAAAAAATGTAATACTTCAATTACTGGTGAATGCTAATAATCTGGTGCTGTAATAGTTTCATATGGCATGGAGGCTATACCATTGCTTGGCGGTTTGCATTCACTATCATAATCAAGTATCCTCTGTTTTAGCCTGAAGATTAAAGTATCTTTCTAGTGTTTAAATGTGTAGTTATTGTTTTCATGGTTTTAACTTTATTACTTCTGCAATTCTTGTTCTATGAGAGACATTCTAAGTACATGTGAATCTTTTTCTTATAGTATACGGTTTGAATAATCCTACACCTGCAAATATTGCATATGGCTTCAAAAAATATGTGGTACATGTGGCACATACAAAGTTCTAATATTTATACCTTAGGAATATTAAGATATAGGTGGAATGAATGTTACTTTATTTTTTTTATTTTTGTAATGCTCACCTTGTTTCTTTGCATTTCAGCATAATATACCAGTACTATAGTCTCCCCTTCTGTTCTCCAGGTATTTAGCATGATTTTTTTTGGGCTTTTTACTCTCTGTTCAAGTATACTCTTTTACTCATTTTTGTATCTTGCTAATAGTTTCGGTGAAACACAAAACTGAAGCTTCTGGTGAAGGGCTTAAAGGAGCTTATTCGGACCATTTTACTCTCTATTCAAGTATACTCTTCTTTACTGTTTCTATTCACTTCATTCTGCGTTGCTTGGTTTTCAAGCATTTGTATTCGTCGAGACTGAACTTGTGTCTGATCTCGGACGAGAAGCTGCATTTGCTTCATGGTGTTCATCGTCTGTCGTTGTTGAATTAGGTTGTTGAATTATTGTGTAGTTATTTGATTAATTAGGGCTCATCTGTACTTGATGTAATTACTCTTCTTGTTTATTTGCTTCATGGATCTCTGTTCATTATAGACAAGTTTTAAGTTCTTCAACAATCAATTTAAATGACTCAACAAGTGTAGCAGTGAATATACATACGACAACGGAAAAAAAATGATACGACAACGGTTTTTTATTGTTGTCTAAAATTCATATGACAACGCTTAAAAAATGATACAACAACAGTTTTTTACTGTTGTCTAAAATACATATGACAACGCTAAAATGATATAACGGTTTTCTATTGTTGTCTAAAATTCATATGACAACGCTTAAAAAATGATACGACAACGGTTTTATATCATTGTCGAAAGATCAAATGACAACGGGTGGAACATTTAAAAGACAACGGTTTATAACCGTTGTCAAAAATCTTAAAGACAACGGTTTTTGTCTATCAGCGAAAACCTACGACAACGGCACCTACGACAACGCGATGTTTCGTGATAGACAACGATTTTTAACCGTTGTCTATTAGCGTTTTTGTTGTAGTGCCCTCTCGTACTGATATTGAAGTCAAGCAAATGTCTATCCGAGAAGCACTCCAGAGAAGCTTCAAGCTACCCAATGAAGGATTCACCACGGTAGCGTACAAAGATGATTTGATAGATGAATACCTGACAGAATTCTGTGGGAAGCCGACAACTTTTAGAGCAGCATTTCCGAAGAATGCAATGTTCCCACAATACAGAGCCTTGGCTTATATCGTGACTCAGCTTCTGACAAGTCAGGCCGGCTCCTTCGATCAAGTATCTAGGCCCAAGATCCAGCTCATGATGGCCATACACGACAGAGCTAAGATCAACTGGACTGAATTCTTCCTCAAAGAATTCATGACGCAGTCAGCAAAGTTCGACAAGACATCCAAGCGGCTGAGCGTCAAAGGAAAGCTTCTGTATGGACTGAAGCTATCAGTGATGATAGAAGATTATAGCGGAACGGACAACATTACATTTGCTGACAAGCAATACTTCAACCAGAAGAAGGTCCGATTCCAGAACAGGGCAGCGGCCCTTCAGCAGATCGGTTCAGGGCCCGCTGATCCTAAGACCGGGACTCAGAAGACCTCCACACCAACCAAGAAGAGGTCTCCCCTCCCAAATCTACTCCTAAAACACCGACCAAAACGCTGAAGAAAGTCAGTGAGGTTGTGCCGGAGGCAGAGCCTGAGGCAGTGGTTGTTGAGCCTCCTCTGCAGTTGAAGGATGAACCTGAGTCGTCCGAGAAAACACCATCGGTGGAGAAGGCTATCTCCACTGAGCGTGGTGAAACCGTGGACCAAGGGGTCCAAGCTGAATCCGTGGAAACTCTGGACAGCCCCTTGGATGTTCCACCACTCAGCAGTATACCATCTGCTAAGAAGCAGCCGTCTCCAATTGAAGTAGAAGACTCGTAGACAACTTCAGAATCAGAATCACTCGAGATGGAGGCCTCAGCTCTCAAATCACGAGCCTCCCGAGAGATAGCTGAACGGATCCCAGAGATAGCCAGCCACAGCAACTTGGTCTTATTAGCAAGACAGGCTAGGCTCCACATGCTGATCCGGTTCCAGGAGTGATACAACTTGAAGCGCCTTATGATTCACCACTCCTGCGAACAGCTCCATGAGGAGGAGCTCATAATAAGAGGGAAGATTGGCACCTCAGAGGGCTGCGATGCTCGCAATGCTGAACGACAGACAACCAGTCTCAGCATCAGCACCTTCAGATGAGTCTGACCCCGACGGTCAGGACCCACCCCGTGATTCAGGCCCTGAGAAGCCTGATGAGGGATCTCAACTGGACAAGGATCCTCCAACATCCACTGTTGAACCGCCGCTCAGCATCCTTGCTCCGTGTCAGTCGGCGGCTGGTACTTCAAAGGCAGCTGAACCATCTCAGCTGCTACTTGAGTCTGCCTTTGAAGTAGCGCCCAACCCGAGAAGCCGACGCTCGAAGTCAGTGGCCAGGGTACTGAGGAATCAAGGTACTCAGAACCGACTACTCGCCCGCACCGTCCACAAGACATGGAGGCAAACCACTGAGGCTCAAAGTGCTGAACTCAAGGGACTCAGAACAGCTATTCAGACATCTCCAGTCCCTGATTTCTCCAACATTCTGACAAACGCACTTGCCGCACAGAGAGCCGACTTCGATGAGCAGCTGAAGACGATCTAGGCTGTCCAAGCTCAACTTCTAGCAGACTATAAGGCCGCACAAACAGCACATACTGAATCTGTCTCCTCCATCTCTCAAGCCGCAGATCTCAGACTCCAATCAATTCAGAAGGCGATCGAAAAGAGAGTGGAAAACCAGCTGAAAGAGTTCCAGCTAGCAGCAGACGCCCCCACAAGAAAAACAGTGCTCAGCTTACTGCGGAGAGGAATGAGCTGCACGAGAAGCTGACTAAGCTGCAAAATGCCTTAGACGATTTGGCAGAAGCTTACAAGAGTCTGGACAGAAAGGTATCAGTTCCCCCCCCCCCGAGCCGATTTGCTGATGCCAAAAAGCGGAAAAGAGAAGGAAAAGAAGGAAAAGGTAAGATACCTGAACTGGTACTGAAAGTACCAAAAAGAGTAAGGCCAGTAGCAGGGGTAACTCAGACTCAGACAACTGCTCCCACTGGACCCTCTACTCAGACTGGCGAGGCCCAGGGTGTCTCAACAGCAGGCGATGTAGTGTCTGCTGAGACTGGCCCAAGCGGCTCAGGACCCAAGGAAGTGGCTACTCAGGTAACCCAAACACCCTTTGATATAATCAAAGAGATTGCTGAGTACGCTGACGAGGAGTCAGAAGAGGAAGAAGTTCCTCTACCTCCTCCAGTTGCCGGGAAAGGCAAGAAAGTTCTGAAGTTTCCTACCCCTCCCTCTAAGAAGAAAGGACCCAGGAGGTATGTTACTCCGGAGGAGGAAGCTCAGATAGCTGCTGACGAGAAGTTAGCAAGGGAAATCGCTGAAGCTGAAGCTGCGAATAAGCCTAAGAAGAAGCCTGCTAAAGGCAACACAAAGGCTCCAGCAGGAGGTAAGAAGACTGGACCCAGGCTGCCTCCCAGAACACTGAAACTCAGTGATGAGGTAGACAAGGAAAAGGAGAAGGAGCAGCAGCAACAGCAAACTACTGGACAACAGGGTACTTCAAAAGAAAATTCAACCACACCTGCTGAGTCAGAAGAAGAGCCTCACATACCCTCCTATGTAGCCTCTAAGGAACAAGATCAGGAAATGCAAGAAATATGGGCTCAGATAGAGAGGTACTTGTATAGAGGAGAAGAAGCTAGACAAATTGAAGCAGCTCGAGAAAGGCTAAGATTAGCAGACCTTGAAGCTCTAAGGATGAAAGCTGAACAAGAAGCGAGTCAGAGGATTCCTGAGAAAGCTGACATTCCATACAGATACAGAAGGTCAGGAAGCCTACTGATCTCAAGATTCATAGATAGCCAAGAGTTGATGAATGGATGCCTTGGGAAGTAACTCAGAGGTGGGAGACGCTGAAGGCTGAATTCATTAAGCGGAATTATTTCTGGAGGTACTGGCTGAGAAGCACAAGTCTGTAGCCTTTACTGTGGCTCATGATGGCCGACATAGAGATGTTCACCAGAGTTCAGAAGGTTGTCAAAGACAAAGTAGATGTCAGAGTACCTGCTCCCAGAATCATGCTGCTCCCACTGAAACTAGACGGCTCCGTTCATTATGGGGTCATTGAGAAAGAAGTCAAGGATGCTGCTGAAGCCAAGTTCTTAGATGAAGAAGATCCAGCTGACTTCGCTGAGATACTGAAGCTGAGGAAGGTCACCTACCGGAGGTATGGACTGCCTCTTCCTGAAACCCAATCAAAGGACTTCAAAGACAGGATTAAGCGGTTCAGATGACTATTAGCTTATGTGTTTCTTTGTATCTTCTTTCTGTTCTCCTTAGTATAGCAGACGATATAAATATACTGAACTTTTCACATCTATAAAACATCTATGTTATTGGCCCTGACAATTCCATATTGTCTATATGGCCTTGTTTGTTTTATGCTTAACACTCAGAATCACTGAAGTGATTACTGACTCACACACTCACTGTTCTTATTTATTTGGTCAGTCTTTGCTTAGCTAGATTCTGATAGATTGCATAGTTGGGGGAAGATGTTGTTAGAAAGGGGGAAAATGTTGATTAGATTCTGTATAGGTTCAGATATTTCTGCCCTGATTCCCTCAGTAGTCTAGGACTTAAAGAACAACTTCACTGATCCTACTTGTAAGGAACTCTGTTTCTGATAAGTCATAGTGTTAGGTTTTGACATCACAAATAGGGGGAAAATGTTGGGAGATGATTCAGTCTTCTCACAATCAGTTGAGAACCAACTCAGTAGCCCTGTGCACTGAATACTTACTGAAGATTTGAAGATCCCAAAACCCTATCTTGACTGATGAACCACTGAATACTTACTGAAGATTTGAAGATCCCAAAACCCTATCTTGACTGATGAACCACTCAGTCGTAACTTGTTTTGTTCTGTCTCTGAGGTTTCAGACTCAGTAGACACTCTGCATCTGGTTCAGGCGCTCAATAGATTACCTGCCTCAGTACCAGAAGTAGAAGACTCAGTGATACAGGACTCAGCAGGAGCAGTACACTGAAAAGAGTCAGTGGAACTGAACTCAGCAGGAGTAGTTCACTGAACTCAGAGCTGATCTTCAGTAGAGCCGACTCAGCAGGAGCATGCTACTGAATAAGAGATCAGACTCAACAACGGTTGGACAGTCTTCTGACTGTCAGATTCTCTAAAAGTCAAATCAGCAGAGTCAATACGAGGAAGAGAGAAGTCAGCTTCAGATCTCCTTGAAGTCTGTTCTGTCTCAACCACTTTCCTGAACCTCGACCAATGACAAGCAGCCACCTGTCCTATATCTGTTAAAGCTGCAAGTCAACAACTTTCCAGAAATGGAGGGAAAGGACACAACTACCATACTTTTAAAGAGCTGTTAGCTACCCAAAAGAGAGAGACAAAGGATCGTCGTCTCCAACGGATCTATCCTAATCTCTACTCTATAAATAGAGGGATAAAATCAAATTGAAGCTCACCTAGAGATCGAAGAACACACAGAGCATTCAGAGAGCAACTCAAAAACGTCCTAAGTCTTCCGCAAGTAATTCGAAGAGACAATCTCCAGCGAAAGACTACATATTTGCTCATAGGGAACCAAGCTGAATTAGAATCATACAACCTCTAGTATCCAAGCGACTGAACACGAACCCAAAGCTTATACTTAGCCGTTCGTCGCTCTAGAAGCCATTTTCTCGTTCCCTATCCCTCTAACCTAAGCTCAACCGTTTATATCTATAGCTTGGACGAAGGAGTTCATAGTAGAACTGATCCTTATTGTAAAGGACTCCTTCACTGTTGGAGAGTTTTTCAAACACCTAATTTGATACCTTGTAAACTGAGACTTGCTCAGTATAAATCTCAAAACTAGTTTGTCCAGTGTACAAACCGACTGAGACTATCTCAGTATAATACATAGCTTCCTGATTTTTCGGGACAGTGGACGTAGGATTGTTGGATCCGAACCACTTTAAAAATTGCATGTGTTCTATATTCTTTATTTACTGTTGCATTGATTTACTGTGCATACTGAAAATATCTTTAAAATCATTCAACTGAGTTTCAGCAAGCTTAATCGACTGCACTAATATACTGAAACTAACGTTTTCCTAACTCAACTGAATTTGGGCCTACACATTTCCGCACTACTGAACTCTATCTGAACGGTACTGAATTCTGGCTCTAGTCGGCTAGCAGGCCTCAGTAAAGTCAGTCACTCTGCCACGCGATTCAGAACAACTTATCTGGTCTGCTGAACTCGTTCAGTACGGCACTCTCCTGAAAATGATTGTTCGCGTTTTAAGTTGAGAAATCGGTTTTCAGGTGTACCCCACTACACCTGAACGTTACTCTCGGGACCAACAACTACCTTCGTAGCTATTGACATCTCCGATAATAACTTTTCAGGGAGTATTACAAATTCTATTGGGAACCTTAATTCATTGAGGTACGTGAATTTATCCCATAATAGTCTCGTTGGGCATATACCATCATCCTTTGGACATATGAAAGTATTAGAATCATTGGACCTCTCTTGGAACCAATTAACTGGTGAGATTCCTCGGTAACTTACGGAGTTAAATTTTCTAGCAGTATTAAATCTTTCGATGAATAATCTTGTGGGGCAAATACCTCAATCTAGCGGTCAGTTCTCAACATTTGATAATAGCTCCTACTTTTGGAACTCAGGGTTGTGCGGAGTTCCCTTAACTAAAAAATGTGAACAAGCTACTCCTCACATGTTGCCGGAAGGAAGTGAAGACTCTAATTTCGTTGATGGATTTACTTGGAAACCTGTGGTGTTGGGTTATGGATGTGGTTTGCCTATAGGCATCATTGTTGGTCATTTCATAATTGTATACTGAAGGCCTAAATGGTTGGTGTCACTCTTCCTCGGAGTTTCATAAAATGGAGGAAATTCAAGGTCGAGAAAACCTTGATTAAGTGTGGGTTTTGGACTTGAATTATATTGTTTGCTTTTTCTTTCTTTTGCAGAAGTGAAGAAGGATGTTTTTCATGTGACAAATTTCGTGTTGGTATTGTATTCAATTGCACATTATAGTTATGTTGGTGTTTGTTGTATTTGGATAATTCAATAATATATCATCTCGATTATAAATTATTTTTCTAGAAAAATATAAGCTAAATTTGCTGGAGAAGTGTAGAACACGAAGTCCGACATAAAGAGTGAAATAAGAATCATAAAAATTAAATTTTTTTTCAAACTATAGAGAACTATAGAATAGTGGAGACAATGGGAATAAGAAGTGTTTTATTACGAGGATCAAAAATCTCTATTTATAAATAGGGATGTCGATCGGGACGGGATCAGGAGTCCCAATGATTCCAATACCGAATTTCGGGATCCCGATCCCGAAAATAGAAGAAATGTCATCCCAAAACCTCAAGTACTGTGAAATTAACGAAGAGGAAGTAGTGCACGGTATCAAATGCAATCACCAGAACTTGAGATGATAACAATCAACTAGAATACCATTTCACCTGACTTGTGGCCGGAGGTGTGACTGTTTTGTACTTCAACCAGAAGTGTGGTTGTTTTGTACTTCAACCAGAAGGAACAAATGCAGCTTAAGCCCATCAATTACTTCGTGGGCCGGATGACAGCCCAAGTCCATTAACGAGTTAGAGGCATTTACAACGAGTAATAGTTTGTTTAATATATTAGGACTACATTCATTTTCGGTTGTGTAACTCTAAAAGAATTCGAAATGAATGTACTTCACAAACTGCTTTTCCATCACCTATATTAGTGGTGATTTATTTGAGTTACCCGATAATTTAAAAATATTATCAATAATACACGATTAGACACAAAACGTTCGAGCAATTGAAATGAATCGTGCAATTACAATATGACACACGATTAGACACAAATGTTCGATCAATTGAATTGAAACGTGCAATTACAATATGACACATGACAAAAAAAATGGTGTATAGACACTATTAGACATAAATTTTTCGAGCAATTGAAATGAAACGTGCAATTACAATATGACACATGACAAAAAATAAATAAATTGGAGTATAGACACTATTAGACAAAATGTTCGAGCAATTGAAATGAAACGTGTAATTACAATATGACACACGATTAGACACAAATGTTCGAGCAATTGAAATGAAACGTGCAATTACAATATGACACATGACAAAAATAAATTATAATATGACATGACAAAAATAAAAATAAATTGGAGTAAATTGGATTATAGACACGATTAGACACAAAATGTTCGAGCAATTGAAATGAAACGTGCAATTACAATATGAGACACGATTTGACACAAATGTTCGAGCAATTGAAATGAAACGTAAAATAAATTGGAGTGAATTAGAGTATAGACACGATTAGACACAAAATGTTCGAGCAATTGAAATAAAACGTGCAATTACAATATGACACACGATTAAACACAAATGTTCGAGAAATTGAAATGAAACGTGCAATTACAATATGACACATGACAAAATTAAATAAATTGGAGTATAGATGGAAAGGGCCGAACCCCAGCTTCTTAAGAAGAAACATGACGATCCGAAGTCGGCCTACAACTGCAAGAAAATTGGACGCTATCAGTACGATTATCTAGAACTCAGTGTAGAAGAAAGAGTTGAACGTAGGGACATGCAAGACAAGTTCCTCAAGGAACTGAAATCTTTCATTGCTGAAAACGGCACTACCTGTTCATCATTCTCTGATACTGAATCTGAGGAAGAAAAGAAGAGTGAAGGAGTCTTCAGCAAGTCTGAGGCTGATGAAGGCTACCTGGCGATACATGGTGAAACTGAACATCAAAAC
The DNA here is from genome assembly GCA_028984105.1 of Lavandula angustifolia. Classification (NCBI taxonomy): domain Eukaryota; kingdom Viridiplantae; phylum Streptophyta; class Magnoliopsida; order Lamiales; family Lamiaceae; genus Lavandula; species Lavandula angustifolia. The sequence goes on from CM054821.1 coordinate 2,444,821, forward strand.
CTGAAGTTGACTTTCTGTCTATTCTATAACCTGCATAATCAGCATCAGAACAACCAGTTAGTTAAAGATTATTATCACCAGGATTAACCATAACTTAACGTGAGGGGTTCCTTTTAGGTATCAGATAATCTTCTTTTCTGAGTCTAAATGACTTCACTTAGGATTCACCTGAAATCTCGCGCATACACCTACCACATTGGTTATTTCATGTCCAGTTTCTGTTAAATATAGTAATTAACCAATAATAGCTCTGTATTCAGTAGAGTTAAAAGATACTCCCTCTTTGTGAAGGTCAATTTTCAGGCTCGTATTCATTGGAATCTTGACTGGTTAGCTAGAATCGCAACCAAATCCCTTAACGAGATCTCGAGTGTACTTGGCTTTCCTCCACGCAAAGTGTTGGTAGTTAAAAAACCTGAAAGATTTGTTGATCCTGTATTATCCTAAGAAAACTCCTTGGTCTGACTTGTTATCAAAGACCTTTTGTTGGGAGATGATTTAGCAGTAGAATGTTTAGAAGATTTGGCCGATCCCAAAACCCTAATTTGATTGGTGAACTATTCATTTGTATATATAATGCCTTGGTCTCTGAGAGTTTCAAACTCAGTAACCTTGCCTTCAGCATGGTCCCAGACTCAGAAGTTCTGTCTGTTGAACCTTAGTAGACTATCCGCCTCAGTACCATGGATCGAAGATTCGATAGTCCTTGGACTCGGCCAGAGCAAAGCATATCGAAAGTTGTTCAGATTCAGTAGTGCTGGACTCAGTAGGAGCAGCATACTGAAAGGTGTTCAGGAGTCAGTAGAATTGGACTCAGCAGGAGCAGTTTACTAAACTCAGAGTCGACCTTCAGTAGAGTTGAACTCAGTAGGAGTATACTACTGAACCCCTGGTCAGACTCAGCAACGGCCTGACAGTTTCACTGACTGTTAGTGGTCTTTAAAGAATAAATCAGTAAAGTTGTCCGAGGTCGTACACATCAGAGAAGTCAGCTTCAGTATCTGCCTTGAAGTCTGAATGTCTCAACAACTTTCTACACCTCGACCAATGACAAGCAGCCAGCTATCAAAGTACTGGTAAAAGCTGCAAGTCAACTACTTTCCTGAAAAAGATACTGGACTCTGCACGATTTTAAAAGAACCGTTAGCTACCCAAATAGAGTGACACGTGGACAGTTCGTTTCCAACGGATCTATCCATAGCTCACCTCCATAAATAGAGGGAAAATCAAATCGTTGAAGATAACACAAACACACACGACATACGAGCATTGAACAAATAAGAACACAAGCTTTCCGTGAAGAACTGTAGAGTAAACAACCTACCGCGAAAAGCACTCATACTGCTCTAGCGATCCAAGCTTTCATAGAATTAAAGCCTCTAGGATCCGAGTGAAAGAACACGAACTCAGAGAGATTATTCCTCACTGTTCTTCACTTTATAAGCCCTTTCTTGTTCCCTTTCCCTCTAACATAAGCTCAACTGAACTTATCTATTGCTTAGAACCAAAGGAGTTCATCTCTTGAACTGTTCTTATTGTTAAGAACTCCTTCATCATTGGAGAATCGTTCAAACATATTTTGTTGACTTTGTAAACTGAGAATTGCTCAGTATAATCACAAGGTTGTGTTTGTCCTGTGTACAAACCAACTGAGACTAACTCAGTATAATAAAATAACCTCTTGCCTTGTTCAGGACAACGGACGTAGGATTTTTTATATCCGAACCACTTTAAAAAGGTCGCTGTGTGATTTACTTTTGCATTGATTTACTGTTCATTCATAATACCGTTTACAAAATCATTCAACAGAATTTCAGTAATAAGCTTAACTGAGTGCACTAATCAACTGAAACAGTTTTAATCAATAACGTTTTCAAACCAAACTGAATTGGGCCTACAAAATTCCGCACGCTACTGAACTTCTACTGAATCTGATATCAGTCAGCTAGTAGACCTCAGTATAGTTAGTCACTCTGTCCACGCAATCTAGAACAACTTGTCTGGTCTACTGAATTCATTCAGTAGACAATCTCCTTAATCGGAATGTTCGAGTTCAAGTTTGAGAAAAAAGTTTTCAGGTGTATTCACCCCCCCCCCCTCTACACCTGAACGTTTGACTTGGGACCAACAATTGGTATCAGAGCGGTTGTTCTTCAGAACTTTAGTTATCTGAAACTGGTCTACTCGAACGGATCGTAGAAAACATTTTCACTGTATACAATTCTTCATTCATATCTTTGTCTAACATGTCTGATATGTCAGGAATCAGAATGGTACCCATGTTCTCAGTAGAGAATTATGGGGTATGGCGGGTCAGAATGGAAGCACATCTGACCTCCCTCCACGATAGCATGGCAGAGGTCTTGGAAGACAGACCTATCGTAACTATGGTCGATAGTGTTGACTTTCAGGAACCAGGTTAAGGAGGAGCGGTGACTGGGAAGAAGGTGCCAAAAGATTGAAGCCTCTTCACTCTAGAAGAGAAGAAGCTTCATAACTTTGACCGGGTAGCCAGAAATGCCATTTTAACCACGTTAAGCGACTCGTATCTCGGCAGAGTCAAGGACTGTAAGTCAGGGAAAGAACTCTGGGATGCTCTAGCGCTACTAAGTCAGGGGACTCAGAAGATCAAAGCCAACAAGCTGGCGCTGGAACTCCAGAAGTTGAAGATTGTCGCTCATGCCCGGCGACACGATTGAAGATCTCAATGTCAGATTTACGGATCTGATGAACACAATAAATGGGCTAGGAAAGACATTCTCCAACTGAGAGATGAATCTCAAAATATTAAGAGTCCTACCAGACGGACCATGGACGCCATTCGCTACACTTCTTACACATTCTGATCTTGATATTGTTTCTCCTGGTCATATATTTTCATAATTAAAAGCTGAAGAGTTCGAGTTTGGTCTGCTGCAGAGGAAGCAGAGAGCTGAAACTAACACTCAAATAGATCATGCCTTTAAAGCATCATGTAGCACAACGGCTCCAACGTCTAGCAAAGCTGAACCTTCATCAAGTGAATTATAAGAAGGGAGCCTAGCTAAACGATATGCATTGCTTGCGATCAAGTACAAGAAGGAGAAGGAGCAGCGTAGAAAACTGTCTAGAGTCATCAGAGACTCAAAGAGTAAGTCTGACTTCTCACCAAAACGCACCCCTGACTCACAAACTTCTGAATGCAGGAAACATGAGGATTCTGCACAGTCGAAAGACAGTGAGAATAGAGAAAGCAGAGTCACCTCCTGCTACAACTGGAAGAAGCCAGGACACTATCAGTACCATTGTCCTGAGCTCAGTACAACTGAATGAGCTGCAAGAAAAGCTCGAAGGGAGAAGTTCATCAAGAAGGAACAAGCCTGTATTGCCGGTGAACTCTCAGATGACTCAGAAGAGGTCGACACCTTCATAAATTCATCTGATTATGAAGGCGCCTTCATGGTTAATGAGCTTGAAGAAGATACTGGGAGGTGTCTGATGGCAGGAGAAGAGGATGAGGTCAACTCTCCAGAAACATTTAACTCTTCTTCACACTGCACACAAGACACTATTTTAGGTGCAGACTAGAATCTGGATGTCGCGATCTCCTATGATGAATTACTAGACGAACAGATTCAGATGAGTCTGCAGCTCAGCAAGACTCTTCCAAAGTTGGATGCCCTGAAAGTAGAAAATCAGAGACTTTCTCAGGAGAGTCAAGTTTCTACTGAGTCGGAAGGACTTGTTGTGAGAGTAAGGGAGGAGATTAATTCTCTGATGATCAAGTCTCAGCAGCAAGAACGTCTGATTTCAGCACTGACCAAAGAGATGACTCAGAAAGATATTGAATTGAGTCTGCTGAAGTAGAAGTTCTCAGGACTTCAGACCTAGCACGAAACTCCGGAAAAGAGTGATGATGTCTGGAGAAACCTGATGACAAAGTGGTACATGGGAGCTGAGAAAAAGCTTGAGGCAATGCTAGCCAACAACAAGCCTAAGCACTGCAAGAAAGGACGCGTGTTCATCCACGAAGCCGCCACATCAGCTTCCACACGCTCAGAGAATCGACTAACTGATAGGTTTGTTCAAGGGGAGACGATCAATGATGAATAGTAAACCCCTCAGCAAAGAACAAGCAGGAGATGAAAGCACCTCATCCTATCTATCAGAAAACTGACTAGAAGTTCAGCTCAAAATCACCCTAGCTCAAGCAAGGGGGAATCAACAGAATAAAATGGGCTGATCAGTATGGACCGCCACAACTGACACATCCAGCTCAGTATGGGTCATATTACTATTATCCTATTGTCAGAAGAGGTCCTAAAGGTCAGAAGAAGAAAAAGGCCGTTCAGAAGGCTAAAGTCAGTAGTCCACCAACTTAGAAGATCAGGACTCCTGAAATGATAAAGCCTCACAATTCAAACCTCACCTAGCCCAGCGGTGAAATAAGTTGACAGAAGTGGAAAGAAATTGTCTAAGACCACCAGGGTCGTTAGACAAATTTGGGTTTCCAAAACTAACGCTTAAGGACTTAAAATCAAAAATAAAGGGCACCTGAATATAATTCCATTTTGCAAGTGCACAGGGACCCATGGTACATGGACAACAAATGCTCAAGACACATGACGTACCAGAGGAGTCTACTAAAGGATTATATTATGGAAGAAGGACCCCAAATCGAGTTTGAAGACAACGCAAAATGTTATACCAGAGGCTATGGAACTCTTAGCATTGGAACCACCACAGTTCCAAGAGTATCATATGTTGAAGGACTTCAATATAATCTTCTCTCTGTTAGTCAATTTTGTGATAACTCGAATAGAGTGATTTTTGACACTGGTTTCTGTGATGTTATTGTTAAATCTACAGGGAAAACAGTGTTATCAGGTTCACGCAAGAAGAACATATACATTGCTTACTGGAATTCAGTAGAACCTGAAGCATGCTTGCTAGCGAAGAATGACAACAGAATGAAGACTCAACCATCTAAACTTCAAGACGCTAAACGAGCTTGCTAGAAATGCTCTAGTGAGAGGGCTGCCGAATGAAGTGTTCATCAAAGACACTCAGTGTGAGGCATGCTTGAAGGGAAAGCAAACAAAGAAACAAAATCCACCAGTTCCATCACCTTCCACTGATGGAATCCTTCAGCTCCTCCACATAGACTTGTTCGGACCAGTCTCTCCCGTGACGATCAGAGTCAAAAAGTATGCATTAGTGGTCATTGATGACTAATCGCGCTACACATGGGTCAAATTTATTGCCAACAAGTCTGACGTCAAAACAGAGTTGCCTACGCTTCTAAAAAAGCTTAGTGTCAAGAAGAACACCAAGATTAGAAAGATTCGTTCAGACTAAGTTCCTGAATGCGATGGTCAAAGAGTTCTGTGAAACTGAAGGGATAGAGCATGAGACGTCTGCTGCACGCACGCTTCAATAAAATGGGATTGCTGAGAGGAAAAACAGAACACTCAAAGAAGCAGCAAGAACCCTGCTCGCAGATTTAGGACTCCAATGAAAATTCTGGGCAGAAGCTACTGATACTGCATGTCATACTCAGAACAGATCTCTACTGAAAATGCAATATTAGAAGACACCATATGAACTATGGAACGGCAGGAAGCCTCTCATATCTCATTTCCATATTTTTGAATGCTCGTGCTTTATCCACAATAATGGAAAGGACCAATTAAAGACTTTTGATAGCAAGTTAGACCAAGGAGTTTTCTTAGGATACTTCCGGGTCAGCAAAGCTTTCAGAGTCTTTAACTACCGGACCCTTTGTGTGGAAGAAAGCCCTCGTATTGTTTTTAATGAGTTTGCTACTGAGAACATGAGCAGAAACTCAAATTCAGAATCTGAGGACATTAGTAAGTAGCTACGGGATATAAGCTTAAAAGAAAATGTTGAAAAGATCCAGCTTTGTTAGGATGATGGTTCAGAAGAGGATAACAAAGTCAAGACTACTTAATCACAGCCAGCAGCAAACGTAGCTGAACCGATTGATTCTTCTGAACAGAATCAATCCCAGGTAACTCAGGTCGATGAAGAAACCAATATGGTAACTGAGACCTCTACTGAGAATAACAACTCAAGGGGAACTAATAACGTTCTTGAGCTAAATGCCCCTGAACCTGGTGACTCAGTAGACCCAACTTTTGTCACTGCATTGCTTCAATCTCAGAATAGTACAACTGAAATGCCTAACTCTCCTACTATCTGTGTTGAACCAATTTCAGATGAAGAGACAAGACTTCGTCGATCATGGTTGGATGCTCATTCTTCAGATCTTATTATTGGAGATCCGTCAGCAAGTGTCAAGACAAGATCCAAATTTTGTCAGGGAGAAAGCGCCTTATATTCCTGCTTCTTATCTACTGAAGAACCTCAATCAATTGAGGATGCGCTGAAGGATGTTGACTGGATCAATGCCATACAAGAGGAGCTGAATAAGTTCACTTGAAACGACGTATGGGAGCTTGTTGATAGACCCCGACATCAACACATCATTGGAACCAAATGGGTGTTCAAGAACAAGCGCGATGAAAACAACGTTATTAGTAAGGAACAAAGCTAGACTCGTGGCAAAAGGCTATTGTCAAGCCGAAGGGATAGATTTCAACAAAACGTTCGCTCCAGTTGCAAGATTGGAGGCAATCAGAATATTCCTAGCCTATGCAACACATCAACGCTTCAGAGTATATAAATTGATGTGAAGTCAGCGTTCCTGAACGGCGTTCTGAAAGAAGAAGTCTGTGTGCAACAGCCTCCCGGCTACCAGCAAGGACATCAGGTGTATGGACTCAGAAAGGCTCTATACGGGTTAAAACAAGCACACATGGCTTGGTACGATACCCTGTCTGAGTTTCTTCTTAGAAAGATTTTCAAAAGGGAACCATGGATCAGACTCTATTCAGCATTCGTCTAGGAGACGATATCGTACTTGTGCAGATCTACGTAGATGACATTATCTTCGGTTCAAAGAATGTCATCATATGTCAGCAATTTGAGAAAATGATGAAGGATAAATTTGAGATGTCAATGATTGGAGAGATGAACTATCTTCTTGAATTTCAAGTCAAGCAATCAGAAAAGGTAACGTTCATCAATCAGGGTAATACACTCGAGACCTCATCAAAAAGTTCGGTTGTACATCCAGCAAACCAGTCAAGATCCCGATGAACACGAATATGAAAATAGATCTTGACAAAGAGGGAGTATCAGTAGACCATACTGAATTTCGTGCAATTATTGGTTCTCTATTATATCTTACTGCTACTAGACCTGACATAACTTATGTTGTAGGTGTCTACGCTCGATTTCAGGCGAATCCTTAGCAGAGGCATATGGACTCAGCAAAGAAGATCCTCTGCTATCTCATAGGAACACCTGACATGGGTTTATGGTATCCAGCAAATGATAATATTGAACTGGTTATTCTGATGCTGACTATGCAGGTTGCAGGATTGACTGAAAATCAACTTCAGTAACTTGTCAGTTCCTCGGAAGTAAGCTCATTTCATGGTTCTCCAAGAAACAGCATTCAGTAGCAACGTCAACTACTGAAGCTGAATACATGGCTACCGAAAGTTGCTGTGTCCAAATCCTTTGGCTAAGACAGTAGCTACGAGACTATGATGTCATTTAGAATGAAGTGCCGATCTTTTCCAACAGCTCCAGTGCTATTACAATCACTCAGAAACATGTTATCCATACTAGATGCAAGCACGTGGACATCAGACAACACTTCATTCGTGACCATGTCGAAAAGAAAGATATCAGAATGGAAATGATCAATATTGATCATCAAAGGGCTGACATACTGACCAAACCTCTAGCTAAAGCCACATTCCGAGAACTTTCAGTAGAGCGAGGTCTGCTGGACCCTACTGACCCAAGTCAGTAAGTGGATTCAGGAGAGATAAGCATTCAACAAGGGGGAATGCCAATTTTCAGTACTGAACTCGTTCACTACACAGAGATTCAAAAACCAACTACACGTGGTATCAGCTGACTACAATGTTCAGCTGACAGGTTTGCATATCTCTTTCAATAGTCAACCTAGTAATTAATGTTGTTATGATATTTGCTCAGCATCGTATTCAATGCCTTAGAGAATGTCATTTATTATAACCGATTTCATTAAATACATGACATTCTATGCTACATGTGTTGAACTCTACTTTGCATTAATTGCATGTCATATTAACTTACTCCTATAGGCTATTTACGACTGGATTTCACTTAGGCGTCATGTTTACTCATTACTTTTTATATTATAAAATCTTGACCCTCCACTGTTAAAAGCGGGATTAAACCCTAACCGTTGATCTTCAGAAGTTCCATCTTCAAAACTTATACATCGACGTATCTATCCAAAAAACTAACATTTACGCTCTTCAAAAGATTTGATCTCTCTAAAAACCCTAAGCCTTCAACCTTCTTACTTCTATCTGTGCATATTGTTGGGAGATGATTCAGTAGCTCCACAAATTGTTGGGAGATAACTCAATAGCCTAGTGCTCAGTAGATTTGAAGATCCCAAAACCCTACTTTGATTGATGAACCATTTTGTTGTAATTTGTTGTTCTGTCTCTGAGAGTTTCAGACTCAGTAGACACTCCACAAATTTGAAGATACACTGAACAAGCTCAGATTGAAGCTGACAAGAAGTTAGCAAGAGAGCTGGCTGAGGCAGCAAATAAGCCGAAGAAGGCTCCTACAAAGGCCAGAACTAAGGTTCCTGCTAGGAAACCAACTAAGAGGCCTGCTGTAAGAAAGCTTATCCTCAGCGATGAAACTGATAAGGAAAAAGAGAAAGAGAAGGAAGCTGAGAAGAAGAAAGCTACTGAATCTCAACAGCAAGGACATAAAAAGAGAGCTAAGCCGACAATTGAAGAGATGATCAACTTCACCATTATTGCCTTGGACAAAAGACCAGAATATCATCATCTTGAAGAATACATAAGGCAAGAAGCTCTAGCGAAAGAGAAATCTGCTGAAGAAGCCAGAGAAGCTGAAAGGCTGAAGCCAATATCTCCTCCTCCGAAGGACAGTGACATTCCATCTTCTTCAAAGTTCAAAAGAGGTTGCAGACCTAATGATCAGAAGATGCATAGGTGGCCTCGAATTGACAAGTGGATGCCCTGGGAGAAGACTCAGCTGTGGGAGACCCTCAAAGCTGAATTCATCAAACATTTCTATGTCTGGCAATTTTGGCCTAACTCCTCTAAGAACGATGCCTTTTTTGATTGACTCTATAAGTGTGATTTAGAGATCTACAATATAGTCGAGAAAGCCATTGAAGATAATGTCAATGTTCAAACTCCGGATTTCAGGACTCTGCCCCCACCTCAGAAACTAGACGTATCTCTATACACCGACGTGATAGAAGACGAAGTCAGGAATGCAGCCATAACTTTTGAGCTTGATTTTAATGATCCAGAATATGTTCCGAAGATTCAGAAGCTCAGAAGATACACTTTCAAGCTATATGGACTCCCTCTGCCCGAAGACAAATCGAAAGACTTTAAGGCAAGGATTCAACGCTTCAGGAGATAGTCTTGATAGGTCTCTGTTGTTTTGTTTAGTGTAGCAAGCGACGTATATGTACTGAATATTTCACACACACACACACACACACATACATACACACACACACACACACACACACACACACACACACACACACATATATATATATATATATATATATATAATATATATATATATATATATATATATATATATATACGCATCAATTGTTGCTTGGCCTGACAATCTCTTATTGTCTCCATGGCCTACTTTATTTTACTTTAACACTGAGAATCACCTAAGTGATTACTGACTCACACACTCACTGCTTATATGTGTTTGTCTGTTTTTGCTCAGTTTGATTGGTGTCTAGAAGGAAATTGTGTTGGGAGGATTTTTTTTAATGAAATAATTTTGTAAACTCCCAACGGTCCTCAGTAGATTAAGAGCTAGAAAGTGCAACTCCACTGATTCTACTTGTAATATTTGTAAGGAGTTTGTACCTAATACTTTATAGTGTTAGCTGATAGTGATAGGTTTTGTCATCATCAAATAGGGCGAAAATTTTGGGAGATGATTCAGCAGTAGAATGTTTAGCAGATTTGGCTGATCCCAAAACCCTAATTTGATCGGTGAACCATTCCTTTGTATTTGTAACGCCTTTGACTCTGAGAGTTTCAGACTCAGTAGACTTGCCTTCAGCATGGTCCCAGGCTCAGAAGTTCTGTCTACTGAACATTAGTAGACTATCCGCCTTAGTACCATGGAGTGAAGATTCAGTAGTGCTGGACTCAACAGGAGCAACATACTGAAAGGTGTTCAGATTCAGCAGTGCTGGATTTAGTAGGAGCAGCATAGTGAAAAGTGTTCAGGAGTCAGTAGAATTGGACTCAGCGGGAGCAGTTTACTAAACTCAGAGTCGACCTTCAGTAGAGTTGAACTCAGCAGGAGTATACTACTGAACCCTTGGTCGGACTCAACAACGGCCTGACAGTTTCCTTGACTGTCAGTGGTCTTCAAAGAATAAATCAGTAGAGTTGTCCGATGTCGTACACATCAGAGAAGTCAGCTTCAGTATCTGCCTTGAAGTCTGAATGTCTCAACAACATTCTACACCTCGACCAATGACAAGCAGCCAGCTTTCAAAGTACTGGTAAAAGCTGCAAGTCAACCACTTTCCTGAAAAAGATAGTGGACTCTGCACGATTTTAAAAGAGCAGTTAGCTACCCAAATAGAGTGACACGTGGACAGTTCATCTCGAATTGATCTATCCATAGCTCACCTCTATAAATAGAGGGAAAATCAAATCGTTGAAGATATCAACAAGACACACGACATACGAGCATTGAACAAACAAGAACACAAGCTTTCCGCGAAGAATTGCAGAGAAAACAACCTATCGCGAAAATCACTCATACTACTCTAGGGAACCAAGCTTTTATAGAATCAAAGCCTCTAGCATCCAAGTGAAAGAACACGAGCCCAGAGAGAATATTCATCACTGTTCTTCACTCTCAAAGCCCTTTCTTGTTCCCTTTCCCTTTAACCTAAGCTCAACTGAACTTATCTATTGCTTAGAACCGTAGGAGTTCATCTCTTGAACTGTTCTTATTGTTAAGAACTCCTGCATCGTTGGAGAATCGGTCAAACATATTTTGTTCGACTTTGTAAACTGAGACTTGCTCAGTATAATCACAAGTTGTGTTTGTCCTGTGTACAAACCGACTGAGACTAACTCAGTGTAATAAAATAGCCTACTGTCTTCTTCAGGACAGTGGACGTAGGATTTTGGATATCCGACTTTAATAAGGTCGCTGTGTCATTTACTGTTGCATTGATTTACTGTTTATTTAGAAAACCGTTTACAAAATCATTCAATAGAGTTTCAGTAAAAAGTTTAACTGAGTGCACTAATCAACTAGAACAATTTTAATTAATAACGTTTTCAAACCAAACTGAATCGGGCCTACACAATTCCGCACATTACTGAACTTCTACTGAACGGTACTGAATTTTGACATCAATCAACTAGCAGACCTCAGTATATTCAGTCACTTTGTCCACGCGATCTAGAACAACTTGTATGGTCTACTTAATTTATTCAGTAGACAATCTCCGCAATCGGACTGTTCGCGTTCAAGTTTGAGATAAAGTTTTCAGGTGTATTCACCCCCCCCCCCCCCGAACGTTTGACTTTGGACCAACACCTTTAACTGATCATTTCTATTGTTGTGATAAACCAAGGCCAACCGAAAATATGGAAATGCAAAATAGAAGGTGTTCTGCCTTTCCATAATTCATATGGTGTCTTCATGTGATGCTTTGTCAGGAATGAGTGATTCTATATGTATTAGACAGTGTCAATAGCTTATGCCCGAAGCTTCGACGGAAGGCATGAGTCTGTGAGGAGCTTCCTTGCTGCTTCTTTAAGTGCGCTGCTCCTACGTTTAGGACGTTCATTCTGCTGAGGCGTGCGTGCAACTGATGTCCCATGCTGAATTCCCTCAGTTTTGCTCTACTCTTTCATCATTGAGTTAAAAACACTCAGTGCCTTTATTTGAGCGTGTTCTTTGTATCTTGATATCTTTCTCAACAATGAGTTTCTTCGGTAGTTTTAGCAATTCAGTTTTGACATCAGATTTATTGGAGATGAAGATGACCCACGTGTATCTTGAGTAGTCATCTATGACTACGAAGGCATACTTCTTGCATCTAATAGTCACTTGAAAGACTGACCCGAATAAGTCGATGTGAAATAGCTAAATGATTCCATCCATGGAAGGTGACAAAATTGGAGGATTGCTTGACTTTGTATGTTTTCCCTTCATGCACGCTTCACAATTTCTATGTCTTCTGAATACTTCATTGGACAGTCCTCTGAATTTTGACTCCCTTGCTAGCTTGTTCATTGCTTTGAAGTTCAGGTGGCTGAGTCTCCTGTGCCACAACCATCATGTTTTGTCGTCTGACTTAGTCTGTGCAAGCAAGCAGGGTTCAGGTTCAGCGGTATTCCAATCTGCAACATAGATATTCTTCCTCCGCAACCCTGAGAACATGGTTTTCCTTGTTGATTTATCAAGAACATCACAGAACCCGCGTCAAAGATAACTTTATTAAGTTTATCACAGAATTAACTGACTAAAAGGAGATTATGTTGAATTACTTCAACATATGTTACTCTGGGAACTGTGGCAGTTCCAATTTTAAGTGTTCCATAGCCCCTTATGTATTCTTTGGAGTTGTCACCAAATTCAATTATATGTCCTTCTGGTTGTACGTAGTTGGTCAGTAGATTCTTTTGGTATTTCATATATCTGGAACATCCACTCTCCACTATCCAAGGATCCTTGTGCACCTGCAAAACGAAAGTAAATTCAGGTACTCTTGGGTTCATAGTAATATGACTAATATTGAGTTGGTTTCGTCCATCTCAGTTAACCGCATTGCTCTCCATCTGACTTTTTGGGTTCCCCCTAGATTGATATATGTATTCTAGGGCTTGAACCTTAGTTATCTGCTGATAGCTCGGTTGAGGTGCTTTGATTTTCTATTTGTTCTTTACCTGGGTTTGATAGCTTCAGCATATTGAGTTCCCCTATGGACAAACCGGTCAACCAGCTTCTCTGACCCTCTATGTGTTGAAGTTGATACCTCATTGTTGTATCCAAGTCCTCCCTTTGTGAAGGCTGGTCTCTGAAATCTTAATATCCCTTCAATATTTTATTTTTCACCAAGGTATTGTTTAGTCATCAAGGTTCTCCTAACCTCGTCACTTTTCCTCGGGGCTTCACAGTCTACTTTGACTTGTGAAAGCTTCTGATTCAGACTGGCAATTTCAGTATCTTTCTCCACAATGTCATTGGTCAGTACTGAGATCTGAGCTTCTTGTTGTTGACACTTAGTCAGCAGAGAATTATTCTCTTCCTTTTCTCTCAAAGAAAATCCTTCTAACTCAATAGAGACCTGAATTTTCAGGGAAAGTCTCTGATTTTCAGCTCTTAGGTGTTCCAGCTCCTGGAGTGTCTGACTGAACTGGGTGCTAAACTGAATATTCTCTTCTAGAAGTTCCTCATAGGCTAGAACCACATCTATGGGTTCTTCTGCAGCAGAGCATGTGTCGTGGGTGCGTGGTGAAGAGGAGTTGATATATAGAGTAGAATTTACCTCAACCTCTTCTCCAGCCATGAGATAGTGTTCAGATTCTTCAACTTTGATTTCCATGAATGCAGCTACATCTTCTGATGAGTCCATGAATGCATCCTCTTCACTTGAGCATTTGAATAGATATTCGGCAATGTAGGCCTGCCTTTTCTTGGCAAATCTCTTCTGGCCTGTCGTTCAACAGTTGAGAGCTTTGAAGTTTCGTACTGATGATGTCCAGTCTTTTTGCAGTTGTAACATTATGAAGTCATGCCTTCTCTTCTAGGTGTATTATTAGATGTTGGAATTTTGTATGTTGGAAGCAACGTTTTTGTTTGTATACAATGTGTGTGTTCTTTTCCACTATTTTATTCTTCTATTTGATTAATTATATTTACGCACATTGGTCCTTTATCTTGTATAAGAGTTAGATTGCGTAGTGTGTTGTAGATCACAGAAGACTGCACAATTGGTTGAATTAATAAGATATAAACAATTATCACAGCTAAAACAACTTAAGGATAAGTTGCCGGTATAAGTTGCACTTTAGATAAGAAGTGGCCTATCTTGGCTGCTTGTCTATACTCGTACACTGAATGTGGTGTATTGATGGATCACAGTAAGATGTGTTCTTCTAGCTAACCTTAGTGGAGAACCGAAGATCTCGGTCACTTAATTTGGTCTTAAGCTTGATAAGATTTCAGCTGAGTACATTTAGCTATCTATCACTTTAACTTACTGTGGTGAATATCATCGCGACTGGATCTACGTAACTTGGGTGATAGTAGGTCTTTGTATCTCAGGCTGGTTATCTGTATCTTCATCCGTATCCCTGTTAATTGGGTTGATAAGATCCCCTGAGGAACTCGTAAGGATTAACACACTAAACCCGCCGATTGATTAAGTTCAGGTGTATTAATAAGGTCGAGAGTTAAGATGTTAATTAATTTAAGCTGTCAATGAGCTTAATTAATTAACGAATATTTATTTAATAAATACGGAGATCAATTAAGTATAAAATACAAGCCCGTTCTCAAGTTGGGATAAAGGGGTAAGTCAGCACAGATTCTCTAGTGGAACGAATCTGTGTGTATTAATTAATTTTTCTCTTGGTTGGGCATAGATAATTAATTAATTTGAGACTCGGCTTTATTTCTTGAATTGGATCTGTGGTTTGGCCCAATTAGCTGCTTAGTATTAATTATACTCTCTTAGGAATTATTATTAATAGATTAATGTATTTATACATTATTTAATAATATGGAAATTATTTATCGGGAGTTAATTGGCTGACCCAATTAATTAATAAATAGGTGGGCCAATTATTATCAATTATATTATGGGCTGATATTATTTATTGGAAGCCCATTAGCAATATAATTACTAATGCGCCACAATTATTATTAAGAAAAAACACGTTCAGTAATGATTTTTTGGTCCAGAGATGAGTATCAGGTGTAAAGGGAGGGGAGGTGGGGAGTGAATACACTTGTGTCCAAGTTTTTGCTCAAACGTGAAGGTCAATATATTACTGAGTTTGCTACTAAACAAGTTTAGTTGCCAGTTAAGCCTTTTGATCCCGGGGCAGAGTGATTCAACGACTGACCCCTTTCTACTGACTGAGGTCACTACTAAGGAACTCAGTAGATGAATAAGTGCGGAATTGTGTAGGCCCGGTTTATGTTCGTCTCTTTGAAAAACTTTTTATACAAACCAAATCAGTTTTGGCTAGTGCAGTTTAACTGAAAGTATGATTAGCAAGCAGTTGACAACAGATGCAATAAAATAGTAAATGACACGAGCAATTTTTAACGTGGTTCGGATATGCAAGTTCCTACATCCGCGGCCCTGTTGAACAGGAGGTATTGCTGATTTATCTGAGCAAGCCTCAGCAAGGTTTCTATGTACTGGACAAAACCTTCTAAGTTTTAGTCCTTAGCGACTTAACAAATCAAACCGATGTTTGAAGGTTTTTCTCTCCAACTAGCAATGAGTTCTTACAAAAAGAACGTTTCACTAAAAGTGAACTCCTTCAAGTATCTAAGCGTATAATGTAACAAGGTTAGCTTAGAAAAGAGATCGGGGAACAACTCTAGAGTGAAGAACTACATGTATGCTTTAAATTTCTTGCTTATGTTCCTCGTTGGTTTGTGATGAATGTTCTTGAACTCTTCAAGATGATCTCTTTATATAGTCGTGACCCATGCATAGATCCGTTAGAGGGGACCATGGCACGTGTCACAAGGCTCCAGGAAAAATGGCCATATAATTTTAAATGTCGCCGTAGAGGATGGTTGGCTTTCTTTGCATGAGAGTAGCTTTGTGTCAGAGCATGTAAGCTTCCATTGCTTCTCACTGGTCGAGGTATGGTGGTAGGTGAGACTTGTCAAACATCAGTCTTCTAGCTGAGTTGACTTCCTCTAAACCTCGGACATAAGTGTTCCTCTGCTGACATCCGACGGATAAAGGTCAGGCTATTGATTTTCCTCGTACGGTATAGAACTGAGTTGTAGCTCATTCAGTAGATCAAGGCTGATCATACTGAGTCTTCTTCTGAGTTGGCTGAAGAGTGATCTTCTACTGAGTGCGTCCAGCTACTGACTCGAAGACAAACAACTAAGCTCTTCTATCTGAGTCGGCTAAAGCTGATCTTCTTTTGAGTGCTTCCAGGTACTGACAGAGCTCTACTGAACCAATGACATGGGATTCTGGAACCTTAACTTCTCTACTGAAGTTCAGTCCAACAATTTACCTCTTACAGGATTTAGACAAAATAATCTAGAGAGATCAAAGCAGGTCTAGCCTATTACATCATGTTGATTCATCACATACTCAGGGATTTTGGGATCTTCAATTCCTCTTTAAAACATGCAACAATCATTCAACATCAGAGGTACTGCATCATCTCCCTACAATTTCCCCCTAATCTACTAAACCAATCCTTAGAGATTCCTACAGTTTCCCCCTATAAGAACAATGAACCATGAATCATCTTCTGACTCATATCCCTACATGATTCATGTGATTCATTTACAAACGTGCGTTAGAACATGAGAGAACAGAAAAATAATTTCCTTAGATCTTTGTCCGCGCAAAGGAAGGGAAGGGTCGAGACACAGTCCAAAAGCTCCATACACAAGCAAGAATCAAAGGCTTTCCAAAGATGCAGGTATAATTCATCCTTTGAATCTATCATTAGGTGCAGTGGAAGTCGTCTCCGTGTTCCTGCATTTAGGTTGAGCGTTAGACTCTTCTTTCTCTTTGTAATTATATTTCTTAACATGAGAGGCCTTTGCAACTCTCTTCACCTTCCTAAGTTTGTCCTTCTTCTGGTACTTAACAGCAAGGAGGGTATAATGCACAACAAGGTTTTCAGTATTAGGATTTGACATTGAACTTGCTACTGCTTGACTTGCTGCTGATTGACTTGCGGCTGATGGACTTGCTGCTGATGCGTTGACTGTTGCTATATAAGTGTGATCCATTGGCATGTCAACAAGAACGCTCAGAATTTTTTTTGGAACAAAGTGCTCGAACTCTTCAGCTTTCAGTTTTGAAAGATATAATCAGGAATAACAGTGTTAAGATCTGATCTTCTTAAAAAAGTGGCAAAAGAATACCACTTAGGTCTAGATAAACCTCCTAGAATCTTTGTGTTCATCTCTTTCTTGGTGAACATATTTCCCACATCATTCATTATATTGATTTGATTCGTGAATGTAACGCTGAAATTGTCAATTGTTTCACCAGGCTGCATACATAATGCTTTTTAACATCTCAAGCTCTAGCTCCAGCTTGTTTTCTTTAATTTGTAGAATCCCCTACATCAGCACTGCTAAAGTATCCTAGAGTTCCTTAGAGATCTTGCAATCATGCACTCTTCCGAGATAGGAGTCACTGAGCGTTGTAAGTATGTCGTTTCAGAGTTCCTTAGAGATCTTGCAATCATGCATCCATTCTAGAAAAAATGCATTTACAAAAATCTGTTCCAGTTATGGTAGTGTGTATATTCAGGTTTTACTGAATTTTTTAAATCAGTTTATGCAGAATGAGCCATAAATAACACATGTAGTTTTTAAAGTGGTTTGGATACGCAAGATCCTACGCCCATTGTCCTGAATTACAAGGATGTCTTGAATTGCGTATACTGAGAAAGTCTCAGTCGATCTATTTGACTTGCTACTGATTGTCTTGTCGCTGATGGATTTGACATTGAACTTGCTACTGCTTGACTTGTTGCTGATTGACTTGATGTTGATCGACTTGCGCCTGATGCGTTGACTGTTGCTATATAAGCGTGATCCATTGGCATGTCAACAAGAACGCTCAGAATTTTTTTGGAAGAAAGTACTCGAACTCTTCAGCTTTCAATTTTGAAAAGATATAATCAGGAATAATAGTGTTAAGATCCGATCTTCTTAAAAAAGTGGCAAAAGAATACCACTTGGGTCTAGGTAAACCTCCTAGAATCTTTGTGTTCATCTCTTTTTGGTGAACATATTTCCCACATCATTCATTATATTGATTTGATTTGTGAATGTAACGGTGAAATTGTCAATTATTTCACCAGGTTGCATACATAATGCTTTTAACTTCTAAAGCTCTAGCTCCAGCTTGTTTTGTTTAATCTATAGAATCCCCTAGATCAGCACTGCTAAAGTATCCTAGAGTTCCTTAGAGATCTTTCAATCATGCACTCTTCCGAGATATGAGTCACTGAGCGTTGTCAGTATGTCGTTTCAGAGTTCCTTAGAGATCTTGCAATCATGCATCCATTCTAGAAAAAAACGCTTTTACTCAAATCTGTTCCAGTTATGGTAGTGCGTATATTCAGGTTTTACTAAATTTTTCAAATCAGTTTATGCAGAATGAGCAGTAAATAACACAAGTAGTTTTTAAAGGTGGTTTGGATACGCAAGATCCTACGCCCATTGTCCTGAATTACAAGGATGTCTTGAATTGGGTATACTGAGAAAGTCTCAGTCGATCTGTTTGACTTGCTACTGATTGTCTTGCTGCTGATGGATTTGACATTGAACTTGCTACTGCTTGACTTGTTGCTGATTGACTTGTTGCTGATCGACTTGCGCCTGATGTGCTGACTGTTGCTATATAAGCGTGATCCATTGGCATGTCAACAAGAACGCTCAGACATTTTTTTGGAAGAAAGTACTCGAACTCTTCAGCTTTCAGTTTTGAAAAGATATAATTAGGAATAACAGTGTTAAGATCCGATCTTCTTAAAAAAGTGGCAAAAGAATACCACTTAGGTCTAGATAAACCTCCTAGAATCTTTGTGTTCATCTCTTTTTGGTGAACATATTTCCCACATCATTCATTATATTGATTAGATTTGTGAATGTAACGCTGAAATTGTCAATTGTTTCACCAGGTTGCATACATAATGCTTTTAACTTCTAAAGCTCTAGCTCCAGCTTGTTTTCTTTAATCTGTAGAATCCCCTAGATCAGCACTGCTAAAGTATCCTAGAGTTCCTCAGAGATCTTGCAATCATGCACTCTTCCGAGATTTGAGTCACTGAGCGTTGTCAGTATGTCGTTTCAGAGTTCCTTAGAGATCTTGCAATCATGCATCCATTCTAGAAAAAACGCTTTTACTCAAATCTGTTCCAGTTATGGTAGTGCGTATATTCAGGTTTTATTGAATTTTTCAAATCAGTTTATGCAGAATGAGCAGTAAATAACTCAAGTAGTTTTTAAAGTGGTTTGGATATGCAAGATCTTACGCCCATTGTCCTGAATTACAAGGATGTCTTGAATTGGGTATAGTGAGAAAGTCTCAGTCGATCTGTTTGACTTGCTACTGATTGACTTGCTGCTGATGGATTTGACATTGAACTTGCTACTGCTTGACTTGCTGCTGATTGACTGGCTGCTGATCGACTTGCTCCTGATATGTTGACTTTTGCTATATAAGCGTGATCCATTGGCATGTCAACAAGAACGCTCAGACATTTTTTTGGACTCTTCAGCTTTCAGTTTTGAAAAGATATAATCAGGAATAACAGCGATCTTCTTTAAAAAATGGCAAAAGAATACCACTTAGGTCTAGATAAACCTCCTAGAATCTGTGTGTTCATCTCTTTCTTGGTGAACATATTTCCCACACCATTCATTATATTGATTTGATTTGTGAATGTAACGCTGAAATTGTCAATTGTTTCACCAGGCTGCATACATAATGCTTTTAACTTCTAAAGCTCTAGCTCCAGCTTGTTTTCTTTAATCTGTAGAATCCCCTAGATCAGCACTGCTAAAGTATCCTAGAGTTCCTTAGAGATCTTGCAATCATGCACTCTTCCTAGATATGAGTCGCTGAGCATTGTCAGTATGTCGTTTCAGAGTTCCTTAGAGATCTTGCAATCATGCATCCCCTCTAGAAAAAACGCTTTTACTCAAATTTGTTCCAGTTATGGTAGTGCGTATATTTAGGTTTTACATAATTTTTCAAATCAGTTTACGTAGAATGAGCAGTAAATAACACAAGTAATTTTTAAAATGGTTTGGATACGCAAGATCCTACGCCCACTGTCCTAAATTACATGGATGTCTTGAATTGCGTATACTGAGAAAGTCTCAGTCGATCTGTTCACTAGACAGATCTCTAGTTAGAATCCTAGCCACATCACAAGGGTTCAAAAATGAGGTTTGGGATTCTCCAACTAATGAAGGAGTTGTTAAAATAAGAATAATTCAAGTTATGAACTCCTTCGATTTTTGAAGCGTATGACCTAACAAGGTTAGATTGGAATAGAGAATGAGAACTAGATTACTCTAGAGTGAAGAACTATATAATGATTCTATCTATACAAAAGATTCTTCACTGGATTGGTTGTACAATTACTTGAGCTTTGAATCCTTGAATGCTTGATGTTCCTAGTTGTGTCTTTAATGCTTGAAAATCGATCTTTATTTATAGTCTTGACTCGTGGAGAGATCCGTTGGAGAGGACCTAACCATGACGCAAAAACGACTATCCCAAAATTTTGAATGTTACTGTAGAGATTTTCTTTTTCAGCTAGGAGCAGCTTTGTGTCAGGGTAGGTGCAGTACTGGCAGCTCCTTATTGGTCGAGGTAGACTGGTAGGTGAGGCTTTTTCAAACTTTTATGGAGTTGACTTCCTCTGATACCCTAGATACTTTACTGAGTGGTCCTCTACTGACATTCTTCTAAGAGATTCAATTTCTTCTTTACCAATGTTCAACACACATTCAGTAGGTTCTGAGCAACCCTTTTATGTCTTCAATACTGAGTCCACACAGCTAAGAATAATAAGCTAATGAGCATATCACCTATGAACTCTAGCTATCCTACTAGGTTCCTAACATGCTAAACTCAACTAAGCTATTACATTATAATGGTTCATCATTCAGCAAGGGGAATTTGGATCTTCAAATTTTATGCTGAATCATCACCCAATATAGCAAGATCAACACAATCAAGAGCAACTGCATTTGAAGCTTTGTATAGGACTATCTTATAAGGATCACCTTTGAAACTAGCACTAACCGTATTCTTCTACACGTATCGGCTCAAATCCTTTAAAGACACATGTGAATGCTTGAATCAACCCTTGTTTGAAACAATTGTATCCTACTGCAATAATTCTTGATAAGAAGAATGTCCATGTTTGTGGCAATTTCTCTATCAACATGCAAATCACTTCTCATCAATAAGCCCAAAAACCATGTCCGCTTTCAACCACAAAGAATTTATTATTAATAATAGGAATATACCTTTTGTTGGTCCCGAGAATAAACGTTCAGGTGTAGAGGGGGGGCGAATACACCTGAAGACTGATTTCTCAACTTTAAACGCGAACAGTCATTTTCAGGAGAGTGCCGTAGTGAACAAGTTCAGTAGACCAAATAAGCTGTTCTGGATCGCGTGGCAGAGTGACTGACTTCACTGAGGCCTGCTAGCTGACTAGAGTCAGAATTCAGTACCATTCAACTGAAGTTCAGTAGTGCGTAAATGTGTAGGCCCAAATTCAGTTGAGTTTAGAAAACGTTTTTAATAAAACAGTTTCAGTATGTTAGTGCAATCGATTAAGCTTGCTGAAACTCAGTTGAATGATTTTAGAAATATTTTTAGTATGAACAGTAATCAATGAAACTGTAAAAGGACACACAGAACACATGCGATTTTAAAGTGGTTCGGATCCAACAATCCTACATCCACTGTCCCAAAAGATAAGGAAGCTATTTATTATACTGAGGTAGTCTCAGTTGGTTTGTATGCTGGACAAACACTGGTCTTGAGATTTATATTGAGCAAGTCTCAGTTTACAAAGGATCAAACTAAAGCGTTTGACAAACTCTCCAACTATGAAGGAGTCCTTTACAATAAGGATCAGTTCAAATATGAACTCCTTCGTCTAAGCTATGGATATGATCAGCTGAGCTTAGATTAGAGGGATCGGGAATGAGAAGGTGGCTTCTAAAGCGACGAACGGTTAGGTAAAGACTTAGGTTCGTGTTCAGTCGCTTGGATACTAGAGGTTTTATAATTCTGGTTCAGCTTGGTTCCCTGTGAGCAGGTATGTTGTCTTTCGCCGGAGATTACTCTTCGAACTTCTTGCGGAAGACTTAGAACGTTTTGAGTTGCTCGTGAATGCTCGTGTGTTCTTAGATTTCTAGGTTCACTCGTGAGCTGGTTAACTTCAATTTGAATTGTATCCCTCTATTTATAAAGTAGAGGCAAGGATAGATCTGTTGGAGACGACGATCCTTGTGTCTCTCTCTTTTGGGTAGCTACCGTCTCTTTTAAAGTATGGTTGCAGTACCCTTTCCCTCCATTTCTGGAAAGTTGTTGACTTGCAGCTTTAATCAGAATATGACAGCTGGCCGCTCGTCATTGGTCGAGGTTAAGGAAAGTAGGTGAGACAGAACAGACTTCAAGGTAGATCTGAAGCTGACTTCTCTCTTCCTCGTATGACTCTGCTGATTTAGACTTGGTAAATCCTGACATTTTGGAGGACTGTTTAGCCGTTGCTGAGTCTGATTTAAATTCAGTAGCATGCTCCTGCTGAGTCGGCTCTACTAAAGATCAGCTCCGAGTTCAGTGAACTACTCCTGTTGAGTTCAGTTCCACTGACTCCTTTCAGTATACTGCTCCTGCTGAGTCCAGTATCACTGAGTCCTCTTCTTCTAGTACTAAGGTTAGTAATCTACTGAGCGCCTGAACCAAATGAAGAGTGTCTACTGAGTCTGAAACCTCAGAGACAGAACAACATATTACAACTGAATGGCTCATCAGTCAAAGTAGGGTTTTGGGATCTTCAAATCTTCAGCAAATATTCAGAGCACTGGGCTACTGAGTTATCTCTCAACTGATTGTGAGAAGACTGAATCATCTCCCAACACCTTTAGACCATTTTATTCCTGAGTGGTACCACTCGACCTTATTAACACACCTGAACTTAATCAACCGGCGGGATTTAGTGTGCTAATCCTTATGAGTTCCTCAGAGGATATTATCAACCCAATTAACAGGGATACGGTTGCAAGATACATACAACCAGCCTGAGCAACAAATAACTACTAACACCCAAGATACGTACATCCCGTCACAATGACGTTCACCATAATAGGTCAAAGTGCTAGCCAACCAAATGTACTCAGCTGAAGTCTTATTAAACTTAAAATCAGGTAAGTTATCGAGATCTTGGTTCTCCACTAAGGTCAGTCAGGAAAACACATCTCACTGTGATCTATCAATACCCCACCTTCATTGTACCAGTATAGACAAGTAGCCAAGATAAGCTACTTCTTATCTAAACTGCAGCTTAAACCGACAACTTATCCTTAAGTTGTCTTTGTTGTGATAACTGTTTATATCTTGTCAGTTAAACCAATTGTGTAGTTTTCTATGATACCCGACACACTACACAATCTAACTTTTATACAAGATAAATGACTACATGTGCATATATAGGAGAATAAAACAGTGGAAAGGAAAAACACATTGTATACAAGTAAAAAATTTGCTTCCAGTATATAAAATTCCAACAATAAGTACTAAAATTATATGAATATAACAAAATTTTAAACTTATATTCACGAAGTAAGTAGCTAATTTGTTCAAAAAACAATTATTTTCTTTTTTCTTTCCCTAAATTACTATGATTTTATATTTGCAGTACCTATGACCCGTGTCTCTCCTCGACACACCATTTTATAATTGAGTTTCAGTGTCGATAACCCTCAGTACACCCCAGACACATCATTGGTACACATGCACATCAATAAAAATAATTTTAATCCCATTTCCTTAGGCACTTGAGTTCCCAATTCTTAACAGACACTCAACAATAAGCATTTATCGGCACTCCATAGGTCTTTCATAGACTCTCTATATACACATATTTTTATGATTTGTGTAAAGCATAATTTTTTCGATAAAAAATAGTGCTTGCAGAGTGGCGATGAGTGCCTATTGTTGAGTGCCCGTTGAGAATTGAGAACTCGAAGGCCTAAGAAATGATATCAGCATCTTTTTTGTCGATGTGCATGTGTGTCGAGGGCCATCGACGTTGAAAGCTAATTTTCTAAAATATTGATTGTAGTCAGATTTTATTTTATTAATATTATTATTATTATTATGATTATTATTATTATTTTTCTGTAACATGTGTCTGTATGTCGGGGACAGTACCTATAGTGTGCCTAGGGGAGACACGGGCCATAAACACTGTTTTTATAAAGTCAGATTAATTCAGAAGAAAAGTATGAAAAATTTGGACAAATTAAATACTTTATGAATATAAATTTAAAATTTGACTGTTTCTTTAGTAATTGAGTGAATTGTCATTTTGGTGCCTAAACTTACAACTTTTTTTAGTTTTGGTGCCTATACTTTAAAAATTGCAAATATAGTTCCCAAACTTAAGAAATGATTGCGATTTTGGTGTCTTCTATTAATTTAATTATTAAATAATACCATAATGATTTTGAGAAGGGTAAAATCATAAAATACGTAATATTTCCATTAATTTTTTTTTTGATAATTTATTAGTAAATACAATTAGTGAATGAATACTCTTAAGAATTAAAAACTAAATATCGTTAAAATTTATGTAGTACAATTTTTTTTTTACCAAGATTTTTTTTTTTATGTATATGGTTCAATTTTCTATAAAGACATAGTTCTTAAAACTCATTTTAGTATTGTAATATTTGTGCAACATAAGAAAATATTATTTACATAAATTAAAATAAACTATTAAATTATTTTAATCGTTGAAAATAAAAACAAAAATTATTAAATCATTAAATATATTAACATTAACTATTAAACTATTATATAGTCTTAATAGTTTAAAATCATTATAATTATTAAAATTATATTATATTATAAAAAGATTATTTTCTAAAAAAATTATATGATCTTGCAATTTTATCCTTCTTTAAATCACCATTAATATTATTTATTCATTAAAATAATTAAAGATACCAAAATTGCAAGTATTTATAAGTTTATGAACCAAATTCACAGTTTTTAAAATAAAGACACCAAAACTCAAAAAGATTGAAAATTTAGACACCAAAATCACTACTCACTCATAGTAATTAAGTCTACTTTCATATATTAACACATATAAATACTCTTATGCGTTGATTCTAATTACGAATCAATGACGTGGCATGAAGTGATCGGTAGTTGCTCAAAAGCAGTCGAAACCACGCGGGAAGCACCGTCACGGCGGTCAAGTGTCCTCTGCGCTCACCTTTCTATTATTCCCAAAACCCAATAATATTATTTTATTTCATTTATTTAGGATTTTCCAGAAACTTAGGCGGTTGAAATTCGCATTTTTGGCTATTAGGTGATACGTATTTTTCTTTTCTTTCTCGATTAAACTGAATAAAGTATTTATTCGATTCAGTCAAGACAAGTGGGGTTAGGGGTGGGCAAACAATTCGGGTTTTCGCGCCCATATCCGTCCCTTTCGGGTATTTTCTGTTCAGGTCGGGAAAAATGGGTACGGGTACCCGTTACGCGGGTACCCGCAAAAAATCAAGCGGGTCGGGAACGGGAACGAGTTTTATTCTTAGATACCCGTTCCCGAACGGGTACCCACATTAATATACAATTTTTTTTACATGAGGTCCTCTTGCGTAGAGGTGGGCACGGGACGGCGCGGGTACCCGTTTGCATTTTTGTGCTAGCACTAGAGTGTGACTAAACAGTTTTCCACGGTAATTTTAATTATAAGAATCTATGGTTTCATAGTTGATAATTATATGGTCGGTTTTATAATTATAATTTATGGTGAAACACCATTGGAACATAGTTTATAAAATAGATTATTTACTCCTATAGTCCTATTTAGTGGTTTAAATATATTGGTATTTTTTAATTTTAATTTATATTTTTAAAATTTCATTTATTGATATTTTTTAATTTTTATTTATGAATTTAAATATATTATAAATAGGTAGTAATATTTGCGGATAAACCCGTACCCGTACCGTATCCGAGCGGGTACCCGCTCTATGCGGGAACAAAAATGAATATTAAAATCAATTACCCGCAGGCGCGGGTATCCGCAAACGAGTACCCGCAGCGCGGGTACCCGTCCCGCGCCCACCCCTAAGTGGGGCTGCCCCCAAAAACAAAGGGAAGAAAGAAATAGGAGGTGAGGAGCCTTTGGTTAGGGGTGTAAGGGGTTTCGCTCCAAACCACGAAACCGATTAAACCAAATCGAACAAAATCAAAAAATATAGTTCGATTCGGCTTCGCAGTTTGCTTCGGTTTATTTTTTTAGGAACCGTTTACATTCGGTTCGGTTCGCAGTTTCAAGTATTTTTGAACGGTTCAAATCAAATCAAACCAATATCTTATTTTTTATTTAATATTTATCTTTATTATATGAGAATGTTATTGAATTTAGATATTAGATTTAAGTTAATATCAATTAGAATCTATACAAAGGAAGAGAAATGAGTAATAACTCTATACTTATGAGTTTGAAACGAGTGACAACCTATAAACTACTCCCTCTGTCCCAAAATTCTTGTCTGCTATTCCATTTTGGGTTGTCCCAAAATTCTTGTCCACTTTCCTTTTTTAGTAAATTATTACACACAACTTTTTTGTGGGACCCACAACTTTATACCAATCTACACACAACTAACAACTCTCCTTAAAAACCGTGCAAAAAACAAATTGGACAAGAATTTAGGGACGGAGGGAGTATTATTTTTGCATTATTTAGGATTTAAAAAATAAATAAATAAATAAAAAGGTGAACCGGTAAACCAAACCGAACCAAACCATTTATAAACGGTTCGATTCAGTTCGATTTTGATATTTAAAAATATATCAAACCGAACCGAACTATATTATTTTTATGTGTTTAGTTCGGTTCCTAAAATGCATAAGAAATCGAACCGAACCAAACCGTTACACCCCCTACCTTTGGTGGAGATGCCCTTTCTCTCTCCTCTCATTTCTCTCTCTGCCATCTAGGTACCTTTGAATCCCCATTTCTTTGATCTGGTTCTGAATTATTTCCTTCATTTCATGTTGTTTTGCGGTAAAAAGTTGAATCTTTTTCTTTTTGTTTTCTGTATCTCAGTCAAAGTCTAGATTTGCTTAAATGATTTTAACACTTTCTTGTTGAGGCTTGAATGGGAAGAAAGGCGGAATTGATATTCTTGCGAGTCTTGGTTATGAATGCTGTATGACGTCTTGAGTGATGATGGTCATTAGTCTTTTGACCAGGGAAAGAGAAAATCCGAAAAAGTTATAAAAGAGAGAGAAAGATAGTGAGTGAGTGAGTGAGGAAGAACAAAAGATGCGCCCTTTGAAAGGTGCATTATTGCTTGAGAATGTCAATGGAAGTAGGATACTTTGAGGAAATCTTCATTTTTTTCTTTTTCCTTTTTCTCACACATCATGTGTAGTTATTTTATTTATTATTTATTTTTATTTAATATGCTTTCTTGAAAGGCTCTGATTGTGGAGATTCCTAAGAAATTAGAATCTTTTATCAATCAGCTTGTGAGATTTATCAGTTGCGCAATTCTGTTGGTCGAAGTAGAATAGGGTTTCCAAAATGCCTATGTTTCAGCCTTGTAGGAGAGATGGCATTCTTGGCCTTGAGGGTGGTGGAGATTGGCGTGTTTTAGATGTAGAATCAGCCGTCAAAGATGGGGCTCTGGGTGGCGGCGGGGGATGCGGAGGTGTGATTGGGGAGAAGTTGGATCTGAAGAAGATGATTGAAGAGCTAAATTTATGTGAAGTCCCATCAGTGTTCATTTGCCCCATTTCGCTTGAGCCAATGCAGGATCCCGTCACCCTTT
The DNA here is from genome assembly GCA_028984105.1 of Lavandula angustifolia. Lineage (NCBI taxonomy): Eukaryota > Viridiplantae > Streptophyta > Magnoliopsida > Lamiales > Lamiaceae > Lavandula > Lavandula angustifolia. The sequence continues at coordinate 2,472,805 of CM054821.1, forward strand.
GCACAGGCCAAACCTACGAGAGGTCCAACATTCTCAAATGGTTTAGTACTGGGCATTACACTTGCCCTACTACAATGCAGGAGCTGTGGGATGATACCATTACCCCCAACACGACGCTGCATCATTTAACCCACACGTGGTTCTCTCAGAAGTATGTTCAGATGAAGAAGCGGTCTGAGGATGCTCAGGGAAGGGCATCCGAGCTGCTTTGCAATCTTAAGAAGGTTAAGGGCCAGGTAAGAATCCAAACGCTAAGGGAGCTGCAAAGGGTTGTGGCAAACCATTCCATTGCTCGGAAGACTGTCGTGGATGAAGGTGGTGTGGTGCTTGTTTCATCACTACTTGGCCCTTTTACCTCTTATGCTGTAGGGTCCGAAGTCGTGGCTATTCTTGTGAATCTGAGTCTCAGTTCCGAATCTAAGATGAGTTTTCTGATGCAGCTTGCAAAGGTATCATCAGTTTTGGATGTTTTGAACGAGGGCTCAATTGAGACAAAGATCAATTGTGTTAGGTTGATTGGGATGCTGATGGAGGAAAAGGATTTTCGGGCAGAGCTTGTCTCGAGCCATAGCTTGTTGGTTGCATTGATGAGGCTGTTGAAGGATAAGAGGCACCCTGCCGGGCATTTGCCCGCGCTCACCCTTCTGAAATCAATTTCTATTCTTAAAGAGGTTCGGTGTTTGATTGTCAGCATTGGAGCAGTACCTCAGTTGTTAGGGTTGATGCCGGTTTTGAATCCTCAGTGTGTGGAGATAGCATTGTTCATACTGGATGTGGTATCCTCTGTTCCTGAAGGGAAACAAGCTTTGAAGGATTGCTCAAACACAATTCCGACTATGGTTAAACTACTCATGAGAATCACAGAATGCTGCACGGAGTATGCCCTCTCGATCTTGTGGTGTGTATGCAAGCTCTCGCCTGAAGAATGCTCGTTGATAGCTGTGGATGCCGGTCTTGCAGTCAAGCTTCTTCTTGTCATCCAGAGTGTGTGCAGTCCCGCTCTTAAGCAACGAGCGGCTGAGCTCTTGAAGCTTTGCAGTCTCAACTATTCAGACACCATCTTCATCTCTAAGTGCAAATTGACCAGAACGATTCAATGAATACAGAAAAAGGTCAACTATCTGTGCACAGCCCCTCCATGGAGATCATAATTTGAACTGAAAGAGGGTACAACCAAGAGGCAGCTGCTCGACCAAGGGATCGAGGAGAGACTTAGTTTCGTCTCCATAATAATGTCATTCTGTAAAAATACAAAAAGAAAATGGCACAAATGGCTTCAAGGTGCAATGTTATCTTGATATGGTTCATTGGTGGAGCTTGCAGATTATGCAATTGTAGCTTCTCAGCAGTTTTCCCATTCTCAGGGATTTAAGATCCTCCAATTTTTCCTTGTTCGACATTGTGAAAATTTTAGAATTTAGCACTTGAGAACATCCAAAAAGAATTATTCTGGTTATAGAACATTCGTTTCCCCAAGCCACTCTTCTGTTGCTATAGAATATTCAATATCTTGCAATCCGGATCTTTTGACCCATTTACGGTGGACCACTCAGTGGCCCACCAATCACGCGCTGCCACGCGTGCATTGGTGGGCCACTGAGTGGTCCACCGCAAATGGGCCAGATGATCTTTTGCCCTCAATTTGCCTCAAGACTCTTCCCAAAGCCGAATAAAAAATTCTAATTTAGTTAGCCAAACCGAATTGACAGTCCCAGACCGCCCCACCATTAACTTCGCCAAGTTTAAAAATAAAACATGAAACATTCCAAAACATTCTAAAGGATGTTATTTTCTACCCGTACTTAATGATAATCTAAGGTTCGTAAATTGCATGAAAAATAATAGGGGTGTTTTCTCTTTTATACCCATCTACACTCAGGTGAAAAACAATTTTACCCAAACTTTTGCCACTTGAGGTGGTCTTAAGATGCAATTGGTTCCAACTGCAATCGAGTCACCCAAAGATACACACACACACACACACACACACATATATATATATATATATACAGAGATACTAGTGTTTGCATACGCAACATGATCCAATTTGCTAATTTTGACTTAATTTGAGCCAGGTTTGACCCAGTTCAGAAATTAAAAAAAAAACTTAAATTATACTCCTCTCTCGTATTGAGTCGATGTTCTGAGTTGTTTTAGTTTCCATTGAAGTTTAATTTGATTTTTGTTTGGAGTATTGAGATACTTGCGTTTCCTATGACTTACTGGTTAGCTAATTTATTGAAGTGTCATTTCTTGTAACATAAAGTGTCATTTGTTGTGAATGATTGTGTCATTTGTTTAAAATAACTCATTATTATAAAATTGACACTTTTATTCAAAACAATTGATTTTTTTCGTATAAATGACACATTTTTTTTTATTGCAAGGCACTTTGAGTAACATTTCTGTTTATTATGGTGATCATATTTTGTCGACTAAATCATTGAACGGTGGTTTCATATGTTTAGTAGATTAAAGTGACACGTTCCTTAGTTATAATGGACACTTTGACACTTTACTTCAATGTGATTGACATTCTGAGATAAATTAATGACACTTTTGTTCGTTGCAATTGACACATTATGAGAATGTGACACTCTCCTTTGAGACAATTGACACTTTTGTTTATTACAATTGACACTTTGGGTAACATTTTGGGTTATTATGATGCTTAATATTTTGTTGACTAAATTATTGAACAGGTGGTTTCGTATAATTATTGTAATAAAGGGACACATTCCTTAATTATATTTGGCACTTTAATTCACTGTGATTGATACTCTGAGATAAATGACACTTTTGTTCGTTGCAATTGACACATTATGAGAATGTGATACTCTCCTTCGAGACAATTACGATTGACAATTTGTGTATTATTTTCTGGTTATTATAATGCTTCATATTTTGTTGACTAAATTATTAAACGGGTGGTTTCATGTGATTATTGGAATAAAGTGGCATGTTCCTTATTTATAATTGACACTTTACTTCATTGTGATTGACACTCTGAGACAAATAACTCTTTTATTCATTGCAATTGACATATAATGAGAATGTAGTACTCTCCTTCGAAATAATTGACACTGTTGGTCCGGAGACGAGTATCAGGTGTGTGGGGGGGGGGTTGAATACACCTGATTGCAAGTTTTTCCTCCAACGCGAAGGTCAGCTAAATACTGAGTTTTGTTAATAAACGGGTTCAGTGCCAGATAAGCCTTCTGATCGCGGGGCAGAGTGTTTCAGCAACTGAGTTCTTTCTACTGACTGAGGTCAGTACTGAGAAGTTCAACCGCAGAATATTGTGCGGATAAGTGTGGGTCCCAGTTTCACTTCGTCTCTTTGAAAACGTTTTATGCAAACCAAAACAGTTTTGGCTGGTGCAGTTTTCAAGTCTGTTTCATTAAAAGTATAATTTTGCATACAATTTAAACACAAATGCAATAAAACAGTAAATGTTGGTCCCGAGGTAAACGTTCAGCTGTAGAGGGGGGGAGGGGGGGTGAATACATCTGAAAACTTTTTCTCAACTTAGAACGCGAACAGTCCAATTCAGGAGATTATCTACTGAATAAATTCAGTAGACCAGGCAAGTTGTTCTGGATCACGTGGATAGAGTGACTGACTATACTGAGGCCTGCTAGCTGACTGATGTCAGAATTTAGTACCGTTTAGTAAGAGTTCAATAGCGTGCGGAATAGTGTAGGCCCAATTCCGTTGAGTTGAAAATGTTTTTATTAAAACTGTTTCAGTAGATTAGTGCAGACAGTTAAGCTTTTCTGAAACTCTGTTGTATGATTTTGTAAATGGTTTCAGTATGAACAGTAAATCAATGCAACACTAAATGAACACAGCGATTTTTAAGTGGTTCGGATATCAACGATCCTACGTCCACTGTCCCGAAATGATCAGGAGACTATTTTATTATACTGAGTTAGTCTCAGTTGGTTTGTGCACTGGACAAACACGGCCTTGAAGATCATACTAAGCAAGTCCTAGTTTACAAGGTTCAAACAAGAATGTTTGAAGAATTCTCCAACAGTGAAGGAGTTCTTTTCAATAAGAACAGTCCAAGATATGAACTCCTTCGGTTCTTAGCTATAGATATTTCAGTGGAGCTTAGGTTAGAGGGAAAGGGAATAAGAAGAGGCTTCTAGAGTGATGAACAATGAGGAATAATCTCTCTGGGTTCGTGTTCTATCACTTGAATGCTAGAGGCTTTGATTCTATTAAGCTTGGTTCCCTAGAGCAAAGTAGTTGCCTTTCACTTTGAGTATTTTTCTCTAAAGTTCTTGCGGAAAGCTTGTATCTTGTTCGTTCGATGCTCGGTTGTGTTCTCGTATATTCTTCGATTTGATTTTCCCTCTATTTATAGAGGTGAGCTATGGATAGATCCGTTGGAGACGAACTGTCCACGTGTCACTCTCTATGGGTAGCTAACGACTGTTTTAGAAATCGTGCAGAGTCTTTTCCTCTATTTCAGGAAAGTAGTTGACTTGCGCTTTTTACCAGAACTTTGAAAGTTGGCTGCTTGTCATTGGTCGAGGCGTAGAAAGTTGTTGAGACATTCAAACTTCAAAGCAGATACTAAAGATGACTTCTCTAATGTGTACAACCTCAAACAACTCTACTGATTTAACATAGAAAATCATCTGACAATCATGGGGACTGTCAGGCCGTTGCTGAGTCTGACCGGGGGTTCAGTAGTATACTACTTCTGAATCCAACTCTACTCAAGGTCGACTTTGAGTCTAGTGAACTATTCCTGTTGAGTCTAGTTCTACAGACTCTTTCAGTATGTTGCTCCTGCTGAGTCCAACACTACTGAATCTGAACACCTCTCAGTATGCTGCTCCTGCTGAATCCAGTACAACTGAGTCTTCACTCCATGGTACTGAGGCGGATAATCTGCTGAGGGTTGAGCAAACATAACTCATGGGCTTGGACCATGCTGAAGGAAAGTCTACTGAGTCTGAAACTCTCAGAGACCAAGGCGTTACTGTTACAAAGAAATGGTTCATCTATCAAATTAGGGTTTTGGGATCAGCCAAATCTTCTAAACAATCTACTTCTGAACCATCTCCCAATAGTAAATGACACAAGCGATTTTTAACATGGTTCGGATACGCAGGATCTTACGTCCACGGTCCTGTTGAACAAGAGGTCTTGTTGATTTATCTGAGCAAGCCTCAGCATGGTTTCTGTGTATTGGACCTAACCTTCTAAGTTATAGTCCTTAACGACTTTACAGATTGAAAGATTTTTTCCAACAATGAAGGAGTTGTTACAATAAGAACCTTTCACTAAAACTGAACTCCTTCGAAGGTTCTAAGCTTAAGATATTGCAATGAATGCTTAGATAGAGAAGGGGAACTAGATATTCTCTAGAGAGAAGAACTAAACAAAAATGATCTTCAAAGAGAAAGTTCTTCGTTGTGTTTGGCTTTGAGTTCGCTAGAGATGTTCGCTTGAAAGCTTGTGTTCCCTTGTTGTTCGTTCGTTCGTTCATTGTCTCTGCTTGGAGACTCTTCTCTATTTATAGTTGTGACCCAGGCATAGATCCGTTGGAGAGGACGATGCCACGTGTCACAAAAATCCAAGGAAAATGACCATATATTTTCAAAATTTCATCGCAGAGTGGTTGGCGTTCTATGCATGAAAGCAGCTTTTGTGTTAGAGCAGGTAAGCTTTGCTTGCTTCTCATTGGTCGAGGTATGCGGCGGTAGGTGAGACTTGTCAGAAATCAGTCTTCTACCTGAGTTGACTCTCTGAACCTCAGATACTAAATATTCTCTGAACCTCGGATACTAAATGTTCTCTGCTGACATCCGACTGATAAAGGTCAGGCAGTCGATTTTCGTTGTACGGTCTGCAACTGAGTCGCAGCCTATCAATAGATCAAAGCTGATTGTACTGAATCTTCTTCTGAGTCGGCTGAAGATGATCTTCTATTGAATAATGTCAGCTACTAACTCGAAGACAATCAACTGAGCTCTTCACTCAATTAGTAGATAAAGGGTGATCATACTGGGTCTTCTTCCTGAGTCTACTGAAGAAAAACTTATGCTGAGTGTTGTCAGCTACTAACTCTGAAGACTACTGAGCTCTACTGAACCGATGACTTGGGGTTCTAGAAAATTAACTTCTTTACTGAAGTTTATTCCAACAACATATCCCTTACAAGACTTAGACTAATCTATGACAATCAAAGCAAGTCTAGCGTATTACATCATAACGGTTCAACACGTACAGGGGTCAGGACATGGGTTTTGAGATCTTCAATTCTTCATAACAATACAGTTCAGTATCCCTACAATATCCCCAAAACTATACAATATAGTGTCCCTACAATTCTCATAAATTACTGACTAAAAGTACAAATATATCTACTGAGTCAAGTTCTAGCAATGGTCTACTTAACCACTAACTCATATCCCTATAATTTCCCCATAATTGATGATACCAAAACCACTAAGCATTGAACTACTAACCCAAAAACTCAGTTATTAACAACTGAAAGAATTAAGCACAAGTTAACAACAACTAAGAAAGGCACATCATAAGAAATCATGATAGTGAGTGTGTGTTGATCACTTCAGTGATCAGTCAGTGTTAAATTAAATAACATAGTCATAAGACAATGAGTGGTTGTCAGGTCAAGTGAAATACTGATTTAATAGATGTATAAGGTTTGTGGTTGCAGATGATCTCTTTTCCTTAGGACCGACCCTGTTTGTCCTACTTCCATAATGTAAATTAAGGTTATCAACATAAACACATATGTATAAGATATAATATACATTCAGTTACAAAATATAATAATATTTTTAAAAAGTATTACTATTTCGACTTCAGAATATCACGATTATCAACTGTTTATATATATAAACTGTATGTACTAAATCTAAAACAATAATTTATATACCAAACGAAGACGCGTAAAACAGTTAGCAATTAATTAGGGTCGAGGCGAATGCCTCCAAGAACCAAGCTGCCTTTCCACCAATCACTTCTCACCTCAAACATCCCAACTCCCATGTTGCGCATAAATTGGGAGACTGAAATTATATTTGTGTAGATGTACATATATAATAATAATAATAATAATAATAATAATAATAATAATAATAATAATAATAATAATAATAATAATAATAATGTTAAAACAGAAAATGGAAAAAGTGGTTTTGTTTAAAGCTCGATTACCATGCGTAGTAGTGAAGCAATGCCCTTTAAAGATTCGGATCTATCTAGACGATATATGAAGAAATTACTTTATAAAGAGGTTGAAAACGTAATATCTTTAGTTTTATTTATTAAGCTATACATATCCTTTTGTGGTTGAAAACGATTAATATTTGAAAATCGATGATGTTATCAACTCCTGTATTCGAGTCGTAGCATAAATTCTTAACAAATCTCAAAGTAAAGTAGGATTCTATATTCAAGAATTAATTCCTGCCCTATCTCTCAATTCTTCTCTCATTTTGTTGTCTAGTTTAACCACTTTATTTGATTTTATGAGGATGAATTCACTTGCCCAATAAATTTTTGTTCAATTGGTGTTCGAAACAATGTAGTTTTGAATTGAAAAACTACAAATTGAAAGAATAAGATTGAAAAAATAATTTATTAAATAATTAAAGAGTGCATTTTTTAATACAAAACTACGTCGTTTTGAATCAGATACCAATTCGACACGGATTTGTTGGACATGTGATCTCATCTCGATTTTATGTGATAAAAAGGTATATAAATTCAAATATTAGTTCGAGAAAGGGCTACTTCGAAAGATCGAATTATTAGTTCCATACCTTTTTAGCTATTAAAACTCAATATATAACTATTTAATTAAGGAGCAATCGAGAGATCAATTATTATTATAGAACTATTAAAACTCTTCTTAATGATTCTCAGCATTAAGAATAAAATCCTAATAAGCCATGAAAAAGTGCAGTAAAGTAGGTATCACAAACTTTTTGTCTTACACAGATATGATAGTCTAATTAATAATTTTTTTCTTGTATAAAAGCATAGTGAATCTTGAGGCCTCCCTTCCACTTTCCACGCCAAACTTCATACAAACCAAAATAAACTTTAGAGTTTTCATCTTCATCATCCGTTCTTTCATTGCCAAGCTTCGGCACCATTGCCTTAATATCTACTTCCACTTTTGGACTCTCCAAAATTAACTTCCTGCTTTTGAATCTGCTCCCTTTCCCTCTCTTAACCAAAATGTGAACCGGAGAGCCGCTCCACCCGAACGCATCGGGTGTCAACGATATGTTGAATCCTACTTCATACTCCTTCTTGGGTTCGGTTTTGCTGATACAACCCGTGACTTCCAACCATGAGACCTGGTACAGCTCCGCAGGCCTACATCGAAGTTCAACATTAGTTAACATGACATGACCTAGGGCTTTCGGCCCATGCACCTCCTAAATTATATATTTTCTTTATACATTTTGAGAATCTTCTAGCTTGCCTCCTCTAAAGTTTCATATTCTCACTCCCATAAATTTCACCAGCCCCCTTCTCCAATTCTAAAATTGGCTAAACATTCGAAGCCAAGATCTTTCCGAAAGCCAAATGTTCTAATTCAACTTGAATGAGCAACTTATGCTATCTATTCAATAAAAATAATAATAATTTACATGTGACAGACCATGTTTCCGACATGAGTTGGACATGGGTAGAGTTTCTTAAGTAATAAAAGGCAACAAATTGAAGTCCAAAATTAGTTAGGTACGGTTTGGTTTGAAAAAGAAAAGTATGCGTTAAGAAAAATATGGATTCACCGGCCATCATCCGGTACGTTCCAGTATCGGCTGTCGTTGCCCCAAATGATGCTAAGATCCACCGGTTTGATTTCCATCCGCTTATGCTCCTCTGTTAACTGTACAAATACAGTAGATTTAAATATATAAAAATATTGGCCAAATATGAATTTGAAGGGAATTAATAGGTAATTTTGTGACAGATTACCTTGAGTTCTACTGACGACTGTTTTGCCTCGTGGTGAGGAAGAGTACCAGACATTTCGATCGAGATAGAGAGAGAGAGAGAGACAGAGAGAGAGAATTAATTAAGAGAGTTAGATGAATGTATTGTAGGGATTTAATTTATAGTTGTGCGAAGTCACGGTGGATACACACATATGGATATATAGAGGAAATTTATTGTTTGTCCGCGTCGCGTAAGAATATTATTGATTATGGCTTAAGTTGGCCAAAAGTAACAAAAAGTGTTGGGAATATGGGAAAAAGAATGTTGATAACGCCATGTGGTGTGGATATCAATTTTCCTATGAATAAAATGCGGTTAAGGTTTAATTGATTTTGGTAACATGATTCAATTATTCAATTTTGATTCAGTTTAATCCGCGTTTGACCTGCTGACTCAACATGACGTCATTGTTCCAATTTATTTATATTTTTCTTTTTTGAAAAAAAAAATCTTTTTTTCCCTTATTGTAAGGACGAGCGTGTTACTCTTTGTGAATAAAAGTATCATTTGTTCTAAACAAAAAAAATATATTCTTATTTTTTTTTTTTGATAAGGGAAGGAGTGTCATTTGTAATGAATAAATTGTGAGTCTTCTAAAGCAATTTTCATTCAATCAATTGAACGAATTGCTGGTCTGAAAGGGCTGAATTGTGCGGCGGTGTTTTCGCCGGCGGAGACGCGATTTCATGCTGGATAATTGCAGTGATGACGTCAATTTTGTCGGCCAATTGGCACGGCCCAAACGCCTGGTTGACGTCTGGAGGGAAGAGAGAGGTGGAGGACAGCCGGAAATTGCATGACGGCGCGCTCTGCTGCTTGTAGGGTGGGAATGCTCCTCTAGGCAGTCAGGTGACTAAGACTGAGGTGGCAACAGGCTGCCATCTGCGGCGCCGGCACGACAGCGGCGCTGCTGCATTTTCTGCGCGGGAGAGATAGGGCTGACGTCAGCCCTTGTTGATGTGGCTGGCAGATGCTGATTCTGCAGCTGACGTGTTACAACCTCTACGATACAACTCCTGTGTTCATTTTTCGGTTCGAGATTACGAAGAGCTGTATATGTTCGCGCTATGTAAAAGAAAGAATTTTAATTTTTATCTGTGTTCTTAAACCTGATAACGACATTTGAATTTCTATTTTTGTATCTATTTATTACTCCCTCCGTTCCATTTCATTAGTCCACTTTCTTTTCGGCACAGAGATTAAGAAAATTGTTTGTTGTTTGTAAAATAGATAAAGTAGTGGGTCCACTTGAATATATTAGAGTATTATTTTAAGTTAAAAAGGATAAGTGGACTAATAGAGTGGAACGACCCAAAAAGGAAAAATGGACTAATGGAGTGAAACAGAGGGAGTATTATGCTTTAGCATGCAATTTTGTGTTTAATTGCGCTTATAAAAGCATGAAAATAAGATTTTATTCGCTTTTAAAGCATGTTTAATGTTTTGCGAGCACATTTTTATTTTGTGCGTTTAAAAATTGCATGCTTTAGGATTTATGTGGTTTTAGCATGAATGAAGAATCAAAGCGATTTGTTGAAGAAAAAGACGAGTGGCTCTTTAATAAATAAAATATTTAATTGGACTCTTTTAAATTGTAAATAAAATATTTTATCAGACCTCCATTTAATTGGACCCTACACAAAAGTGGAACAAATTATATAGGTAAACGTCCACCTGAGTGACTTGCTTATATTTTTTAAACCACGAGTTTTGTGAGATGAGTCTTCTAAAATATTGAATTAATATTGAGTAGTGGGAGCGAATGCGTAAATGTCCACCTGCGTGGCTTACGTGCCTAGTAAACACAAGTACTCTAGCAAATAATATTTAAATAGGATGGTCAATTAAATCAAATTGAATACGATACGGTTCTCGTAAGTATGCCCATTTCGAGAATTTGATGTTAATTCAGTCAAATTAATGGTCAAAGATGTCATCGCGGGTACAACTTTATGAGAAGTCCTTTCCCTCGTTTTAATTCCACAATAGTGACATGGTCCAGATTAATCTGATTATTAATTCCTTGCGTCTTAAGAACCTAGACGAGGATTGAAATTAAAGAGCTAGGTATACAGCTTGGTCTAGGGGTACGAAATGTCCACCTGAGTGACTTGCGAGTGTGATCCTTAGGGCTATTCGAGTATTTAACATCAGATTTATCAAAAGGTTACAATCATGGTTAATTACAAATCATGTGCGAATATAGATTTCTAATATGCAATTTTATTTAATTTTTTAGCTATGTCTATTCCATCTAATGTTTCCGATTTTACCAACTGATCCATAACGTGTCCAACTAACTTCAAAGAGTGGAAGACAAATCTTACATTTCCAATAAATGCTCTGACAAGGTCCTATAAGAACTTCCGTTTAAGGACCGCTATGTCTTAGATAGAGATTACTCTGAGTAAGTTACTTAATTATTTGGTAGCAGTCAAAGAGATTATAGGAAAGGGTAAGGGTGCATAAGTCTTGAACATTACTAGTAGCTCAAGAAATCATCTGAAAGGACGAAACCAGAAAAAGAGAAGAAACGGTGATAATTCAAGAAGAGCACTGGGAGTAAGATGATGGTCCTTACCGTAGACATGAGAATGCTAAAGGAGAAAGGAATGTTCTTCAAGTGTGGTAAGAAATGACACTGGAAGTATAATTATCCAAATGTCAAGGCAAAACAGAAAGAGACGTGTGTGGCTCTTGTAACTTAGACTGAATAAGTTTCCTCTTCTACCCACGAATGGGTAGTGAATTCGGGGGCAACTGATCATGTTTGTTACACCTTGCAAGTTTCATGTAGAAAAGACAATTGAGCAATGACGAGGTGGTAGTCTCCATGGGCAATAGATTGAGAGTTCTTGCAATTGTCATTGGAGATTTACATCTATCTTTTGATATTTCTGTTTTAGAACTTAAAGATGTTTTATATGTGCTTGAGGTTAGGCGAAACGTCATTTTTGTTTCAAAACTCTACACCATGGATGGTTATAAATCAAGTTTTGATAGTAATGTTTCTATCATGAAAGACGGTGATTTTATCTATGGTGGGCCACTAAGGGGATCTTTATATACTATTACTTGCAAACTGCGTAAATTATGTTAACGTTGCTTCCTCACCATGAAATTCTAAGAAGAAAAAAGATTCTTCTAAAGAAATCCAAACTTATCTATGACACTTAAGACTAGGTCACATCAATCTAAAAAGGAATGGTGTGTCAGAGAGAAGGAACGAAGCTCTCTTTGAGATGGTTCAATCGATGATGAGCTATGCAACTTACCCAGTTTCCTTTTGGGGATATAGAGACTGCAGCATACTTGCTGAACAGGGTTCCTTCCAAGTCGATACAAAAGACCCCTTTTGAGTTGTGGAGCGGGCATAAGTGTAGTTTGCCCTACTTAAGGATTTGAGTATGTCTTGCTTATGTGCTAAATAACCAGGCCGACAAGTTAGAGTCACGTTCAGAAGTGATGTTGTTCATAGGTTATCTGAAGGAAAAAAAGGGTGGATACTTTATGATCCTAAAGCACAAAAGATCGTTGTTAGCACCAAGTCTAGGTTCTTAGAAGAGGATTACATTAGTAACCACAAGTCTCGAGTTGACATCATCCTTGAGGAATTACAAGGTGGTTGAGTTCCACTCGAACAACCAGTTGTGCAAGATAGTACTCCACGAGTAACTGCACGACCTGTTAATACAACGTCTGACACTGTTCGACGTAGTGGAGGGTAATATTTATTCCTGATCGGTATATGATCATCTCCCGGTAGACGAACAAGAGGAATAAATGGGTTTACAAGAAAAAACACGCGATAAATATTCAGAATTAAGTTATATTGATCGAAGAAATTGCGTTTTTAAAAAATTCATACCAATTTATTGAATCATTTATTTTTTTATGTACAAGGTTACTAGATGGTACTAACCGTTTGGTTAATATATCAAAATATATACTAAAAGGAATTCCTAGAAATCCAACAAAAAAAATAAATAGGACTAATATAAGTAAAGAATAACATTATATTGTCCGATTCATAAGGATAGAGAAAGTCGTTTTGATTATCAAAACAAGGAGTATTGATAAAAAGTGGCTCCCTCCTTTTTTTTCTTACATTCCATTGAATTCAATATGTGTTTTTCGAAAGAAAAAAAAGAACTTTCATTATTATTCATTCTTAATAAACTAAAATTCTTGTTAATACTTTTCGACCGCTTACCCCATAGAGATATGGAACAAAAAGAAGTGTTTTGACTGTCCCTGTAATTTTGAAAATGAACATTTGAATGACCTTCAAAAGAAAGCAAATAAATACGAAACATGTAAAATGCAGTTAATCCTGCAGTAGTCCAAACTATTAATGCGGAAATTGGTGAATACAACAAACTAAGAGTAAGAATTTCACCTTTTGACCAACAACAAGCAAGAGGTGGAATACCACAAAGAGAAAGTGCACCTAATAAAAAGGAGGTTTTGGTAATCGGTACATGTTTTGTTAAATCGCCCATAAGAACAATATTTTGACTTTTATCTCGAGAATAACCACAAAAAATTTCCATTGAACGAATAATGGACCTAGACCCTTAAAATAATAATGCTTTTGAATGCATGAGCAATCAAATGAAATAAAGCATTTCGATAAGATCCCATTACTAGATATAACATCATATAACCTGATTGAGATAATGTCGAATATGCTAAACCTCTTTTAATGTCTTTTTGAGCAATAACTAAAGTAGCTCCTAATAATACTGTTATTGTGCCTATAAACGAGATTAAATTCATTATATGGGGTATAACCATGAAAATGGGGAAAAGACGAGCTACAAGAAAAATCCCCGCTGCTATCCTATTAGTAGTGTGTAAAAGACCCAAAATAGGAGTAGGTCCGTCCATAGCATCGGGTAACCACACATGAAGAGGAAATGTGCAGATTTAGCAACTGCACAGGCAAACAATAAAGCCGCACACAAAGTAACAAAGGAAAAGTTGACTTCATTATTATAAATCAAGTTATTGAGTATTTCGAATAAATCTTGAAATTCAAAACTGCTTGTTATCCAATAAAACCATAAAATTCCTAATAATAAACTAAAATCCCCTACACGATTAGCTACAAATGCTTTTTGACAAGCATTTGCCGTAGGAGGTGGTGTAAACCAAAACCTAATTGGCTTCTTTATCACGGCTCCAGTAGGTGCAATCTTCGTAACCCTACTGTTCTTCTTGAAGTTCCCACCATTGTAGGCCTTTTTCTGGTTTCCTCATTTCGGAGGATTCCTAGAACTATTAGCAGTATTCAAGATTGAGCTCACTTGCCTTATCCCATTATCCCCTCTGCAACGGCTAACTCATTTGACAACTTATTAAGAGTGTAGTTTTTCTTGAACATCACAGCATTGAGGCGGAAGTTCTCATAGGACTTCGATAGTGAATGCAATACTATGCCAAGACTTAGACTATCATCCATCATAGTGAGCCGATCTAGCAGATCTATCATTTGCAAAACATGAACCTGCACATATGCACCTTCTGCTATATGGCAATTCATCACCTCTTTCAAGAGGTGTTAATGAATGGTCTTGTCTGTCACTATGAATGTCTCACAGACAGACGCCTGTACAGTCCCTACATGAGGCATGCTATCATGCTACTCAACTAGAAGGTCAGACTTAGTGGACAAAAGGTGGAGATACCCTAATAGAATTTGTCCACTTCTCATATGTTGTCCTCTGCATAGGAGTACACTCATCATCTACAATGTTAGACTCAGGAGTAGAGAGGACATACATGTGCAACTCGCCTTGGATCTATGAGAGTAAGATTTATCTTCCACTTATTAAAGTTCTTGGGACTCGTTAGGGGTTTGTTAGTGAGTGCTTGTAAAATCGCTAGAATGTATATCTTTGAAAGTAAATAATACTTCCTCCTTCCCACTTGGGTTGTTTTGTTTTCTTTTTTTGGGTTGTCCAGCTTGATTTGTCTTGTTTCCTAAAAAATAAAATAATTACTACACAAACCCCCATTTTTTCTTTGTAGGACCTACTTTCTACACACAATCACTCACTCATTTACACACAACCACCCACTCATCTTAATCTCTGTACCGAAAAGAACAAGACAAGTCGGGCGGGATGAAGGGAGTAACATTATAAGAAACTTATATTTGCACATAATTCGTAGTTAATATTGCTGCAACCTTTTGATATAATAATGATATTAAAAACCTCGCCTAATAATTCCACTTGTAAGCCACTCAGAAGGACTTTTACTCATGTGACCGTAGACCAAGCTATATACCTAGCTCTTTAATTTCAATCAACCCCTATGTTCTTAAGACGATTGAAATTAATAATTCGGTAAATTCTGGACCATGTTACTATTAACCACGCGTGAAGGGACTTCGGAGAAGTGAATTATACCGAACGTGACATCTAAGCATTGACCACTAATATTACCAAATTAAAATTAAATTTTGAAATTGACATACTTAGGAGAACCATAGTGCTTCCAATTTGATTTAATTAGCCATCCTATTTAATTGTTATCTTTTCGAGCATTTGTGTTTATTAGACACGTAAACCACTCAGGTCGATGTTTACGGCTTTGCTCCCACTGCACAATAATAATTAAGAATCTTATTAGAAAAAGTCATCTCACAAAACCTGTATTTCAAAGATATAACAAGTCACTCACATGGACGTTTACTTTGATATTAAATAAAGCTGAATCCATCAACTCACAACTGCTCACAACACGAAATCGGCCAATATGCTTGATAGTCGAGGCAATACGGTATATGGTAGAACAATGTTGTGATCAACGTCGATCAAAAGTCATGAAACGAGATAATGAGCTCGCAGTCGATGCAAAGTTAAAGCTAGCTCCATAAGAGGAAAAATCAGAAAATTATATCCGACAATTAGAAATTAACAACATAATTCATACTCGAAATTTGCATAATTCATCCAAATTCATAAAAATCAAGCTCCAAATTCATACTCCAAAATTCATAAATTCATTCTGTATAAGAAACGATACCAAAAAATATGAAAAAAATGACCGTGACTAAAGAATATGAGCGAGACTAGTCGGGTGGTCTATTCTCGACATTTGGGTTGAGTTCCGGTCGAAAATGCTATTTTTCTTCGGCCTTGAGCAGGACTTCGTCGGAGATGAATGGGAGAAAGTGACATATCTGGTTGACAGATCTAGTTGATTAATTACAAACCATAGTCCTTCGCCGAGCAGGACTTCTGATCACGGGTTCAAAAACCATTTTCGAACAGGAACGAGCGAGACTCCAGTGAGACTTTATTTCGTGAGCGGGACTTCGTACAACAACTAAACTTGTGTGCACTTTTTGTTTGTGTTTGTATTTTTTTTTCTCAAATTCAGTAAAAACCTAAAAATAATCGGTGTTAAATTATTTTTTTAAAAAGTAAGGATCAAGATAGTAAAGTTGATTTTTTTTATAGCAAATATAAATTTTGAATATTTTTTACCTTTTACTTTTGGTTTAGGGAAATGGTAGAAGAAGATATTGCCACAATGTAATATGATGGCCTGAAGTCAAATGAAAATTTTTGAGAATTGGCGTGGGTATGAAAAATAAGTGGTTTATTATTTAATAAATAATTATTAATACTTATTGCACCAGCCGTCACAGGTCCGCCTGCAGAGCGCGTGACTATTTTTCATGTGGCCGTTAACGACATTCGTATTTCTCATTTTCTGGCAAGCTTTATCCATTTTCAGTGGCTGAGCTTTACATTTTCCATTTCCATGGCGTTTCAATCGTATTCCTATCGTATCCATATCGCCGCCCGCGTTTCTTCATCCCAAACTCCATCCAACAAACCATGTGTCGTTAAACCATCTCCGCCGCCACTACTAGCGAGAAGAAGAGATTTCTCGCTCATCACAATTACTACATTTTTATCATTCTCCACCTCAAATAATGCAAGCTGGTCCAGACCCGCGGTTCCGGACTTCGAAGAGCTCCCGAATTCCGGCGGTGTCAAAGCCTTGGACCTCCGGATTGGCGACGGTGGAGATACTCCATCCTCCGGCGATACGGTAGATTGAATTGGTCGGGAAATTAATTTAATTTCGTTTAAATAGAATATTTTGAATAGTTTTTTGATTGATTTGGAAAAGGTTGTGATTCATTACTATGGAAGATTGGCAGCAAAGCAAGGATGGCGCTTCGATTCGACTTATGATCATAAAGATGTTAACGGGGAGCCCCTTCCTTTTGAATTTGTTCTTGGTTCTGGAAAGGTAAAATCATCATGTTGGAGATAGCAAGATTAATTACTTATTGTATTTTGTTCTTTAATTTCTATATATCATAATGCTGCAGGTGATATCTGGTATTGAATCAGCAGTAAGATCAATGAAAGTAGGTGGCATTCGTCGCATCATTGTGCCTCCATCGCAAGGGTATCAGGATATGACTCAACAACCCATCCCACCCAATGTAATTAATTAACCTTATCTTTATTATCATCAGTTAGTATTGGCCATGTACATAATTAATTCTTGTTTGAGTTGCGCAGTATTTTGATAGACAGAGATTATTCACTACTATATTTAATCCAACACGTCTAGCCAATGGTGAAGGCTCAACCTTGGGGACACTAATATTTGATATTGAGCTGGTCAGTGTCAGACATCATTGAAAAATATATTGCCTAGGTATGGATTCTGAATTTGAGTTTTCAAATTGTATGTTTAAATTTGAAGATGTATACGAGAATAAATTATATGATGTAATAATCAATAACTGTATGTAGGTTTGAGGGTCGAATTATTGGTGGATAAGGCTGAGAATCTGCATCAGCCAGCGTGTGTTGGTTGTATGAATTATCGTGTGCTAAGGAATTCAAGTAAACATGTACTCCCTCTATTTCACTAATCAAGTCTCATTTTCTATTTTGGGGTGTCTTATTAACCAAGTCATATTCTATAAATGAAAATAAATGAGTGGACCACAATCACTCTAAATAAATGGACTCCATCACTTTATACTTTAAACCACACATTTTCTTTTCCACCCACTTTCTAAATTCATGTGCCCAAAAGCAATGGAACTTGATTAGTGAAACGGAGTTAGTATATTATGAACGTAACCGTTCTTGGTCGAATTACTGCGGTCGTGATCATGTTGTTTATCTGCTACTACAGTTTCTGTGCAATCATACACTCCCTCCGTCCTGTTATTACTGTCCCCTTTGGTTTTGGCACGGAGATTAAGAAATTTCTTTTTAGTATAAATTTTATGAGTTTTAATTATATTAAGAAATTAACACAATTTTCAATGAGTGGTTGGTGGAAGAAGTGATAATTTATTCAAATTTTTGAAGGGTATAGTTGAGGCAATCAATTTTTTTTGTTTTATTTTTCATCTTATATTTTAAGAAATAATCTGAAGTTTCTAAAAATTTAAAAATTATAAATTTTTTCGAGTACGGAGTGCAACAAAAATCGTGTGAGAGATAGATTTTTGTGAGAGAGAATATGATAATATGGGGATGAATATTAAGTAGCAGGACCCACTTCATTTTTTATTTATGAGTAATTTTTGCTATTTTAGGAAAGAAGACAGTAATAATGGGATAACCCCATTATGAAAGGGGTGGGGATCTTCTATTTCATTCTATGTCCCAGTACATATACTACCCTCAAGGTTGACTCAATTAAAGGTTAGATGGAGACATAAAGTTAGATTAAAAGGACACATGTCTTCATCTTAATGGGTGTGACATAGAGTGGGATAGAAGATCCCCACCCGAAACCCACCCGAAAGGGTTGGAGGACAGTAATAGCGGGACGGAGGGAATGTGTGTGTGTGTTTGAAGGCAACAACAATTAATCACGTAGGATATTCCTTTTGAGAGTTTGTTTTATTGAATGATTATTCCATTTTGTTTTCGAAGATGCATGCGGCACAATTATTTAACCTTAGCTTCTGTTTGATTAAACCAAAATCAATTAGTTTAAGTCTTTCAATGTGCTTAGTCTAAGATTCATTTTGTCCTTAACTCTAGTCCAAGAGTATACTATTCTCCTTAAATAGTTCAATTCCTGATTATCATGCCAACCAACTAATATAAATATGTGAACCTAGTCTGGGCAAAAAGTTCAAAATGTGATAAATACAATTCCAGATTCTCACATCCAATCAAATATTTTTTTATTTTTTTCATACTAGTTTCAAGAGCCAGTTAACCCAAAATGTCCAAGAATATCATTTGTTCCTCGTTTCAATTGTGAAAGGTTTGATTAATGGAATAATCTGCTGAAGTTGTGTCTTTTATCTCAAGACATATGGAGTGCGGTTGACGAAGGCGTCGAAGTGCCAAAAGACGAGACTCAACTAATTGACAATCAAAGAGATCTTCTTGATCTAAGAAGCAAAAAGACCGAAAAGCTCTCTTCCAAATCTATCAAGCACTAGAAATTCCTATTTATGCAGAATTTCAAAGGCTAAGAGTGCTCTAGATGCCTGGAAAGCTCAGGAGACTACATATTCTAGGCAAAATAAGTGAAGAAAGTTCCCTTACAATGTTGCTAGCTGAATTCGAAAAGTTAGAGATAAAAGAAAATGAATATATCTCAGAGTATTTTACTCGTCTTTCATCCATTCTAAATCAAACAGCTTCAAATGGAGAAGTCATGGAGACTCAAAGAGTAGTAGTAATAATATGCAGAGCTAGCCCGTAAAGTTCGACCAATTGTTATTGAAGAATCAAATGATCTCTCTTCAATATCCCTATAAGGTTACTTATGAAGAAGCATCAAAAGAATAAAAATGGGATGGTTGCAATGAAAGAGAAAATTAACTCTATTGAAAAAAATGGAACGTGGGAGCTCACTTCGTTTCCTCCACACAAATCTACCACTTGAGTGAACTGACTATTCAAGACTAAAACCTATTTTGATGGCTCCATCAACAAGGTCTTTGCAAGGGATACAAGCAAAAGAAAGGTGAAGACTTCAAGGAGGTATTCTCTCCCATTTCTAGACATGATACATTTCGTTTGGTGATGTCTCTTGCTGCATAAAATGCTCGAAAAGTGCTGCAAATGGACGTAAAATTCGCCTTCTTGAATAGTTTTTTTCAAGAGGAAATTTACATCGAGCAACCTCCCGATTTCGCAAAGAAACGAGAAGAAGAAAAGGTGTATAAGAAGGCTTTATACATTTAAGCTATCTCCTCATGCATGTGTGATCAAATAAATGATATTTTCTTGAGGTATAGTTTTGAAAGATGTCCACACGAAAGACAAATTCAAAAGGAGGCATCATGATAATCTTATCTTCACCAGAGACGACGTGGTGATGCTATCAAAATTCAAGAACTCAATGATGAAAGAGTCCGAGATAACGACTTGGGAATTATATGCTGCACAAATATTACAGTAGTTCAACATCAAAAATGCAAATTCTCTCTCAACTCGTTGTGTTATAGCTTTGAACTTGTGAAAAACGGGTGAAGGAAAACCTTGTAGATATCACTTTGTTTCGAAGCCTTGTTTGAAACTCGATGCATCTCATTGTGACAAGACCCGACATTATGTATGCAACAAGTATAATTAGCATGGGGAAACTATTTCAAACCATTGGGAAGCTGGAAAAAACATATTGCAATACATGAAAGGAACCATGTATTATGGTATCTTCTATGAAGGTCGTGTGCCTGTGACATTTGTAGGGTATACTGATAGTGACCTTGATGGAAGCATCGATGATTCACGAAGCATATCGGGTTGTGCATTTACCCTCAGAAGTGGGATGATATCTTGTAGTGCTTTTTATAACAGAGGCAAAATACATTGCACCCTCTTTGGCTGGATGTCAACCTTGCAGTTAAGAGGAATTTTGAAAACCTTGAAGTTTAAGCAAAAGAATCCTACATATGTATTGTGATAAAAATTCTACCATCTCTGTCTCAAAGGATCCGCTCTTGCAAGGAAAAACAAAGCATATTTGCCTATGGTCCCATTTCCTAAGAGAACTTGTTCCTGGTGGAGAAATTAATTTCAAATATTGTATAAGTGAAGAACAAATGGTTGATATCTTCACAAAAACTCCTGGAGGACCTATGTTCTTGAGAAATGTTGTTGCATTATGAGTTCGAAGGATTTTTGTTTAGGGAAAGCAATTTTAGGTTAACCCAAAATTATTTAGTCTAAGTGTCTTTTAGTGTGCTTAGTCTATGAGTCATTTTGTCATTCAAAGTTTTAATCCAAGAGTAATCTAATATTTTGTTGGGATGAAGATTTAGTAGAACTATATGTTATAGATTTGAAGATCCCAAAACCCCTAGCTGAATGATGAATCTTCGATTATGTAATAGCTTAGTTTGAGTTCAGCATGTTAGGAACTCAATTGGCTAGAGTTCAGTAGCTGCGAAGTTCAGTAGAAGAACTTGCACTCAGCTGATGGACGCAGGATCGAAGAAGTTCGTTGGCCAGCCGACCACCAATTGAATTTGCACAGGAATTCGTGCCCATGCACTGAATGCTCAGAAGAACGTAAGTGAGAAGTCACTTCAGTTGAAGGTCCGAGGATTCAGAGGAAGTCAACATTGATGTTTGACAAGCCTCACCTACTAATCTACCTCGACAATAAGGAGCCGACAACGCTTTACCTATTCTGACAAAAGCTGCTCCGAAACTAAAAAATAGCACAACTCTACAGTGCCCTACTCATCAACGTTCAAATTTTAGGAGCCATTTTCCTTGTCGTTTCGACACCTGGCTAGACCCCTCTCCAACGGATCTATTCACAAATCAAACGCTATATATAGAGGAGAGTCTTCATGCAGAAAGACACCGAGAACCAAAAAGCTTTCAACGCTCAAACAATCTCTAGCAATCTCACTGCATATCCAGCGAAGAACTTGGACTTAGATTAGAATCTTTTTAGTTCTTCTCACTAGAGAATATTTGTTCTCCTTCTCTTATCTAAGCGAGCTATATTGTAATATTCATTTCATAGAAACTCCGAGGGAGTTCACATTTTCTGAAACGTTCTTACTGTAAGAACTTCCTTATAGTTGGAGAAGCTTCAAACTCATTAAGTTTGAAACCCTGTAAAAGTTACTACGACTATAAGTAGAGAATTTATCTTGTGAACAGATCACTAAGACTTGCTCAGTATAAACATCAAGTTTCTATCTGTCCTGTGAACAGATCACTGAGACTTGCTCAGTATAAATAATACAAGTATCCTGTTTTGGTCAGGACATTGGACGTAGGACCTAGAGTGTCCGAACCGTGTCATATTTGTATTGCCCTTAAATAGTTCTTGATTCCCATGTCAACCAGGTAGAATATATATATATATATATATATATATATATATGTGTGTGTGTGTGTGTGTGTGTGTGTGTGTGTGTGAACTTGGTGTTGGCAAAAATCTCAAAACGTGAGAAATACACAATTAGTTGAACTAACAACATATAAACAATTATTATAGCAGAGTATTGATAATTAATTATCGGGCCGTTAAATTAAAAGACTACAAATATGAACGCTTGGGCTGCTTTAATAATAGTCTTTACATTTTCCCTTTCACTTATAGTGTGGGGAAGAAGTGGACTTTAGAAAACATATGCTTTTGAAACATATAAATTAATATTTTTGTTCATAATTCTCTAGGCACGATACATACATGATCAGTTTTGAGAAAAATGTGAATAAGAGAACAATTAATCTTCTCTTCAGTTTTCTGTGTACATGGAAGAAGAGAAATGGTGAGGACACAGATCTAGAACAATAATCAGAGATACTTTCTAGTGACGCAGGTATAATTCAATAACATAATCTTTCAATTGGCATCGTAGTCTAGTTTTGGCTCGGATTATTGCTTTCTAAATGCATGTTTAGGGTACTTTCTGTCGTTATAGGGATTTTTCATGTTTTTGGGACGGCCTGCGATCCATTCTGTTGTAATCTGTTTTGGCCAGCAACACTCTGCTCAGTCCCCAGCAACAGCGCAAAATATTGGGAGATGATTCAGTCTTCTCAGTTGATATTAACTCAGTAGCCATGTGCTCTGAAAACTTACTGAAGATTTGAAGATCCCAACACCCTATATTGATTGATGAACCATTTTGTTTTAATCTGTTTTTGTCTCTGAGGTTTTAGACTCACCAGACACTCTGCTCTGGTTCAGGCACTCAGTGGATTATCTGCCTCAGCACCAGAAGTAGAAGACTCAGTGATACTGGACTCAGTAGGAGCAGTATACTGAAAGGAGTCAGTGGAACTGAACTCAGCAGGAGTAGTTCACTGAACTCAGAGCTGATCTTTAGTAGAGCCGACTCAGCAGGAGCATGCTACTGAATCAGAGATCAGTCTCAGCAACGGCCAGACAGTCTTCTGACTGTCAGAATCTCTAAAGTCAAATCAGCAGAGTCAATATGAGGAAGAGAGAAGTCAGCTTCAGATCTCTTTGAAGTCTGTTCTGTCTCAACCACTTTCTGAACCTCGACCAATGACAAGCAACCACCTGTCCTATATCTGTTAAAGCTGCAAGTCAACAACTTTTCAGAAATGGAGGGAAAGGACACTGCTACTGTAATAACCCGTACTGTCTATTCGAGAACGTTTCATAATATTTTGTTTTATTATATATATATATTAGTAATATTACTACTAAAATATTAGTATGATAAGTGTCCCGTAGTAGCTTAAAGAATTTTTACGAAAATTCTAACATCTCAATTTCACCATCATACGAATCGAGATTTTTAAATATTCTAATACCACCTTAAGAATTCCCTACACTTATCATCACTAGAGAGAAAACAACAAGCATTTAGCTTCTAAAATGTTATCAAATCCTACTTAGGAAATTTTATATTTAAATAGGAGTTGGTGACCCTTTTCCTTGGTAACATGCACGAGAGCAAGTAGTCAAATTAGAGATGTGCCCTCCACTTGGTAGTTGTGATGTTACACTTGGAATACATGCAAGGCCACGTAGAAATGCAACCTCCCATTAATACCCACCCTCTCCTTTGATACTCTCAACATTCATACCATAGAAAGCCACTATAGTTCAGCACCGAAAGGAGAAGAAGGAAGGGATCTCTTCGCAGCTCGTCACTCTTGATCATTCAGCTCCACATCTCGTTCCGGAGTCGGAGTGTTTGTCCCGCAGGCACGTCGACATCCTCCAGACACTGTCGAAAGGAGAAATCCGAGTAAGGTTAGAGCTTTCTATCGAATTTTGGGGGTAATATCAAAAAGGAACTCTAGAACTAGTGTAACCTTCCTTCCTCTTTATTTCGCAGATCCGAGTACAACTTCTTGCTCTAGACTCGTTTTCTCTCTTGCATGTATCATCAAAGTGGTTTAATAGACCCTTAGTTCATAGAAGAACATAGTTGAGGAGCATCTATTGGTTGCATGTGTAGATCTAGCAGTAAAACATCAGGAAATGTTTAAGATGTTGAGCACAGAAATCTGCCCAGCCATTTCCCCTATTCTGCCGAGATTTCCAAAGCAAATTGCTCGATCTTTTGTTACTTGAAAAATTCCATAAAAATTATAGAGACAAACGTTAGGATGTTGGTAATATCTCTGTAAAATTTGGTAATTTTTGGATGTGGTTTTATATTTTAAATAAATTTGTCAATGCATACTGCCGAAAAATCATGCATGCGGGATAGAGCTGAGTATAACATTTATATCTCACTCCACAAAACTGATTTTAACTTTATTCCTTTTTCTAAATTTTCTCTACACGTATATCCTTTTGAAAATAGTTTTTTTATATTTTAAACCATTGCATGAAAGATCAGTTTATTATGGACTCTCAGTTGTCGATCGGAAACGTGTTTTCGATACTAGGAAATTTTGTGATCAGTTCTCTGTCTTCTCTGAATTCGTCACTCAACAAGCTTGAGTAAAATTTTGATATGATATCGGCATGCATGTTCCCTTAGCTATCGTTGAATATCAAAATTTTTGGAGTACGTTTGACCCCATATTTGTTAGCTAGACTATAGCAAGGCAGAAACTGCCCCCAGTTTGAGCAGAGAACGATATTTAGATAATAACTCCTAAACGGTTTGTTATTTTGTCTTGAGACAAATTTCTAAATAAACTAGGCTCATTAAGGATCATGCATGTAAAATATGGGAATTTATGGTTCTATATCACGATTTATAGAATTCTTGCAAATAGAGCCCTTTTTACCAAAATTTCGATGTAGAATCTGACCTAGTCTAGCTAGATGCCGACTAGGTAACGCCTGTGAACCACGAATTTGTACATTTACGTTAGATGCGAACATTGTTACTTAAAGTAGGTTATTGTTGTAGGACCCCGCGTGGAAGAACTTTAACCTCGGAGACGTACTTCGCATCTTTCAAATCGATAAAACGCAAGGTGGGTAATATTTTCCTAAAATTATCTTTGAGTTATTGAGCTCTATGAACTATGTTTATCCATGAAAGTTTTTGTGCATTTATCTGTTTAATGCTTCTACGTGATAGATCGATCGAGGCTCTCGTCTGGCCTAACACGCCAGATGAGGGTTATCAAGAAAGTACGTACGTGTATGATGTTAGTAGCACAATGACTGATCCCCTTGTGTACCGGATGCTAACATGTTACGGGACCCTTCGAGTTTCGAACTCGGGGGCCAAGGCCCAAGTTATGAGGGACCCCTCGGGTTTCGACTCGGGGGCCAAGGCCCAATTTATGAATGTTATGGTAGAAGTAACAGGAAATGTGACACAGATGTGCGCACCTAATATGTTTTGTATGCTTGGAGCAGTTTCCTTTTTAAAACCCTCCAAGTCATACCTCATGCATGGATAAACTGTTTTTAAACGTGTTTCAAACTGCTTTACCCACTGGGTACATTAGTACTCAACCCCCAAATTATTTTAAAAATGTTTTCAGGTTGAGCAACAGGGACGACGGAGACGGGCTGAGGATGGGTTGATGATATGATCTTTTGTAATTTCGGAAAAATGGTTTAATCCTGCTTTTGTCACGCTCGAAACTATCCTCTCGAAATTTTTGAAATACTTTTAAAAGATAATTATGCTTTAGTTTTACTTAAGACACGATGACGCTTCCGTATTTATGTTAAATGCTTCAAACCAAACCGATCTTCTGCGAGTGAATTATATCTAATAACAAGTTGCTTTTAAAATGAAAGACTTTCCAACATCTCGATTAAGTGTATGAAAATGTATTTTAAATTGTTCTTCCGTAGCGACTCGACCTCTATGATCCTTCGTGGGGGTCGGGGCATTACAAATGGTATCAGAGCATGGTTCTTGGCTCTGTGGTCAAATATTTTTAAAGTCAGTATTTCTAGAATTGTAACATAAGCAAAACCCTCAGCTCGCCGTCGCACTGCTCTCATCCAAGGTATGTGTTGGATATGAGTCAGTAGATTGATACTCAGCTGTTCTAGGGTTAAAAGAAATTGGGGGAAATCATAGTAGTTCTATGGAATTGAAGATCCCAAAACCGAGCTGATATCAGTAGATTAGTGTGTCGATAGGATTAGCTGATGTATAGGTTAGACTTGATATAATGCTTATTATTTTGTCGAAATCCTGTACGGGGTAGTTGTTGAACTGATCTTCTGCTGAAGATACATTTCAGAACCCCACGTCATTAGTGTAATCGCTTGCATTCTTCGTCGGCCACCGATATCGGACTCGGTTGAAGATCCCGCATCAGCCGACCGGACCTCGCAGAAGCATTCTCTACAAGCCGATGGTCATCGGTAGAAGAACCAAAGTGCAAGCAGTATACCTTCGTCAGTCGACCAACCGACTATCGAAGCTCACTTTATCGGGCCGACGACTCGACCGAAGAAGACAGACTTTCGAGTACCGTATCCGACGTAAAAGCGACCCAAAGACTTAAAGTCCCTTCAAATGTTCGGCGAGAAGACATACGAGGTAGTTTGAACGGTCAACTCGACACTCACCAACTACAAACCTCGACCAATGAGAAGCCGACAACGCTTACCTACTCTACACAAGTAAAAGTCGCTCTAATGAACAGTGCATTAATCGCCCGCCGCAACAAAGTTGAATAGTGGCCGTTTTCTTTGGACGCTTGTGACACGTGGCATCGTCGTCTCCAACGGACATATGCCACAACTCACAACTATAAATAGAGAAGGATTTGAAGATTTCAAAAAGATTAATATACGCGAAATCAAGGGAAATCATTCAAGCTCACAACGCTCTAGAACCTTCAAGCTTATCCAGAGACGAACTAGTTTTCATAGAACACTTCTTGTAGTTCATCTCTCTAGAGCACTTTGATCCCCTTCTTCTCTAGACTAAGCTCATTGCTAGATTCATAGCTTAGATCCGAAGGAGTTCACATTTAGTGAATTGTTCTTGTTGTAAGAACTCCTTCTCAGTTGGAGAATATTCCCTCCCTTCTAAACTTAGGTTTGGATTGTAAAGTCGCTAAGAACTATAACTTAGAGGGAACTGTCCAGTGCACAGTATCCCTGCTGAGGCTTGCTCAGAATAATCAACAAGTTCTCCTGCCTTGTTCAGGACCGTGGACGTAGGATCTTGCGTATCCGAACCACGTTAAATCGCTTGTGTTCATTTCATTGTTTTATCGCATAGCATTCAACCGACTTGAAAATCATAAGTTTGCATAAAACGTATTTTATAAAGTGCACGCACCAAAAGATTTAACTTGCAAAAACGCGTTTTCAAAAGAGACGACTCCGGGCCTAACACTTATCCGCACTACAGTCTCCGACTGAGTTTCGTAATACTGACATCAGTCAGTAGAAGAGCTCAGAAGCTGACTCACTTTGACCCCAGTGATCGAAGGCTTACTTGGCACTGTTCATAAGTTGCAAACATCGCCTTCGGTGACCTTCACTGAGAAAAAGAAACAGAGCTCAGGTGTATTCACCCCCCCCCCTCTACACCTGACTTTCCGTCTCCGGACCAACAATTGGTATCAGAGCACACGGTGTTCAACTGATCGCCGGTTCTGAAATACTGGTCCTCTCGAACTGATCCTGAAAACCGTTTTCTCTGCATAAGCATCTTTTCAACATCCTTTTACTATTACAATGTCTGATATGTCAGGTATTAGGATGGTACCGATGTTCTCAATAGAGAACTACACGGTATGGCGCGTATGTATGGAGGCACACCTAACGTCACTCCACGACAGCATGTCAGATGTCCTAGAGTCAGGACCGATCATTCCCATAATCGACAGCGTAGTATTTGCTGCTGGAGGAGGCGTGGGAGCACAAACTGGTGCTAAGGTTCTCAAAGACAAATCTGCCTTCACGCCTGAAGAAAAGAAGTTGCACAACCTTGACCGAGTTGCACGTAATGCCATACTGACTACGCTCAGTGACTCACATCTCGGAAGGGTACAAGATTGCAAAACGGCGAAAGAGCTATGGGACGCCTTGGTCGCATCTTGAGCCATGGAACCCCTCGGATCAAAGAAAACAAGCTCGAGCTAGAGCTTCGGAAGTTCGACGCCTTTGCAATGGAGCTCATCGAAACCATTGACGAACCGAGTGTCGATTCACCAATCAAGTCAATGTCATCAATGGGCCGGGGAGGTCGTTCACCAACAAGGAGATGAACACCAAGATCTTGAGAGCGTTGCCCCGACGTAAGTGGCTTCCATTTGCTACTTATTTACGTCGCTCCGATCTAAATGCTCTAACTCCCGATGTTATATTTTCGGAATTAAAATCGGAGGAATTCGAGCATAGCCTACCCCAAAAGTGCTTAAGCGCTCCAAGTGACACACACGGTTCGACCACGCCTTCAAGGCAACACCGCAATACCGGAGCCAAGCCTATTTCCTCAAGCAAAGCCGTGGCCACATCAATAGCAAAGTCTTCTCGAGACTTCGTGCCCACGACCCGGCTAGCGTGATGGCTCTCAAATATCGGGGGGAAAAGGAGAGAGTCGAAAGGCCGAGGAAATACAACCGAGATTCTTCCTCGGGTAAGAAAGACTATCATAAGAAAGAAGAATCTAATCCTTCTACCGAATGCGGGAAATCGGAGTCTCGCCGCCGATCCGTCTAAAGACTCACTGGTAAGAGCAGCAGAACATCTACCCCGCTACAACCGCAAGAAGGAGGGACACTATCGGTATGATTGTCCCGAACTCTCACCGCTCAAAGAGCGGAACGGCGAGCCAGGAGAAAGAAATTCGCCGAGAGACGGCAGGCCTATATAGCCGGAGAGATATCCGACAACTCAATTGAGGAGGATACATTCATGTATTCTTCTCAAGACGAAGCCGCGTTCGTCGCAGCTTGAGGTCGCAAAGACAGTTCTCGATGAGTCACCGAATACGTCTCGATGGCCGGAGAAGAGGCCGAGGTAAATTCTAAACGCATTATTACCTCTTCTTCACACAAAGACACAAGACACGTGCTCGGTCACGGATGATCCTCTAGATGTGGTACAAGCCTACGACGATCCGCTAGAGGAACGCATTCGGTGAGCAGAGAGTTCGAACAGAACCATCCGGAGAACTTGAACAGTAAAGGCCGAGAATCGGAGACTTTCTTCGATTGTCGGGTCTCTACCGAGTCGGTGGATCTAGTTGCGAGACTCAAGGAAGAGATTGAATCTCTTATGACTAAGTCTCGGCTTCAAGAGACTCGAGATCTCGGTCCGACCAAGGACAATTCGAGAAAGAGACCGAAATAGCCAAGCTCGGCCGAAGCTCGCGCACGTGCGAGAATGACTATGACTCACTCGGAAGGAGTGACGAAGTTTGGAGAGGTTTGATGACCGAACAATACACGGGAGCGAAGGAGAAGCTTGAAAGCATGCTTAGAGCACAACGGTCAACTTCGTGAAAGAAGGCCTTGGCTATACCCACGAAGCTTCTACCTCCAAAAGCTCAAGCAACCCCGGGCCGATAGGTTCGTCGGAGGAAAGGTGCAAGTTGCCGACACCACACCTCGAGCGAAAAACGAACGGTAAAATGATTACACCTCGGCCGAGTAGCAACAAGCGATGACCAAAGGTTCCAGCCCCAGGACACCGCGATCAAATTCGGGGGGGAATCAAGAAGGTCGGATGGGGGCGAACAGCATAAGGAGCCACTGTACGAACACCCGGCTCGGTACGGCTCGTACTACTATGAGCCCGTGGTCGGGAGAAGCGCTAAGACTCGAGAAGAAGAAAGCGCCCGAACCCAAAATTATAAGCGTAAAGTCGGTATCTCCAAGTCCTGTGGAGAAGAAAGCTGATAAGGTTCAGAAGAAGAAGTCGGGAACTTCTAAGGTCCCGAGACAGATCTGGGTTCCGAAATCACCCACTAACCTGTAAGGACCCAACTGAACCAAAGGGTACCTAAAAATGCCTCTATTTTGCAGGTGCATAAGGACCCGTGGATAGTGGACAGCGGTTGCTCGAGACACATGACTTACCAGAAGAGCCTGCTGACCAACTACGTACAAGAAGATGGTCCCAGAATTGAATTCGGTGACAATTCCAAAGGCTACACAAGGGGATACGGAACGCTGAACATTGGGACTACCACAATTCCAAGAGTAACATATGTTGAAGGACTTCAACATAATCTCCTTTCAGTCAGTCAATTCTGTGATAATCTTAACAGAGTAATCTTTGACGCTGGTTTCTGTGATATTGTTGACAAATCTACAGGGAAAACAGTGTTATCAGGTTCGCGGAGGAAGAACATCTATGTTGCAAACTGGAATACCGCAGTAACCCGAGGCTTGCTTGCTGCTCGCACGGACTAAATCGGGTGACAAGTCGAGCCGGCTATGGCACAAGAGACTCGGCCACTCCGAACTTCAAGACCATGAACAAGCTTGTCAAGAACTCTAAAGTCAGAGGACTGCCCAACGAATCATTTATCAAAGACAGAAATTGTGAAGCGTGCCTGAAGGGAAAGCAAACAAAGAGTAGCAATCCACCTATTCCGTCACCTTCCACTGATGGAATCCTTCAGCTGCTTCACATGGACTTATTCGGGCCGTCTCTCCAGGTGACTATAAGAGGCAAGAAGTATGCCCTTGTCGTCATAGACGACTACTCGAGATATACTTGGGTCATCTTCATCGCCAACAAATCTGATGTTCAGACTGAGTTACCTAATCTACTGAAGAAACTCAGTGTGGAAAAGAACATCAAGATTAAGAAGATACGCTCGTAGAGGAGGAACAGAGTTTCTAAACTCGGTAGTTAAGACATACTTGCGATAAAGAGGGAATTCAGCACGAGACATCAGTCGCGCACCCCCTCAGCCAGAACGGACTTGCCGAACGTAAGAGAAGAACACTCAAAGAAGCAAGCAAGAACGCTCCTCGCAGATTCGGACTACCCTCAAAGTTTTGGGCTGATGCTACTGACACCGCCTGTTACACTCAGAATCGCTCACTACTGACACATCAACACATGAAGACGCCTTACGAACTGTGGAAAGGGAGAATTCCTTCTATTTCTCATTTTCATGTTTTCGGCTGTCCTTGCTTTATCCACAACAATGAGAAAGATCAGTTGAAGGTCTTTGATAGCAAATCTGATCAAGGAGTATTCTTAGGATACTCCCGAGTCAGTAAAGCCTTCAGAGTTTTTAACTATCGAACTCTTTGCGTGGAGGAAAGCCCTCATGTTGTTTTTGATGAATTTGTTACTGAGAACAGGAAAGATACAAAGTCAAACACTGAGGATGTCGGCAAAGAAGCTACGAGGATCTCGAACTAAATGACAAAGCTGAAAAGATCCAGCATTGTTGGGATGATGAGTCAGAAGATGAAGAAATTCAGACTCAACCAACAAGCAATGTAGCTAACCTAGTTGATTCTATCGAACAGAATCAACAACAGGTAACTTCGGTCGATGAGGAAGCCCCTGTGGTAACTGAGACCTCTACTGAGAATATAAACTCGGGGGGAACGATTAATGTTCCCGAGCTAAATGCCCACGAACCCGGAAACTCGGTAGATCCTAACCTTCTTACTCGAATTACTACGATCCACAAAACAAGATTACTCGAAATGCCTAATACACCTACTCGCGTGCGAAGTAGTATCGAAGAAGAAGCCCGACTCGGGCGTTCGTGGCTCGATGCTCATTCTTCGGATCTTATCATTGGAGATCCATCAAGCAACTATAAGGACGAGATCAAGATTAAGTCAAGGAGAAAGCTCACTTTACTCTTGTTTTCGTCTCTACGAAGAACCTCGATCGATAGAGGACGCACTAAAAGATGCTCGACCGGGTCATTGCTATGCAAGAAGAGCTGAACCAGTTCGTCGAAATGAAGTTTGGGAGCTTGTCGACGGACCTAGACATCAGCACGTGATTGGAACTAAGTGGGTCTTCAAGAACAAGCGAGATGAAAACAACGTCATTGTCGAAATAAAGCTCGACTAGTTGCTAAAGGATACGATCGGGCGAGAGGAATTGACTTTGATGAAACATTTGCTCCGGTCGCCCGATTGGAAGCCATTCGTCTTTTCCTAGCTTATGCAACACATAAGGGATTTAAGGTATATCGGATGGATGTGAAGTCAGCTTTTACGAACGGCGCATCGAAGGAAGAAGTCTACGTGGAACAACCGCCCGGCTTTCGGCAGGGACATCGAGTGTACGACTTAGGAAAGCTCAGATGGGTTAAAACAAGCACCCGTGGCTTGGTATGATACCCTATCGGACTTTCTACTTGTAAAGGTTTTCAAAAGGGGACGGTAGATCGCACCCTATTCAGCATAAAGTCGGAAGATGACATTCTACCGGTGCAAATCTACGTGGACGACATCATTTTCGGCTACAAAAACGAAGTCATATGTCGGCCAGTTCGAGAAGATGATGAAGGAGAAATTCGAGATATCCATGATGGGAGAGATGAATTATTTCCTTGGATTTCAAGTAAAACAATCGGTGAAGGAATCTTCATCAATCAAGCCAAATACACTCGAGATCTTCTCAAAAGATTCGGCTGTGATTCCAAACAAACCGGTCAAGATCCCCATGAACACGAACTTTAAAATCGATCTAGACAAAGAGGGAGCTTACGTTAACTCTACCGATTATAGAGCTATTATTGGTTCTTTACTTTATTTAACGGCTAGCCGACTCGACATAACTTATGCTTGTAGGTGTATGCGCAAGATTTCGGGCGAATCCCAAGCGAAGTCATCTAGACTCGACGAAGAAGATTCTGCGATATCTAAGAGGAACACACGATCTTTGGGTTATGGTATCCCGCCGATGATAATCTAACACTAACAAAGTTATTTCGATGCCGATTATGCGGGATGCGGGATAGATCGAAAATCAACTTCCGGAACATGTCGGTTCCTAGGCAAAGCAAGTCGATATCGTGGTTTTCAAAGAAACAAAGCACTCGGCAGCTACGTCCACTACCGAAGCCGAGTACATGGCTGCAGGAAGTTGCGTGCCCCGCATCCTTTGGCTTCGACAACAATTGAGAGATTATGGTATAACTCGGGATGAAGTGCCCATCTACCGTGACTCCACCAAAGGCAATAGCTATAACTCGGAACCCGGTTCCGCATACCGGTATGCAAGCACGTGGACATCCGACACCACTTCATCGGAGACCATGTCGAAAAGAAGGACATCGGGATGGAGAAAATCCATACCGACAAGCAAAGGGCGAGATATACTAACCAAACCACTAGCCGAGAACAAGGTTCGGAGAACTATCGGTTGAGCTAGGTCTGCTAGATCCTACCGAGACAAGTCGGAGAAGCCGACTACCGATAATGATATACTTAGCAACAATTGGTATCAGTATGGAATCAGCACGACAAGTCCAGAAAACTTAGTACAGTGACTCAGTTGGGAGATGCACACCGCATACAAGCAAGGGGGAACATGGTCATCAGCACAACCATCCTCCCGATAAATGATGGTAACCGGTGATAAGTTCGACCAAGAGGTTTGCGTAATATCGTTACTTAATTTGTTCAGAAGCATGCCGCATTTAATGCATCAGTCGCTTACATTCAGTTGCTAAGAAGCATTTATTCCTTACCATTGATTATGTTTAAGGTTTGAGGAAAGGTCAGCAGGACTCCTCGCCTGCATAATTAATGCTCTCTGTCGCGCATTTAATGCATGTCTTCTCCATTAGCTTTATTACGTATATCTATATTTTTGGCGGCTATTGTAATCATTCCTTTATAACATTTAATCTTAGCCGCCCCTTGATTTTGAAAGATTAAATTTGAACCGTGCGATTCAAACTGAAGATCAAACGTAATATACAAAATCTTTCATCTTCTATCAACTCCTCATTTTTCGCCATTCTTCATTTTCTCAAGAGCTTATCTCGCAACTTTGTTTTCTTATCCAAATCTCTTAAACAACTTTGCTTTCGCATCACTTAAAGCTCTTATACACGGTAATGTGTCAGATGTCTGCTAGCAACTACTAACTTACTCTATTTTCAAGTGCTAATATGTTGTTTTGCAGATTTCAATGGCGAACGTTCAAACTCCAGACAACATTGAGGAGATTGTAGCCTCCAGGATTCTGTTTGAACCTACTTTGGCCTTCCGCCAAGTGGCGATCTCTTTCCTTGAACCCGTGTTTGACGCTTTGGAGCGTTCAGGGTTGGAGATGCTGGTTTCGAAGCACCCCCGTGCTTATCTCCCTCGACAGGTCGCTGAAGTTTATTTCAACTGGAAATCTCTAGCGTCGGGAGGAGAGGAATCGTCCTTCTCTTATCAGAAGGAAGTCGATCAAGATGAGTGGGAGTCAGCTGTTCTTACCTTCGATATTCAAGAAGCTCTAGCTCTCTCATTCGATCTTCCCAACTCCGGCATTTCTCCGATTGGATACAAGGAGAAAGAGATCAACGCATATGTGCAGAAATTCTGTGGACGCAAGGATGTGGCGTTCAAAATAGCTTTACCGAGGAATATGTTGCTACCTCAGTACAGAGGTCTAGCTTACGTGGTATCGCACATTCTGACAAGTTCAGCTGGATCATATGATCAACTGTCCAAACCTAGGATTCAGCTGATGATGGCAATAGACGATGGGGTTGAAGTGAACTGGGCCGAGTATTATACTACTCAGATGAAGGCACAGGCTCAGAAGTTCACCACATTACCCACTGGCGAGAGGAGGATAGCCAGTGTGGGTAAACTTCTATTCGGAACAAAGATGTTCTGTTTTGATAGAATGCATAGTTCGGAGGAACTCGCTGTTGAGAACTCAGCCTTTGAGGACTCCAAGTACTTTGACAAGAAGTCTATCAAATTCCAGACGAAGGCTGGAGCTGAGAAATCCATAGGCAAGGGGCCGCCCGAGCCTAAGAGAGCTGCGCCCGCTTCCGCCCCCATCTATCTAAGTGCCAAAGAAGAGGAGGTTGGCTAAGACTCGACCTGCTGAGGTCACGGTGGCTCGGCCCACTTACCATTATTGAGCCGGCTCCTCCTTCTACTCAAGAGGAGCAACTACTCGATTCGATATCGGAATCGAGGGAGCGACGATCAAGGACAAGGTCCAAGTGATCAGCTACGAGGAAACAGAGTCCGACAAGAGGGAACCGTCACCCGAACCTACCGCTGAGTGGACAACAACCGACACCACTCGATCGCGTGCCGCAACCGAGATTCAGCAAGAGATACCGAGAAATTGCCGAGCACGCAGATCTGGTTGAAATAGCAAGTAAGGACAAGAGCTCGAGATGCTCTTAAGGTTTCCTGCATTTGGGACATTCTTATTGACTTTGCCAAATCCCGGCCAGTCACCGGATGAGCTGCGACGGAGGAGCAAGAGCTCCAAGCCAAGATTGGATTTGGAGAGCCGCTGATGTGGCGTCCTTCGAAGATTTGAGAGCTGCAATGCTCTATTTACTGAGCTTGAGAGCTCCGACTGAAACAGCTCCGCCCCCATCTCCACCTTCTGATAAAGGTGATAATGATGATCAAGATGAGATGGATGGCAAACCCAAGGAAGCAGACCAGGGAGAATCTGCAGAGGGACAAACTCCCCAAGAGAAGAGCCCAACACCACCCATAGTCACATCAGGTGAGGCTACAACTGCTCCGAAGTACAGTAGGGAGAAGTTGATCTCGTTCTCTAAGCAGAGGCTCGGAACCAGCTCTTATCAGATACAACCCATCGGTTCCGTGTCCTCACGTTCTGTCAATAGGGCTATCAAACACCAAGGTGAGAAAAATCGACTCCTAGCCAAAGATGTTCACTTCAAATGGGAGAAGTACACCAAGGCTCAGAACGAAGCTCTAAGTAAGTTGGCCGCTGACATCTCAACTCCTAAAGAGGCTTCTCAGCCAGATTTCAAGGAGATAGTTGAGCAGGCCCTAAGTGCTCAAAAGGCCGATTTAACAAAGACAGAGTCGGCTCGCTTGCCGCTCAAAGCATAAAACTTTCTGGAGAGCGGTGACTCGAGCCATGAAAATAGTTCAAGGCTTCATAGATGAGAGAAACAAGATAGCAACCACTTCTCTTCAAACGGCCATCAAGCAACAAGCCGAGGCCTTAAAAGCCATTCGTAAAGAAATGACGAGAATCAAATGATCAAGCTCTGTGAAACTCCGTCGGGAGTAAGCCGCTCGATTGAAGAAATCTAGAGCCGATCGGGGAGAAAGACTGGGAAAACTACCGCAACTTGGTCGTGATTTTGATGACACGGTTACCCGCATCAAAGATTTACGTGCACAACTGGAGCGGGGACGTCAAAGCTATCCGCACCTCCCTGGCAAATATTGCTGATGCCAAAAAGGGGGAAGATATTGTGAAAGATGAACCTGATACGGATACAACTGACGTCCAGATCCTTGAGGGACAAGCTCAGGAGGCAGGACCCTCCTCGGCCAGCCGAGTCCTCGACCGCAGAGATTCGGGGAACGAGGCTCGGAGGCGGGACCACCTACTCGTAAAGGTACATCTACTGAGGTCCTTCTCCTTGATTTCCCACTACAAGCCACCCCCATCTCCTCTTCAGCTGCGCACATAGACGAAATCGCTCAATTCCTAGAAGAGCCAGCTGAAGAAGAAGAAGAATCTCAACAGCTGCCGCAGAGGTCGGGGAAGGAAATCGCTACTGAATCCACTACTCCTTCCTCCCCGGTCAAGAAGTTTAAATCAAAACCGGAGCAAGAGGCATTCGACCTCAGAATAGCCCAAGAGCTGCAAGACAAGCTGGACCAGGAGCGTAAGCTAGAGGAGGCAGCTGAAGCAGCGAAAAAGCCTAAGGGCAAAGCTGTCAGGGGCAAAGGAAAGAGAAAGGTCTTTAATACAGTCGAAGAGCAAAAGAAGAAAGCCCAAGAAGATTTTGCTAAGGCTCTTCCGATCGAAATCAAAGCTCTTGCTCGAGTATTCCCATATCTACTCTTACACCGAGCGGATAGCGTAAGATCAAGCGACCTGGGAGGCGACGCTGCAAGGACTGAGTCTCAGACGAGGAGACACTAGAGCAGCCGCTCTCCGTGAGAAGAAAAGGATGGCTGACCTGGCAAGAATGAAAAGCCTATCTGATAAGACAGCGGCCAATCCGAGAAGGTAGATCCCGAGAGGATCTAAGTTCATCAGGGGCCCCCACATCAAGCAACAACCGATTCAGCATGTGGATAAGTGGGTGCCGGCTGATATGAATGAACATTGGGAGAGATTGAAAGAAGTTTTTATCAAAGGCTACTACGTATGGCGCATTTACCCACTCGACTGCTCAGCCGATCAGCTCTTTGAGGAGTTGATTACAAGATTTGATGTTGAATTCAGTGAAAGGCTGAAGCAAGTCATGGAATCACAGAATATAACCTTCCGTGCCCCAGCTTTCCGACGTATTCCACCACCGAGACTTGCTAATGGACTGCTGAGCACTAAGGACATAGAAAGAGAAGTGGAGGAAGCCGCCTACGATCCGAGCCTCGCTCCCGAAAGGCCAGATGATAACTTGGAGATCCAGGAGATTCGAGCTAGAGTGTATAAATACTATTACCTGGATCCTCCCGAGGAAAAATCCACTGACTTCAAGAAGAAGACGCAGAAGTTCAAGAAGTAGCAGCAGTCATTTTCTCCTTCTCATCTTTTGTAATAGCATTAGGAACTCTGTAATTCTTGATATTTATATCAGTTCCTCTGCTTGCTAGACAATTACTCATTGTCTTTCAGCTTTTTACTTTGTGTTTACACTACTGATCACCAAGTGATCTGACACACACTCACATCAGTTTCTATGATCTTGCCTTTCTCTCACCTGCTGAAGTTCATTTACTATTATCAGTTTTTCCTCAGATGCTTTAAGGGGGAAATTGTTGTCAGTAGGACAGTATCTTTAATAGATGTTAGAGTATAGAGGTTTTGGCATCCTCAATTAGGGGGAAATTGTTGGATATGAGTCAGTAGATTGATACTCAGGTGTTCTAGGGTTAAAAGAAATTGGGGGAAATCATAGTAGTTCTATGGAATTGAAGATCCCAAAACCGAGCTGATATCAGTAGATTAGTGTGTCGATAGGATTAGCTGATGTATAGGTTAGACTTGATATAATGCTTATTATTTTGTCTAAGTCCTGTACGGGGTAGTTGTTGAACTGATCTTCTGCTGAAGACACTTTTCAGAACCCCACGTCATTAGTGTAATCGCTTGCATTCTTCGTCGGCCACCGATATCGGACTCGGTTGAAGATCCCGCATCACCGGCCCGGACCTCGGTAGAAGCATTCTCTACAAGCCGATGGTCATCGGTAGAAGAACCGGTCAAGCAAAGTATACCTTCGCAGCCAACCAACCGACTATCGAAGCTCACTTTATCGGTCCGACGACTCGACCGAAGAAGACAGAGACTTTCGAGTCATCGTATCCGACGTAAAAGCGACCCAAAGACTTAAAGTCCCTTCAAATGTTCAGCGAGAAGACATACGAGGTAGTTTGAATGGTCAACTCTGACACTCACCAACTACAAACCTCGACCAATGAGAAGCCGACAACGCTTACCTACTCTACACAAGTAAAGCTGCTCTCATGAACGGTGCATTAAGCGCCTCCTGCCGCAACAAAGTTGAATAGTGGCCGTTTTCTTTGGACGCTTGTGACACGTGGCATCGTCGTCTCCAACGGACATATGCCACAACTCACAACTATAAATAGAGAAGGATTTGAAGATTTCAAAAAGAGGAATATACGCGAAATCAAGGGAAATCATTCAAGCTCACAATGCTCTAGAACCTTCAAGCTTATCCAGAGACGAACTAGTTTTCATAGAACACTTCTTGTAGTTCATCTCTCTAGAGCACTTTGATCCCCTTCTTCTCTAGACTAAGCTCATTGCTAGATTTATAGCTTAGATCCGAAGGAGTTCACATTTAGTGAATTGTTCTTGTTGTAAGAACTCCTTCTCAGTTGGAGAATATTCCCTCCCTTCTAAACTTAGGTTTGGATTGTAAAGTCGCTAAGGACTATAACTTAGAGGGAACCGTCCGGTGCACACAGTATCCCCGCCGAGGCTTGCTCAGAATAATCAACAAGTTCTCCTGCCTTGTTCAGGACCGTGGACGTAGGATCTTGCGTATCCGAACCACGTTAAATCGCTTGTGTTCATTTACTGTTTTATTGCATAGCATTCAACTAACTTGAAAATCATAAGTTTGCATAAAACGTATTTTATAAAGTGCACAGCCAAAAGATTTAACTTGCAAAAATGCGTTTTCAAAAGAGACGACTCCGGGCCTAACACTTATCCGCACTACAGTCTCCGACTGAGTTTTGTAATACTGACATCAGTGAGTAGAAGAGCTCAGAAGCTGACTCACTTTGACCCCAGTGATCGAAGGCTTACTTGGCACTGTTCATCAGTTGCAAACATCAGCTTCAGCTGACCTTCACTGAGAAAAAGAAACAGAGCTCAGGTGTATTCACCCCCCCCCCCTCTACACCTGACTTTCCGTCTCTGGACCAACAGTATGTTTAAAGGTTTTAAAAGAGATTTCATTACGGTGCGCGAAGTATGGAATTATGAAATGAATGTTGTCGTGTTGGAAGAGTCCACTCGACCAGAAGAATATGTTTTCCACTGAGTCTTTTTGAGCTCACGTTTCAGAAAAGTATATGATTATATTATGATTTGATTTCATAATAAATATTATGTTCCATTGTGTTGGATTTATGTGCCAATACAATTTGAAAGAAATGAAGGAAAGCATGTGATGATGAAAAGAAATGAAGTATTGATTTATTGTAAGTATTAAGGATACACGTAAATGAACTATGACGTTGATGGCTCTTATGACTGGGTAGTGGAACACCTTAAGACGATAATGGTTTAAGTGGTCGTGCTTTAACGGATGAACATAGAAGTGCTTTTAGATATTCAGATGCTCTACTCCGATTCAAGATTTGTTTTGCGTCATCACACAATTGTGTATACGGTATAGAAAGAAACAAGTAAGTTAACGTATACTCCACGAATACGAAGATTGCTTTCGCATTATGATAAAGTTTCAACTCATAACTATAGGATCCATAGGGCCCTACCTTGCCCACTTCAATACTATGTACTAGATGGATCGTCACGAACCGTGAGGCTTTCCAATATCTGGTAGAATGAGTATGTCACTACCGTAGAGAGCCAAAAATGCTAACGACATGAACATTTTTCTCGACTATCGTTACCAGAGAAATGCTGCCGTATCTAGAGTCGGACAAGAGCTGTCGAAATAATTACTCATGCTTGAAAAGTTACTGACGGTACGCATGTAGATAACCGCGACTGATGCGTTTACGAAATGAAAGAGGCACGAGTGAAATTCTCATGATATCTCATTGTGTAACCACGTACGATCATTTTCAAGAGATGATATAATACTTTTCCACAACGAGAGTGAGGAGGAAAGAAATAAAGATTACTGGGGATCATCATTAGATTCTAAGTAGATGGGTAGGATAACTTGTTTTATTTCCTTTGACTTGTTCATTTAGCTGTCAAGTTTTTCTTTCAACCCCAATCTTCCAAACATATTTGACAGTCGAGTTGGGTCTTGTGTTCGGTAGCCCAGACTGACCTTGACGATCATATTCTTTTCTTGAACAAGGTAAATACATTGTAAAGACTTTCTTAGAGGCGATTTCTTTGTAATCAACTGCCCATAATCGTGTTCGTCTTTACACTTTGTTATGTGTTGTTTGAATTTGTTTTCAACAATGCATCTTGATAATTATGTCCTAAAATGCTTCATTTTTCTTTGAGAAGTACCAAATAAATTTCTACCATGATTAATATCAGAGTATTTTGTTTCGCTCTGAAATTGAAGTATTTTTCTTGCAAGTCTAGACTAGAATCTCTAGACTTTTAAAGTTTTTAATTATTTTGAGGAGTTCACACACCGCCTCAAAAGCAAGATTGTGATAATGTCAATACTACTCAAGATTTTCAACTTTGTAACAAAGTTTTGTCATGTTTGGGAATATGAGCCAATAATCCTTGTCTCTGAAAGTTTTCATCTTGAGTTTTCCGACCATTTGAGTCATTTCGGTATCTAAGAAACTCAATTGCTTTTCATCACTCGTCGGTATGACAATTGTACTAAGTATAAAGATTAGAATGATTAATGAATTTTGTCATACCGGATTTGTTAGAACATTATGGCCAAGAACTTAGAAGTTCAGGCAATGTATGATCTTCTCATCATAAGAGAACCACAGTAGATGATGTTAAGATAGGGTTTTCGGCCCTAATAACTTGTCGGTCTAAGCGACATTGAAATAGTAGATAAGACATAGAATGCCTATAGCAGATAGGAGTTAGTCAAATTTCACTTTGTGTTACGCATATGCTATTTTAAGATCGTTCTTTTCAAAAGACAAGAACACTACCACGTCAAAGAACAAAGTCGCAAGAATAAACGTATTGAGACGAATTAAGCGGTAACACTACAGACCACAAGGCGGTGTCAGTCTCGTCGATCAAGAACCTCGGAAATAAGAAGTTGGTGGAAAGACCCAAATACGTGATACACTTACACACGATTCACCAATGTATTTACCAATTGTCGAGATTCGATTCAAGAGAAGGTTCTTCAACTGCACTTTCCGCAATGCTGATATAAGATGACCTCCACTAAATACAAGACTCGCATGGATACCTTGAGTGCTGCTTCATCACGACCGAACACTGAGAGTGCAGACAAAGTCAGAGTAGTTCCCGCGGAGCAACGCCAAGAACTTAATATGCTTAAAATAGTCGATCGCGATCATACGATGTTGAACAGCATGATACAAAAGGCAACGGTATAAGTGAGACACTGGTAAACCCCTGATACATCCGGACACTCAAATTTGAACGATGAGGAAAGAAGACCGAATGAAGACTTCAACTTGAAGGAGTAGACGCGCAACTATTTAAATTAGTAAACGATCGTACTTTTACTATAAGATTTACAAGGTTATTCCTTTTGTTGTGTACTTCTACTCATTTTCTTTTGACTAAAGAGTTATGTCGCCTTGGTGCTAAGCTCATCCATCATTTATATTGATATTTGATATTTGTTAGAACTCTGTTGAAAGTATCATTTGATACAAATTGGCAATGTCGTCCTTTCCTTTGAAACAATACTCATGTTCTTCTCTATAGTTGACCTTCTCTCATTCTATATTGGTTACAACTCATCATGTAGTTTGATCATTGATGATTATTCAACAAGTTGTTTCTAACCTCGTCGAAGTATTTATTTTGATTCATACATTCATGAAATCTTTTGCTTTGATGATATAGCCAGAATCCTTTGGTTTCATATTTTTCTCAGAATTCATCTCATAGCTTTGTCATTGATAATTATCATTTCATATATCATGTTGACCTCATTGAGGGTATTCTTTGATATACAGATATTGGAAACCCTTTTTCCTTTTGAATTACCTTCATTTGACGATCCACCAGACTCATTTAATGCTATATCTTCCTAAGAATCCATCTCGATACTTGATCACTGTTAATTATCATTCATTTTCATTTGATTGAAGTATCATGTGACAAAATCCATGATTAATAGTGTTACCCTTTTCTTCTGGACCCAAAGAATGTTCTTTTGAGCCTTGCTATATTGACTGCTATTCATCTTGATGCTTGATTCCTATGATTATTCTGACTATTTGTTTCGGATCGCGTTGGGATATTTATTTAATTCATCTTTGAAACTCTTTCCTTCAAAGATTTAATCGGTGTTAATTGGTATTATCTTCGCATAATGCTCATCTCATCACTTCGTCACCGGCAATTATTAACTCATTGACGGTATCCTTCGATTTATGTACGCATGACACTCTTTCTTTTGAGACATTATTCTTATGTACTCGATTCGAATAGGTTAAGTCATATTCATAATAACTAGATTCGATTTGAGGAAGATAAGTGTGAGCGATCGTGGAGATGGATATTTAGAGAATGTAGTTTTCGGATGACTAGCGAATACTTGAACAACCGGTAATGCTTTCCACGTCTCTCAACTCCGAAAATATGTATACGATCCCAAACACGTGATCAAGCATGAGGATGTACAACTGAACCCGGACTTAAGCTACGAAGAAAGACCAGTACGAATCCTTGACCGCAAAGTTCAAATATTAAGAAATAAGCAAATACCCTTAGTCAAAGTGTTGTGCACTCATCATGACCAGGAAGAAGCCACATGAGAGTTGGAGGAGAAAATCAATTTACTCTATCCCGAACTACCCTATGAAGGTACGCAAATTTCGAGGACGAAATTTATTTTAAGGGAGAGGGAGTGTAATAACCCGTATTTTTCGTACTGTCTATTCGAGAACGTTTCATAATATTTTGTTTTATTTTATATATATATATATATATATATATATATATATTAGTAATATTACTACTAAAATATTAGTATGATAAGTGTCCCGTAGTAGCTTAAAGAATTTTTACGAAAATTCTAACATCTCAATTTCACCATCATACGAATCGAGATTTTTAAATATTCTAATACCACCTTAAGGACTCCCTACACTTATCATCACTAGAGAGAAAACAACAAGCATTTAGCTTCT
Organism: Lavandula angustifolia; assembly: GCA_028984105.1. NCBI lineage: Eukaryota > Viridiplantae > Streptophyta > Magnoliopsida > Lamiales > Lamiaceae > Lavandula > Lavandula angustifolia. The sequence continues at coordinate 2,516,850 of CM054821.1, forward strand.
AAAATGTTATCAAATCCTACTTAGGAAATTTTATATTTAAATAGGAGTTGGTGACCCTTTTCCTTGGTAACATGCACGAGAGCAAGTAGTCAAATTAGAGATGTGCCCTCCACTTGGTAGTTGTGATGTTACACTTGGAATACATGCAAGGCCACGTAGAAATGCAACCTCCCATTAATACCCACCCTCTCCTTTGATACTCTCAACATTCATACCATAGAAAGCCACTATAGTTCAGCACCAAAAGGAGAAGAAGGAAGGAATCTCTTCGCAGCTCGTCACTCTTGATCATTCAGCTCCACATCTCGTTCCGGAGTCGGAGTGTTTGTCCCGCAGGCACGTCGACATCCTCCAGACACTGTCGAAAGGAGAAATCCGAGTAAGGTTAGAGCTTTCTATCGAATTTTGGGGGTAATATCAAAAAGGAACTCTAGAACTAGTGTAGCCTTCCTTCCTCTTTATTTCGCAGATCCGAGTACAACTTCTTGCTCTAGACTCGTTTTCTCTCTTGCATGTATCATCAAAGTGGTTTAATAGACCCTTAGTTCATAGAAGAACATATTTGAGGAGCATCTATTGGTTGCATGTGTAGATCTAGTAGTAAAACATCAGGAAATGTTTAAGATGTTGAGCACAGAAATCTGCCCAGCCATTTCCCCTATTCTGCCGAGACTTCCAAAGCAAATTTCTCGATCTTTTGTTACTTGAAAAATTACATAAAAATTATAGAGACAAAATTTAGGATGTTGGTAATATCTCTGTAAAATTTGGTAATTTTTGGATGTGTCTTTATATTTTAAATAAATGTTTCAATGCATACTGCCGAAAAATCATGCATGCGGGATAGAGCTGAGTAAAACATTTATATCTCACTCCACAAAACTGATTTTAACTTTATTCCTTTTTCTAAATGTTCTCTACACGTACATCCTTTTGAAAATAGTTTTTTTATATTTTAAACCAGTGCATGTAAGATCAGTTTATTATGGACTCTCAGTTGTCGATCGGAAACGTGTTTTCGATACTAGGAAATTTTGTGATCAGTTCTCTGTCTTCTCTGAATCCGTCACTCAACAACCTTGAGTAAAATTTTGATATGATATCGGCATGCATGTTCCCCTAGCTATCGTTGAATCTAAAAATTTTTGGAGTACGTTTGACCCCATATTTGTTAGCTAGACTATAGCAAGGCAGAAACTGCCCCCAGTTTGAGCAGAGAACGATATTTCGATAATAACTCCTAAACGGTTTGTTATTTTGTCTTGAGACAAATTTCTAAATAAACTAGGCTCATTAAGGATCATGCATGTAAAATATGGGATTTTATGGTTCTATATCACGATTTATAGAATTCTTGCAAATAGAGCCCTTTTTACCAAAATTTCGATGTAGAATCTGACCTAGTCTAGCTAGATGCCGACTAGGTAACGCCTGTGAACCACGAATTTGTACATTTACGTTAGATGCGAACATTGTTACTTAAAGTAGGTTATTGTTGTAGGACCCCGCGTGGAAGAACTTTAACCTCGGAGACGTACTTCGCATCTTTCAAATCGATAAAACGCAAGGTGGGTAATATTTTCCTAAAATTATCTTTGAGTTATTGAGCTCTATGAACTATGTTTATCCATGAAAGTTTTTGTGCATTTATCTGTTTAATGCTTCTACGTGATAGATCGATCGAGGCTCTCGTCTGGCCTAACACGCCAGATGAGGGTTATCAAGAAAGTACGTACGTGTATGATGTTAGTAGCACAATGACTGATCCCCTTGTGTACCGGATGCTAACATGTTACGGGTTCCCTCGAGTTTCGAACTCGGGGGCCAAGGCCCAAGTTATGAGGGACCCCTCGGGTTTCGACTCGGGGGCCAAGGCCCAATTTATGAATGTTATGGTAGAAGTAACAGGAAATGTGACACAGATGTGCGCACCTAATATGTTTTGTATGCTTGGAGCAGTTTCCTTTTTAAAACCCTCCAAGTCATACCTCATGCATGGATAAACTGTTTTTAAACGTGTTTCAAACTGCTTTACCCACTGGGTACATTAGTACTCAGCCCCCAAATTATTTTAAAAATGTTTTCAGGTTGAGCAACAGGGACGACGGAGACGGGCTGAGGATGGGTTGATGATATGATCTTTTGTAATTTCGGAAAAATGGTTTAATCCTGCTTTTGTCACGCTCGAAACTATCCTCTCGAAATTTTTGAAATACTTTTAAAAGATAATTATGCTTTAGTTTTACTTAAGACACAGTACGCTTCCGTATTTATGTTAAATGCTTCAAACCAAACCGATCTTCTGCGAGTGAATTATATCTAATAACAAGTTGCTTTTAAAATGAAAGACTTTCCAACATCTCGATTAAGTGTATGAAAATGTATTTTAAATTGTTCTTCCGTAGCGACTCGACCTCTGTGATCCTTCGTGGGGGTCGGGGCGTTACAGCTACCATACTTCGAAAGAGCCGTTAGCTACCCAAAAGAGAGAGACAAAGGATCGTCGTCTACAATGGATCTATCATAATCTCTGCTCTATAAATAGAGGGATAAATCAAATTGAAGCTCACCTTCGCATACACGAGAACACCTTACGAACTCAGAGCATTCAAAGAGCAACTCATAAAAGCCTAAGTCTTCCGCAAGAAATTAGAAGAAACAATCTCCGGTGAAAGACTACATTTCTGCTCATAGGGAACAAAGCTGAATTAGATTTATACAACCTCTAGTATCCAAGCGACGATACATGAACCCAAAGCTTATACTCAGCTGTTCGTCGTTCTAGAAGCCACCTTCTTGTTCCCTATCCCTCTAACATAAGCTCAACCGATTAAATCTATAGCTTAGACGAAGGAGTTCACTTCTGAACAGATCCTTATTGTAAAGGACTCCTTCACTGTTGGAGAGTTTTTCAAACACTAAGTTTGATAACCTTGTAAACTGAGACTTGCTCATTATAAATCTCAAGACCAGTGTTTGTCCAGTGTACAAACCGACTGAGACTATCTCAGTATAATACATAGCCTCCTGATCATTTGGGACAGTGGACGTAAGATTGTTGGATCCGAACCACTTTAAAAATCTCTGTGTTGTGTGTTCTTTATTTTACTGTTGCATTGATTTACTGTGCATACTGAAAATATCTTTTAAATCATTCAACTGAGTTTCAACAAACTTAATCGACTGCACTAATCTACTGAAACTGTTTTGATAAAACGTTTTCCTAACTCAACTGAATTTGGGCCTACACATTTCCGCACTACTGAACTCTATTCTGAACGGTACTGAATTCTGATTCTAAGTAAGCTAGCAGGCCTCAGTAGAGTCAGTCACTCTACCACGCGATTCAGAACAGCTTATCTAGTCTGCTGAATTTATTCAGTACGTCACTCTCCTGAAATGGACTGTTCGTGTTTAAGTTGAGAAATCGTTGTTCAGGTGTATTCACGCCCCCTCTACACCTGAACGTACTCTCGGGACCAACAATTGGTATCAGAGCGGGAGTTCTTTAAGACTCTTGTTATTCTGAAACTGGTCTACTTGAACGGATCCGAAAAATGTTTTCACTGCACATTATTCTTCATTCATATCACTATCTATCATGTCTGATATGTCAGGAATCAGGATGGTACCCATGTTCTTAGTAGAGAACTATGGTGTATGGCGGGTCAGAATGGAGGCACATCTGACCTCTCTCCACGACAACATGACAGAGGTTCTGGAGGATGGATCTATCATTCCAATGATCGATAGCGTCGTAGCTCAGGATCCAGCAGACGAAGGAGGGATGGTGACTGGGAAGAAGATCCCCAAAGACAGAAGTCTCTTCACTCCTGAGGAGAAGAAGCTTCACAACTTGGACCGCGTCGCCAGAAATGCCATACTGACCACTGTGAGCGATTCTTATCTCGGAAGAGTTCAAGACTGCAAGTCCGCAAAAGAACTCTGGGATGCTCTAGCGCTACTGAGTCGGGGGACTCAGAAGATTAAAGCTAACAAACTCACGCTGGAACTTCAGAAGCTGGAGAGACTGTCTATCTGTCTCTCATGCCTAGTGACACCATTGAAGATCTCAACGTCAGATTAACGGATCTGATGAACTCTATCAACGGGTTGGGAAAAACATTCTCCAACCGAGAGATAAATCTCAAGATTTTGAGGGCACTGCCAGACGGTCACTGGACTCCCTTTGATACTTTATTACATCATTCTGATTTAGATATTGTTACTCCTGACCATATCTTTTCAGAACTTAAAGCATTGGAGTTTGAGTTTGGCTTACCTGAAAGGAAGCAGCGAGCTGAAGCTGACACTCAAATCGACCATGCCTTCAAAGCATCAGTCAGCACAGCAGCTCCGACGTCTAGCAAGGAAGAACCTTCACTCAGTGACATACATGAAGGAAATCTACCTAAGAAGTACGCGCTGCTTGCCGTGAAGTATCAGAAGGAAAAGGAGAGGCGCAGAAAGCTCTCAAGAGTCGTCAGAGACTCTAAGGGTAAGAATGGATATACACCTAAGCGCACTCCTGACTCGCATACTTCTGAATGCAGGAAACAGGAAGACTCAACTCAGTCGAAAGATAGTGAGAGCAAAGAAGAAAGAGTCACAACCTGCTATAACTGTAAGAAGCCAGGACACTATCAGTATGACTGTCCTGAGCTCAGTACAGCTGAAAGAGCAGCACACAAAGCAAGAAGGGGGAAGTTCATCAAGAAGCGACAAGCATACATTGTCGGTGAACTCTCAGACGACTCAGATGAAGTCGATTCCTTCATGGATTCATCAGACGATGAAGCAACTTTCATGGCCATAGAGCTTGAAGCTGAAGAGGACGCTGAAAAGTGTCTCATGGCAGGAGAAGAGGATGAGGTAAACTCTCATGCACCATTTAACTCCTCTTCACACTGCACACACGATACTATTTCCGGTGTAGATTAGAATCTGGACGTCGCGATTTCATACGAAGAGCTACTTGACGAGCAGATTCAGATGAGTCTGCAGCTCAGTAAGACTCTTCAGGAATTGGATACCCTGAAAGTGGAAAATTAGAGACTTTCTCAGGAGAGTCAGGTTGCTACTGAGTCAGAAGGACTTGTGTTGAGACTCAGGGAGGAGATAAACTCTCTGATGGCCAAGTCTCAGCATCAAGAAGAACAGATCTCAGTTCTGACCAAAGACTTGACTCAGAAAGATACTGAATTGAGTCTACTGAAGCAAGAGTTGTTAGGACTTCAGACCGAGCATGAACTGCTGAAGAAAAGTGATGATATCTGGAGGAACTTGATGATAGAGCGGTACATGGGCGCTGAAAAGAAGCTTGAAGCTATGCTAGCAAGCAACAAGCTCAAGCATTGTAAGGAGGGACTTGGATTCAGCCATGGAGCCTCCTCATCTGCCCCCGTACGCTCAGAAAACCGGCTAGCTGATAGGTTTGTTCAAGGGGAGACCATCAATGTAGACATACTGAACCCCCTAGCCAAGAACAAACAGAAGATGAAGGCACCTCATCCCAGTTATCAGCATTCTGACAAGAAGATCAGCACCAGATCACCCCAGTTCAATTAAGGGGGAACTAGCAAAGCAAAATGGGCTGATCAGTATGGACCTCCGCAGCTGACTCATCCAGCTCAGTATGGGTCATGTTACTATGATCCTATAGTCAGGAGAGGATCCAAAAGTCAGAAGAAGAAGAAGAAGAAGAAAGCCGTACAAAAGGCAAAGGTCAGCAGTCCACCCACCCAGAAGATCAGGACTCCTGAACCAGAAAAGCCTCAGAAGTCAGCATCGACCAGTCCAGTGGTCAAATATGTTGACAAAAGTGGAAAGAAACTGTCTGAGACCACCAGGGTCCTAAGAAAGATTTGGGTTTCCAAAACTAACATCTAAGGACCCAAAATAAAATATAAAGGGTATCTAAATATAATTCTGTTTTGCAGGTGCACAAGGACCCTTGGTATGTGGACAGCGGATGCTCAAGACACATGACGTACCAAAAGGACTTGCTGAAGAATTATACTACTAAAGAAGGACCCCGAATCGAGTTTGGAGACAACGCAAAAGGCTATACCAGAGGCGATGGAACACTCAGCATTGGAACAACAATAGTTCCAAGAGTATCATATGTTGAAGGACTTCAGCATAATCTTCTCTCTGTTAGTTAATTTTGTGATAACTCGAATAGAGTGATTTTTGACTCTGGTTTCTGTGATGTCATTGATAAATCTACAGGGAAAACAGTGTTATCAGGTTCGTGCAAAAAGAATATCTATGTAGCTGACTGGAACTCAGCTGGACCTGAAGCTTGTTTGTTGGCGAAGAATGACAACAGAACGGGGTGGCTCTGGCACAGAAGACTCAGCCATCTCAACTTCAAGACGCTCAACAAATTAGCTAGAAACACTCTAGCTAGAGGACTTCCGAATGAAGTATTCAGCAAAGACACTCAGTGTGAAGCATGTCTAAAGGGAAAGCAAACAAGGAATCAAAATCCGCCTGTTCCATCTCCTTCCACTGATGGAATCCTTCAGCTGCTACATATGGATTTGTTCGGTCCAGTCTCTCCAGTGACGATCAGAGGCAAGAAGTATGCATTAGTGGTCATTGACAACTACTCGCGTTACATAAGGGTCATATTTATTGCCAACAAGTCTGACGTTAAAACAGAGTTACCAACGCTTCTGAAAAGGCTCAGTGTCGAGAAGAACACCAAGATCATCAAAATACGTTCAGACAGAGGAACTGAGTTCCTGAATTTGATGGTGGAGGAGTTCTGCAAAGTAGAAGGCATAGAGCATGAGACGTCTGTCGCGCGCACGCCTCAACAAAATGGGGTTGCTGAGAGGAAGAACTGAACACTCAAAGAAGCAGCAAGAACCCTGCTCACAGACTCAGGACTCCCAACCAAATTCTGGGTAGAAGCTACTGATACAGCATGTTATACTTAGAACAGTTCTTTACAAACAAAGCAGCATAAGAAGACACCATATGAACTATGGAATGGCAGGAAGCCTTCTTTATCTTATTTCCATATTTTTGGGTGTTCGTGCTTTATTCACAATAATGGGAAAGATCAGCTGAAGACTTTTGATAGCAAGTCAGATCAGGGAGTGTTCTTAGGATACTCCCGGGTCAGCAAAGCCTTCAGAGTCTTTAACTATCGGACCCTTTGTTTTTAATGAGTTTGCTACTGAAGACAGGAGCAGAAACTCTAAACCTGAATCTGAGGACATCAGTAAGCAGTTACAGGATCTGAACTTAAAAGATAAAGTTGAAAAACTGTAGACAAGTCTACTGAATCTCATCAAGCAGCCGAAGTAGCTGAACAGATTGACTCTCCTGAACAGAGTCAATCCCAGGTAACTTAGGTCGATGAAGAAACCCTAGTGGTAACTGAGACCTCTACTGAGAATAATAATTCAAGGGGGACTAATGATGTTACTGAGCTAAATGCCCCTGAACCTGGTGACTCAGTAGATCACACTCTTGCAACTGAATTGCTTCAATCTCGGAATAGTACAACTGAAATGCCTAAGTCACCTACTATCTGTGTTGAACAAATTTCAGATGAAGAGCTGAAACATCGTAGATCGTGGCTGGACGCTCACACTTCTGATTTAATTATTGGAGATCCTTCAGCAGCGTAAAGACAAGATCTAGATTCTGTCAGGGAGAAAGCGCCTTATATTCCTGCTTCTTGTCTACTGAAGAACCTCAGTCAGTTGAGGACACACTAAAAGATGCTGATTGGATCATAGCCATGCAGGAGGAGCTGAATCAGTTCACGAGAAATGAAGTTTGGGAACTTGTTGATAGACCCCAGCATCAACACGTGATCGGAACCAAATGGGTCTTCAAGAACAAGCGAGATGAAAACAACGTCATAGTAAGGAATAAAGCAAGACTAGTGGCAAAAGGCTATTGTCAAGCTGAAGGGATAGATTTCGATGAAACGTTCGCTCCAGTTGCAAGATTGGAGACAATCAGACTATTCCTAGCCTACGCAACACATCAAAGATTCAGAGTCTATCAACTGGATGTGATGTCTGCTTTCCTGAATAGCGTACTGAAAGAAGAAGTCTTGTAGAACAGCTCCTGGCTTTCAGTAGGGACATCAAGTTTATAGACTCAGAAATGCTCTGTATGGGTTAAAACAAGCACCCAGGGCTTGGTATGATACCCTGTCTGAGTTTCTTCTTCAGAAAGGTTTTCAGAAGGGCACAGTAGACCGCACATTATTCAGCATTCGACTGGAAGATGATATTTTACTTGTGCAGATCTACGTAGATGACATCATCTTCGGTTCGAAGAACGTCATCATGTGTCAGCAGTTTCGGAAAATGATGAAGGACAAATTCGAGATGTCAATGATGGGAGAGATGAACTATTTTCTTGGATTTCAAGTCAAACAATCTGAGAAAGGAAACGTTCATCAATAAAGGCAAATACACTCGAGACCTCATCAAGAGATTCGGTTGCACATCCGGCAAACCAATCAAGATCCCGATGAACACGAACATGAAGATTGATCTGGATAAAGAGGGAGTATCAGTAGACCAAACTGAATTTCGTATTATAATTGGTTCTTTATTATACTTAACAGCTACTCGTCCTGACATAACTTATGCTGTAGGTGTCTGCGCTCGATTTCAGGCGAATCCGAAGCAGAGTCACATGGACTCAGCAAAGAAGATTCTCCGCTATCTCAGAGGAACACCTGACATGGGTTTATGGTAACCAGCTGATGATAATATTGAACTAACTGGTTATTCTGATGCTGACTATGCAGTGTTGGGATTTTGTATACTGGAAGCAAATTTTATGCTTGTATACAATGTGTTTTGTCCCTACCACTATCTTATTCTCCTATCTGATAAATATATATATATATATATATATATATATATATATATATATATATATATATATATATATATATATGCACATGTTATCCTTTATCTTGTATAAAGTTAGATTTGTGTGGTGTGTCGGGTATCACAGAAGACAACTTTAGGATAAGTTGTCGGTTTAAGCTGCAGTTTAGATAAGAAGAGGTTTGTCTTAGCTGCTTGTCTTTACTGGTAAACTGAAGGTGGTGTATTGATGGATCACAGTGAGATGTGTTCTCCTAACTGACCTTAGTGGAGAACCAAGATCTCGGTGACTTAGCTGGTCTTAAGCTTGGTAAGACTTCAGCTGAGTGCATTTGGCTATCTATTACTTTGACCTACTATAGTGAACGTCATCGCGACCGGATCTACGTATCTTGGGTGTTAGTAGTTATTTGTGGCTCAGGCTGGTTGTCTGTATCTTGCAGCCGTATCCTAGTAAAATGGGTTGATAATATCCCCTGAGGAACTCGAAAGGATTATCACACTAAACTCGGCCGGTTGATTAAGTTCAGGTGTGTTAATAAGGTCGAGTGGTACTACTCAGGAATATAAGATGTTAATTAATTTAAGCTTTCAATGAGCTTAATTAATTAACGGATATTTCTATCTTAAATACGGAGATCGATTAAGTCTAAAATACAAGCCCTTGTTCAATTTGGGATAAAGGGGTAAGTCAGCACAGATTCTCTACTGGAATGAATCTGTGTTTATTAATTAATTTTGCTCTGGGCTGAGCATAGATAATTAATTAATTTGAGGCCCAGCTTTATTTCTTGTATTAGATCCCTGATCTGGCCCAATTAGTTGCATAGCTATTTATTGTCTCTCAGAAATCATTATTAATGGATTAATGTATTTTTACATTATTTAATAATGTTATTTATCTGGAATTAATTGGATGGACCAATTAATTGATAAATATTAGTAGCCCAGTGGATTAATTAATTATATTATGGGCTAATTATGTGGAAGCCCATTATAAATATAATTAAATTAATGGGCTACAAATATATTAATATTATATTGGGTTTTGAATCCTATATATATTAGTATTCTGTTCAGAAACAGATTACATACAATCACAAAATAAATCATGCCGTGCGTGAGTGATAGAGAGACAAGATTTTATTTTCTCCAGTTCTCTGACCACCCAGAGGGAGAAAAAGGTCGGGACACAGATCAGAAGATCTGACACAGGAGCAACAATCAAAGCCGCGACAACATACGAAGGAGGAAGGTAGCGTTCCTAACCCTAATTTTTCCTTCAATTGGTATCAGAGCCTGGTTTAGGCTCTGATTCTTGTTGTTAGGTGTATGATTAGGGTTTATTTCCGTCGTTATTGAGTTAATTTTCGTGTTTGGGGCGGCCTGCTAGCCACTGTTTTGACCCCGTTGTAACGTTTTTCTCGTGAGAAAATCTACGAGTAGTTGATAGGACCAATGTGTTACGTGATTGTACTGCTTTTATACTGTATTTTGGTCCGGATGCACGAAAATTGAGGTGCGGCGGCGCGGAAGGACGGAAAAGGGCAAAACCCTAGTTTTTGGCAGAACACGACCGCCAGCTTGAGGAGGCACGTGGGGGCGCGTCCCGAATCATATTTTCGATCCATTTGGAATGTTTTGTTCGTTGTTTTGTTAGCTTCGTCTGGATAGGTCGAACGAGGCATTCCTATTTCTGGTTTGTCCGGAATAGCGTCGGAAAGGAGAAGTGGTCGTGCTGTCCAGAAATCCCCAAATTGGCCAGAAAACCCTAGTTTTTCTAGGGTTCCGCCGCATCTTGCGGCGGCGATACTCGGTGGGTCAGGGGTCCAATTTCTGATCGGCTTGAACCTTTGGATTCCTCGTCACACGAGCTTCGCGTCGATAGGTTATAAGGGGTCACCCAATCCCAGATGCGATTGGAATTGATGTCTGAAGTTTGCTGCTCGTCATGAATTCGTTCCGGCAAATCGTTTAACTAATCTCGGCCGAAATCCGTTACACGGTGGTCGTGAGTGGTCCAATTACGTTTCCCCTCTTTCAATTGATTGAATCGCGGCTCGAAGAGCATGAATTTGAGCACCGAAGTTCGCCGGCAATGAAATGCGAAATTCGCTTGATTCCCGTCGAGGCAGCGGCAATTGTCGCCGGATTTAGGCCACCCAGATGTGTGAGTGATACCTAGGGGCTACAGGTGATGACGAAGATGGCGGCGCCGCGCTGTAGAGGGTGCGGCAGCTGCGCGTCTGCTGTCGAAACCGCCGCGTGATTGCTGCTATTGCAGGGGACGACGAGTGGCGTGGGGCGACCGCACGGTCATGACGCGACAGAAGGAGAGGCAGGTGGCAACGGCGCGGCGCTGGGGACAACAGGGGACGGCATGGCGGCGCGCGTGTGCGGCGGGCAGACACACCGCGTGCGGCGCAGATCTGCGCCGCGCCGTAGGTGGCGTCTCGGCGTTGGGAAGCCAGTTCCCGGCTCATCGTCGCCCGGCGCGTCCTTATGTGCTGACGGCTGGCACAGAACCGGCGGCAGCGACCGGCACAGAACTGGCGGCGGCAAAAACTTGGAGACAATGCTGACGTGGCGCGCTGACATGGCACGCCAAGTGTCTGCCACGTGGCAGACCCCCTGATGACGTGCCATGAGACAGTTTTTGATGCAGTTTTCAAATTCGAAGATTTTGAAGATCGAAGAGCTGTATTTTGATCGGGCTATGTAATAGTTAGGAATTACGTGTTTTAAAGCTCGATAACGACGTATTAAACTTCCTATTTGTGTATTTATTTTTATTATGCTTTAGCATGCGATTATGTGATTAATTGCGCTTAGAAAAGTATGTAAATAGGATTTACGTCGTATTAAAGCATGTTTTATTTTTCGCGAGCACGTTTTGTTATGTGCGCTTAGAAATTGCATGCTTTAGGAATTATGTGGATATGCATGATTCGAAACAAACCTTTTGAATAAAAAGACTAAGCAACTTTAAATTAAATGTTTAATTAGATTCCATTAATTTGGATATTAAACACTTAATCGGACCTCCATTAATTGGACTCTACACGAAAGTAGTAAGATTATGTGAGTAAACGTCCACCTACGTGGCTTGCTTGCATTTTTGAGCTACCAGTTTTGTGAGATGAGTTTTCCAAAATATTATTTGATTATTATTGAGTAGTGGGAGCGAAGCCATAAACGTCCACCTGCGTGGCTTGCATGCCTAGTAAACACGAGTACTCTAGAAGATAATAATTAAATAGGATGACTAATTAGATCAAATTAAATGCGGCATGGTTCGAGTAAGTATGTCAATTTCGAGAATTTGATTCTATTTTGGTCAAATTAATGGTCAATGCTTAGATGTCACCGCATGTACAATTCACTTCCCTCGAAGTCCCTTCCCGCGTTTTCATAGTGACATGGTCCAGAATATCGAACTATTAATTCCATTCGTCTTAAGAACCTAGACGTGGATTAGAATTAAAGAGCTAGGTAAATAGCTTGGTTTAGGTTTACGCTAGTAAACGTCCTCCTGCGTGGTTTGGTAGTGGAATTCTTAGAGCCGTTCGAGGTTTTTAATATCATTATTTTTACAAAAGGTTACAATGATTATTAATTACGAATTATGTGCAAATATTAATTTCATACATGTTTTTTGTTGGATATGAGTCAGTAAATGATACTCAGCTGTTCGTGGTTAAAAGAAAATTGGGGGAAATCATAGTAGTACTATGGAATTGAAGATCCCAAAACCGAGCTGATATCAGTAGTTCAGTGTGTCGTTAGAATTAGCTGATGTATAGGTTAGACTTGTTGTAATCGTTTTTATATTCTTATCTAAGTCCTGTACGGGGTAATTGTTGAACTGATCTTCTGTCGAAGATACTTTTCAGAACCCCACGTCATCAGTGTAATCGCTTGCGTTCTTCAGTCATCAGCTGAGTAGACCTCAGTAAAAGTCAATCCAGCAGCTGATAAGTCATCAGCAGAAGAACTCATGCAAGCCCAGTACCTTCGCAGTCGCCAGCTGACTTACTCAAAAGTTACATTCCTTGTCAGCCGACTCAGTCGAAGAAGACAGAGACTTTGCAGTCTACTGTATCCGACAGAAAGCGACCCAGCTACTTAAGTCTTTTCGGAAGTTCAGCAGAAGATCATACGAGGTTGTTTGAACGGTCAACTCTAACATTCTCACCAACCACAAACCTCGACCAATGAGAAGCCGACAACGCCTTATCTGCTCCAAACAGTAAAGCTGCTCTCATGTACAGTAATTAACTGCCCTGCTGCAACAAGTTCGAATTAATGGCCGTTTTCTTTGGAAGCTTGTGACACGTGGCATCGTCGTCTCCAACGGACATATGCCATAGCTCACAGCTATAAATAGAGAAGATTTCGAAGCTCCACCAGCGCGAAGCACGAAATTAAAAAGGGAAATTGCTCAAGCTCTCAAACACTCTAGCAACTCACTCAGAACATCCAGCGAAGAATCTGCATTTACTAGAATATTTTTGTGGTTCTTCTCTCTAGAGTCTTTAGATCCCTTCCTTCTCTACCTAAGCTCATTGTCAGATTTATAGCTTAGATTCGAAGGAGTTCATTTTTAGTGAACTGTTCTTATTGTAAGAACTCCTTCATTAGTTGGAGAACTGTTTTCGCTCCCTTTCGAACTTAGGTTTCAATTGTAAAGTCGCTAAGGACTATAACTTAGAAGGATTTGTCTTGTGCACAGTTTCCTTGCTGAGACTTGCTCAGAGTAATCAACAAGTTATCCTGCTCTGTTCAGGACCGTGGACGTAGGATCTTGCGTATCCGAACCACGTTAAACTGCTTGTGTTCTTTACTATTTTACTGCATACAAACCTTTGAAAATCATAAGTTTGCATAAAACGTATTTCTAAAATCGCACAGCCAAAAGAATTTAATCTGCGAAAACACGTTTTCAAAAAGAGACAAACTCCGGGCCCCACACTTATCCGCACACTTAAAGTCTCCGACTGAGTTTTGAAGTACTGACAAAAGTTAGTAGGAGAGCTCAGTAGCTGACTCACTCTGTCCCGTGATCGAAGGTTTATTTGGCACTGTTCATCAGTTGCAACCAACAGCTTCAGCTGACCTTCACCAAGGAAAAGAAACGGTACTCAGGTGTATTCACCCCCCCCCCTCTACACCTGATATTTGTCTCCGGACCAACAATTGGTATCAGAGCGCACGGTGTTCAATTGACCACCTGTTCTGAAATACTGGTCTTCTCGAACTGATCCTTGAAAACGTTTTCTCTGCACAAGCATCTCTTCATTCATCCTTATACTCGTACACATAATGTTGACATGTCAGGTATCAGGATGGTGCCGATGTTCTCAATAGAGAACTTCACGGTATGGCGTGTAAGAATGGAGGCACACCTTATGTCGCTGCACGACAGCATGACTGACGTACTGGAGATCGGACCCATCATTCCAATGATAGACAACGTTCAGTTCGTTGAAGGGGAAGGTGAAGGTTCTCCTATCGGTCCGAAGGTTCCCAAGTACAAATCTGCCTTCACGCCTGAAGAGAAAAAGCTGCATAACCTCGACCGAGTCGCACGAAATGCTATACTGACAACGCTCAGTGATTCACACCTCGGGAGGGTGCAGGACTGCAAAACGGCGAAAGAAATTTGGGACGCCCTGGCTGTACTGAGCCAAGGAACTCCTCAGATTAACGAAAACAAGCTCGAATTAGAGTTTCAAAAGTTCGAAGCCTTTGCGATGGAGCCCAGTGAAACCATTGATGAACTGAGCGTCAGATTTACGAATCAAGTCAATGTGATAAACGGGCTGGGAAAGGTGTTCTCAAACAAAGAGATGAACACAAAGATCATAAGAGCGCTACCCCGACAGAAGTGGCTTCCTTTTGCTACTTATTTACGTCGCTCTGATCTTAATGCTATAACTCCTGATGTTATATTTTCAGAATTAAAGACGGAGGAATTTGAGCATAGTCTACCTCAGAAGTGTTCCAGTGCTCCAATTGACACTCAAATCGATCATGCCTTCAAGGCAACAGTCAGCAAAACTGGAGGCAAAAAGATTTCTTCCGGCAAAGGCGTGAGGCTGCTGAGATACAAAGACATCCGAAATGTGCAGTGCTGCCGGCTCGCATTGATGGCTCTCAAATACCAAAGAGAAAAGGAGAGAGTCAGAAAGCTGAAGAAATATCACAGAGATTCTCCCCCTGGTTAGAAAGAATATTCAAAAAGGGAAGAATCTAACACTTCTACTGAATGCAGGAACACGGAGCCTGCTGCTAGTCCACCAAAAGCTTCAGCTGGAAAAAGCAGCAGAACATCCACGTGTTACAACTGCAAGAAGGAGGGACACTATCAGTACGACTGTCCCGAACTCTCAGCTGCTCAAAGAGCAGAACGGCAAGCCAGAAGAGATAAATTCGCCCAGAAGAGGCAGGCCTACATAGCCGGAGAGATATCGACAACTCAATTGAAGAGGATACATTCATGTACTCTTTTGAGGATGAAGCTGCATTCGTAGCTGTTGAAGTCGGAGAGAAGGTTCCTGAGGAATCAACTGAACAGTGTCTGATGGCCGGAGAAGAGGCTGAGGTAAATTTTAAACTTAATATAACCTCCTCTTCACACAACACACACGACACTTGCTCGGTCTCGGATGACCCATTGGACATAGTACAAGCATATGACGACCTGCTAGAGGAACAAATTCAGCTGAGCAGAGAGTTCAGCAGAACCATCCAGGAACTAGAACAGGTAAAGGCTGAGAATCAGAGACTTTCTACTGATTTTCAGGTCTCTACTGAGCCAGTGGATCTAGTTGCGAGACTCAAGGAAGAGATCGAATCTCTTGTGACTAAGTTTCAGCTTCAAGAGACTCAGATCTCAGTCCTGACCAAGGACAATTTGGAGAAAGAGACTGAAATAGCCCAACTCAGTCAGAAACTCTCAGACGTACAGAAGGACTATGATTCTCTCAGGAGAAGTGATGAGGTGCGGAGAGGGGCGATGGACCGAACAATACACGGGAGCTAAGGAGAAACTTCGAAAGCATGCTCGAGCACAACGGCCAACCGCTTTGTGAAAGAAGGCCTTGGCTATACCCACGAAGCTTCTACCTCCAAAAGCTCAGCAACACTGGCTGATAGGTTCGTCAGAGGAAAGGTGCAAGCTACTGACACCACACCTCAGGCGAAGAACAAACATAAAGTAATCGCACCTCAGCCGAGTAGTAACAAACAACTGACCAAAGGTTCCAGCCCCAGGACACCGAGATCGAACTCAGGGGGAACCAAGAAGGTCAGATGGGCAGAACAGTACAAGGAGCCACTGTATGAGCACCCGGCTCAGTACGGCTCGTACTACTATGAGCCCAGGGTCAGGAGAAGCGCAAAGACTCAGAAGAAGAAAGCGCCTGAACCCAAAATCATCAGCAGAAAGTCAGTATCTCCAAGTCCCGTGGAGAAGAAAGCTGACAAGGTTCAGAAGAAGAAGTCTCAGACTTCTAAGGTCCCGAGACAGATTTGGGTTCCGAAATCACCCACTAACCAGTAAGGACCCAACTGAACCAAAGGGTACCTAAACATGCTTCTGTTTTGCAGGTGCATAAGGACCCATGGATAGTGGACAGCGGCTGCTCAAGACACATGACATATCAGAAGAGCCTGCTGACCAACTATGTACAAGAAGATGGTCCCAGAATTGAGTTTGGAGACAATTCTAAAGGCTACACAAGGGGATACGGAACGCTGAACATTGGGACTGCTTCAGTTCCAAGAGTAACATATGTTGAAGGACTTCAACATAATCTCCTTTCTGTCAGTCAATTCTGTGATAATCTTAACAGATTTATCTTTGACGCTGGTTTCTGTGATGTTGTTGATAAATCTACAGGGAAAACAGTGTTATTAGGATCGCGGAGGAAAAACATCTATGTTGCAGACTAGAAAATCGCAGAACCTGAGGCTTGCTTACTAGCACAGACAAAATCTGGTGACAAGTCAGGATGGCTACGGCACAAGAGACTCAGCCACCTGAACTTCAAGACCATGAACAAGCTAGCCAAGAACTCCAAAGTCAGAGGACTGCCCAACGAATCGTTCGTTAAAGACAGAAATTGTGAAGCATGTCTGAAGGAAAAACAAACAAAGAGTAGCAATGCACCTATTCCGTCACCTTCCACTGATGGAATCCTTCAGCTGCTGCACATGGACCTATTCGGGCCAGTCTCTCCAGTGACTATAAGAGGCAAGAAGTATGCCCTCGTCGTTATTGACAACTACTCGAGATATACTTGGGTTATCTTCATTGCCAATAAATCTGATGTTCAAACTGAGTTGCCCAATCTGCTGAAGAAGCTCAGTGTGGAAAAGGACATCAAGATTCAAAGAATTCGCTCGGACAGAGGAACAGAGTTTCTAAACTCAGTAGTTAAGACATACTGCGATAAAGAGGGAATTAAACACGAGACATCAGCTGCGCGCACCCCTCAGCAGAACGGACTTGCTGAACGAAAGAACAGAACACTCAAAGAAGCAGCAAGAACGCTTCTCGCAGATTCTGGACTACCCTCGAAGTTCTGGGCTGATGCTACTGACACCGCCTGTTACACTCAGAATCGCTCACTACTCACTCAGCAACACATGAAGACACCATATGAACTATGGAAAGGGAGAATTCCTTCTATTTCTCATTTTCATATTTTTGGCTGTCTTTGATGGCAAATCTGATCAAGGAGTTTTCTTAGGATACTCTCGAGTCAGTAAAGCCTTCAGAGTCTTTAACTATCGGACTCTTTGTGTGGAGGAAAGCCCTCATGTTGTTTTTGATGAATTTGTTACTGAGAACAGGGAAGATACACAGTTAAATACTGATGATGTCAGCAGCAAGCTACAGGATCTCGAACTTACTGATAAAGCTGAAAAGATCCAGCATTGTTGGGATGATAAGTCAGACAATGAACAAACTCAGATTCAACCAACAGTCGACGTAGCTGACCTAGTTGATTCTCCCGAACAGAATCAACAATAGGTAACATCGGTCGATGAGGAAGCCCTAGTGGTAACTGAGACCTCTACTGAGAATATGAACTCAGGGGGAACGATTAATGTTCCTGAGCTAAATGCCCCTGAACCTGGAAACTCAGTGGATCCTAACCTTCTTACTAAAATATTGCAATCTCAGAACAGTACTACTGAACTGCCTAACACTCCTACTGATTCTGCAGAAGTTATATTAGAAGAAGAAGCCAGACTCAGACGATCATGGCTAGATGCTCATTCTTCAGATCTTGTCATTGGAGATCCATCAGCAACGATAAGAACAAGATCTAGATTTAATCAAGGCGAAAGCTCACTATTTTCCTGTTTCTTATCTATAGAAGAACCTCAGTCGATAGATGACGCACTTAATGATGCTGACTGGATCATTGCCATGCAAGAAGAGCTGAACCAGTTCGTTCGAAATGAAGTTTGGGAGCTTGTAGACAGACCTAGACATCAGCATGTCATTGGTACCAAGTGGGTCTTCAAAAACAAGCGAGATGAAAACAACGTCATTGTCAGAAATAAAGCACGACTAGTTGCAAAGGGATACAGTCAGGCAGAAGGAATTGACTTTGATGAAACATTTGCTCCAGTCGCTAGATTGGAAGCCATTCGTCTATTCCTAGCTTATGCAACACATCAAGGCTTCAAAGTCTATCAGATGGATGTAAAGTCAGCTTTTCTGAACGGCGTACTGAAGGAAGAAGTCTACGTGGAACAACCGCCCGGCTTTCAGCAGGGACATCAGGTGTACAGACTTAGGAAAGCTCTGTATGGGTTAAAACAAGCACCCAGGGCTTGGTATGATACCCTATCAGACTTTCTACTTCAGAAAGGTTTTCAGAAGGGGACAGTAGATCGCACCCTATTCAACATAAATTTAGGAGATGACATCCTAATGGTGCAAATCTATGTGGAAGACATCATTTTCGGCTGCAGAAACGAGATCATATGTCAGCAGTTCGAGAAGATGATGAAAGAGAAATTCGAGATGTCCACGATGGGAGAGATGAATTATTTCCTTGGATTTCAAGTGAAGCAATCACCTGAAGGAATATTCATCAATCAAGCCAAATACACTCGAGACCTTCTCAAAAGATTCGGCTACGACTCCAGCAAGCCAGTCAAAATCCCCATGAATACAAATTTTAAAATCAATTTAGACAAAGAGGGAGCTTCTGTTAACTCTACTGATTATAGAGCTATTATTGGTTCTTTATTATATTTAACAGCTAGCCGACCTGACATAACTTATGCTGTAGGTGTATGCGCAAGATTTCAAGCGGATCCCAAGCGAAGTCATCTCGACTTCGGCTAAAAAGATTCTGCGCTATCGAGAGGAACACTCGATTTGGGTTATGGTATCCTGCTGATGATAATCTAATACTGACAGGTTATTCTGATGCTGATTATGCAGGATGCAGGATAGATCGTAAGTCAACTTCCGGAACGTGTCAGTTCCTAGGTAGCAAGCTGATATCTTGGTTCTCAAAGAAACAACACTCAGTAGCAACGTCCACTACTGAAGCTGAGTACATGGCTGCTGGAAGTTGCTGTGCCCAGATCCTATGGCTTCGACAACAACTGAGAGATTATGGTATCATTCTGAATGAAGTGCCCATCTACTGTGACTCCACAAGTGCTATTGCCATAACTCAGAACCCAGTTCTACATACGAGATGCAAGCACGTGGATATCCGACACCACTTCATCAGAGACCATGTCGAGAAGAAGGATATCAGAATGGAGAAGATCCATACTGACAAACAAAGGGCAGACATACTGACCAAACCACTAGGCCGAGAACGGATTCGGAGAATTATCGGTTGAGCTAGGTCTCACCGGATCCCTACCGAAATGCATCAGTAGAAGACAACTACTGATAGCAGTCCGTGGAGACAATTGGAAATATTTGGTATCAGTAGATGGAACCAGTACGACAAGTCAGTAGACTCCGTGCATAGATTCAGTGGGAAGAATCACACTGTACACAGCAAAGGGGAACGTGCTTATCAGTACATCAATCATCCTCCTGCGATATAACGGTAACCAGTTGATCGAAAGTTCAGCTGAAGAGGTTTGCGTAGTATCATATACTTAATTTCTTTTCAGAAGCATGTCTGCATTTATTATATCAGTCGCACGCAGTCAGTAGTTAATGTGCATTTATTTCCCGCCATTAATAAGTTTAAGGAAAGGTCAGTAGGAAACCTTTTCATTCGCATAAACTGAGTAATTAATGCTGTCTGTCGCGCATTTAATGCATGTCTTTTCACTTTCCTTTATTACGTAAGTCTATGTTTGAGGCGGCCTTTGTAATCATTCCTTTTTTAACATTTTATCTCAGTCGTCTATAGATTTGAAAGATTAAAATAGGATCGTTGGATCTAAACTTATAATCAGTCAGATATATAAATCTTTCATCTTCTATCTTCCTCCTCACTTTTCGCCATTTTCAACTTAAGAGCTATTTTCAAGCGTTCAGTTTCTTTCTCAAAAATCATCTTAACTGTCTCGCTTTTGCATCTCTCAAAGCTCTTTAGTACTCGGTAATGCATTGAAACCTGCTGAATACTTACTAACTTACTCTATTTTCAAGTGCTAACAAGTTATTTTGCAGATTTCAATGGCGACATCTCAAGTTCCTGAGAATATAGAGGAGATAATGGCATCCAGGATTCAGTTTGAACCAACTATGGCCTTCCGACAAGTTGATATCTCTTTCTTGGAACCCGTGTTCGATGCTCTGGAGCGTTCTGGTCTTCAGGAGCTGGTGACGAAGCACCCGAGATCTTATCTACCAAGGCAAGTGGTAGAAGTTTATTACAATTGGAGGTCTCTCGCGTCTGGAGGCGAGGAATCTTCCTTCGTCTATATGAAGGAAGTAGATCAGAACTGTTGGGACACTATTCAGAGAGTCTTCAACGTCAGGGATGTTCTGGTGCTGTCGTTTGATCTTCCAGACTACGGTATTTCTCCTATCGGTTACAAGGAGAAGGAGATAAACGCATATGTTCGTAAGTTCTGCGGACGCTCTGACATATCATTCAAGTTAGCTCTGCAGAAGAATCTTCTACTTCCCCAATACAGAGGACTAGCCTACATAGTCTCTCACATCCTGACGAGCTTAGCTGGATCATATGATCAATTATCCAAGCCAAGGCTCATAGAAAACACTGTTCAGAGGCACTCGTTGTTTGCTGATTCTAACTTCTTCGATGTAAAACTGATTAAGTTCAAGACCAAAGCAGCGACTGAGAAGTCTATCGTTAAGGGGCCACCTGAGCCGAAGAGAGCAGCATCCGCTCTGCCCCCGCATACCGAAGTGCCTAAGAAGAGGCGACTGACTAAGACCAGCTGAGGTCTCAGCTGCTCAGCCCCTCTTTGTTATTGAACCCACTCCTCCTCCTATTCAAGAAGAGCAGATTTTAGATTCTGATACTGGCATTGAGGGAGCGACCCTCAAAGATAAAGTCCAGGTAATTAGCTCTGAGGAGACACAGTCGGACGTCAGGGAACCGACTGAGGAGACGGCGACTGAGTGGACAGCTATTCACACCACTCGTCTCCGTGCCACATCTGAAGTACACGATCATATTCCTGAGATCGCTGGGCACTTAGACTTAGTCGACATAGCCATCAGGGCTAGGGTTCAAATGCTTCTAAGGTTTCTGAGTTGGGATATTCTAGAAGACATAATCAAAACCCACTCAGTCATCTACTTGCTCGATGAGGAGCAGAAGCTACAAGAAGTAATAGGGTACGGAGAACCAGCTGACTTAGCTACTCTTGAAGATCTCAGAGCCGCAATGCTTTACCTTCTAAGCTTGCGAGAGTCAGTTCCTGGTAACACTCCTCCGCCCCCATCTCCTCCTGCTGATAAGAAAGACGATGATAAAGATGATGATAACAATCAGAGGAAGGATCAGACACCCAAGGATACAGAGTTGGGAGGCTCTTCTGAGGGTTCAACTTCCCGTGAGAAGAGAAAATCACCACTTCCTGATACATCAGGTGATGCTCAAGGTGCTCCGAAGTACAGTAGGGAGCAGCTCCTCACGTTTTCTGAGCAGAGGCTCGGAACCAGCTCGTACCAAATATAACCTATCGGTTCCGTGTCCTCGAAGTCCGTAAATAAAGTCATTCGACACCAAGGAGAGAAAAACAGACTTCTGGCTAAGGACGTCCATCTGAAGTGGACAAAGTATACTAAGGCTCAGACACAGAGCTTAGACAGAATAGCTACTGGCATCTCAAAGACTCCAGTACCTACTCCTCAACCCAACCTTCAGGAGATTATTGAGGCAGCCTTAGCAGCTCAGAAAGTCGATCTAGAAGCTCAGAGTCAGCAGTTGCTCCAGAATCAGCAGAAGATATTTTCAGAGCAGCTGACTCAAGCTCTTGCAACTGTTAAGCTCGAAATCGATTAAAGGAATAAGATTGCCACCTCTAGCCTTCAGAAATCTATTACCCAACAGGCAGAGGCTCTGAAACTTATTCAGAAAGAAATGACAAAGTTGCAGGATCAGGCTCTGCTGCAACTCCGTCTGGAGTCAGCTGCACCGCTTAAAACATCAAGAGCTGATCAGGCAAAAGACTGGGAATTATATTGCGATCTCGTCAAGGACTTCGAATCCACAGCAACTCAGATTAAGGATTCAGTCCACACTGTGGAAAGAGACATTCAAGCCATTCGCACCCAACTCTCTAAGGCAGATGATGCCAAAAAGGGGGAAGGTATTATGAAGGATGAACCTGATACGAATATGGCTGATGTCCAAATAGTAAAGGGTGGTCAGGAGGAAGGACCCTCTAATGCTCAGACTCAGGGGGAAGGTATTCAGGCAGAACAACCCTCAACTGCTGATGCTCAAGATACTTCAGGGGTTCTGCTACTTGAATTTCCTCTAGAACCTACCCCCATCTCATCTTCTGTTGCCCACATAGAAGATGTTGCTCACTTCATTGAGCAAGAGTCTGAAGAAGAACAAGCTCCTCCGCAGAGGCCGGGGAAGGAGACTACTACTGCTATTACTCCTCTTTCCTCCCTAGTCCGAAAATTCAAATCTAAAGCGGAACAAGAGGCCTTCGACCTCCACGTAGCCCAAAAACTACAAGACAAGTTGGACCATGAGCGACAGCTGGAAGAAGCTCAACTTGCTAAAAAGCCTAAGGGCAAAGTTGTTAAGGGCAGAGGTAAGAAGAAGCAAGAGTCTGTGGTCGAAGAAAAGAAAAAGGCTCAGGAGGAGTTCACAAAAACTCTTTCTACTACAGGTCAAGCTACTGCTCAGAGTCACTATCAGACTCATCTTACACCTGAGCAAGAAGCTGAAGATAGAGCCACGTGGGAAGCCACGCTGCGAGGCTTAAATCTCATGAAAGGAGACTGTAGGGCAGCGGCTCTTCGAGAAAAGAAGAGAATGGCTGATATGGCTAAGATGATGAGCCTATCTCAAAAGCCAACAGCTGATCCCAGAAGACAAATCCCACGAGGATCAAGGAAAAGAGCGCCTCATGTCAAAAAGGACCCTGTGCTTCATGTTGATAAATGGGTTCCTGCTCTGGTTAATGATCAATGGGAAGAGCTCAAAGAGGAATTTATCAAAGGCTACTACGTATGGAAATTCTATCCAAGTGAGCAGACTATCGAACAAGCCTTTGACGAGTTTTTGTTCAATTATAACTCTGAGCTGAGGGAACAACTTCTGGAGATTATGAAGAGAGAGAACATTCCGTTCAGAGCTCCGGCTTTCAGGCGCATCCCACCTCCTAGAATTGCGCGCGAAGTTCTGTGTACAAAGGAAATAGAGGATGAGGTCAGAACTACAGCTTATCGCTTCGACCTGAGTGTCGACTTAGCTAAAGACGACAAGGATGTCCAGACACTGAGGAAGATAATCTACCTATACTATGGTCTGCAACCCCCTGTCGACAGATCTGCTGATTTCAAGAAGCGCACTCAAGGCTTCAGGCGTCAGTAGTGTTTCCTCTTCTCTACTCTTTTGTAATAGTAATAGGAACCTATAATTTCTTGATCATATATGCTATTGTTCCTATTGCTTGATAGACAATTACTCATTGTCTTACAGCATTTTGCTTTGTGTTTTCACAACTGATCACTAAGTGATCTGACACACACTCACAATCAGTTTCTCTGTTTTTGCCTATCTCTCACCTGCTGATGTTTTTGAAGTCATCATATCAGTTTGTTTTCCTCAGATGGATTAAGGGGGAAATTGCTGTCAGTAGGTTAGCATATCTTATAAGATGTTTAGAGTTTAGAAGTAGAGGTTTTGGCATCATCAATTAGGGGGGAATTGTTGGATATGAGTCAGTAAATGATACTCAGCTGTTCGTGGTTAAAAGAAAATTGGGGGAAATCATAGTATGTTGGGTGATGATTCCATCCTCAGCACTGTTACTCTTAGTGGAAAATGATTCGGTCTTAGACACTGATCTTAAGCTCAGTAGTCTTGTGCTCTGTACTTGTCTGAAGATTTGAAGATCCCAAAACCCTATCTGATTGATGAACCATTCCCTTGTATTTGTTCTGTCTCTGAGGTTTCAGACTCAGTAGACGCTCTGCTCTGGTTAAGGCGTTCAGTAGCTTATCTGCCTCAGTACCAGTGTAGAAGACTCAGTGATACTGGACTCAGCCGGAGCAGTATACTGAGAGAGTCAGTCGAACTGTACTCAGCACGAGTAGTTCACTGAACTCAGAGCTGATCTTCAGTAGACTTATCTCAGCTGTCTATCTACTGAATACAGGATCAGACTCAGCACGGAAGACAGTCTCCTGAACTATCAGATCTTTTTGAAATGCAATCAGCATAGTCATATACGAGGAAGAGAGAAGTCAGCTTCAATTAGCCTCGAAGTCTGTTCTGTCTCAACCACTTTATTCACCTCGACAAATGACAAGCATACACGTGTCATCCTACCTACTAAAGCTGCAAGTCAACACTTTCCGGAAAAGGAGGAAAAGGCACTGTTACCTACGTCAAAAAGAGCCGTTTGCTACCAAAAGAGAGAGAGAGAAGAAGATCGTCTCCAACGGATCTATTTCAATCTCTGCTCTATAAATAGAGGGATTATTCAAGAAGAATGCACCGAATGCACGTATCTAGAGCAAAAATCAAGAAAGCATTCAACGAGCAAAGAACCCAAAGAACTACGTCTTAGCAAGAACTCGAAGAACAATCTTCCGGCGAAAGACTACATTCTAGCTCATAGGGAATCAAGCTGAACCGACATACAAAGCCTCTAGTATCCAATCGACGTTACACGAACTTATAGCTTACCTTCAGCTGTTCGTCGATCTAGAAGCTACTCACTTATATTCCCTATCCCTCTAACCCTAAGCTCAACCGTTCTTATCTATAGCTTAGACAAAGGAGTTCACCTTTGAACCCGATCCTTATTGTATAAGGACTCCTTCACTGTTGGAGAAAGTTTGTCAAACACTTCTAAGTTTGATGTTTGTAAACTGAGACTTGGATCAGTCTAAAAACCAAGACGCGGCTTTGCCCAGTGCGCAAGCTGACTGAGACTAACTCAGGATAAATAATAGCCTCCTGATATTTTGGGACAGTGGACGTAGGATTTGAGCGATATCCGAACCACTTTAAAAATCCTGTGTCTCTATTGCTTTCTTGACTGTTGCATTGATTTTACTATTCATACTGAACATCTTATTTAAAATCAATCAACTGTCTCAGCATACTGAACTTTATATCTACTGAACTGAGACTTTCATAAAATGTTTTCACCACTCAACTGATTTGGGCCTACACACATTTCCGCACTCTGAACTCTTATTGTAGATACTGAATTTCTGACTCAGTCAGCTAGCAGATCTCAGTAGAGTCAGACTCTTTGCCGCACACGATTCAGAACAGCTGTTTGGTCTGCTGAACTGTTTCAGTCAAACACCATCCTGAATAGAACTGTTCGTGTTCGAAGTTGAGAAATTGAATCAGGTGTATTCACCCCCCCTCTACACCTGACCGTACACTCGGGACCAACAATTGGTATCAGAGCAAGGTTCTTAAGACTCTTGTCATTCTGAAATTGGTCTACTGAACGGATCCGGAGAAAACGTTTTCATTGTATATCACTCTACATTCATATCTTTATCTTCTATGGCTGATATGTCAGGTATAAGGATGGTACCCATGTTCTCAGTAGAAAACTATGGAGTATGGCGAGTCAGAATGGAGGCTCATCTGACTTCCCTCCACGATAGCATGACTGAAGTGCTCGAGGAAGGACCTATCGTTCCCATGATCGATAGTGTTGTGACTCAAGACCAAGCTGAAGGAGGAGGAATGGTGACCGGGAAGAAGATTCCCAAAGACAGAAGTCTCTTCACTCCTGAGGAGAAGAAGCTTCACAACTTAGACCGTGTTGCCAGAAACGCTATACTGACCACCCTTAGTAATTCTTATCTTGGTAGGGTTCAGGAATGCAAGACTGCAAAAGAACTCTGCGACGCCCTAGCGCTACTGAGTCGGGGGACTCAGAAGATTAAAGCTAACAAGTTAGCGCTGGAACTCCAAAAGCTGGAAAGCCTCTCTCTCATGCCTGGTGACAAAATTGAAGATCTAAATGTCAGATTCACGAATCTGATGAACTCCATCAACGGGCTGGGAAAGACATTCAGCAACCGAGAAATGAATCTGAAGATACTGAGGGCACTGCCGGACGGACACTGGACACCTTTTGCCACTTTATTGCGACATTCTGACTTAGATGCTGTGTCTCCTGACCATATCTTTTCAGAATTACAGGCAGAGGAGTTTGAGTTCGACATACCTCAAAGAAAGCTGAGAGCTGAAGCTGACACAAAGATTGATCATGCTTTCAAAGCGTCAGTCAGCACAACATCTCCCGCGACGAGCAAGACGTCGAGTAAGACTAAACCTTCACTCAACGACCTACAAGAAGGGAGTCTGGCTCAGAAGTACGCGCTGCTCGCTGTAAAATATCAGAAGGAGAAGGAGCGACGCAGAAAAGTGACTAAAGCCAATCGGGAAACAAAAGATAAGTCAAATTATATGTCAAAAGACACTCCTGATTCTCAATCTTCTGAATGCAAAAAGAAGGATGACTCAGAACCATCAAAGAATAGCGAAAGCAAAGAAGAAAGAGTCATCGCTTGCTACAACTGCAAGAAGCCAGGGCACTATCAATACGACTGTCCTGAGCTCAGTAGTGCTGAACGCGCAGCACGTAAGGCAAGGAGAGAGAAATTCGCCCAGAAAAGACAATCCTACATAGTTGGCGAAATCTCAGACGACTCAGAAGAAGTCGACTCCTTTATGGATTCATCGGATGATGATGCAGCTTTCATGGCCCTAGAGCTTGAAGCTGAAGAAACAACTGAAAAGTGCCTAATGGCAGGCGAAGAGGATGAGGTAAACTCTCTTGAACCAGTCAATTCCTCTTCACACTGCACACACGACACTATTTCAGGTGCAGAAGAGAATTTGGACGTTGCGACCGCATACGAAGATCTCGCTCGATGAACAAATTCGGGATGAGTCCCGGCTCAGTAAGACTCTTCAGGAATTGGATACCCTGAAAGTGGAGAATCAGAGACTTTCTCAGGAGAGTCAGGTTGCTACTGAGGCCGAAGGACTTGTGTTGAGACTCAGGGAGGAGATAAACTCTCTGATGGCCAAGTCTCAGCATCAAGAAGATCGGATTTCAGTTTTGACCAATGACTTGACTCAGAAAGATACTGGAACTGAGTCTATGAAGCAAGAATTGTCAGGACTTCAGACCAAGCACGACACACTGAAGAAGAGTGATGATGTCTGGAGAAGCCTGATGATTGAGCGTTACATGGGCGCTGAAAAGAAGCTAGAGGCTATGCTCGCAAGCAACAAGCCCAAGAATTGCAAGGAAGGACTTGGCTTCAACCAGGAAGCTTCCTCATCTGCCCCCGTTCGCTCAGAAGTGCGTCTTACTGATAGGTTTGTTCGAGGGGAAACAATCAAGGCAAATCTACTGAACCCCTCAGCAAAGAACAAACAGAAGATAAAAGCACCTCATCCTAAGTATCAGTATACCGGCCGGAAGATCGACCCGTAAAACCCCAGTTCAGTCAAGGGGGAACTAGCAGAGTTAAGTGGGCTGATCAGTATGGACCACCTCAGTTGATACATCCAGCTCAGTATGGGTCATATTACTATGATCCTCTAGTGAGAGGAGGTTCCAAGAGTCAGAAAAAGAAGAACGTACAAAAGGCAAAGGTCAGCAGTCCACCAGCTCAGAAGATTCGGACTCCTGAACCTGAGAAGCCTAAGAAGTCAGCCTCGACTAGTCCAGTGGTCAAGTTTGTTGACTCAAACGGAAAGAAGTTGTCTAAAACCACCAGGGTTGTTAGACAAATTTGGGTTACAAAAGCTAACATCTAAGGACCCAAAATCAAAAATAAAGGGTACCTGAATATAATTCTGTTTTGCCGGTGCATAAAGACCCATGGTATGTGGACAGCGGATGCTCAAGACACATGACATACCAAAGGAGTCTACTGAAGAATTATATTACTAAAGATGGACCCAGAATCGAGTTTGGAGATAATGCCAAAGGCTACACGAGAGGATACGGCACACTCAGCATAGGAACTGCCAACGTTCCTAGAGTATCCTATGTTGAAGGACTTCAGCATAATCTTCTCTTTGTTAGTCAATTTTGTGATAACTCGAATAGAGTGATTTTTGACGCTGGTTTCTGTGATGTCATTGATAAATCTACAGGGAAAATAGTGTTATCAGGTTCGCGGAAAAAGAATATCTACGTGGTCGATCGGAACTCGGTGAACACGAAGCTTGTTTCTTTGGCGAAGAATGAAAACAGAACGGGATGGCTATGGCATAGAAGGCTCAGTCATCTCAACTTCAAGACGCTCAGCAAGCTAGCTAGGAACACTCTAGCAAGAGGACTGCCGAATGAGGTGTTCAGCAAAGACACTCAGTGTGAAGCATGTCTGAAGGGAAAGCAAACGAAGAATCAAAATCCAACAGTTCCATCTCCTTCCACTGATGGAATCCTTCAGCTCCTACATATGGATTTGTTCGGTCCAGTCTCTCCAGTGACGATCAGAGGCAAGAAGTATGCTTTAGTGGTCATAGATGACTACTCGCGCTACACATGGGTCATATTTATTGCCAACAAGTCTGACGTCAAAATAGAGTTACCAAAGCTTCTGAAAAGGCTCAGTGTCGAGAAGAACACCAAGATCAGAAAAATACGTTCAGACAGAGGAACTGAGTTCCTTAATTCCATGGTAGAGGAGTTCTGCGAAGCAGAAGGAATAGAGCATGAGACATCGGCTGCCCGCACACCTCAAAGCAAAATGGAGTTGCCTTTGAACGAAAGAACGAGAACTCTCAAAGAAGCAGCTAGAACTCTACTCGCAGATTCAGGACTCCCATCCAAATTCTGGGCAGAAGCAACGGATACTGCGTGTTACACTCAGAATAGATCTCTACTGACAAAGCAGCATAAGAGATCTCTACTGACAAAGTAAGATCAGGGAGTATTCTTAGGATACTCTCGGGTCAGCAAAGCTTTCAGAGCATTCAACTATCGGACTCTTTGCGTGGAGGAAAGCCCTCATGTTGTTTTTAATGAGTTTGCTCCTGAAGACAGGAGCAATAACTCAAATTCTGAATCTGAGGACATTAGTAGACAGCTACAGGATCTAAGCTTAAAGGACAAACCTGAAAAGATCCAGCTATGTTAGGATGATGATTCAGACGAAGAAACTGAAGACAAATCTACTGAATCTCAACCAGCAGAGCAAGTAGCTGAGCAGATTGATTCTCCCGAATAGAATCAATCCCAGGTAACTCAGGTCGATGAGGAAACCGTAGAGGTAACTGAGACCACTACTGAGAATAACAACTCAGGGGGAACATCTAGTAATGTTCCTGAGCTGAATGCCCCTGAACCTGGTGACTCAGTAGATCATACTCTTATCACTGAAATCCTTCAATCTCAGAATAGTACAACTGAAATGCCTAACTCACCTACTATCTGTGTTGAACAAATTTCAGATGAAGAGTTAAAACATCGTAGATCGTGGCTAGATGCTCACACTGCTGATCTTATAATTGGAGATCCTTCAGCACATGTCAAGACAAGATCTAGATTCTGTCAAGGAGAAAGCGCATTATTTTCCTGCTTCTTGTCTACTGAAGAGCCTCAGAATATTGAGGATGCACTTAACGATGCTGACTGGATTATTGCTATGCAGGAGGAGCTGAATCAGTTCACGAGAAACGAAGTATGGGAGCTTGTAGACGAGACCCGGCATCAACATGTCATTGGAACCAAATGGGTCTTCAAGAACAAGCGAGATGAAAACAACGTTATAGTAAGGAACAAAGCAAGGCTCGTGGCAAAAGGCTACTGTCAAGCCGAGGGAATAGATTTCGATGAAACATTTGCTCCAGTTGCAAGATTGGAGGCCATAAGACTATTCCTTGCCTACGCAACACATCAAAGATTCAGAGTCTATCAAATGGATGTGAAGTCTGCGTTCCTGAACGGCGTACTGAAAGAAGAAGTCTATGTGGAACAACCGCCCGGCTTTCAGCAGGGACATCAAGTATATAGACTCAGAAAGGCTCTTTACGGGTTAAAACAAGCACCCAGGGCTCGGTACGATACCCTGTTAGAGTTTCTTCTTCATAAAGGTTTTCAAAAGGGCACAGTAGATCGCACGTTGTTCAGCATTCGACTGGAAGACGACTTATTACTTGTGCAGATCTACGTGGATGACATCATATTCGGATCAAAGAATGTCATCATGTGTCAACAATTTGAAAAGATGATGAAGGATAAATTCGAGATGTCAATGATGGGAGAAATGAACTACTTCCTTGGTTTTCAAGTCAAGCAATCTGAAAAGGGAACGTTCATCAATCAAAGCAAATACACTCGAGACCTCATCAAAAGATTCGGCGGCACATCCGGCAAACCTATCAAGATCCCGATGAACACGAATATGAAAATCGATCTTGATAAGGAGGGAGTATCAGTAGATCAAATCGAATATCGTCCTATAATTGGTTCATTATTATATTTAACGGCTACTCGTCCCGACATAACTTATGCTCGTAGGTGTATGCGTGCTCGATTTCGGTGCGAATCCGAAGTAGAGCCATATGGACTCAGCAAAGAAGATTCTCCGCTATCTCCGAGGAACACCCGACATGGGTTTATGGTATCCAACGGTGATGATAATATTAAACTAACCGGCTATTCGATGCCGACTATGCGGGATATAGAATTGACCGAAAATCAACTTCGTGAACATGTCGGTTCCTTGGCGGCAAAAGTCGATCTCATGGTTTTCAAAGAAACAGCACTCGGCAGCTACGTCGACTACCGAAGCCGAATACATGGCTGTCGGAAGTTGTTGCGCCAAATCCTTTTGGCCGAGACAAGAATGAAAGACTATGACGTCATTCGGAATGAAGTGCCGATCTTCGCGATAGTACCAGTGCCATTGCAATCACTCAGAATCCTGTACTACACACGAGATGCAGGCACGTGGACATCAGACATCACTTCATTTGTGACCATGTCGAAAAGAAGGATATCAGGATGGAAAAGATCCATACTGACAAACAAAGGGGCGATATACGACCAAGCCTCTAGCCGAATCCGGATTCGGAGAACTTTCGGTAGAGCTAGGTCTGCTGGACCCTACCGACCCCGTCGGTAATAAGGTTTCGGGGAGAGGAACATTCCAGTGAGGGGGAATGATCACTCTCAGTACTGAATGTATTCAGTACGTAGAGATTCAGAAACCATCTACACGAGGTATCAGCTGACTACTATGTTCAGTTGACAGGTTTGCGTATCTCTACTCAGTAGTAATTTATATTACAGAACCTTGCATTTATGACAAAGATTCAGCATGATATTAATATCTCTTGGTTTGTCTTTATTATTAACGGATTTCATTTAATGCACGACATTCCATAAATAAGCTTGCTGAACTCTGCGCGCATTTAATGCATGTCTTTTCACAGTTACTACTTAGGCTATTTTACAACTGGCTTTGAATTAGGCGGCATATGTGATCATTACCTTTTAGAGTATTGAATCTCAACCGTCCATCTCATAAAGTAAGTTTAAACTCAGCCTCAGATTGATAACTGTTCATCTTCTAGATATGCATTTATTTCGATCAAATCTTAAGAACCGCCATATTCGCACTTAACATATCTTACCTCCGAAAAATCCGAGAATACCTTTTTGCAAAAACCCTCATTTGCTTACTTTCACTTCGATCAAATTCTCGGTATGCCTACATGAAGTTACTTATGTGTTGATCATTATTGATTGGTATCATATATAAAAATGTTTTATTTAAAAAATCGATACTGATAACAGCTTCGTGTAACAGGTACAATGGCGGAAACCAATATCTCTGTGATCTCTCCAGCAGATATGCAGAATATTTTGGAGAAGGATAGCGTGTGGTTTGAACCCACCATGGATTTCTACTCGTGCGATCTGGAGTATATGGATGAGATCTTCTCAGCTCTGCGCGAGTCAGGGCTGGAGAAATTTCTGTCTAGGAGGCCTACCTTCTTCCTCCCGAGACAAAGTTGCACAACCGTACTTGAATTCGACGCCGTGTATCGAAGATATAGTGGTGAAGTTCGTTGCTCATTCCATTAAAGACGCCACTACGGAGCTGAAGCAGATGTCCATCAAGGAAGCCCTGAAGCGGAGCTTTGATCTGCCCTCCGAAGGAATTAGTACAGTTGGGTACAGAGACGACAGAGTTGATGAATATCTTACCGTCTTCTGTGGAAAGCCCACTACTTTCAGAGTTGCTTTTCCGAAGAACAGCATGTTGCCTCAGTTCAGGACACTTGCTTACATTGTCACACAGCTACTGACAAGTCAAGCAGGGTCGTTTGACCAAGTGTCAAGGCCAAAGATTCAGATGATGATGGCCATATACGACCGAGCCCAGATTAATTGGATGGAGTTCTTTCTCCGTGAATTTATGGCTCAGGCTGCTAAGTTCGACAAAGCATCGAATATGCTGAACGCCAAGGGCAAGTTGCTGTATGGACTCAAGCTGTCCATCATGATTGAAGATTTATGTGGATCTGAGCCTATCACCTACAGTGACAAGGAGTACTTCAATATGAAGAAGCTCAGATTTCACAACAGGACAACAGCGCTTCAGCAAATAGGGTCAGGACCCTCAGCAGTAATTCAGCAATCTAAGCCTCAGCAGGCTACGCCTACAAAGAAAAGAACCCCTCCCGCAAAAACTCCTAAGGCACCGACGAAGAAACTGAAGAAAGCCTGTGAGGTGCCGGCCACTGCGAGGAGGTTCCGAAGTGCTCGCCGAACGAGGCTCCCGAGAGGACTACTCGGCCCTGCACTGGTTGATGAGTCCGAGTCTTCGAGAAGACTCGGCCGGTGGAGAAGATCGTCTCCACTGAAAGGGACCAAGGGGATGCTTCTGAAGCTCAGAGCGCAGATATTCAGCACCTAGACAGCCCCCTTTCCGTTCCTCCACTCAGCTCAGTCCCGCCAACTGAAGAACTAAAGTCTCACATTGACTTGGAGTCTCGAGACCGCATCCGAAGGTGAATCGGCCGGGATGGAAGCCTCAATGATCTTATCTCGAGCAACCCGCGAGATCCTTCAACGTATACCGGAGCTTGCTAATCATTCAGACTTGATGATCATTGCCAAATCAGCAAGACTCCACATGCTTCTACGCTTTCAGGAGTGGCCGCATCTACTTCGCCTTGTTCTCCACTACTCCCGTCGGCAACTCCATGAGGAGGAGATGAAGTTGAGGGCAAGCAAATAGGCTACTCGAGCCCGCCGACCTCAGCACCATGGAGAATCCGAGGGCCGCTATGCTTGCGATGATACATGACAAACAAGCGAAGGCTCAAGCACCCTCGAGATGGGTCGGATCATCGACGACCGAGGACCCACCCAAGGATTCGAGGCCTTGGACAACCCGATGAGGGATCACTCCGGAGACAAGGATACACATGCCGACATTCCCGATATTCCACTCAGTATCCTTGGACCTAAGAAGTCCACAGCTGGTGCTTCGTCCTCGCAGAGCCCGCTCGGCTCTTGCTTGCGATCGACTTTCGAAGCAGCGCCCAGCCAGACCGCAAAGAGATCTCGATCAGTGGCTAAGGCCTTAAATGCTCAAGGGATCAAGAATCGAGATCTTGCGAAGGCTATCCATCGTACATGGAAGCAAACTGTTCAAGCCACGACTAATGAACTTCAGGGGCTGAAGTCTTATGTTTCTCAATCAGCCGCCCCTGATGTTTCTGCGCTTATTTCAGACGCATTGGCTCAGCAGCAGGTCCAATTTGAATCTCATCTCAGGATCTTTCAGGAGAGCCAAGCCAAACTACTTGAGGAATTTCAGGCTTCCAAATTGGCTCATACTGAAGCTATTGCTGAACAATCCCAGGCCACAGACATAAGACTTGATAATATTAAACTAGTCCTGGAGGATAAGATCTCTGAGAAGCTGAATGATTTTAAAGCTGCAGCTGAACTCTCCTACAAGCAATACAATGAAGCTCTGACTTCTGAGAGGAACGAGCTGCATGAGGCACTGACAGACCTTAAGGATCAAATTCAATCGCTGTCAACCTCCTTCAACAGCCTTCAGAAAAAGGTACTTATCCCTACCCCAGCTGCTATTGATGATGCCAAAAAGGGGGAAAGTGAAAGAGGGAAGAAAAAGAGTACCAAGCCAGCAAAAGGCAAGAAACAGAGTACTGAGAAGCCTACTCCTAAGGGGGAAGCTACAATAAAGTCATCTCAGACTCAGACTCAGACGGGTGAGGCCCAGGGTGTCCGAACTGCGAGCACAGTTGAGACCGGCCCAAGTGGCTCAGGATCCCAGGCTACTCATGCAACCCAGACTCCTACTGATATCATCAAGGAGGTTGCAGAGTATGCTGAACAGAATGAGGACTCAGATGATGAAGAAGAGGTCCTCTACCTCCACATGTTCAGGGAAAAGGTAAGAAAGTAATGGATCTCCCGACCCCTCTAGCAAAGAAGAAAACCAAGAGATATATTTCTGCTGAGGAGGAGGCTCAGATAGCGGCTGATGAGAAGCTCGCTAGGGAGATTGCCGATGCTGAAGCTGCCAACAAGACAAAGTCTAAACCTGCTAAAGGAAAGACAAAGGCACCAGCACGCGGTGGAAAGAAGAAAGCGCCTGCTAGGTTGCCTCCCAGAAAACTCATAATCGAGGATGATGAAGATATGGAGAGGCAACAACAACAGCAAAAAGGCACTCAGCAGCAAGGTACGTCCAAAAACAAATCCAGTACCTCTGCTGACTCTGAACAAGCTCCTCAGAAGCCTCAAGAGCAAGATGCAGAAATTGAAGCAATATTCGCTCAGATGGAGAGATATCTCTACCGAGGAGAGGAAGCTAGACAGTTAGAGGTCGCCGAGCAGAGGATACATTTGGCGGGACCTCGAGGCACTCGGAATTGCATGCGAGCAAGAGGCCAGGCTGAGAGTTCCTTTGAAAGCTGACATTCCTTACCGATACAGAAGGTTCAGGAAGCCAACTGATCTGAAAACACATAGATCGCCGAGATCAGATAAATGGATGCCTATTCAGTTCAATCAGAGATGGGAATCGGCCAAGATTGAGTTTATCAAGAGAAATTATTTCTGGAGATTCTGGCCTGAAATATCTAAGGCTGATGCCTACGTCGAGTGGATGGCTGTTACTGAACCTGATCTTTACCCATATTTGCACAGAGCCGTAACTGAAGGGGTAGTAGTCAGTGTTCCTGAAGCAAGAATCATTCCTCCACCCAGAAGACAAGACGACTCAGTCCATCTCGGAGTAATTGAATGAGAAGTGAAGAATGAACAAAGGTCTAGAACAAGATGATCCAGCAGACTTCGCGGAGTACTTGAAGCTGAGGAAGAACACGTACAGAATGTATGGAGTCCCACTGCCTAAAGATCAATCTCAAGGTTTCATGAATAGGATTCAGCAGTTTAAGGGTTCTCCTCCTTCGTTCTCTTCTTAGCTTAGCAAGATTTGTATTGTACTTAACTGACTATCATATATATACAATCTGCTTTTTGGCTTTGACAACTACTTGTTGTCTAAATAGCCGTGTTTGCTTTATGCTTAAACACTCAGAATCACTGAAGTGATTACTGACGCACACACTTTGTTTATTTACCTGTCAGATTTTGCTCGGTTAGATTTCTGATAGACTAGACTTTCATAGAGTTATTTCTCATAGAGGGTAATTATTGCCCATGGGGGAAATTGTTGTAAAGGGGGAAATTGTCTCTGCCCTGCTCCCTCAGTAGTCTAGCACTTACCAGACAACTCCACTGATCCTACGTGTAATTGTGTAAGGAGCTCTGTTTTTGAGTAAGTTAGTGTTTAGCATAGATGATAGGTTTTGGCATCATCAAATAGGGGGAAATTGTTGGGTGATGATTCCATCCTCAAAGCCTTGTTACTCTTAGTGGGAAATGATTCGGTCTTAGATATCGATCTTAAGCTCGGTAGCCTTGTGCTCGTACTTGTCTCGAAGATTTGAAGATCCCAAAACCCTATCCGATTGATGAACCATTCCCTTGTATTTGTTCCGTCTCTCGAGGTTTCGGACTCGGTAGACGCTCCGCTCCGGTTAAGGCGTTCGGTAGCTTATCCGCCTCGGCACACGTGTAGAAGACTCGGTGATCTTGGACTCAGCAGAGCAAGATATGCGAGAGAGTCGATCCGAACCGAACTCAGCAGGAGTAGTTCATCGAACTCGGAGCCGATCTTCGTAGACTTATCTCGGTTGTCTATCTACCGAATACGGGATCGGACTCAAGCACGGAAGACGATCTCCCGAACTCGTCAGATGTTTTTGAAATGCAATCAGCATAGTCATATACGAGGAAGAGAGAAGTCGACTTCAATTAGCCTCGAAGTACGTTCTGTCTCAACCACTTTATTCACCTCGACAAATGACAAGCATACACGTGTCATCCTACCTACTAAAGCTGCAAGTCAACACTTTCCGGAAAAGGAGGAAAAGGCACTGTTACCTACGTAAGAAAGAGCCGTTTGCTACCAAAAGAGAGAGAGAGAAGAAGATTGTCTCCAACGGATCTATTTCAATCTCTGCTCTATAAATAGAGGGATTATTCAAGAAGAATGCACCGAATGCACGTATCTAGAGCAAAAATCAAGAAAGCATTCAACGAGCAAAGAACCCAAAGAACTACGTCTTAGCAAGAACTCGAAGAACAATCTTCTGGCGAAAGACTACATTCTAGCTCATAGGGAATCAAGCTGAACCGACATACAAAGCTTCTAGTATCCAATCGACGTTACACAAACTTATAGCTTACCTTCAGCTATTCGTCGATCTAGAAGCTACTCACTCATATTCCCTATCCCTCTAACCCTAAGCTCAACCGTTCTTATCTATAGCTTAGACGAAGGAGTTCACCTTTGAACCCGATCCTTATTGTATAAGGACTCCTTCACTGTTGGAGAAAGTTTGTCAAACACTTCTAAGTTTGATGTTTGTAAACTGAGACTTGGATCAGTCAAGAAACCAAGACGCGGCTTTGCCCAGTGCGCAAGCTGACTGAGACTAACTCAGGATAAATAATAGCCTCCTGATCCTTCGGGACAGTGGACGTAGGATTTGAGCGATATCCGAACCACTTTAAAAATCCTGTGTCTCTATTGCTTTCTTGACTGTTGCATTGATTTTACTATTCATACTGAACATCTTATTTAAAATCAATCAACCGTCTCAAAGATATCGAACTTTATATCTACTGAACTGAGACTTTCATAAAACGTTTTCACCACTCAACTGATTTGGGCCTACACACATTTCTGCACGCTGAACTCTTACTGTAGATACTGAATTTCTGACTCAGTCAGCTAGCAGATCTCAGTAGAGTCAGACTCTTTGCCGCACACGATTCAGAATAGCTGTTTGGTCTGCTGAACTGTTTCAGTCAGACACCATCCTGAATAGAACTGTTCGTGTTCGAAGTTGAGAAATCGAATCAAGTGTATTCACCCCCCCCCCTTCTACACCTGACCGTACACTCGGAACCAACATAGTAGTACTATGGAATTGAAGATCCCAAAACCGAGCTGATATCAGTAGTTCAGTGTGTCGTTAGGATTAGCTGATGTATAGGTTAGACTTGTTGTAATCATTTTTATATTCTTGTCTAAGTCCTGTACGGGGTAATTGTTGAACTAATCTTCTGTAGAAGATCACGTCATTAGTGTAATCGCTTGCGTTCTTCAGTCATCAGCTGAGTAGACCTCAGTAGAAGCCAATACAGCAGCTGATAAGTCATCAGCAGAAGAACTCATGCAAGCCCAGTACCTTCGCAGTCGCCAGCTGACTTACTCAGAAGTTACATTCCTTGTCAGCCGACTCAGTCGAAGAAGACAGAGACTTTGCAGTCTACTGTATCCGACAAAAAGCGACCCAGCTACTTAAGTCTTTTTGAAAGTTCAGCAGAAGATCATACGAGGTTGTTTGAACGGTCAACTCTGACATTCTCACCAACCACAAACCGCGACCAATGAGAAGCCGACAACGCCTTATCTGCTCCAAACAGTAAAGCTGCTCTCATGTACAGTAATTAACTGCCCTGCTGCAACAAGTTCGAATTAATGGCCGTTTTCTTTGGAAGCTTGTGACACGTGGCATCGTCGTCTCCAACGAACATATGCAATAGCTCACAACTATAAATAGAGAAGATTTCGAAGCTCCACCAGCGCGAAGCACGAAATTAAAAAGGGAAATTGCTCAAGCTCTCAAACACTCTAGCAACTCAATCAGAACATCCAGCGAAGAATCTGCATTTACTAGAATATTTTTGTGGTTCTTCTCTCTAGAGTCTTTAGATCCCTTCCTTCTCTACCTAAGCTCATAGTCAGATTTATAGCTTAGATTCGAAGGAGTTCATTTTTAGTGAACTGCTCTTATTGTAAGAACTCCTTCAATAGTTGGAGAACTATTTTCGCTCCCTTTTGAACTTAGGTTTGAATTGTAAAGTCGCTAAGGACTATAACTTAGAAGGATCTGTCTTGCGCACAGTTTCCTTGCTGAGACTTGCTCAGACTAATCAACAAGTTATCCTGCTCTATTCAAGACCGTGGACGTAGGATCTTGCGAATCCGAACCACGTTAAAATGCTTGTGTTCTTTACTGTTTTACTGTATACAAACCTTTGAAAATCATAAGTTTGCATAAAACGTATTTCTAAAATCGCACAGCCAAAAGAATTTAATCTGCGAAAACACGTTTTCAAAAAGAGACAAACTCCGGGCCCCACACTTATCCGCACATTTAAAGTCTCCGACTGAGTTTCGAAGTACTGACAAAAGTCAATAGGAGAGCTCAGTAGCTGACTCACTCTGTCCCGTGATCGAAGGTTTATTTGGCACTGTTCATCAGTTGCAACCAACAGCTTCAGCTGACCTTCACCGAGAAAAAGAAATGGTACTCAGGTGTATTCACCCCCCCCCCCTCTACACCTGATATTTGTCTCCGGACCAACACTTTTAAAATTACATTTTTTAGATATGTCTGTTCGAATATTTTATTTTTCGAGTTCCTAAACAGCTTACCGACCAAACCCTAATGGGTTTAACAATTTTAAATAATTTCATAGAGTGGAAGAGAAATTTTACCTCTCCCAATAAATGCTCTGTAAAGGTCCTATAAGAACTTCTGTTTTAGAACCGTTATGTCTAAGAACGAGTTTACTATGAGTATGTTACTCAAATCTTTGGTAGCTGTCAAAGAGGTTATAGGAAAGGGCAAGAGTGTTCAAGTCTTTAATATCCCTAGTAGTTCATGGAATCCTCCGAAAGGCGGAAACCAAAAAAAGAGCAGAAAGGGTGGTCAATTCAAGAAGAGCAGTGGGAGTAAGAAGACGGTCCTTACCGGCGACATGCGAATGTCAAAGGAGAAAGGAAGGTTCTTCAAGAGTGGTAAGAAAGGACACTGGAATAATTATAATCCAGATGTCAAGGCAAACCAAAAAGAGACGCTAGTCGCTTTTACAACTGAAACTGTTCTGGTTTCCTCTTCTACCCACGAATGGGTAGTGGATTCGGGGCCAACTGATCATGTTTGTTACACCTTGCAAGGTTTCTTGTAGAAAAGGCAATTGAGCAATGGCGAGGTGGTAGTCTCAATGGGCAATGGATCAAAAGTTCCTGCAATTGCCATTGGAGATTTACATCTATCTTTTGATAGTTCTGTTTTAGTACTTAAAGATGTTTATGTGCCTGAGTTTAAGTGAAACATTATTTATGTTTCAAAACTCTGTACCATGGATGGTTATAAATCAAGTTTTGATAGTGAAGTTTCTATCATGAAAGACTATGATTTTATCTGTGGTGGACCATTAAACGGATCTTTATATACTATTACTTGTAAACCGCGTAGTTCTGTTAATATTGCTTCCTCATCATCAAATCCTAAGAAGAGGAAAGAGTCTTCTAATGTAAACCAAACTTATTTGTGGCACTTAAGACTAGGTCACATCAATCTTAACAGGACTCAGAGGATGGTGGAACATAGATCATTGGAGTTTCTCCAAGATTGAACCATTTCCAACTTGCGAAACCTGTTTGGAAGGAAAGATGATGACTAGACCTTTCAAGACAAAGGGTTATAGAGCCACAAAAGTATTAAGTTTGATACATTCTGACTTGTGTGGTCTATGTCTACACAAGGTCGTGGAGGGTATGAGTACTTCGTCACATTTACTGACGATTACTCGAGGTATGGTTATGTTTACCTTCTTCGCCACAAGTTTGATTGCTTTGAAACCTTTAAGGAATTCAAGGCAGAAGTGGAGAAGAAGCTAGGTAAAGAAATCAAAACACTACGATCTGATCGTGGTACGGAATACCTATCCAACGAGTTCAAGGACTACTTGACAGAATATGGGATTACATCCCAGCTGACAGCACCGGGCATGCCTCAGCTACTTGCTGATCCGTGTGCCTTCCAAGTCGGTACAAAAGACCCCTTTCGAGTTGTGGAGCGGGCACAAACCCAGTGTGCACCACTTAAGGATTTGGGGTTATCCTGCTTATGTGCTAAATAGGCAGGCCGACAAATTGGAATCACGTTCAGAAGTGATGTTGTTCATAGGGTATCCGAAGGAAACGAATGGTGAATACTTTTATGATCCTAAAGAATAGAAGATCGTTGTTAGCCTTAACGTTCGGTTCTTAGAAGAGGATTACATTAGTAACCACAAATCTCGAGTCGACATAATCCTTGAGGAATTACAAGGTGGTCGAGTTCCACTTGAACAGCCAGTTGTGTAAGATAGTACTCCACGAGTAACTGCACAATCTGTTAACACAGCGCCTGACACTGTTCAACGTAGTGAGAGGGTGATATTTATACCGATTGGTATATGTTCGCTGGGGAGACGTTTGATCATCTCCAGACAGATGAACAAGATACCGTGGATCCCTGGACTTATAACGAAGCAGTAGGAGATGTAGATGCAGATTCCTAGCGAATCGTCATGGACTCAGAATTTAAGTCCATAATTGATATGGATGTATACGAGATCACTGAACTACCTGAGGGATTCAAGGCTATTGGTAGTAAGTGGGTATACAAGAGAAAGAGAGAGCACCGAATGGAGAGATCATGGCGTTTAAGGCCAGGCTAGTGGCGAAGGGTTTTACCCAGAAAGAAGGTATCGATTACGAAGAGACCTTCTCGCCTGTAGCAATGATCAAGTCCATTCGAATTCTCCTTGCCATAGCAGCTCACATGAACCTAGAGATCTGACAAATGTATGTCAAAACAGCATTCCTAAACGGTCACCTTGAAAAAGGTAGGGACATCTACATGAATCAGCCAGATGGTTATGTGAAGGAGGGCGAAGAGCATCTAGTTTGGAAGCTTAAGAAGTCTATTCATGTACTTAAGCAAGATTTTCGGTTATGGAACCAGCGTTTTCGACGAGGTAGTCAAATCCTATGGATTTGTATCCTGTCCTAACAAGGTGTGTGTACCGTATTTGTGTTAATGGATCAGTGGTGTTTCTTGCATTTTACGTAGATGACATCCTTCTCATTGGCAACAATGTTGAAGTGTTATCAGACGTAAAGACGTGGTTATCCGAGCAATTTCAAATGAAGGACTTAGGTGAACTGCTTACATCCTTGGGATCAAGGTAATCCTAGATCACCAGAAAAGGATGTTAAGCTTGTCACAAGTGTCCTACATTGACACTGTTATTGCTCGTTTTAGCATGCAAAAAGCCAAGAGAGGTTCAGTACCTTTCAGACATGGCATTTTTCTATCCAAGAATCAGTTCCCTAAAACGCCTGAAGAGATAGAAAGTATGAGGCTAGTACCATATGCTTCCGCTGTCGGTAGCCTCATGTATGCGATGCTTTGTACGAGAGCAGATATCTCATATGCCGTAGGCATGGTCTCAAGATATCAGTCTAACCCTGGAAAGGAACACTGGACTGCGGTCAAGCATATTCTCAAGTACTTTAAATGGACTAGAGATTATAGGCTTGTTTACCAGTCAGACAGTCTAGTGTCTTTGGGTTATACAGAATCGGATTTCCAGGCTGACAGAAACGAGAAGAAATCTACCTCGGGTTATGTCTTTACCTTAGGAGGTGGAGCCATTTCATGGAGGAGTGCAAAGCAGAAATGCATTGCGGACTCAACCATGGAAGCAGAGTATGTGGCTGCTTCAGAAGACTTGAAATAGGCAGTTTGGCTCAAGAATTTCCTCCAAGATCTTGACATTGTTCAGAATTTGCCTAAGGCAATCACGATTTATTGTGATAATGCGGGTGCAGTGACAAATTATAAGGAACCTAGAGCTCACAAGGTGTTTAAACACATAGACATGAAGTACCACATTATACGAGTATTCGTAAATCGAGGTGATGTGGTGATTGATAAAATTAGAACTGAAGTCAACCTAGCTAATCCTTTCACGAAGAGCTTACCACTCCCGGCTTACGAGAAGCATGTTCGTGGCTTAGGGATGGTAAAGATGCCCCCCACTTAGGACTACAGAAACTTTTGTATAAGTGGGAGAAGATGCAGTGATAGATAGGATAGATAGCTGAGATATAGCTGGGTACTAGTTTGTACCTACATAGCTGAAATATAGTCGAGTACTAGTTTGTACGTAGAACTGACACATTGTATACTAAAAGTTTACTTTAGTATAAGTGGGAGAATTGTTGGGATTTTGTATACTGGAAGCAAATTTTATGCTTGTATACAATGTGTTTTGTCCCTACCACTATCTTATTCTCCTATCTGATAAATATATATATATTTGCACATGTTATCCTTTATCTTGTATAAAAGTTAGATTTGTGTGGTGTGTCGGGTATCACAGAAGACAACACAAATTGGTTGAACTGACAAGATATAAATAATTATCACAGCTAAGACAACTTCAGGATAAGTTGTCGGTTTAAGCTGCAGTTTAGATAAGAAGTGGCTTGTCTTAGCTGCTCGTATTTACTGGTACACTGAAGGTGGTGTATTGATGGATCACAGTGAAATGTGTTCTACTAACTGACCTTAGTGGAGAACCAAGATCTTGGTGACTTAGCTGGTCTTAAGCTTGGTAAGACTTCAGCTGAGTGCATTTGGCTATCTATCACTTTGACCTACTATAGTGAACGTAATCGCGACCGGATCTACGTATCTTGGGTGTTAGTAGTTATTTGTGGCTCAGGCAGGTTGTCTGTATCTTGCAGCCGTATCCTAGTAAAATGGGTTGATAATATCCCCTGAGGAACTCGAAAGGATTATCACACTAAACCCGGCCGGTTGATTAAGTTCAGGTGTGTTAATAAGGTCGAGTGGTACTACTCAGGAATATAAGATGTTAATTAATTTAAGCTGTCAATGAGCTTAATTAATTAACGGATATATCTATCTTAAATACGGAGATCGATTAAGTTTAAAATACAAGCCCTTGCTCAATTTGGGATAAAGGGGTAAGTCAGCGCGGATTCTCTAGTGGAATGAATCTGTATTTATTAATTAATTTTGCTATGGGCTGAGCATAGATAATTAATTAATTTGAGGGCCAGCTTTATTTCTTGTATTAGATCCCTAATCTGGCCCAATTAGTTGCCTAGTTATTTATTGTCCCTCAGAAATCATTATTAATGGATTAATGTATTTTTATATTATTTAATAATGTTATTTATCTGGAATTAATTAGCTGGGCCAATTAATTGATAAATATTAGTAGCCCACTGGATTAATTAATTATATTATGGGCTAATTATGTGGAAACCCATTAGAAATATAATTAAATTAATGAGCTACAAATATATTAATATTATATTGGCTTTTGAAGCCTATATATATTAGTATTCTATTCAGAAACAGATTACATACAATCACAAAATAAATCACGTCGTGCGTGAGTGATAGAGAGACAAGATTTTATTTTCTCCAGTTCTCTGACCACCCAGAGGGAGAAAATGGCCGGGACACATATCAGAAGATCTGACACAGGAGCAACAATCAAAGCCGCGACAACATACGAAGGAGGAAGGTAGCGTTCCTAACCCTAAT
This sequence comes from Lavandula angustifolia, assembly GCA_028984105.1. Classification (NCBI taxonomy): domain Eukaryota; kingdom Viridiplantae; phylum Streptophyta; class Magnoliopsida; order Lamiales; family Lamiaceae; genus Lavandula; species Lavandula angustifolia. The sequence continues at coordinate 2,561,443 of CM054821.1, forward strand.
TTTTCCTTCATGTAGGATGTAGAATTGATCGAAAGTCAACTTCTGGAACGTGTTAGTTCCTTGGCAGTAAGCTGATCTCATGGTTCTCAAAGAAACAGCATTCAGTAGCGATGTCAACTACTGAAGCTGAATACATGGCTGCCGGAAGTTGCTGCGCCCAAATCCTTTGGCTGAGACAGCAGCTACGCGACTATGACGTCATTCAGAATGAATTGCCGATCTTCTGCGACAATACCAGTGCCATTGCAATCACTCAGAATCTTGTACTTCATACGAGATGCAAGCACGTGGACATCAGACACCACTTCATTCGTGACCATGTCGAAAAGAAGGATATCAGGACGGAAAAGATCCATACTAACCATCAAAGGGCTGATATACTGACCAAGCTTCTAGCCGAAGCCAGATTCAGAGAACTTTCAGTAGAGCTAGGCCTGCTGGACCCTACTGACTCCAATCAGTAAGAGGATTCAGGAGAGGAGAATTCAGTAAGGGGGAATGTTCACTCTCAGCACTGAGTAAAATCAGTACGTAGAGACTCAGCAACCATCTATACGAGGTATCAGCTGACTACGATGTTCAGCTGACAGGTTTGCGTATATCTACTCAGTAGCCAATAGAACAGTTCTGTGCATTTATGAATCAAATTCAGCATCGTATTCAATGCCTTAGAAAATGTCATTTAATATTAACGGTTTACATTTAATACACGACATTCTATGTAAAAGCATGCTGAACTCTGCAACGCATTAAATGCATGTCGTATCAAGTTACTTCTTTGGCTATGTACAAATGTATTTTGACTTAGGTGGCTAATATGATCATTGCCTATTTTATAAAACTTAATCCTAGCCGTCTATCTCAAAAAGCGCGTTCAAACTGAACCCTTGATATTTAACTATTTATCTTCCTTAAGATATATATATGTGTTCAAATGTTTGAAACCACCATTTCTAAAAACTGCATATCTTGAACCCTAATATTTTCAGAGATTTCCTAAACCCTTACATACCTCATCTTTCAATCTCTCAAAATCTAACTTCTCAAGATGATAGGAACACATGTAGTTGCTCCGGCTGATATGCAAGAGATCCTCGAAAAGGATCAGTCATGGAATTCGATGCGTGCGATCTGGATTATGTGGAAGAGATCTTCTATGCCCTCCGTGAAACCGAGCTGGAAGGTTTCTTGATGAGGAAGCCAACGTTCTTCCTGCTGCGTCAAGTTGGTGAGATCTACCTAAACTCCGACTCAGTAGACGGAGACATCCAAGGCCGCTTCTCGTTCACTCAGCAGGCGACCCATCGCGTACAACTATAGAGGTCAAGCAGATGTCCATCCGTGTAGCTCTCCAGAAAAGTTTCAACCTGCCCAACGAAGGATTCACCACCGTTGCTTATAAGGACGATTTGATGGATGAATACCTTACGGAATTCTGTGGGAAGCCGATGACCTTTAGAGCAGCATTTCCCCAAAAGGCCATGCTCTCACAATATCGAGCTCTAGCCTACATCGTGACTCAACTCCTGACGAGTCAGGCTGGCTCCTTCGATCAAGTCTCAAGGCCAAAAATTCAGCTGATGATGGCCATACATGACAGAGCAAAGATTAACTGGATGAAATTCTTCCTTAGAGAGTTCATGATGCAGTCAGCCAAGTTTGACAAAACATCCAAAAGGCTGAGCGTCAAAGGGAAGCTTCTTTATGGTCTGAAGCTTTCCGTTATGATCGAAGACTTCTGCGCATCGGACAGCGTCATCTTCGCTGAGAAGCAATACTTCAACGTGAAGAAAGTCCTATTCCAGAACAGGGCAGCGGCCCTTCAGCAGATCGGCTCAGGGCCCGCTGACCCAAAGACCGGGACTCAGAAGACCTCCACACAAACTAAGAAGAGGTCCCCTCCCAAGTCAACTCCTAAGACGCCAACCAAGAGGCTGAAGAAAGTCAGCGAGGTTGTGCCGGAGGCAGAGCCAGAGGTTGTGGTTGCTGAGCCTCCTCTGCAGCTGAGGGATGAGCCCGAGTTCTCAGAGAAAACACCATCAGTGGAGAAAGCCGTCTCCGTTGAGCATGGTGAAACTGTGGACCAAGGGGTCCAAGCAGAAGATGTCCAAGCTGAAGAGGTTCAAACTCTAGAGAGCCCCTTGGATGTTCCACCTCTCAGCAATATACCGTCTATTGAGAAGCAGCCCTCTCCGATTGAAGTAGAGGACTCGGAGACCACCTCAGAATCAGAGTCGATCGGGATGGAGGCCACAACTCTCAAATCTAGAGCCTCCCGAGAGATAGCTGAAGTAATTCCGGAGATCGCCAGCCACAATGACCTTGTATTACTTGCAAGGCAGGCGAGGCTCCATATGCTAATCAGATTCCAGGAGTGGCATAACCTGAAGAGACTCATCATCCACCACTCCTGCGAACAGCTTCATAAAGAGGAGCTGCTGATCAGGGGGAAGATTGGCTATTCAGAGCCATCTGACCTCGGAACGCTTGAAGATCTGAGGGCAGCAATGCTCGCAATGCTGAATGATCGACAACCAGTCTCAGCAGCTGCGCCCTCAGATTCAGGCTCTGAGAAGCCTGATGAGGGATCTCAACAGGACCCACCCCGTGATTCAGGACCCACCCCGTGATTCAGGCTCTGAGAAGCCACCCCGTGATTCAGGCTCTGAGAAGCCTGATGAGGGATCTCAACAGGACAAGGATGCTCCTACATCAACTGCTGAACTGCCGCTCAGCATCCTTGGTCCTGGACAGTCGGCGGCTGGTACTTCGAAGGTAGCTGAACCCTCATAGCTCCTTCTTGAGTCTGCTTTTGAAGTAGCGCCCAGCCCGAAGAGCCGACGATCAAAGTCAGTGGCCAGGGCACTCAGGAGTCAAGGGACTCAGAATAGACTCCTTGCCTACGCCGTCCACAAAACATGGAGGCAGACCACCCAGGCCCACAGCGCAGAGATTCAGGGGCTGAGGACTACCATCCAGAATTCGCCCGCCCCTGACTTCTCCACCATCCTATCTGACGCGCTAGCCACCCAGCGGGCTGACTTTGAAGAACAACTGAAGACGATTCAAGCAGGCCAAGCTAAATTGCTCGAAGACTACAAGGCCACACAGACAGCTCATACTGAATCCGTCACCGCCATCTCTCAAGCCGCTGATCTCAGACTCCAAAATATTCAGAAGGCAATTGAAGAGAAGGTGGAGAAACAACTAAAGGAATTCCTGGCAGCAGTCGATCTCTCTCACAAGAAATACAACACTCAGCTCACAGATGAGAGAAACGAGCTGCATGAGAAGTTGACAAAGCTGCACAATACTCTAGATGATCTAGCTGAAGCTTACAAAAGCCTAAACAACAAGGTGTCAGTTCCACCCCCTACCCGATTTGCTGATGCCAAAAAGGGGGAAGGAGTAATAGAAAGGTCAGTGGCAGGGGCGACTCAGACTCAGACATCTGCCCCCACTGGACCTACTCAGACTGGCGAGGCCCAGGGTGTCTCAGCAGTAGGAGCTGTAGTGCTTGTTGGATATGAGTCAGTAGATGATACTCAGCTATTGTACGGTTAAAAGAAAATTTGGGGAAATCATAGTAGTACTATGGAATTGAAGATCCCAAAACCTAGCTGATATCAGTAGATTAGTGTGTCGTTAGGATTAGCTGATGTATAGGATAGACTTGATGTATTGATCATTATTTTTTGTCTAAGTCCTGTACGGGGTAATTGTTGAACTGATCTTCTGTCGAAGATACTTTTCAGAACCCCACGTCATCAGTGTAATCGCTTGTGTTCTTCAGTCAGCAGCTGATCTTTCACTCAGTCGAAGACAACGCATCAGCTGATAAATCATCAGTAGAAGACTACTCCCAGCTGATAGTCATCAGCAGAAGAACAGAAATAAGCACAGTACCTTCGCAGTCGCCAGTTGACCTACTCAGTAGATGCCGTGTCAGCCGACTCGACGAAGAAGACGAGAGACTTTTCGCCCATCGTATCCTACAGAAAGCGACCCAGCTATTCAAGTCTTTTCGAAAAGTTCAGCAAAAGACATACGAGGTTGTTGAACGGTCAACTCTGACATTTTCACCAACTACAAACCTCGACCGATGAGAAGCCGACAACGCTTACCTACTCTACACAGTAAAGCTACTCTCATGTACAGTGCATTAACTGCCCTGCTGCAACAAGTTCGAATTATGGCCGTTTTCTTTGGAAGCTTGTGACACGTGGCATCGTCGTCTCCAACGGACATATGCCATAGCTCACAACTATAAATAGAGAAGAATTTGAAGCTCCGAAAAAGAGACGGAATTTCAAAGGGACAACCTCAAGTTCATAAACGCTCTAGAACACTCAAAGTTCATCCAGAGGAAAACTTGCATACTTAGAAGATTTCTCAGTTTTTCTCTCTAGAGTTCTTAGATCCCTTTCTTCTCTAGACTAAGCTCATTGTCATATTTATAGCTTAGATTCGAAGGAGTTCACATTGAGTGAATTGTTCTTATTGTAAGAACTCCTTCTCAGTTGGAGAAAATTCCCTTCCCTTTCAGGCTTAGGTTTGGATTGTAAAGTCACTAAGGACTATAACTTAGAGGGAACTGTCCAGTGCACAGGATCCCTGCTGAGGCTTGCTCAGAATAATCAACAAGTTCTCCTGCCTTGTACAGGACCGTGGACGTAGGATCTTGTGTATCCGAACCACGTTAAATCGCTTGTGTTCTTTTACTGTTTTATTGCATAGCATTCAACTGTCTTGAAAATCATAAGCTTGCATAAAACGTATTTATAAAGCACACAGCCAAAAGATTTAATTTACTAAAACGTGTTTTCAAAAGAGACGAATTCCGGGCCCCACACTTTCCGCACAACAGTCTCCGACTGATTCTCAAAGTACTGACAACAGTCAGTAGGAGAGAGCTCGTGGGCGACTCACTGCGTTCCGCGATCGAGGGCTTATTTGGCACTGTTTATCAGTTGCAATCATCAGCTCAGCTGACCTTCACTGAGAAAAAGAAACTGAGCTCAGGTGTATTCACCCCCCCCCTCTACACCTGACTTATCGTCTCCGGACCAACAATTGGTATCAGAGCACACGGTGTTCAACTGATCACCGGTTCTGAAATACTGGTCCTCTCGAACTAATCCTGAAAACTGTTTTCACTGCATAAGCATCTTTTCAGCATCCTTATACTCTTACTCTTACAATGTCTGATATGTCAGGTATTAGGATGGTACCGATGTTCTCAATAGAGAACTACACGGTATGGCGCGTACGTATGGAGGCACACCTAATGTCACTCCACGACAGCATGTCAGATGTCCTAGCGTTAGGACCGATCATTCCCATGATCGACAGCGTAGTATTTGCTGCTGGAGGAGGCGTGGGAGCACAAACTGGGGCTAAGGTTCCCAAAGACAAATCTGCCTTCACGCCTGAAGAGAAGAAGCTGCATAACCTTGACCGAGTTGCACGTAATGCCATACTGACTACGCTCAGTGATTCACACCCCGGAAGGGTACAGGATTGCAAGACGGCGAAAGAGCTATGGGACGCCTTGGCTGTACTGAGCCATGGAACCCCTCAGATCAAAGAAAACAAGCTCGAGCTAGAGCTTCCGAAGTTCGATGCCTTTGCAATGGAGCCTACTGAAACCATTGACGAGCTGAGTGTCAGATTCACCAATCAAGTCAATGTCATCAATGGGCTGGGGAGGTCGTTCACCAACAAGGAGATGAACACCAAGATCTTGAGAGCGTTGCCCCGACAGAAGTGGCTTCCATTTGCTACTTATTTACGTCGCTCTGATCTAAATGCTCTAACTCCTGATGTTATATTTTCAGAATTAAAATCGGAGGAATTCGAGCATAGCCTACCCCAAAAGTGCTTAACTGCACCAGCTGACACACAGTTCGATCACGCCTTCAAGGCAATCGGCCAATACCGGAGCCAAGCCTATTTCCTCAAGCAAAGCCGTGGCCACATCGCAGCAAAGTCTTACGAGACTTCAGGCCCCGACCAGCTAGCACTGATGGCTCTCAAATATCAGAGGGAAAAGGAGAGAGTCAGAAAGGTGAGGAAATACAACCGAGATTCTTCTTCAGGTAAGAAAGACTATCATAAGAAAGAAGAATATAATCCTTCTACTGAATGCAGGAAATCGGAGTTCTCGCCGCCGATCCGTCTAAAGACTCAGCTGGTAAGAGCAGCAGAACATCCACCTGCTACAACTGCAAGAAGGAGGGACACTATCAGTACGATTGTCCCGAACTCTCAGCTGCTCAAAGAGCAGAACGGCAGGCCGGGAGAAAGAAATTCGCCGAGAGACGGTGAGCTTATATAGCCGGAGAGATATCCGACAACTCAATTGAGGAGGATACATTCATGTATTCTTCTGAAGACGAAGCCGCATTCGTCAGAGACAGTTCCTGATGAGTCAGCCGAATACTGTCTGATGGCCGGAGAAGAGGTTGTGGTAACTTCTAAACTTAATATAACATCCTCTTCACACAGCACACATGACACGTGCTCGGTCACAGATGATCCTCTAGATGTGGTACAAGCCTACGATGATCTGCTAGAGGAACAGATTCAGCTGAGCAGAGAGTTCAGCAGAACCATCCAGGAACTTGAACAAGTAAAGGCTGAGAATCAGATACTTTCTTCTGATTATCAGGTTTCTACTGAGTCAGTGGATCTAGTTGCGAGACTCAAGGAAGAGATTGAATCTCTTATGACTAAGTCTCAGCGCCAAGAGACTCAGATCTCAGTTCTGACCAAGGACAATTCTGAGAAAGAGACTGAAATAGCCAAGCTCAGTCAGAAGCTTACAGACGTGCAGAATGACTATGACTCACTCAGAAGGAGTGACGAGGTCTGGAGAAGTTTGATGACTGAACAATACCTGGGAGCGAAGGAGAAGCGTGAAAGCATGCTTAGAGCACAACGGCCAACTGCTGTGAAAGAAGGCCTTGGCTATACCCATGAAGCTTCCACCTCCAAAAGCTCAGCAACTCTGGCTGATAGGTTCGTCAGAGGAAAGGTGCAAGCTGCTGACACCACACCTCAGGCGAAGAACAAATAGAAAATGATTGCACCTCAGCCGAGTAGCAACAAGCAGCTGACCAAAGGTTCCAGCCCCAGGACACCGCGATCAAATTCAGGGGGAACCAAGAAGGTCAGATGGACAGAACAGTACAAGGAGCCACTGTATGAGCACCCGGCTCAGTACGGCTCGTACTACTATGAGCCCAGGGTCAGGAGAAGCGCTAAGACTCAAAAGAAGAAAGCGTCTGAACCCAAAATCATCAGCAGAAAGTCAGTATCTCCAAGTCCTGTGGAGAAGGAAGCTGATAAGGTTCAGAAGAAGAAGTCTAGGACTTCTAAGGTCCCGAGACAGATCTGGGTTCCGAAATCACCCACTAACCAGTAAGGACCCAACTGAACCAAAGGGTACCTAAAAATGCCTCTGTTTTACAGGTGCATAAGGACCCGTGGATAGTGGACAGCGGCCGCTCGAGACACATGACTTACCGGAAGAGCTCGCCGACCAACTACGTACAAGAAGATGGTCCCGGAATTAAATTCGGTGACAACTCCAAAGGCTACACAAGGGGATACGGAACGCCGAACATTGGGACCGCCACGGTTCCAAGAGTAACATATGTTGAAGGACTTCAACATAATCTCCTTTCGATCGATCAATTCGTGATAATCTTAACGAGTAATCTTTGACGCTGGTTTCTGTGATATTGTTGACAAATCTACAGGGAAAACAGTGTTATCAGGTTCGCGGAGGAAGAACATCTATGTTGCAAACTAGAATACTGCAGAACCTGAGGCTTGCTTGCTCGCACAGACTAAATCAGGTGACAAGTCAGGCTTTCTATGGCACAAGAGACTCAGCCACCTGAACTTCAAGACCATGAACAAGCTTGTCAAGAACTCTAAACTCAGAGGACTGCCCAACGAATCATTTATCAAAGACTGAAATTATGAAGCTTGTCTGAAGGGAAAGCAAACAAAGAGGAGCAATCCACCTATTTCGTCACCTTCCACTGATGGAATCCTTCAGCTGCTTCACATGGACTTATTCGGGCCAGTCTCTCCAGTGACTATAAGAGGCAAGAAGTATGCCCTCGTCGTCATAGACGACTACTCGAGATATACTTGGGTCATCTTCATCGCCAACAAATCTGATGTTCAGACTGAGTTACCTAATCTACTAAAGAAACTCAGTGTGGAAAAGAACATCAAGATTAAGAAGATACGCTCAGACAGAGGAACAGAGTTTCTAAACTCGGTAGTTAAGACATACTGCGATAAAGAGGGAATTAAGCACGAGACATCACCTGCACGCACCCCTCAACAGAACGGACTTGCTGAACGTAAGAACAGAACACTCAAAGAAGCAGCAAGAACGCTCCTCGCAGATTCTGGACTACCCTCAAAGTTTTGGGCTGATGCTATTAACACCGCCTGTTACACTCAGAATCGCTCACTACTGACACAACAACACATGAAGACGCCTTACGAACTGTGGAAAGGGAGAATTCCTTCTATTTCTCATTTTCATGTTTTCGGCTGTCCTTGCTTTATCCACAATAATGGGAAAGATCAGTTGAAGGTCTTTGATAGCAAATCTGATCAAGGAGTATTCTTAGGATACTCTCGAGTCAGTAAAGCCTTTAGAGTCTTTAACTATCGGACTCTTTGTGAGGAGGAAAGCCCTCATGTTGTTTTTGATGAATTTGTTACTGAGAACAGGAAAGATACAAAGTCAAATACTGAAGATGTCAGCAGCAAGCTATAGGATCTCGGACTGAATGATAAAGCTGAAAAGATCCAGCATTATTGGGATGATGAGTCAGACGATGAACAAACTCAGATTCAACCAACAATCGATGTAGCTGACCTAGTTGATTCTATCGAACAGAATCAACAACAGGTAACTCGGTCGATGAGGAAGCCCCCGTGGTAACCGAGACCTCTACCGAGAATATAAACTCGGGGGGAACGATTAATGTTCCCGAGCTAAATGCCCCCGAACACCGGAAACTCGGTAGATCCTAACCTTCTTACTGAATTGCTACGATCACGAGAACGATTACTACGAAATGCCTAATACACCTAACGACCGTGCGAAGTAGTATCGGAAGAAGAAGCCCGACTCGAGGCGTTCATGGCTCGATGCTCATTCTTCGGATCTTATCATTGGAGATCCATCAGCAACTATAAGGACGAGATCAAGATTAAGTCAAGGAGAAAGCTCACTTTACTCTTGTTTTCCGTCTACGTAAGAACCTCGATCGATAGAGGATGCACTTAAAGATGCCGACCGGGTCATTGCTATGCAAGAAGAGCTGAACCGGTTCGTCGTCGAAATGAAGTTTGGGAGCTTGTCGACGCACCTAGACATCAGCACGTGATTGGAACTAAGTGGGTCTTCAAGAACAAGCGAGATGAAAACAACGTCATCGTCAGAAATAAAGCTCGACTAGTTGCTAAAGGATACAGTCAGGCAGAAGGAATTGACTTTGATGAAACGTTCGCTCCAGTCGCTAGATTGTAAGCCATTCGTCTACGTGGATGTGAAGTCAGCTTTTCTGAACGGCGTACTGAAGGAAGAAGTCTACGTGGAACAACCGCCCGGCTTTCAGCAGAGACATCAGGTGTACAGACTTAGGAAAGCTCTGTATGGGTTAAAACAAGCACCTAGGGCTTGGTATGATACCCTATCAGACTTTCTACTTCATAAAGGTTTTCAGAAGGGGACAGTAGATCGCACCCTATTCAACATAAAGTCAGGAGATGACATTCTACTGGTGCAGATCTACGTGGACGACATCATTTTCGACTGCAGAAACGAAGTCATATGTCAGCAGTTTGAGAAGATGATGAAAGAGAAATTCGAGATGTCCATGATGGGAGAGATGAATTATTTCCTTGGATTTCAAGTGAAGCAATCACCTGAAGGAATCTTCATCAATCAAGCCAAATACACTCGAGATCTTCTCAAGAGATTCGGCTGCGACTCCAGCAAGCCAGTCAAAATCCCCATGAGCACGAACTTTAAAATCGATCTAGACAAAGAGGGAGCTTCTGTTAACAATACTGATTATAGAGCTATTATAGGCTCTTTACTTTATTTAACAGCTAGCCGTCCTGACATAACTTATGTTGTAGGTGTATGCGCAAGATTCCAAGCGGATCCCAAGCGAAGTCATTTAGACTCAGCGAAGAAGATTCTCGCGCTATTTAAGAGGAACACCCGATCTTGGGTTATGGTATCCTACTGATGATAACTTAATACTAACAGGTTATTCTGATGCTGATTATGCAGGATACAGGATTGATCGAAAATCAACTTCCGGAACTTGTCAGTTCCTAGGCAGCAAGCTGATTTCTTGGTTTTCAAAGAAGCAGCATTCAGTAGCAACGTCCACTACTGAAGCTGAGTACATGGCTGCAGGAAGTTGCTGTTCCCAAATCCTTTGGCTTCGACAACAACTTAGAGATTATGGTATAACTCAGGATGAAGTGCCCATCTACTGCGACTCCACAAGTGCAATTGCCATAACTCAGAACCCAGTTCTACATACCAGATGCAAGCACGTGGATATCCGACACCACTTCATCAGAGACCATGTCGACAAGAAGGATATCAGGATGGAGAAGATCCATACTGACAAGTAAAGGGCAGATATACTGACCAAACCACTAGCTGAGAACAGGTTCAGAGAACTATCAGTTGAGCTAGGTCTACTGGATGCTACTGAGATGCGTCAGTAGATGCCGACTACTGAGAATATCATTGCCCAACAATTGGTAACAATTGGTATCAGCATAAGGAATCAGTACGACAGGTCAGATAACTAAGTACAATGACTCAATTGGGAAAGTCATACGCATACGCGCAAGGGGGGAACATAGTCATCAGCATGACAACCATTCTCCTTATACATAACGGTAACCAGGTGATAAGTTCAGCTGAAGAGGTTCGGCAACCAGCTGATAAGTTCAGCTGGAGAGGTTCGGTAACCAGCTGATAAGTTCAGCTGAAGAGGTTTGCGTAATTTTATGTACTTATTCTTTTCAAGCATGCTCACATTTATTGCATCAGTCGCTCACACTCAGTAGTTAATGTGCATTCATTTCCCGCCATTAATAGTTTAAGGAAAGGTCAGTAGGAAACCTCTCCATTCGCATAAACTGAGTAATTAATGCTGTCTGTCGCGCATTTAATGCATGTCTTCTCACTTACCTTTATTACGTCGATCTATGTTTTAGGCGGCTTTTGTAATCATTCCTTTTATATCAATAAATCTTAGCCGTTCATAGTTTTTGGAAGATTAAAACTCAGTCGTTGGATTGAAACTTGCAATCAAGCCAACATATACAAATCTTTCATCTTCTATCTTTTTCCTCACTTTTCGACATTATCAAATCCTAAGAGCTTTTATCGCAAATCAGTTTCCATCTCAAACCTCTTATAACTGCTTTGCATGTGCATCTCTCAAGCTCTCATACTCGGTAATGTATTAAAATCTGCTGATAACTACTGACTTACTCTATTTTCAAGTGCTAACATATGTTTTGCAGATTTCTATGGCGATTGTACAGACTCCTGAACCCATAGTGGAGATTATGGCCATCCAAATTCAGTTCGAACCCACAATGGCTTTCCGCCAGGTGGACATTCCATATCTGGAGCCTATGTTCGATGCTCTAGAGAGGTCAGGGTTGGAGACCCTCGTGACCAAGCATCCTCGTGCTCATCTGCCAAGGCAAGTGGCAGAAGCATATTTCTACTGGAACTCAGTGGCTGCCGGAGAAGAAGAAGCGTCTTTCTCATATATGAGAGAAACAACTCCGAACCAATGGAAGCCGTCTCAGCACACCTTCAACATCCGAGAGGCTCTAGTCCTCGCGTTTCAGCTTCCTGCTTCTGGAATCTCCCCTATCGGATATAAGGAGAGGGAGATCAACGCTTATGTGCAAAAGTTCTGTGGACGCAGTGATCTGACGTTCAAGACAGCTCTCCCGAGGAATCTTTTGCTACCTCAGTACAGAGGTTTAGCGTATGTGGTCTCGCACATAATGACAAGCTCAGCTGGATCGTATGATCAACTGTCCAAACCTAGGATTCAGCTGATGATAGTTATTAACGATGGAATAGAAGTGAATTGGGCTGACTATTACACGACTCAGATGAAAGCCCAGGCCCAGAAATTCACTACTCTACCCACTGGCGAGAGGAGGTTGGCCAGTACGGGTAAGCTTCTATTCGGGACTAAGATGTCAGTCCTAATAGAGAGTGTTGTACAGAGGAACTCAGCTTTCGAAGACTCAAAGCTGTACAACACTAAGCTGATAAAGTTTAAGACTAAAGAAGCGACGGAGAAGTCTATTGGCAAAGGGCCACCTGAGCAGAAGAGAGCTGCTCCTGCCCTGCCATCTCCCGCTGATGTGCCCAAGAGGAGGAGGCTTATCAAGCCACGACCAGCTGAGGTCACTGTGGCTCAGCCGATAACTGTCGTAGAACAGGCTCCTCCTCCACCTCAAGATGAGCAAACCTTGGACTCCGATACAGGGATGGAAGGAGCCACCCTCAAGGATAAAGCTCAAGTCATCAGCTCCGATGACACTCAGTCGGACATTCGAGAGCCAACTGAAGAGACTGAATGGACAACATCTCATACCACTCGTCTACGTGCTACAACAGAGATTCACGATCAGATTCCAGAGATAGCTGAGCATGAAGACTTGGTTGCCATTGCCATCAGGGCAAGAGTTCAGATGCTACTGAGATTCTTAAACTGGGATATTCTGATAGATTTTGCAAAAACTCAGTCAACCATCGATCTACTAATAGAGGAGCAAGATTTACAAGCAGAGATCGGATTCGGGGAGCCAGCTGATTTGGCGTCCTTCGAGGATCTTCGAGCTGCTATGCTCTATCTTCTTAGCCTGCGTACCACAGCTCCTGCTGGTAATGCTCCGCCTCCATCTCCTCCTGCTGATGAGGGTGATGACCAAGAACAAGATCAGGAGATGGAAAGCAACCCTAAGGATGCAGAGTTGGGAGGCTCTGCTGAGGGACCAACTCCCCATGAGAAGAGCCAATCACCACCCCCTGGTACATCAGGTGAGGCTCAGGGCGCTCCGAAGTACAGTCGGGAGCAGCTCCTCGTGTTTTCTGATCAAAGGCTCGGAACAAGCTCTTACCAAATTCAACCCATTGGTTCCGTGTCCTCCAAATCAGTGAATAAGGCAATCAGACGCCAAGGCGCTAAAAACAGACTTCTCGCCAAAGACGTCCATATCAAATGGGAGAAGTATACGAAGGCGCGGCATCGATAGCTCGAATAACCTAGCCGCCGGCATCTCCACTCCTCAAGAGGCTCCTTCGCGGCTGATTTTAAGGAGATGATCGAGCGAGGCTTTGATAGCGCAGCAGCATCTATCCGCACGAGTCGATTCTTGCTCCAAGCTCAAGCACAAAACATTTACTTGAGCAGTGACACATGCTCTCACAACAGATCCAAGCTGAAATGGATGAGCGGAACAAGTTGGCTACAAGCGGCCTTCGATCGCTATTAAGCAACAGCTGCGGCCTTGAACGAGATTCGAAGGAAATGAAGGAATCCAATGATCTAGCCCCTGTCGAAACTCCGCCGAGAGTCGGTTGCTCATCTCAATCGATCTAAGGCGGATCAAGAGAAGGATCGGGAGAAATACGCGTGACTTGATCAAGGACTTCGACTCTACGCTTATTCGAGATCAAGGACTCAGTATACAAGCTTGAGAAAGAAGTCACGCCTATCCGTACCAACCTCGATAAGGCCGCCGATGCCAAAAAGGGGGAAGGTATAATAAAAGATGAACTCGAAACGGATACAGCTGATGTACAGATTATCAGGGAAAGGGTTCAGGAGGAGAGACCCTCCACAGCTGAAGAACCCGCACAGACTCAGGGGGAAAGGGCTCAGGAGGAAGGACCCTCTACTACTCGAGATAAGAATTCTTCCGAGGTCCTTCTCCTAGAATTTCCACTACTGCCCAACCCCCATCTCCTCTTCTGCTGCTCACATTGAAGAAGTAGCAAATTTTATTGAGCAGGAGACAGAAGAAGAAGAGCCTGAGCTTGAACAATTGCCACCGCAGAGGTCGGGGAAGGAGATTTCAACTGTATCTACTCCTCCTTCCTCCCCGGTCCATAAGTTCAAATCAAAAGCGGAGCAAGAGGCTTATGACCTCAAAATTGCCCAACAGCTGCAGGATAAGCTCGACCATGAGCGTCAGTTTGAAGAGGCAGCAGAAGCAGCAAAGAAGCCCAAGGGCAAAGCTGTTAGGGGCAAAGGCAAGAAAAAGGTCGGATCGGTCGAAGAGCAGAAGAAGAAAGCCCAAGCAGATTTTGCTAAGGCTCTTCCGACTGAGATCCAAGCTACTGCTCAGAGTATTCCTACTTCTACTCTAACACCTGAGCAGATAGCGGAAGATCAAGCGACTTGGGAGGCGACACTGCAAGGTCTGAGTCTCAGACGAGGAGACAGTAGAGCAGCCGCACTCCGCGAAAAGAAAAGGATAGCTGACTTGGCGAAAATACGTAGCTTATCTCTCAAGCCAGCAGCTGATCCGAGGAGGCAGATCCCAAGACGATCCAAGTTCATCAGAGGCCCATATGTTAAGAATATTCCTATCCCGCATGTGGATAAATGGGTGCCGACTGATATGAACGTCCATTGGGAAAGACTGAAAGAGGATTTTTTTAAAGGTTATTTTGTGTGGCGCATTTATCCTCTCAACTGTCCAGCTGATCAGTTATTCGATGAGCTAATTTCGAGATTTGAATCTCATTCAGAGATCGGCTGAGACAGATTATGGAAGAACACAATATTCCCTTCCGTGCCCCAGCTTTCCGACGTATTCCACCGCCAAGAACTGCTAGTGGACTGCTGTGCACGAAGGACATTGAGAGAGAGATAGAGGAAGCTACTTTCCATCTGGGTTTGCTGCCTGACAATCCTCTTGACAACGAAGAAATCCAGGAGATCAGGATCAGAGTTTACAAGTATTATTACCTGGATCCTCCTGTTGAGAAGTCTGTTGATTTCAAGGAAAGGACTCAACGCTTCAAGCGTCAGCAGTGATTTCTCCTTTTTGATTTCTGTTGTAATAGCTGTAGGAGCTTGTACATCATTGATTATATATATCAGTTCCTATTGCTTGGTAGACAATTACTCATTGTCTTCTAGCTCTTTGCATCGTATTTTTCATGACTGATCACTAAGTGATCTGACACACACTCATAGTCAGTTTCTCTGATTTTGCCTACTGAAGTATGGATATTCCTTTATTTTTTCCTCAGAATGTTGTAAGGGGGAAATTGTTGTCAGTAGGATAGCATCTTTTATAGACTTGAGAAGTTTAAGAGGTAGAGGTAGAGGTTTTGGCATCATCAATTAGGGGGAAATTGTTGGATATGAGTCAGTAGATGATACTCAGCTGTTGTACGGTTAAAAGAAAATTGGGGGAAATCATAGTAGTACTATGGAATTGAAGATCCCAAAACCTAGCTGATATCAGTAGATTAGTGTGTCGTTAGGATTAGCTGATGTATAGGATAGACTTGATGTATTGATCATTATTTTTTGTCTAAGTCCTGTACGGGGTAATTGTTGAACTGATCTTCCGTCGAAGATACTTTTCAGAACCCCACATCATCAGTGTAATCGCTTGTGTTCTTGATCGGCGCCTGATCTTTCACTCGATCGAAGACGGCGCATCACCGACAAATCATCAGTAGAAGACTACTCCCAGCTGATAGTCATCAGCAGAAGAACAGAAACAAGCACAGTACCTTCGCAGTCGCCAGCTGACCTACTCAGTAGATGCCGTGTCAGCCGACTCAGCTGAAGAACACAGAGACTTTTCAATCTACTGTATCCTACGGAAAGCGACCCAGCTATTCAAGTCTTTTCGAAAAGTTCAGCAGAAGACATACGAGGTTGTTGAACGGTCAACTCTGACATTTTCACCAACTACAAACCTCGACCAATGAGAAGCCGACAACGCTTACCTACTCTACACAGTAAAGCTGCTCTCATGTACAGTGCATTAACTGCCCTGCTGCAACAAGTTCGAATTATGGCCGTTTTCTTTGGAAGCTTGTGACACGTGGCATCGTCGTCTCCAACGGACATATGCCATAGCACACAACTATAAATAGAGAAGAATTTGAAGCTCCGAAAAAGAGACGGAATTTCAAAGGGACAAGCTCAAGTTCATAAACGCTCTAGAACACTCAAAGTTCATCCAGAGGAAAACTTGCATACTTAGAAGATTTCTCAGTTTTTCTCTCTAGAGTTCTTACATCCATTTCTTCTCTAGACTAAGCTCATTGTCATATTTATAGCTTAGATTCGAAGGAGTTCACATTTAGTGAATTGTTCTTATTGTAAGAACTCCTTCTCAGTTGGAGAAAATTCCCTTCCCTTTCAGACTTAGGTTTGGATTGTAAAGTCACTAAGGACTATAACTTAGAGGGAACCGTCCGGTCAGATCTGGATCCCTGCTGAGGCTTGCTCAGAATAATCAACAAGTTCTCCTGCCTTGTTCAGGACCGTGGACGTAGGATCTTGTGTATCCGAACCACGTTAAATCGCTTGTGTTCTTTTACTGTTTTATTGCATAGCATTCAAATGTCTTGAAAATCACAAGCTTGCATAAAACGTATTTATAAAGCGCACAGCCAAAAGATTTAATTTACTAAAACGTGTTTTCAAAAGAGACGAATTCCGGGCCCCACACTTTCCGCACAACAGTCTCCGATTGATTCTCAAAGTATCGACAACGATCAGTAGGAGAGAGCTCGATGGCCGACTCACTCTGTTCCGCGATCGAAGGCTTATTTGGCACTGTTCATCAGTTGCAATCATCAGCTCAGCTGACCTTCACTGAGAAAAAGAAACTGAGCTCAGGTGTATTCACCTCCCCCCCCTCTACACCTGACTTATCATCTCCGGACCAACAATTGGTATCAGAGCATACGGTGTTCAACTGATCGCCGGTTCTGAAATACTGGTCCTCTCGAACTAATCCTGAAAACCGTTTTCACTGCATAAGCATCTTTCCAGCATCCTTATACTCTTACTCTTACAATGTCTGATATGTCAGGTATTAGGATGGTACCGATGTTCTCAATAGAGAACTACACGGTATGGCGCGTACGTATGGAGGCACACCTAACGTCACTCCACGACAGCATGTCAGATGTCCTAGAGTCAGGACCAATCATTCCCATGATCGACAGCGTAGTATTTGCTGCTGGAGGAGGCGTGGGAGCACAAACTGGTGCTAAGGTTCCCAAAGACAAATCTGTCTTCACGCCTGAAGAGAAGAAGCTGCATAACCTTGACCGAGTTGCACGTAATGCCATACTGACTACGCTCAGTGATTCACACCCCGGAAGGGTACAGGATTGCAAGACGGTGAAAGAGCTATGGGACGCCTTGGGCACATCGAGCCATGGAACCCCTCGGATCAAAGAAAACAAGCTCGAGCTAGAGCTTCGGAAGTTCGACGCCTTTGCAATGGAGCTCACCGAAACCATTGACGAGCCGAGTGTCGATTCACCAATCAAGTCAATGTTATCAATGGGCCGGGAGGTCGTTCACCAACAAGGAGATGAACACCAAGATCTTGAGAGCGTTGCCCCGACAGAAGTGGCTTCCATTTGCTACTTATTTACGTCGCTCTGATCTAAATGCTCTAACTCCTGATGTTATATTTTCAGAATTAAAATCGGAGGAATTCGAGCATAGCCTACCCCAAAAGTGCTTAAGCGCTCCAGCTGACACACGGTTCGATCACGCCTTCAAGGCAACGTAAGCAATACGGAGCCAAGCCTATTTCCTCAAGCAAAGTTGTGGCCACATCGGTAGCAAAGTCTTACGAGACTTCGAGGCCCCGACCGGCTAGCACTAAAGGCTCTCAAATATCGGAGGGAAAAGGAGAGAGTCGAAAGCCGAGGAAATACAACCGAGATTCTTCTTCGGGTAAGAAAGACTATCATAAGAAAGAAGAATCTAATCCTTCTACCGAATGCGAGGAAATCGGAGTTCGCCGCGCCGGTCCGTCTAAAGACTCATTGGTAAGAGCAAGCAGAACATCCACCGCTACAACCGCAAGAAGGAGGGACACTATCGGCACGATTGTCCCGAACTCTCACCGCTCAAAGAGCGAACGGCAAGCCGAGAGAAAGAAATTTGCCGAGACACGGCGAGCTTATATAGCCGGAGAGATATCCGACAACTCAACCGAGGAGGATACATTCATGTATTCTTCGAAGACGAAGCCGCATTCGTCGCAGTTGAGGTCGCAGAGAGCGATTCTCGATGAGTCGGCCCGAATACTGTCTGATGGCCGGAGAAGAGGCTGAGGTAACTTCTAAACTTAATATAACATCCTCTTCACACAGCACACATGACACGTGCTCGGTCACAGATGATCCTCTAGATGTGGTACAAGCCTACGATGATCTGCTAGAGGAACAGATTCAGCTGAGCAGAGAGTTCAGCAGAACCATCCAGGAACTTGAACAGGTAAAGGCTGAGAATCAGAGACTTTCTTCTGATTGTCAGGTTTCTACTGAGTCAGTGGATCTAGTTGCGAGACTCAAGGAAGAGATTGAATCTCTTATGACTAAGTCTCAGTGCCAAGAGACTCAGATCTCAGTTCTGACCAAGGACAATTCTGAGAAAGAGACTGAAATAGCCAAGCTCAGTCAGAAGCTCACAGACGTGCAGAATGACTATGACTCACTCAGAAGGAGTGACGAGGTCTGGAGAAGTTTGATGACTGAACAATACCTGGGAGCGAAGGAGAAGCGTGAAAGCATGCTTCGAGCACAACGGCCAACTGCTGTGAAAGAAGGCCTTGGCTATACCCATGAAGCTTCCACCTCCAAAAGCTCAGCAACTCTGGCTGATAGGTTCGTCAGAGGAAAGGTGCAAGCTGCTGACACCACACCTCGGGCGAAGAACAAACGAGAAAATGATTGCACCTCGCCCGAGTAGCAACAAGCGGTGACCAAAGGTTCCAGCCCCAGGACACCGCGATCAAATTCGGGGGGGAACCAAGAAGGTCAGATGGGCAGAACAGTACAAGGAGCCACTGTATAAGCACCCGGCTCAGTACGGCTCGTACTACTATGAGCCCAGGGTCAGGAGAAGCGCTAAGACTCAAAAGAAGAAAGCGCCCGAACCCAAAATCATCGCAGAAAGTCGGTATCTCCAAGTCCCGTGGAGAAGGAAGCCGATAAGGTTCGAAGAAGAAGTCTAGGACTTCTAAGGTCCCGAGACAGATCCGGGTTCCGAAATCACCCACTAACCAAGAAGGACCCAATCGAACCAAAGGGTACCTAAAAATGCCTCTGTTTTACAGTGCATAAGGACCCGTGGATAGTGGACAGCGGCCGCTCGAGACACATGACTTACCGGAAGAGCTCGCCGACCAACTACGTACAAGAAGATGGTCCCGCACTGAATTCGGTGACAACTCCAAAGGCTACACAAGGGGATACGGAACGCCGAACATTGGGACCGCCACGCGTTCCGAGAGTAACATATGTTGAAGGACTTCAACATAATCTCCTTCGATCGCATCAATTTCGTGATAATCTTAACAGAGTAATCTTTGACGCTGGTTTCTGTGATATTGTTGACAAATCTACAGGGAAAACAGTGTTATCAGGTTCGCGGAGGAAGAACATCTATGTTGTAAACTCGAATACCGCAGAACCTGAGGCTTGCTTGCTCGCACAGACTAAATCAGGTGACAAGTCAGGCTTTCTATGGCACAAGAGACTCAGCCACCTGAACTTCAAGACCATGAACAAGCTTGTCAAGAACTCTAAAGTCAGAGGAATGCCCAACGAATCGTTTATCAAAGACAAAAATTGTGAAGCTTGTCTGAAGGGAAAGCAAACAAGGAGGAGCAATCCACCTATTCCGTCACCTTCCACTGATGGAATCCTTCAGCTGCTTCACGTGGACTTATTCGGGCCAGTCTCTCCAGTGACTATAAGAGGCAAGAAGTATGCCCTCGTCGTCATAGACGACTACTCGAGATATACTTGGGTCATCTTCATCGCCAACAAATCTGATGTTCAGACTGAGTTACCTAATCTACTAAAGAAACTCAGTGTGGAAAAGAACATCAAGATTAAGAAGATGCGCTCAGACAGAGGAACAGAGTTTCTAAACTCAGTAGTTAAGACATACTGCGATAAAGAGGGAATTAAGCACGAGACATCACCTGCACGCACCCCTCAACAGAACGGACTTGCTGAATGTAAGAACAGAACACTCAAAGAAGCAGCAGGAACGCTCCTCGCAGATTCTGGACTACCCTCAAAGTTTTGGGCTGATGCTATTGACACCGCCTGTTACACTCAGAATCGCTCACTACTGACATAACAACACATGAAGACGCCTTACGAACTGTGGAAAGGGAGAATTCCTTCTATTTCTCATTTTCATGTTTTCGGCTGTCCTTGCTTTATCCACAATAAGGGGAAAGATCAGTTGAAGGTCTTTGATAGCAAATCTGATCAAGGAGTATTCTTAGGATACTCTCGAGTCAGTAAAGCCTTTAGAGTCTTTAACTATCGGACTCTTTGTGTGGAGGAAAGCCCTCATGTTGTTTTTGATGAATTTGTTACTGAGAACAGGAAAGATACAAAGTCAAATACTGAAGATGTCAGCAGCAAGCTATAGGATCTCGGACTGAATGATAAAGCTGAAAAGATCCAGCATTATTGGGATGATGAGTCAGACAATGAACAAACTCAGATTCAACCAACAATCGATGTAGCTGACCTAGTTGATTCTATCGAACAGAATCAACAACAGGTAACTCGGTCGATGAGGAAGCCCCTGTGGTAACTGAGACCTCTACTGAGAATATAAACTCAGGGGGAACGATTAATGTTCCTGAGCTAAATGCCCCTGAACCTGGAAACTCAGTAGATCCTAACCTTCTTACGAATTGCTACGATCGCGAAACGCAGTACTACTGAAATGCCTAATACACCTACTCACTGTGCAGAAGTAGTATCAGAAGAAGAAGCCCGACTCAGGCGTTCATGGCTCGATGCTCATTCTTCAGATCTTATCATTGGAGATCCATCAGCAACTATAAGGACGAGATCAAGATTAAGCCAAGGAGAAAGCTCACTTTACTCTTGTTTTCTGTCTACAGAAGAACCTCAGTCGATAGAGGATGCACTTAAAGATGCTGACTGGGTCATTGCTATGCAAGAAGAGCTGAACCAGTTCATCAGAAATGAAGTTTGGGAGCTTGTCGACAGACCTAGACATCAGCACGTGATTGGAACTAAGTGGGTCTTCAAGAACAAGCGAGATGAAAACAACGTCATCGTCAGAAATAAAGCTCGACTAGTTGCTAAAGGATATAGTCAGCAGAAGGAATTGCCAAGGCAAGTGGCAGAAGCATATTTCAACTGGAACTCAGTGGCTGCCGGAGAAGAAGAAGCGTCTTTCTCATACATGAGAGAAACAACTCCGAACTAATGGAAGCCGTCTCAGCACACCTTCAACATCCGAGAGGCTCTAGTCCTCGCGTTTCAGCTTCCTGCTTCTGGAATCTCCCCTATCGGATATAAGGAGAGGGAGATCAACGCTTATGTGCAAAAGTTCTGTGGACGCAGTGATCTGACGTTCAAGACAGCTCTCCCGAGGAATCTTTTGCTACCTCAGTACAGAGGTTTAGCGTATGTGGTCTCGCACATAATGACAAGCTCAGCTGGATCGTATGATCAACTGTCCAAACCTAGGATTCAGCTGATGATGGTTATTGACGAAGGAGTAGAAGTGAATTGGGCTGACTATTACACGACTCAGATGAAAGCCCAGTCCCAGAAATTCACTACTCTACCCACTGGCGAGAGGAGGTTGGCCAGTACGGGTAAGCTTCTATTCGGGACTAAGATGTCAGTCCTAATAGAGAGTGTTGTACAGAGGAACTCAGCTTTCGAAGACTCAAAGCTGTACAACACTAAGCTGATAAAGTTTAAGACTAAAGAAGCGACGGAGAAGTCTATTGGCAAAGGGCCACCTGAGTAGAAGAGAGCTGCTCCTGCCCTGCCATCTCCTGCTGATGTGCCCAAGAGGAGGAGGCTTATCAAGCCACGACCAGCTGAGGTCACTGTGGCTCACCCGACAACTGTCGTAGAACAGGCTCCTCCTCCACCTCAAGATGAGCAAACCTTGGACTCTGACACAGGGATGGAAGGAGCCACCCTCAAGGATAAAGCTCAAGTCATCAGCTCCGATGACACTCAGTCGGACATTCGAGAGCCAACTGAAGAGACTGAATGGACAACATCTCATACCACTCGTCTACGTGCTATAGCTGAGATTCACGATCAGATTCCAGAGATAGCTGAGCATGAAGACTTGGTTGCCATTGCCATCAGGGCAAGAGTTCAGATGCTACTGAGATTCTTAAACTGGGATATTCTGATAGATTTTGCAAAAACTCAGTCTACCATCGATCTACTAACAGAGGAGCAAGATTTACAGGCAGAGATCGGATTCGGGGAGCCAGCTGATTTGGCGTCCTTCGAGGATCTTCGAGCTGCTATGCTCTATCTTCTTAGCCTGCGTACCACAGCTCCTGCTGGTAATGCTCCGCCTCCATCTCCTCCTGCTGATGAGGGTGATGACCAAGAACAAGATCAGGAGATGGAAAGCAACCCCAAGGATGCAGAGTTGGGAGGCTCTGCTGAGGGACCAACTCCCCATGAGAAGAGCCAATCACCACCCCCTGGTACATCAGGTGAGGCTCAGGGCGCTCCGAAGTATAGTCGGGAGCAGCTCCTCGTGTTTTCTGATCAAAGGCTCGGAACAAGCTCTTACCAGATTCAACCCATTGGTTCCGTGTCCTCCAAATCAGTGAATAAGGCAATCAGACGCCAAGGCGCTAAAAACAGACTTCTCGCCAAAGACGTCCATATCAAATGGGAGAAGTATACGAAGGCGCAGACTGATAGCCTGAATAAGCTAGCCGCTGGCATCTCCACTCCTCAAGAGGCTCCTTCGCAGCCTGATTTTAAGGAGATGATCGAAGCAGGCTTTGATAGCGCAGAAAGCAGATCTATCTACACAGAGTCAGTTGCTGCTCCAAGCTCAGCACAAAACATTTACTGAGCAGCTGACTCATGCTCTCACAACAGTCCAAGCTCAAATGGATGAGCGGAACAAGTTGGCTACAAGCAGCCTTCAGACTGCTATTAAGCAACAGGTTGCGGCCTTGAACGAGATTTAGAAGGAAATGAAGGAATCCAATGATCTAGCCCTGCTGAAACTCCGCCAGGAGTCAGTTGCTCATCTCAATCGATCTAGGGCAGATCAAGAGAAGGACTGGGAGAAATACTGTGACTTGATCAAGGACTTCGACTCTACAGTTATTCAGATCAAGGACTCAGTATACAAGCTTGAGAAAGAAGTCACAGCTATCCGTACCAACCTCGATAAGGCAGCGATGCCAAAAAGGGGGAAGGTATAATAAAAGATGAACCTGAAACGGATACAGCTGATGTACAGATTATCAGGGAAAGGGTTCAGGAGGAGAGACCCTCCACAGCTGAAGAACCCGCACAGACTCAGGGAGAAAGGGCTCAGGAGGAAGGACCCTCTACTACTCAGGATAAGAATTCTTCTGAGGTCCTTCTCCTAGAATTTCCACTACAGCCAACCCCCATCTCCTCTTCTGCAGCTCATATTGAAGAAGTAGCAAATTTTATTGAGCAGGAGACAGAAGAAGAAGAGCCTGAGCCTGAACAATTGCCACCGCAGAGGTCGGGGAAGGAGATTGCAACTGTATCTACTCCTCCTTCCTCCCCGGTCCATAAGTTCAAATCAAAAGCGGAGCAAGAGGCTTATGACCTCAAAATTGCCCAACAGCTGCAGGATAAGCTCGACCATGAGTGTCAGCTTGAAGAGGCAGCAGAAGCAGCAAAGAAGCCCAAGGGCAAAGCTGTTAGGGGCAAAGGCAAGAAAAAGGTCGGATCGGTCGAAGAGCAGAAGAAGAAAGCCCAAGCAGATTTTGCTAAGGCTCTTCCGACTGAGATCCAAGCTACTGCTCAGAGTATTCCCACTTCTACTCTAACACCTAAGCAGATAGCAGAAGATCAAGCGACTTGGGAGGTGACACTGCAAGGTCTGAGTCTCAGACGAGGAGACAGTAGAGCAGCCGCACTCCGCGAAAAGAAAAGGATAGCTGACTTGGCGAAAATGCGTAGCTTATCTCTCAAGCCAGCAGCTGATCCGAGGAGGCAGATCCCAAGACGATCCAAGTTCATCAGAGGCCCATATGTTAAGAATATTCCTATCCCGCATGTGGATAAATGGGTGCCGACTGATTTGAACGTCCATTGGGAAAGACTGAAAGAGGATTTTATTAAAGGCTATTTTGTGTGGCGCATTTATCCTCTCGACTGTCCAGCTGATCAGTTATTCGATGAGCTAATCTCGAGATTTGAATCTCATTCAGAGATCGGCTGAGACAGATTATGGAAGAACAGAATATTCCCTTCCGTGCCCCAGCTTTCCGACGTATTCCACCGCCAAGAACTGCTAGTAGACTGCTGTGCACGAAGGACATTGAGAGAGAGATAGAGGAAGCTACTTTCCATCTGGGTTTGGTGCCTGACAATCCTCTTGACAACGAAGAAATCCAGGAGATCAGGATCAGAGTTTACAAGTATTATTACCTGGATCCTCCTGTTGAGAAGTCTGCTGATTTCAAGAAAATGACTCAACGCTTCAAGCGTCAGCAGTGATTTCTCCTTTTTGATTTCTGTTGTAATAGCTGTAGGAGCTTGTACATCATTGATTATATATATCAGTTCCTATTGCTTGTTAGACAATTACTCATTGTCATCCAGCTCTTTGCATCATATTTTTCACGATTGATCACTAAGTGATCTGACACACACTCACAGTCAGTTTCTCTGATTTTGCCTACTGAAGTATTGATATTCCTTTATTTTTCCTCAGAATGTTGTAAGGGGGAAATTGTTGTCAGTAGGATAGCATCTTTTATAGACTTGAGAAGTTTAAGAGGTAGAGGTAGAGGTTTTGGCATCATCAATTAGGGGGAAATTGTTGGATATGAGTCAGTAGATGATACTCAGCTGTTGTACGGTTAAAAGAAAATTGGGGGAAATCATAGTAGTACTATGGAATTGAAGATCCCAAAACCTAGCTGATATCAGTAGATTAGTGTGTCGTTAGGATTAGCTGATGTATAGGATAGACTTGATGTATTGATCATTATTTTTTGTCTAAGTCCTGTACGGGGTAATTGTTGAACTGATCTTCTGTCGAAGATACTTTTCAGAACCCCACGTCATCAGTGTAATCGCTTGTGTTCTTCGATCGGCTGATCTTTCACTCGATCGAAGACGAGTGCATCACCGATAAATCATCGCAGAAGACTACTCCCAGCTGATAGTCATCAGCAGAAGAACAGAAACAAGCACAGTACCTTCGCAGTCGCCAGCTGACCTACTCAGTAGATGCCGTGTCAGCCGACTCAACTGAAGAAGACAGAGACTTTTCAGTCTATTGTCTCCTACGGAAAGCGACCCAGCTATTCAAGTCTTTTCGAAAAGTTCAGCAGAAGACATACGAGGTTGTTGAACGGTCAACTCTGACATTTTCACCAACTACAAACCTCGACCAATGAGAAGCCGACAACGCTTATCTACTCTACACAGTAAAGCTGCTCTCATGTACAGTGCATTAACTGCCCTGCTGCAACAAGTTCGAATTATGGCCGTTTTCTTTGGAAGCTTGTGACACGTGGCATCGTCGTCTCCAACGGACATATGCCATAGCTCACAACTATAAATAGAGAAGAATTTGAAGCTCCAAAAGAGAGACGGAATTTCAAAGGGACAAGCTCAAGTTCATAAACGCTCTAGAACACTCAAAGTTCATCCAGAGGAAAACTTGCATACTTAGAAGATTTCTCAGTTTTTCTCTATAGAGTTCTTACATCCATTTCTTCTCTAGACTAAGCTCATTGTCATATTTATAGCTTAGATTCGAAGGAGTTCACATTTAGTGAATTGTTCTTATTGTAAGAACTCCTTCTCAGTTGGAGAAAATTCCCTTCCCTTTCAGACTTAGGTTTGGATTGTAAAGTCACTAAGGACTATAACTTAGAGGGAACTGTCCAGTGCACAAGATCCCTGCTGAGGCTTGCTCAGAATAATCAACAAGTTCTCCTGCCTTGTTCAGGACCGTGGACGTAGGATCTTGTGTATCCGAACCACGTTAAATCGCTTGTGTTCTTTTACTGTTTTATTGCATAGCATTCAACTGTCTTGAAAATCACAAGCTTGCATAAAACGTATTTATAAAGCGCACAACCAAAAGATTTAATTTACTAAAACGTGTTTTCAAAAGAGACGAATTCCGGGCCCCACACTTTCCGCACAATAGTCTCTGACTGATTCTCAAAGTACTGACAACGATCGGTAGGGAGAGAGCTCGATGGGCCGACTCACTCGGGCCCGCGATCGAAGGCTTATTTGGCACTGTTCATCAGTTGCAATCATCAGCTCAGCTGACCTTCACTGAGAAAAAGAAACTGAGCTCAGGTGTATTCACCCCCCCCTCTACACCTGACTTATCGTCTTCGGACCAACAGGGAAGGAATAATAGAAAAAGGAACTAAAGAACTGATGCTGAAAGCTCCGAAGAGAGCAAGGTCAGTGGCAGGGGTGACTCAGACTCAGACATCTGCCCCCACTGGACCTACTCAGACTGGCGAGGCCCAGGGTGTCTCAGCAGCAGGAGCTGTAGTGCCTGCTGAGACTGGCCCAAGCGGCTCAGGAGCCAAGGAAGTCGCGACTCAAGCAACCCAAACACCCTCAGACATTATTAAAGAGGTTGCGGAGTACACTGACGAGGAGTCAGAAGAGGATGAAGCTCCTCTACCTCCTCTAGTTGCCGGGAAAAGCAAAAAGGTACTGAAGCTTCCTACCCCTCCCTCCAAGAAGAAAGGACCCAGGAGGTATATTACTCCGGAGGAGGAGGCTCAGATAGGTGCCGATGAAAAATTAGCAAGGGAAATAGCCGAAGCTGAAGCTGCGAACAAGCCGAAGAAGAAGCATGCTAAAGGCAAGACAAAGGCTCCAGCTGGAGGCAAAAAGGCTGGATCTAGGCTGCCTCCTCATACACTGAAGCTCAGCGACGATGCTGACAAAGAGAAGGAGAAGGAGCAGCAGCAGCAGTCTACTGGGCAGCATGGCACATCTAAGAAAAAATCCTCCACACCTGCTGACTCAGAAGAAGAACAGCCTCACAAGCCCTCCTATATTGCCTCGAAGGCACAAAAGCAAGAAATGGATGAGATATGGGCTCAGATGGAGAGGTACTTGTACAGAGGAGAAGAGGCCAGACAGATTGAAGCAGCCAAAGAGAGGATAAGGCTTGCTGACCTCGAAGCTCTTAGGCTGAAGGCTGAACAAGAAGCTAGTCATAGGATTCCTGAGAAAGCTGACATTCCTTACAGATACAAGAAGTTCAGGAAGCCTACTGATCTCAAAACTCACAGATGGCCAAGAGTGGATGAGTGGATGCCGTGGGAAGTTACTCAGAGGTGGGAAGCGCTGAAAGCTGAATTCATCAAGAGAAACTATTTCTGGAGGTTCTGGGTTGAAAAGCACAAGTCAGTGGCCTTTGCTGAATGGATAATGAGAGCAAACCTAGAGATGTATGCCAGACTTCAGAAGGCTGTCAAGGACAAAGTTGATGTCAGAGTGCCAGCTCCCAGAATCTTGCTGCCCCCACTGAGACTAGAGGGATCTGTTCATTTTGGAATGATAGAGAAAGACGTGAAGGACGCTGCTGAAGCTAAATTCTTAGATGAAGAAGACCCAACTGACTTCACTGAGATACTGAAGCTGAGGAAGATCACTTACCGGATGTATGGACTGCCGCTTCCTAAAACTCAATCAAAGGACTTCAAAGACAGGATTAAGTAGTTCAGATGATTCTTACTTCTATATTTCCTTGTAACTTTCTTTTGCCCTTCCCAGTATAGCAGATGATGTAACTGTACTGAATACTTTCAATATATATAAAACATCTCTGTTTTGGCTTTGACAATTCCTTATTGTCTGAATAGCCTTGTTTGTTTATGCTTAACACTCAGAATCACTGAAGTGATTACTGACTTACACACTCACAGTTGTTATTCATTGTCAGTTTTAGCTTAGCTAGATTCTGATAGATTGCTTAGTGTTCGGGGAAAAATGCTGTTAGAAAGGGAGAAAATGCTGATTAGATTCTGTATAGGTTCTGTCATTTTTGCCCTGATCCCCTCAGTAGTCTAGGACTTGAAGAACAACTCCATTGATCCTACTTGTAATATTTTGTAAGGAACTCTGTTTCTAATAAGTCATCGTGTTAGGTTGTTAGGTTTTGGCATCATCAAATAGGGGGAAAATGTTGGGTGATGATTCAATCCCCAGGAACAACGCAAAATATTGAGAGATGATTCAGTCTTCTCAGTTGATATTAACTCAGTAGCCATGTGCTCTGAAAACTTACTGAAGATTTGAAGATCCCAAAACCCTATATTGATTGATGAACCATTCTGTTGTAATCTGTTTTTGTCTCTGAGGTTTTAGACTCATCAGACACTCTGATCTGGTTCAGGCTCTCAGTGGATTATCTGCCTCAGCACCAGAAGTAGAAGACTCAGTGATCTTGGACTCGGCGAGAGCAAGATATCGAAAGGAGTCGCATAACCGAACTCGCAGGAGTAGTTCACTGAACTCAGAGCTGATCTTCAGTAGAGCCGACTCAGTAGGAGCATGCTACTGAATTAGAGATCAGTCTCAGCAACGGCCAAACAGTCTTCTGACTATTAGAATCTCTAAAGTCAAATAAGCAGAGTCAATACGAGGGAGAGAGAAGTCAGCTTCAGATCTCCTTGAAGTCTGTTCTGTCTCAACCACTTTCTGAACCTCGACCAATGACAAGTAGCCACCTGTCCTATATCTGTTAAAGCTGCAAGTCAACAACTTTCCAGAAATGGAGGGAAATGACATTGTTACCATACTTCGAAAGAGCCATTAGCTACCCAAAGGAGAGAGACAAAGGATCGTCGTCTCCAACGGATCTATCCTAATCTCTGCTCTAAAAATAGAGGGATAAATCAAATTGAAGCTCACCTTCGCATACACGAGAACACCTTACGAACTCAGAGCATTCAAAGAGCAACTCATAAAAGCCTAAGTCTTCCGCAAGAAGTTAGAAGAAACAATCTCCGGCGAAAGACTACAGTTCTGCTCATAGGGAACCAAGCTGAATTAGAATTATACAGCCTCTAGTATCCAAGAGACGATACACGAACCCAAAGCTTATACTCAGTTGTTCGTCATTCTAGAAGCCACCTTCTTGTTCCCTATCCCTCTAACCTAAGCTCAACCGATTAAATCTATAGCTTGGACGAAGGAGTTCACTTCTGAACTGATCCTTATTGTAAAGGACTCCTTCAGTGTTGGAGAGTTTTTCAAACACTTAGTTTGATAACCTTGTAAACTGAGACTTGCTCAGTATAAATCTCAAGACCAGTGTTTGGCCAGTGTACAAACCGATTGAGACTATCTCAGTATAATACATAACCTCTTGATCATTCGGGACAGTGGACGTAGGATTGTTAGATCCGAACCACTTTAAAAATCTATGTGTTCTGTGTTCTTTATTTTACTGTTGCATTGATTTACTGTGCATACTGAAAATATCTTTTAAATCATTCAACTGAGTTTCAGCAAACTTAATCGACTGCAATAATCTACTGAAACTATTTTGATAAAATGTTATCCTAACTCAACTGAATTTGGGCCTACACATTTCCGCACTACTGAACTCTATTCTGACCGGTACTGAATTCTGACTCTAAGTTAGCTAGCAGGCCTCAGTAGAGTCAGTCACTCTGCCACGCGATTCAGAACAGCTTATCTGGTCTGCTGAATTTATTCAGTATGTCACTCTCTTGAAAAGGACTGTTCGCGTTTAAGTTGAGAAATCACTTTTTAGGTGTATTCACCGCCCCCTCTACACCTGAACGTACTCTCGGGACCAACAACAGGTTTAGTGTCAGAGCAAGTAAGGCTTTGGTTGCTTCTCATTGGTCGAAGTTTGTGGTAGGTGAGACTTGTCAGACATCAGTCTTCATCTGAGTTGACTCTCACTTATCCTCGTATGATACTCTGCTGACTTTCGAATGACAGTAATTGTAGGGCAGTCATTTCCCTATCGGATTCAGTAGATCTAGATCGATCATACTGACTTCTTCATCTGAGTCAGTTGATAGAAATCTTCTATTGATAACGGTCAGCTGGTGACTCTGAAGGTATGGAGCTCATCAAACTGTGTCTTCAACGGAGGTCTTCTGATAGGAACTTCTACTGAGAACAGTCAGCTGGAGACCTGAGGACACGAGCTCTTACAAACTGATGACATGGGGTTCTGGAGTTTAACTTCCTGCTAAAGTTCTGACCAACGAACACCCCTTACAGGACTTAGACAAAACAAATAAGGAATATAAGAACATGTCTAGTCTATTACATCATCAAGTCCGAAAACACACTACGGGTACAGGACAGGTTTTGGGATCTTCAATTCTATAGCGATAAAAACACTACAATTTACCCCATTATCGAAGTATAACAATAAGTCATAAGTACATGAACTACTGATGTCAGTTCAAAATACCCCCCCCCCTTATCAATGATCTAAATGACCACTGACTCATAACCCAACAATTTCCCCCAAATTGATGATGTCAAAACCACTAAGTACTAATCTACTAACCCAAGAGGATTCTGTAAAGACTGAACAATTATAGCAGGGTTATCAGCAGATAAAAGATAGGCATATCAGGAAAAAAAAGGCTATATGAGTGTGTGTAGGATCACTTCAGTGATCAGTGTGATAAGCAAAGAAAACACAGCCTTAAGACAATGAGTAGTTGTCATGCTAAACAAAAACTGATATATAGATATGGCAGTGATTACATCAGTCCTATGTTATACAACAGAAGATAAGAGGAAACAATCAGAAGAAACTGCGATCGTCTAAACTTCTTGATCTTTGCATTGAAATCAGCAGACTTTGTAGCAGGAGCATCCAACCCATAGGATTTGTAGATTCTGACTCTGAGGACTTGGATGGGGATGAGATCATCTGTCGTCAAAAGATCCAGATTATTACGACGAACAGCTGTCTCCACTTCCTCTTCGATCTCCTTGGTGCAGACAACACCTTGAGTGGTCATGGGAGGCTTCAGCTGGCAGTAGGCAGGAGCAGTGAATGGCAGCTTCTCCTTGAATAGCAAGAGCTTTATCTGAGCTCTGAAGTTGGGGTCGTGGTGATATAAGTACTGATAAAAAAGATCGACCGTCGAAACTTCAGGAGGATAGCACTGCCACATGTAGTAAGCCTTGATGAAATCGTCCTTCAGCTCCTCCCACACTTCGTTCAGATTCCATGGGATCCATTTGTCGACACGGCAGTGTAGAGCTTTCTTCAGATGAGTCTTCAGAGCACCACGCCGGAAGAACTTGGAAGTCCTAGGGATCTGCTTGCTGCGGTCGAGGATAGGCTCTTTGGCTGCTTGTTTAGTTAGTTCAATGATCTTAGCCAGATCATCCTGCCTCTTCTTCTCTCTCAGCTCTGCAGCACGTCTGTCTCTAGTCCTGAGGTTCAGCCCTTGCTGCACTGCGTCCCAAGTTGCCTTGTCATATGCTTCCTACACAGCTGTAAGTTTAGGAAGATTTTTTAGCCGCTGAGCAAGGGGCAGGATGTCCGTGTCAGATTCTTCAGTAGGCTTCGGAGCAGATTGTGCTTTTCCGCTGAGCCATGATCAACTTTGCCTGACTCTTTGAAGTTCTGGACATTGGGACCCTCTTCTTCTTCTTCTTCTTCTTCTTCTGAGCTTCTTCCTCCATTCTCAGCTCATAATCCATCTGATCCTGCAACTGCTAAGCCACCCTCTTGTCGTGTTCCTCCTGCTCTTCTCGAGATTTGAATTTAGGCGACGGAGAAGGAAGAGGAGTGCTCTCAGTAGCTTTCTCCTTTCCGGGCCTTTGAGTTGGCAAGGGCTCTTCTTCATGATCGAATCTCCACGTGCTTGCATCTCGTATGGAGAACTGGGTTATGAGTTATTGCAATTGCACTGGTGGAGTTGCAGTAGATGGGCACTTCATCTTGAGTAATACCGTAATCTCGCAGTTGTTGTCGAAGCCAAAGGATTCGGGCACAACAACTTCCAGTAGCCATATACTCAACTTCAGTAGTGGACGTCGCCACTGATTGTTGTTTCTTTGAAAACCATGATATCAGCTTACTGCCTAGGAACTGATACGTTCCAGAAGTTGACTTTCGATCTATCCTGCATCCTGCATAATCAGCATCAGAATAACCAGTTAAAATCAGATTATCATTAGCAGGATACCATAACCCTGCGTCAGGTGTTCCCTTCAGGTATCGCAGAATCTTCTTTGCTGAGTCTAGATGACTTCGCTTGGGATTCGCCTGAAATCTTGCGCATACACTATGTCAGGTCTGCTTGCTGTTAAATATAATAAAGAACCAATAATAGTTCTATAATCAGTAGAGTTAACAGAAGCTCCCTCTCTGTCTAGATCGATTTTAAAGTTCATGTTCATGGGGATCTTGACTGGCTTGCTTGAGTCGCAGCCAAATCTTTTCAGTAGGTCTCGAGTGTACTTGGCTTGGTTGATGAATATTCCTTCAAGTGACTGCTTCACTTGAAAGCCGAGAAAGTAGTTCATCTCCCCATCGTGGACATCTCGAACTTCTCCTTCATCATTTTCTCAAATTGTTGACATATAGTCACGTTCCTGCATTCGAAAATGATGTCGTCCAGTAGATCTGCACTAGTAGAATATCTTCACTTGACTTAATGCTGAACAGAGTGCAATCCACTGTCCCTTCTGAAAACCTTTCTGAAGAAGAAAGTCTGATAGGGTATCGTACCAAGCCATAGGTGCTTATTTTAACCCATATAGAGCTTTCCGAAGTCTATACACCTGATGTCCTTGCTGAAAGTCGGGCGGTTGTTCCATGTAGACTTCTTCCTTCAGCACGCCATTCAAAAACGCTGACTTAAAATCCATTTGATATACTTTGAATCTTTGATGCGTTACATAGGCTAGGAATAGACGAATGGCTCCAATTTGGCGACTGGTGCGAACGTTTCGTCAAAGTCTATTCCCTCTGCTTGACAGTATCCCTTGGCAACAAAGTGAGCCTTGTTTCTAACTATGACATTGTTTTCGTCTTGCTTGTTCTTGAAGACCCATTTAGTACCGATTACGTGTTGATATCTAGGTCTGTCAACAAGCTCCCAAACTTCGTTTCTGACAAACTGGTTCAGCTCCTCTTGCATGGCAATGATCCAGTCAGCATCGTTGAGAGCATCCTCTATCGTCTGAGGTTCTTCAGTAGACAAGAAACAGGAGTAAAGAGCGCTTTCTCCTTGACTCAGTCTAGATCTTGTCCTTACTGCAACTGATGGATCTCCAAAGATTAGATCAGAAGAGTGAGCATCTAGCCATGAGCGTCTGAGTTTGGCTTCTTCTGAGATTACTTCTGTATAGTCAACAGGAGTGTTAGGCATTTCAGTAGTGTTGTTCTGTGACTGAAGCAATTCAGTAAGAAGGTTAGGGTCTACTGAGTTTCCAGGTATAGGGGCATTTAGCTTAGGAAAATTAGTCGTTCCTCCTGAGTTTATATTCTCAGTAGAGGTCTTAGTTACCACTGGGGCTTCCTCATCGACCATTGTTACCTGATGTTGATTATGTTCAGTAGAATCAACCAGGTCAGCTACAATGTTTGCGGGATGGGTCTGGATTTCTTCTTTGTCTTACTCATCATCACAACAATGTTAGATCTTCTCAGCTTTGTCATTCATTGTGAGATATCTGTAGCTTGCTGCTAACATCTTCAGGATTTGTCTTCTTAGATTTCCTGTCCTCGGTAACAAACTCATAAAAAATAACATGTGGGCTTTCCTCCACGCAAAGGGTCCGATTGTTAAAGACCCTGAAAGCTTTACTGACTCGAGAGTATCCTAAGAACACTCCTTGATCAGATTTGCTATCATAGAACTTTAACTAATCCTTCACGTTATTGTGAATAAAGCAAGGACAGCCAAAGATATGAAAATGAGAGATAGAAGGAGTTCTCCCTTTACACAGTTCGTATGGTGTCTTCATGTGTTGCTTTCTAAGTAGTGAGCGGTTCTGAGTATAACAGGTGGTGTTAGTAGCATCAGCCCAGAATTTTGAGGGTAGTCCAGAGTTTGCTAGGACCGTTCTTGCTGCTTCTTTTACTGTTTTGTTCTTTAGTTCAGCAAGATCGTTCTACTGAGGGGTGCGAGCTACTGGATTCTCGTGCTGAATCCCTTCTTTGTCGCAGTACTGTTTAATGACTGGATTGAGGAATTCTGTCCCTCTATCAGAGTGAATTCTCTGAATCTTGATGTCCTTTTCCACACTGAGTTTCTTCAGCCGTATCGTTAGCTCAGTCTTAACATAAGATTTCTTGGCTATGAAGATGACCCACGTATATCTCGAATAATCCTCAATAACGACGAGGGCATACTTCTTGCCACTTATATTCACTGGAGATAACTGGCCCAAAAAAGTCCATGTGGAGCAGTTGAAGGATTCCATCAGTGGAAGGCGACGGAATTAGTGGATTGCTTTTCTTTGTCTGCTTTCCCTTCAAACATGCTTCACAATTTTTGTCCTTGATGAAAGCTTCATTGGGCAGTCCTCTGACTCTAGAGTTCTTGGCTAACTTCTTCATTGCCTTGAAATTCAGGTGACTGAGCCTCTTGTGCACAACCATCATGTTTTATCACTAGATTTCGTCTGAGCAAGTAAGCAAGCCTCAGCTTCAGTGGTGTTCCAGTTAGCAACATAGATGTTCTTCTTCCGCGATCCTGATAACAGTGTTTTCCTTGTAGATTTATCAACAACATCACAGAAACCAGCGTCAAAGATAATTCTATTCAGATTATCACAAAATTGACTGACAGAAAGGAGATTATGTTGAAGTCCTTCAATATATGTTACTCTTGGAACTGAAGCAGTCCCAATGTTCAGTGTTCCATATCCCCTTATATGGCCTTCAGAGTTGTTACCAAACTAAATTTTGGGACCATCTTCCTGTACGTAATTGGTCAACAGGCTCTTTTGATAAGTCATATATCTCGAGCAGCCGTTGTCCATGATCTAAGGGTCCTTATGCACCTGCAAAACAGAAACATTTTTAGGTACCCTTTGGTTCAGTTTGGATCCTTAAGCGTTAGTCGATGGTTTTGCGACCCAAATCTGTCTGGCGGCCTTAGGAGTCTCAGACACATTCCTTTTCTGAACCTTGTCAGTCTTTTTCTCCACTGGACCTGGAGATACTATTTTTCTGGCAGTTTTGGGTTCAGGAGCTTTCTTCTTCTGAGGTTTTGTGCTCCTCCTGACCTTGGGCTCATAATAGTACGAACCAAACTGTGTTGGATGCTCATATAGTGGCTCACCATACTGCTCTGCCCACTTGACCTTCTTAGTTCCCCCTGAATTTGATCATGGTGTTCTGGGGCTATAACTTTTGGTCAGTTGCTTCTTGTTGCTCGGTTGAGGTGCGATGATCTTCTGTTTGTTTTTCGCCTGAGTTGTAGGTTCAGAGATTTGAACTTTTTCCTCTGACGAACCTATCAGCCAACATTTCTGAGCCTTTTGAAGTGGAGGTTGAAGCTTCGTGAGTATAGCCGAGTCCTTCTTTCATGATGACTGGCCTTTGAGCTATAAGCATGGTCTCCAACTTCTCTTTGGCTCTCAGGTATTATTCAGTCATCAGTCCTCGCCAAACTTCATCACTTTTCCTAAGTGATTTGTAATCTTTTTCAACCTCTACGAGCTTCTGACTGAGTCTGGCTATCTCAGTATCTTTCTCAGAATTGTCCTTAGTCACAACTGATATTTGAGTTTCTTGAAGCTGAGATATAGTCATAAGAGATTCAATCTCTTCCTTCAGTCTCGCAACGAGATTCTCTAAATCAGTAGAGACCTGAAAATCAGAAGAAAGTCTCTGATTTTCAGCCTTTACTTGTTCCAGTTCCTAAACAGTTCTGCTGAACTCTCTACTTAACTGAATCTGCTCCTCTAGTAGATC
Source organism: Lavandula angustifolia (assembly GCA_028984105.1). Taxonomy (NCBI): domain Eukaryota; kingdom Viridiplantae; phylum Streptophyta; class Magnoliopsida; order Lamiales; family Lamiaceae; genus Lavandula; species Lavandula angustifolia. Next base: position 2,597,745 of record CM054821.1, read on the forward strand.
GGCGTATGCTTGCATCACGTCTAGAGGTTCATCTATAGCTAAGCACATGTCGTGTGTGCTCTATGAAGAGGAGGTTATAATAAGTTTCGAATTTACCTCAGCCTCTACTTCGGCCATCAAGTAGTGTTCAGTCGATGTTTTAGGATCTGTTTCTCCGACCTCAATGGCAATAAATGCGGCTTCATCTTCCGAAGAATACATAAAAGTATCTTCCTCGATTGAGTCGTCGGATAGCTCTCCGGCAATGTAGGCCTGCCTTTTTCGGGCAAACTTTTCTTGTATGGCATGTCGTTCTGCTCGCTGGGCAGCTGAGAGCTCAGGACATTCATATTGGAAATTTCCTTCTTTCTTGCAGCTGTAGCACACAATCACTCTGCCACCTTTTCTAGTTGAGTTTTGGATGGATTAGCAGCAGGTTCTGTGTTCCTGCAATCAGGAGAAGGTTTAGATTCTTCCCTTTTATGATTTTCTTTCTTACCTGAGGGAGAATCTCTTTGGTATTTCTTAAGCTTTCTGACTCTCTCCTTCTCCCATTGATATTTGAGACCCATAAACGCAAGACGCTCAGTAGCAGGAGTCTCCGAAGACTTTGCATCAGATTCAGGTATTGTCTTGCTGGTAGAAACGAGGTTGGCTCCTGGTGTGTTGACTATAGCTTTGAAAGCATGGTCTATTTGAGTGTCAGCTGGAGCACTAACGCACCGTTGGGGTAGACTATGCTCGAACCCCTCCGTCTTCAGTTTTGAAAAGATAATATCAGGAGTTCAAGCATTAAGATCTGAGCGACGTAAATAAGTAGCAAAAGGAAGCTACTTCAGTCGAGGTAGCACTCTCAATATCTTGGTGTCCATCTCTTTGTTGGTGAACGTTCTCCCCAGCCCGTTGATCACAATTATCTGATTGGTGAACCTGACGCTAAGCTCGTCAATAGTTTCATTGGGATCCATAGCAAAGTTGTCGAACTTTTGAAGCTCTAGCTCGAGCTTATTTTCTTTGATCTGCGGGGTTCCCTGGCTCAGTATAGCAAGGGCATCCTAAAGCTCCTTTGCCATTTTGAAGTCTTGCACCCTCCCGAGGTGTGAATCACTGAGCGTTGTCAGGATTGCATTCTGCACTACTCGGTCGAGGTTGTGCAACTTCTTCTCTTCAGGCGTGAAGGCAGTTTTGTCTTTGGCAACCTTTGCACCAGTCTATGCTCCTACACCTACCACCGCGGCATATTGAACACTGTCGATAATGGGAATGATGGGTCCTGTCTTAAGGACATCTGTTATGCTATCATGCAGCGATGTAAGGTGCGCCTCCATTCTCACGCGCCATATCGTATAGTTCTCTACCGAGAACATAGGAACCATCCGTATACTTGACTATCAGACATTGTAGGTGAGAGTATAAGGATGTACGGAGAGATGCTTGTGCAGTGAAAACGTTTTTAGGATCTGTTTGAGTAGACTAGTAGTTTTCAAAAACGATAATCAGGAGAACACCGTGCTCTGATACCAATTGTTGGTCCGGAGACGAGTGTCAGGTGTAGAGGGGGGAGGGGGTAGAATACACCTGAGTATAAGTTTTTCCTTAAACGCGAAGGACAACTGAGCTGTAAAGTGTGACTGATGAACAGTGTAAAATAATAACATTCTGATCGCGGGTCAGAGTGTCTCAACTACTGAGTCCGTCCTACTGACTTTTGTCACTATCAAGAGCTCAGTCGGAGAGTTTAGTGCGGATAAGTGTGGGGCCCGATAGACTTCGTCCCTTTTGAAAATGTGTTTTCGCAAACGAAATTTATTTTGGCTGGTGCACTTTTAAATACGGTTTATGCAAAGTATGAATTTGTAAATCGGTTTGAGAACTATGCAATAAAACAGTAAATAACACAAGCAATTTTTAACGTGGTTCGGTACGCAAGATCCTACGTCCACGGTCCGGCAGAACAGGAGTTCATGTTGATTAATCTGAGCAAGCCTCAGCAAGGAATCTGTGCGCTGGACAGACCCTTCTAAGTTATACTCCTTAACGACTTTACAAATCAAACCGAAGTTTGAAGGGGAGGGGATTTTCTCCAACAATGAAGAAGTTCTTACAATAAGAACAATTCACAGAAAGTGAACTCCTTCGAAGGTTCTAAGCTATGGATATAACAGTGGAGCTTAGATAGAGAAGAGGGAACTAAAGAATCTTTAGAGAGAAGAACTATGGGTATTTAACTAAGCAAAGTTTTCTCTGGATCGACTTGAATGCGCTAGAGAGTTTGAATGTTGTGAGCTTTAATTCCCTTTTTTTTAAGTCCCGTGCGTTGAGCTTGGGAACTCTTCTCTATTTATAGTCGCGACCCAGGCATGTATCCGTTGGAGAGGACGATGCCAAGTGTTACAAACTTCCAAGGAAAACGACCATAAGTTTTCGAAGTAGTGTCGCAGAGTGGTTGGCTTCTGTACATGAGAGCAGCTTTAGTGTTAGAGCAGGTAAGACTTTGGTTGCTTCTCATTGGTCGAGGTTTGTGATAGGTGAGACTTGTCAGACATCAGTCTTCATCTGAGTTGACTCTCACTTATCCTCATATGATACTGTGCTGACTTTCGAATGGAAGTAATAGTGGGGCTGTCGTTTCCCTGTCGGATTCAGTAGATCTGGATCAATCATGCCGCGCCTGCATATAAAGGAGGACCATATTATGATCAAAGAAAGCCATGTTTACCTAATGGATGAAGTCCTTTGTTAAAGTTATTTACATATTTGTTGTAGATATTTTCAAATACTAGCTTAATTCTCGCGCCTCATATTGTGTATAAATAGCTAGTAGATGCTTCATTGTGTAATTTATACACTTCAGATCTCATTTTTCAAATATACAAATTTGATTTTTCCCAAATTCATCTTTGCTTTGTTTCTCTTGTTCATTCTTCCTTGTTTAATCATGGAGTTTGTTCATTGCTTGTTGTTTGTAATTCATGATTCATAATCTGGATTTTAACATTGGAACTGTATTTAACTAGGTCAACCCAGTCGTTCAGAGTCGATCTTTGAGCTATGGGTATGGAATTCATTTAACCAGGTCACCATTTTTGAACTATGGGTTTGGAATTGTATATAATGAGGACAAGTGGTGAAAGTAGATTCGACCCACTGAATCATTAAATTCCAATTTTTCGGGTTGATCACCGGACCGGTTTTCAAATCACTGCATATAGCTAAAGAAAAAGAATACTTCAACTCTCATTTGTTTGATTTTGTGGGTTTGGAGGATGAGGAGTTTTTATTCGGCTATGTTCTCTTTTTTAATGGTCTTTGATAATTACATAAAAACGAAATTTCCAATACTTACCATGTCATTCGTAGATATATTATCATTATCATAAAATTAAAAAAAATAAATCTACGTTAGCATTAAATTTATCATCACTATTAAACAATTCTTTTGTAAAACAGTAAAAGATACAGCAAAGGTCACATGATATCTACTCCCTCTATCTCATTTGGGGTGACATGATAAAATCTAAGAGAGAAATGATTATATATGAGAAAAAAAAAAAAAATTTGAAAAGTTAATTCCTTTCTAAAAAACATGTCACTTCAATGGGACATAGAGAATACATATTATTGAGTTTAAGAAAGTGAATTATATAAATAAATATTTTATAAAACGTACATTTGGGCTTTGTTAATATCGTAAAGTTATACTTGTAATACTGTACAAATAGAAGAGAATATAATATTCGTATTCATATTAAAATATAAAAAACTTCAAATAAGAAATGAACAAAATTAGTCTACTAGAGGAGAAAATATTTCAAGCCCATATAGCCATGATCGACATTCCTGCAGCCCCCAAAAGGACAGCGAGGAATGACGTGAGCAGGAGAGTGACATTTGATTGCATCTGGGGTCCCATAAAGTCGGCGGCCAAAAGATCCACCAAAGCCATATAGATCAACAGCCCTGCAGAGGAGGCGTTGAGCAAACCCACGGTGATCAACGCATTGGGGCTGTTCTCTTTGTAGCTATTGCCTACCGCTATCCCCAAGACTATTCCGAATGGAGTCGTCACTGAGAAGAAGAACGCCATGGCCATCTTCTTACTCAAGGTAAAGTCTGCCTGCAGAATGCAGCCACCTAGTCCCATTCCTTCGAACATTTGATGGAAGCAAAGTGCAGCGATGAGTCCTTTGATCGAACAAGTATTGTTGGATGCGCCGAGTGAAAGGCCAATTACCACTGAGTGAACAATGATGCCTACCTCCAGAACCTACATATATACATACATATATATATACATATATATATAAGTGATAACGTTACTGTTTCACAACTGAATATTAATTAATCTATTCTTGATTTACTAACCATGGCAACGACTCGAAAACGCATCAGCTTCATTCCCTTATCTGGGCCTCCTTCACGGAAATGAGAATGACCAGCTACCACAGACGACACCGGCTCCACTTCCTGTTTCCGGGAGTAGACACTCGTAGCGAGAGAGTCGATCACAAGCGTGAGGATGGCGGAAAACATGGCGACCAATCCCGTGAAAGGAAACTTGTGCCATGGATTCTCCGGCAAACAGCTCGACCCCAACATATCGAATGAGTCCGGCAGAACATGCATGAATCCAGTCCCCAGAATAATGCCGGCGGCGAACGCCTTCACCACCACGAACAGGCTGCGGTCGGGGCTCAACGCCTTGACGGAGCGCGTGAGGAGCGGCAAAGAAACGCCGATCATACTGGTTGCCAGTATGGAGGCAATGGCGATGATCTTCAGCGGCAACGCAGCCTTCTTGTTATAGCAATCGCCGTTTTCCTCTAAGCCGCACTCCGGTGCCACGGACTGGACTCGGCCGGAGAGATGTGAAAGAATTATGAACAAGATTGTATGGACGGTGACTGCTTTCATTGAAAACATCTCTGGATGAGTGCTGCAGAGAATTAATTAATTTAAATAAATAAAGAGATGCCAATGAAATCTTATTAGGGTTTTTAATTTGGTCATCACCATAAAAATGGAGAGGATTGATTGCGGATTTATTTGCTGGTTTATGCGGAAGTGTGTATATTTGATTTGCATGCTGTAGGCGTGTGGTATGCGTATCGCTGGCTTCTACTCTAATTTGACGTGGCCTATTTCTCTGCCTACGTGGTGCTACATGATGAATCTACATTCATAATCATCATTAGCTAGTGAGTTTATTTTTGGACGTGCACGTGATTATGTGTGTCAAACAATACTAAAGCGAATCGACGGGAATAAATCTCTTTGATTCCATGTGTCTTGCAATTTTTTATAAATTTCCATAAATCAAACGCGTAACGATAATAATGGGAATAAATCTCTTCGATTCAATATATATGAAATATTAATAATATTATTAACCCTTCAAACCGTAATCATCAGTGGGAAGATGAGTTCAATGTGACCGTATTTTCGAAATGATTGTGAATTGATCATCAATAATTGTTTGATATTAGTGAATTGATAAATTTATATATGCATGATATTGTACTCTGAGTTGATAAATTGAACAAAACACAAAATTCAGAACAAAACACAAAATTCAGATCACGCGCCTGATGATGTCATTAAGACGTCGTTTTTAAATGTTTTAAATTTTTACATATATTTTTTTATTTATTAATTTAGTTTCACTTTTATTTTTATTTTTTAAATTCTTTTAAAGACGAGAGTGTCATTATTGTGAACAAATGTGTTATTTTTTTGAACAAAAGTGTCATTGGTTGAGTATCATTTGTTTATGAACAAAATTATCATATGCGTCTTGTACGCCTTCTACCATTACTGACGAGATTGTCATTTATTTTGAATAAAAGTGTTATTTGCTGTTTAACAAAAAGTGTCATTTATTGATTATCAATTGTTTTGATAAAAATGTCATTGTTTTGAGAAAAGTGTTATTTTCTTAGGGAAAAAGTGTAAATTGTTTTGAACAAAAGCATCTTTTGTTGTGTATCAATTGTTTTGAAAAAAATATTCATTTCTTCGGAAAAAAAATTTCAGTTGTTTATGAAAACGTGTCATTTGTTAGTAAAAAATGTCAATTGTTTTGAACAAAAGTGACTTTTATTTTCTATCAATTACTTATTGAAAAGTGTTAATTGTTAAGAAAAAAAAAGTGCATTTGATACAGGCACATCAATGAAAAATAACACTTTTGTTTGAAACAAATGAAACTTAATATATGACACTTCCCTCTTCACAAAAAAAAATAAGAAGTATAAAATGTAAAAAAGTTTTAAAAAACTATGTAACGTTGATAAATTCATGATTGACACATCCCTGAAAATAAATTCAGTATGAAAATTGTTAGGATCTTCGAACCCTCAAGATGTGACAAACTTTCTTAGAAACCAAAGGATGCAATAACAAAGAATAACACAAAGAGAAATAGTATGGCATAACAAAATTAGCATGGTTCGGTCAATTAACCTACATACAGGCGACGGAGTCCACTAATAAAGAGGAGAATACAAAATGGACCTCTAGAATATAATTATAGTCCCCAAAGCACATACCCACAAAAACATTAAAACTCTTGAAGTTTTTATGAAAACTTATAAATATAAATCTCATCATAATTATTGTTATTACTATCTAGTCACTAATTTTATGCTACTATATTTTAGAACTATTTATAATATTTAGTAATTATGATAATTTTATTATGCTACAATTTAGGAATGATTAAGATAAAATACTTTAGGATATTATATATATGTGTGTGAGATGTTGTATTACGTTGATTTTATATTTAGCTTTTTAGCTTATGAATGATTAAGATATTCCCTAACTTTTGAAAGATCGTTTAGAAAAATGATTAGGATATTATAATAATGACTAGTACAATTTTGGAATGATTAATAGTTTAATAGATTGGTTTAGGAATTAATATGTTGGTTTTTATGGTGAGGATTAAAAAAATTAAACAATTTATATAAGTTTGTGTTGGGTTATGAGTCAATGGTTTGTCTTAACAACCACTTAGAGGATACTTGTTATTTTATCAGTAGTTCTTGTAAGATGACCTATCTGTTTATCGGTAATGGGGGAAATCATAGTGTTTCATTACTATGGAATTGAAGATCCCAAAACCATCTTGTATCCTTTGTAGTGTAGATAGGACTAGATGATGTAATAGGTTAGACGGATTATATTTAATTATTATCAATTTTGTCTAAGTCCTGTACAGGGTAAATGTTGGACTAATCTTCAGTAGGAAGTCACTTTCCAGAACCCCACGTCATTAGTGTAAGAGCTTGTGTTCTCAAGTCATCAGCTGACTTCACTCAGTAGAAAACATATAATCAGCTGACCTATATCAGTAGAAGAACACGATATCAAAGCTCAGTACCTTCAGAGTCATCAGCTGACTTCACTCAACAGAAGATACTCTATCAACAGACTCAAACGAAGAAGACAGAGATCTTATCAGGTCTACTGTGTCCGACAGGAAACGACCTATCCTTTAACATCATTCAAAAGTCAGCAGAAGATCATACGAGGATGAGTGAGAGTCAACTCCGATGAAGACCGATGTCTAATAAGTCTCACCTACCACAAACCTCGACCAATGAGAAGCAGTCTAAGCTCTACCTGCTCTGACCAACTAAAGTTGCTCTCATGCACACTAACCAACAACTCTGCTGCGACATTTCGAACTTATGGTCGTTTTCCTTGGACGTTTGTGACACGTGGCATCGTCCTCTCCAACGGACAAATGTCTGGGTCACAACTATAAATGGAGAAGCATTTCCGAGCTCCACGAATGGGATATCAAAGGGATTACACGCTCAATATTTCAAAAACACTCTAGCGCCTTTCACGAAGATCCAGCGAAGAACTTACCTTATTAGAATATTTCTAGTTCTTCTCTCTGGAGTTACTTCTTTAGATCCCTCTTCTCTATCTAAGTTCAATCGTTCATATCTATAGCTTAGAACCTTCGAAGGAGTTCACATGTCGTGACTGTTCTTATTGTAAGAACTCCTTCACTGTTGGAGAACATCCCCTCCCCTTCAAACTTAGGTTTGGATTGTAAAGTCGCTAAGGACTATAACTTAGAAGAGTATGTCCAGTGCACAGATACGTTACTGACGCTTGCTCAGATAAATCAACAAGACCTCCTGTTCAGCAGGACCGTGGATGTAGGATCTTGCGTATCCGAACCACGTTAAAAATCGCTTGTGTCGTTTACTATTTTATTGCGCTGCATACAAATCATCTTAAAAACTCATACTTTGCATAAAACGTATTTGAAAAGTGCACTAGCCAAAATAATTTAACTTGTGAAAAATACGTTTTCAAACTGAGACGAAGTCTTCGGGCCCTACACACTTATCCGCACTAAGTCTCCGACTGAGAATCAAATACTGACAAAAGTCAGTAGGAGAGACTCAGTAGTTGACTCACTCTGACCCGCGATCAGAAAGTTACTATTTCGCACTGTTCACCAGTCGCAACCTACAGCTCAGCTGTCCTTCGCGTTTGAGAAAAAGAACTGGTACTCAGGTGTATTCACCCCCCCTCTACACCTGACACTCGTCTCCGGACCAACAATTGGTATCAGAGCATACGGTGTTCTTCTGATCATCGGTTCTGAAACTCTAGTCTACTCGAACAGATCCTGAAAACATTTTTCACTGTACAAACATCTCTTCATACATCCTTATACTCTCACCCATAATGTGTGATATGTCAAGTATTCGGATGGTACCGATGTCCTCTGTGGAGAACTACTCGGTATGGCGCGTGAGAATGGAGGCACACCTTACATCGCTGCACGACAGCATGACTGACGTCCTAGAGACAGGACCTATCATTCCCATGATCGACAGTGTTCATTTTGCCGCTGTGGAAGGTGTAGGAGCACAGACCGGTGCTAAAGTTGCTAAAGACACGTTCTTGTATTCTTCTGAAGACGAAGCTGCATTTGTCGCGTTTGAAGTAGGAGAAACAGATCCTGAATCAACAGCTGAATATTGTCTGATGGCCGGAGAAGAGGCTGAGGTAAACTCGAACTTAATATAACCTCCTCTTCACATAGCACACACGAGACATGCTCGGTCACATATGAACCTCTAGATGTGGTACAAGCAAATGATGATCTACTAGAGGAGCAGATTCAGCTGAGCAGAAAGTTCAGCAGAACTATTCAGGAATCGGAACAGGTAAAGGCCGAGAATCAAAGACTTTCTTCTGATTGTCAAGTCTCTACTGATTTAGAGAATCTGGTCGCGAGACTCAAGGAAGAGATCGAATCACTTATGACTAAGTCTCAGCTTCAAGAAACTCAGTTTTCAGTTCTGACCAAGGACAATTCTGAGAAAGATACTGAAATAGCCCGACTCAGTCAGAAACTCGCAGAAGTTGAAAAGGATTATGAATCACTTCGGAAAAGTGATGAGGTCTGGCGAGGACTGATGACTGAACAGTACCTATGAGCCAAAGAGAAGTTGGAAAGTATGCTCAGAGCTCAGAGGCCACTAGCCATGAAAGAAGGACTTGGCTACACTCATGAAGCTTCCACTTCAACATCTAAAAGCTCAGAAATGCTGGCTGATAGGTTCGTCAGAGGGAAAGTTCAGGTTGCTGAACCAACAACTCAGGCGAAAAACAAACAGAAGATGATTGCACCTCAGCCGAGCAACAAGAAGCAACTGACCAAAGGTTCTAGCCCCAGGACACCACGATCAAATTCAGGGGGAACCAAGAAAATCAGGTGGGCAGAGCAGTACAACAAACCACTATTTGAGCATCTAGCACAGTATGGTTCGTACTTTTATGAGCCCAGGGTCAAGAGGAGCACCAAACCTCAGAAGAAGAAAGCTCCTGAACCCAAAACTGCCAGGAAGTTAGTATCTCCAAGTCCTATGGAGAAAAAGACTGACAAGGTTCAGAAGAAGAAGTCTCGGACTCCTAAGGTCCCGAGACAGATCTGGGTCCCGAAATCACCTACTAATGCTTAAGGACCCAAACTGAACCAAAGGGTACCTAAAAATGTTTCTGTTTTGCAGGTGCATAAGGACCCTTGGATTGTGGACAGCGGCTGCTCGAGACATATGACATATCAAAAGAGCCTGCTGACCAATTACGTACAAGAAGATGGTCCCAGAATTGAGTTTAGTGACAACTCTAAAGGCTGTACAAGGGGATACGGAACAATGACCATTGGGACTACTTCAGTTCCAAGAGTAACATATGTTGAAGGACTTCAACATAATCTCCTTTCTGTTAGTCAATTATGTGATAATCTGAATAGAGTTATCTTTGACGCTGGTTTCTGTGATGTTGTTGACAAATCTACAGGGAAAACAGTGTTATCAGGTTCGCGGAAGAAGAATATCTACGTTGCAAATTGGAAAACCGCAGAACCTGAGGCTTGCTTACTTGCTAAGACAAAATCCAGTGATAAAACAGGATGGATGTGGCATAAAAGACCCAGTCACCTGATTTTCAAGACTACGAACAAGCTAGCCAAGAACTCTAAAGTCAAAGGACTGCCCAATGAAGCGTTTATCAAAGACAAAAATTGTGAAGCATGCTTGAAGGGAAAGCAGACAAAGAAAAGCAATCCTCCAATTCCGTCACCTTCTACAGATGGAATCCTTCAACTGCTACACATGGACTTGTTTGGGCCAGTTTCTCCAGTGACTATAAGAGGCAAGAAGTATGCCCACGTCGTTATTGACGACACTCAAGATATACGTGGGTCATATTCATAGCAAACAAATTTGATGTCAAGACTGAGCTACCCAATCTACTGAAGAAACTCGGTGTGGAAAAAGATATCAAGATACTGAGAATACGCTCAGATCAAGGAACATAATTTCTCAACTCAGTAGTAAAAGAGTACTGCGATAAAGAGGGAATTTAGCGCGAGACGTCAGCAGCTCGCACCCCTCAGCAGAACGGACTTGCTAAACGAAAGAACAGAACACTTAAAGAAGCAGCAAGAACGCTCCTAGCAGATTCTGGACTACCCTCAAAGTTCTGAGCTGATGCTACTGACACCGCCTGTTACACTCAGAATCGTTCACTACTTACACAACAACACATGAAGACACCTTACGAACTTTGGAAAGGGAGAATTCCTTCTATTTCTCATTTTCATATTTTTGGTTGTCCTTGCTTTATCCACAATAATGGGAAAGATCAATTGAAGTTCTTTGATTGCAAATCTAATCAAGGAGTATTCTTAGGATACTCTCGAGTCAGTAAAGCCTTCAGAGTCTTTAACTATCGGACTCTTTACGTGGAGGAAAGCCCTCATGTTGTCTTTGATGAGTTTGTTACTGAGGACAGGAAATCGAAGAAGACAAATACTGAAGATGTAGGCAGCAAGCTACAGGATCTCGCACTGAACGATAAAGCCGAAAAGATCCAGGATTGTTGGGATGATGAGTCAGACGATGAGGAAATCCAGATCCATCCCTTAGGCACTGTAGCTGACCTGGTTGATTCTACTGAACAGATTCAACATCAGGTAACAATGGTCGATGAGGAAGCCCCAGTGGTAACTTAGACCTCTACTGAGAATATAAACTCAGGGGGAACGACTAATGTTCCTTAGCTAAATGCCCCTAAACCTGGAAACTCAGTAGATCCATAACCTTCTTACTGAATTGCTTCAGTCACAGAATAGCACTACTGAAATACCTAACACTCCTGTTGACTGTGCAGAAGTAATCTTAGAAGAAGAAGCCAAACTCAGACGTTCATGGCTTGACGCTCATTCTTCTGATCTTATCATAGGAGATCCATCAACAGCAGTAAGGACAAGATCCAGATTAAGCCATGGAGAAAGTGCTCTCTACTCCTGCTTCTTGTCTATTGAAGAACCTCAAACTATAGAGGAAGCTCTCAACGATGCTGACTGGATCATTTCCATGCAAGAAGAGCTGAACCAGTTCGTTCGAAACGAAGTTTGGGAGCTTGTTGACAGACCTAGACATCAACAAGTGATCAGCACTAAGTGGGTCTTCAAAAACAAGCGAGATGAAAACAACGTCATTGTCAGAAACAAAGCTCGACTTGTTGCCAAGGGATACTGTCAAGCAGAAGGAATAGACTTTGATGAAACATTAGCTCCAGTTGCCAGATTGGAAGCTATTTGTCTGTTCCTAGCCTATGCAACACATCAAAGATTTAAAGTCTGTCAAATGGATGTAAAGTCAGCATTTCTGAACGGCGTACTGAAGGAAGAAGTCTATGTGGAACAACCGTCCGGCTTTCAGCAGGGACATCAGATGTACAGACTTTGGAAAGCTCTGTATGGGTTAAAACATGCACCCAAGGCTTGGTATGATACCTTATCAGACTTTCTACTTCAGAAAGGTTTTCAGAAGGGGACAGTAGATCGCACCTTATTCAACATCAAGTCAGGAGATGACATCCTACTGGTGCAAATCTACGTGGACGACATCATTTTCGGTTGCAGGAACGTGAATATATGTAAACAATTCGAGAAAATGATGAAGGAGAATTTCGAGATGTCCATGATGGGGGAGATGAACTATTTCCTTGGATTCCAAGTAAAGCAATCAACTGAATGAATATTCATCAACCAAGCTAAATACTCTCGAGATCTCCTGAAAAGATTCGGCTGCGACTCAAGCATGCCAGTCAAGATCCCCATGAACACAAATTTTAAAATCGATCTAGACAAAGAGGGAGCTTCTGTTAACTCTACTGATTATAGAGCTATTATTGGTTCTTTATTATATTTAACAGCAAGCAGACTTGACATAACTTATGCTGTAGGTGTATGTGCAAGATTTCAGGCGAATCCCAAGCGAAGTCATCTGGACTCAGCAAAGAAGATTTTGCGATACCTGAAAGGAACACCTGATGCAGGGCTATGGTATCCTGCTGATGATAATCTTATACTAACAGGTTATTCCGATGCTGATTATGCAGGATGCAGGATAGATCGAAAGTCAACTTCCGGAACATGTCAGTTCCTAGGCAGCAAGCTGATATCATGGTTTTCAAAGAAATAGCATTCAGTGGCGACGTCCACTACTGAAGCGGAGTATATGGCTGTTGGAAGTTGCTGTGCCCAGATCCTTTGGCTTCGACAACAAGTGCGAGATTATGGAATTACTTAAAATGAAGTGCCCATCTACTGCGACTCCACCAGTATCATTGCTATAACTCAGAACTCAGTTCTTCATACGAGATGCAAGCACGTGGACTTTCGACACCACTTCATCAGAGACCATGTCGAGAAGAAGGATATCAGGGTGGAAAAGATCCATACTGACAAACAAAGGGCAGACATACTGATCAAACCACTAGCTGAGAACAGATTCAGAGAATTATCAGTTGAGCTGGGTCTACTGGATCCCACTGAGTCATGTCAGTAGGAGGAGTCAGTACGACAGGTCAGAAGACTCAGTACTTTGATTCAGTCGGGTGAATCAAACAGTACACAGTAAGGGGAACGTGGTCATCAACACTACAAAGCTCCTCCTGAGTCATTACGGTAACCAGCTGATCGTAAAAGTTCAGCTGAAGAGGTTTGCGTAGTTTAAATACTTAATATTCTCAGAAGCATGCTCGCATTTATTATATCAGTCGTTTGCACTCAGTAGTTTAATGAGCATTTATTTCCTGCCATTAAATTTTTAATGTTTAAGTCAGTAGGAAACCGTTCTCATTTAAAAGCTTAGCCTTTAATGCTGCCTGCAACGCATTTAATGCATCTATTCTCACCTTACTTTATCTGCGCATATCTTACATGGGTCTAGGTTAGAGGCAGCTAATGCAATCATTCCTTTTATAACATCAAATCATAATCATCATTAAAAAGCGAGTTTTTATCCCAACCGTGCGATTAAAATCGATTGATCTTCATATCTTATAAAATCTTTCGTTTTTCCTCTAATCCTATCTTTACGCCATTTTCGCACCTTCAAGCTTTTCTAGCAATCAGTTTCTCTCTCGTTTTCACAACTGATTATACTTTCTCACTCAAAGCTATTTTTTTCTATAAGCATGGCGATTGTTCAGACCCCACCCAACATTGAGGAGATCATCAAGTCTAAGGTTCAGACTCCATCAGGCAGACCTTCCATATCTAGAGCCCGTATTCTCGGCTCTTGAGGAGTCTGGCCTAGCACTTCTTGTGACAAAGCATCCCCGCTCGTATCTTCCCCGCCAGGTGGCAGAGTTATATTTTAACTGGCGTTCCGTGGAAGACACCGATGGAGAAGTATCGGAGATCGCCTACATGAGGGAAGTGGCCCCTCAGAAGTGGGAATCCAGCCATGCCGATATAAACATCAGGGCAGCGCTGAAGTCATCCTTTGACCTTCCTGCTTACGAAATCTCTCCAGTGGGCTACAAGGAGAAGGAGCTTAATGCATATGTCCACCACTTCTGTGGAAGGGACGACATCTCCTTCAAGTTAGCATTTCCGAAGAACCAACTCCTGCCGGAGTACCGTGGCCTCACATACATCGTCATCCACATCCTCACGAGCGTCATCGGTTCATTTGATCAGTTGTCCAAACCCAGACTCCCGCTGATGATGGCCATAGTTGATGGAGTCCAGGTGAACTGGACGGAGTTCTTTGTGACCGAGCTGAAGGCTCAAGCACAAAAGTTTGTCGCCACACAGTTAGGAGAGAGGGACTAATTAGTGTGGGCAAACTTTTGTATGGGACCAAGGTGTCCATACTAATCGAGGACTCAATATCGAATCACACATCCTTTGCTGATTCAAAATACTTCGACCACAAGCTCATTAAATTCAAAACTAGAGTAGCGGCTGAGAAGTCAGTCGGACGTGGACCCGCTGAGCTCAAGAGACCTACTATTGATCTTCCTCCACGGGCCGACCCGCCGAAGCGAAAGAAGCTCACAAAGGCTGGAACTTCTGAGGTTCCTGCAAAGCCTGCTTCTCCCCCACTGCCTTAGGTGGAAGACATTCTGGACGCTGATACCGGGATCGAGGGTGCGACCTTCAAGGACAAGGTACAACGGATCAGTTCGGAGGAGACTCAGCTGGAGGAAGTTGAGGAACCGGCTGGTGAAGTCTCATCCGAGTGGTTGACGTTGCAGAAGACTCATCTTTGAGCCACAGGAGAAGTCACTGCACATATCCCTGAAATATCATCTTATTAGGATCTGGTCGACATAGTGATCAGGGCAAGGACTTAGATGCTGCTGAGATTCCTGAATTGGGACATCCTCGAAGAACTGATTAAGCAGCATTCTGCACTGTCCTTACTGGCAGAAGAACAACGTCTGCAGTTATCCAATGGGTTTGGGGAACCCGCTGATGTGGCATCGTTCGAGGACCTAAGATCAGCCATGCTGTATCTATTGGATCTGAGGTCCTCCCAGCAGACAGCCAGCAACCCTTCGCAGCCTTCCCATCATGATGACAATGATGATGATGACAACAATGATGAGGATCAGGCACCACCCAAGGACGCAGACCAGGGAGAATCTGCTGAGGGTAAAACTCCCAGCGAGAAGGGCGAGTTACCACCTCCTGCTGAGGGTAAAACTTCTACATCAGGTGACGCCCCTATTGCCTCGAAGCCCAGGCGAGAGCAATAACTCGCTGCCTCAGAGCAGAGGCTCGGAACCTCATCATATCAGATCAAACCTATAGGTTCCGTGTTCTCAAAGTCTGTCAACCGGGCGATAAAGAAGCAAGGAGACAAAAATCGTCTTCTAGCTAAGACGTCTACCTGAAGTGGGCGCAATACACAAAGTCTCAGACGGAGACAGTTGACAGACTAGCCAGCGATATAAAAAAGGTCTCAGAAACTCCAATTCACAACATTCAGGAGATTTTCCAGACCGCGATCGCCGCTCAGAAGGCGGACCTGGCTGCTCAAAGTCAACAGCTGCTCGAAGCTCAACAGAAATCCTTTTCTGAGCAGCTGACTAAGAGCTTAGCCATTGTCCAATAGACAATGGATGAGCTAAACAAGATGGCCACCTCCAGCATGCAGAAAGCCTTGTAAACTCAGGCGGCAGCCCTTAAGCTCATCCAGGCAGATATGACTGCCTCCCTCGATGCATTGCTCCTCAAGCAGAGGCAAGAAACAGCAGCCCAGATTCGACAGATCCGCAAGGATCAAGAGGCTGACTAGGAGCACTACTGTGATGCAGTCGGCGACTTCAATACCACCACCACTTCCATCAAAGACACTATCTTCAACCTCCATAAGGAAGTCGCAGCCCTCCGTGTCCTTCTGACCCCGACTACTGATGATGCTAAAAAGGGGAAGAAAGGGCTGAGGCAGCTCAGGTGGCTGGTGAGTCTGAAGTCAGAGAAATCACCAACGGGGAAGTTTCAGCTGCTCAAGCTGGGATCAGCTCAGTACCCCCTCCCGTAGTCCAAATTCCTACTGTCTAAACAACTCAGGTACATGAGCCAGCCGGTGGATCAGGCGATGAATCCTCGGCTCAGCATATTGAAGAGGTCTCAAATTTTGTGGACTAGGAGGATGAGCCCCTACCACCTCAAAGGATCGGGAAGGAGAAAGTGACTGAATCTACTCCACTGCCTTCCCCGACACCCAAGTTCAAAACTCAAGCAGAGCAGAAGGAGTTCGATAAGATGGTTGCTCAGAAGCTCCAGAGGAGTTGGATTATGAAAGACAGTTGGAGGAAGAGGTACAAAAGGCTAAGAAGAAGAGAAAGCCAGTAGCTAAGATGGCCAAGAGCCAAGCTAAGAAGCTCTTGGAAGAGCAGAAGAAAAAGAAGGCTCAGGATGAGCAGGCTGGCTCTGATACTGACAATCTGCCCCTCGCTCAGAGGATGAAGAAACTTCCAACACTTACTCCTGAGGAGGAGGCAGAGGACAGAGCATCCTGGGAGGCTACGCAGCAAAGGCCGAATCTCCGAAGAGGAGATACTAGAGTTGCGGCCCTTAGGGAGAAGAAGAGGTTGGAAGACTTGGCAAAGATTATAGAGCTGACTGACAAAATTACCAAGGAACCAATCCTCGACTGGAAGAAACAGGTGCCCAGGACTTCCAAGTTCTTCAGGCGAGGCGCACCAAGAGCTGCTTATCTGAAGAAGACTCCACACCGCCATGTAGACAAGTGGATCCCCTGGAACCTGAATGAGGAATGGGAGGAACTGAAGATAGAATTCAAAAAGGCATACTACGTATGGCAATGCTATCCTGCTGCTGAACTCTTCGATGATTTCATCAATCAGTACGACGCCAACCTCAGAGCACAGATTCAGCAGATTTTACTCAAGGAAAAGTTGCCACTCGTTGCCCCTGCCTACAGACAGCTGACTCCGCCCATAACCTCTTGAGGAGTCTTATGTACGAAAGAGATTGAAGATGAGGTCGATGCTGCTGCACGCCACCACGATCTTGATCCTTTGTAGCCGAGCGATCTCGAGGATATCTAGACCCTCCGTGCCAGAATCTACAGATCTTATAGTTTGGATCCTCCTTCTGCTAAGTCTGCTGATTTCAAGAGCAAGATTAAGAAGTACAGGCGATAGCAGTAGTTCTCTCTCTTTTTATAGAAGATATGACTGATTGTAATCATTTCTTATATATATCAGTACCTTTCTTCTGGCTAGACAACTACTCATTGTCTTACGGCTATGTTTTTTTCACAACTGATCACTGAAGTGATCCGGCACACACACACATAACCGAATTTCTGATATGCCTATCTTTCAGCTGCTGACTACCTGGCCTTATTTGCTCAGTTTTACTAAAGTTTTTCTTATGTCAATAGTTTGGGACTTAATGTCTTAGAATTTATAGTGGTTTTGGCATCATCAATTAGGGGGAAATTGTTGGGTTATGAGTCAGTAGTTTGTCTTAACAACCACTTAGAGGATACTTGTTATTTTATCAGTAGTTCTTGTAAGAGGACCTATCTGTTTATCGGTAATAGGGGAAATCATAGTGTTTCATTACTATGGAATTGAAGATCCCAAAACCATCTTGTATCCTTTGTGTAGTGTCGATAGGACTAGATGATGTAATAGGCTAGACGGTTATATTTTATTATTATCAATTTTGTCTAAGTCTTGTACGGGGTAAATGTTGGACTGATCTTCAGTAGGAAGTTACTTTCCAGAACCCACGTCATCAGTGTAAGAGCTTGTGTTCTCAAGTCATCAGCTGACTTCGCTCAGTAGAAGACATCTAATCAGCTGACCTACATCAGTAGAAGACCACGGTATCAAAGCTCAGTACCTTCAGAGTCATCAGCTGACTTCACTCAACAGAAGATACTCTATCAGCAGACTCAGACGAAGAAGACAGAGATCTTATCAGGTCTACTGTGTCCGACAGGAAACGACCTATCCTTTAACATCATTCAAAAGTCAGCAAAAGATCATACGAGGATGAGTGAGAGTCAACTCCAATGAAGACCGATGTCTGATAAGTCTCACCTACCACAAACCTCTACCAATGAGAAGCAGTCTAAGCTCTACCTCCTCTGACCAACTAAAGATGCTCTCATGCACATTAACCAACAACTCTGCTGCGACATTTCGAACTTATGGCCGTTTTCCTTGGACGTTTGTGACACGTGGCATCGTCCTCTCCAACGGACAAATGTCTGGGTCACAACTATAAATAGAGAAGCATTTCCGAGCTCCACGAACGGGATATCAAAGGGATTACACGCTCAAGATTTCAAAAACACTCTAGCGCCTCTCATGAAGATCCAGCGAAGAACTTGCCTTATTAGAATATTTCTAGTTCTTCTCTATAGAGTTACTTCTTTAGATCCCTCTTCTCTATCTAAGCTCAATCGTTCATATCTATAGCTTAGAACCTTCGATGGAGTTCACATTTCGTGACTGCTCTTATTGTAAGAACTCCTTCACTGTTGGAGAACATCCCCTCCCCTTCAAACTTAGGCTTGGATTGTAAAGTCGCTAAGGACTATAACTTAGAAGGGTCTGTCCAGTGCACAGATACCTTGCTGAGGCTTGCTCAGATAAATCAACAAGACCTTCTGTTCAGTAGGACCGTGGACGTAGGATCTTGTGTATCCGAACCACGTTAAAAATCGCTTGTGTCATTTACTGTTTTATTGCGCTGCATACAAATCATCTTACAAACTCATACTTTGTATAAAACCTATTTGAAAAGTGCACTAGCCAAAATAATTTAACTTGTGAAAATCACGTTTTCAAACTGGGACGAAGTCTTCGGGCCCTACACACTTATCCGCACTAAGTCTCCGACTGAGAATCAAATACTGACAAAAGTCAGTAGGAGAGACTCAGTAGTTGACTCACTCTGACCCGCGATCAGAA
The DNA here is from genome assembly GCA_028984105.1 of Lavandula angustifolia. Taxonomy (NCBI): domain Eukaryota; kingdom Viridiplantae; phylum Streptophyta; class Magnoliopsida; order Lamiales; family Lamiaceae; genus Lavandula; species Lavandula angustifolia. The sequence goes on from CM054821.1 coordinate 2,617,026, forward strand.
GTTTACTATTTGGAACTGTTCATCAGTCGTAACCTACAGCTCAGCTGTCCTTCGCGTTTGAGAAAAAGAACTGGTACTCAGGTGTATTCACCCCCCCCTACACCTAACACTCGTCTCCGGACCAACAGTTTGATTAGAACTTTAGAACAAGGTTAATGCTCAATATAGGATTAACATAATAATTTATCTAAAAGAGAAGTAATATAATTACACAAATACTTAGGTGCGCCAGATGCACTTGGATCCAATTAAGATCCAATAGAGCGTCCAATTACATGTTTTTACCCGCTTCACTAGTAAGTATAAAAAATAAAAAATAAAAACAAACGTGTTTCTCTTTCGTAATTCTTCAGACGTGTTTCTTTTAGTTGATTGCTTACTGTTTCCTTCAACAGTTCTTAGAATCATTGTTTTTGCTTCAATCGCCGACCTCGAGCTTCAGTCCTCCCTCTATGTTGCGCGAACCTTGCTAAGAATCGTGATAGAGTCAGGTAGTTGAGCTTTCTACTTTATAGTATTGTTCATCCAGTAATTTTAGTATTTATTCGTTATTTTAGTTGTTAATTACCTGGATGAACAATATTAAAATTTTCAAAACTCTGATTTTGTTGGGTGATGATTCAGTATAAGATTTGAAGATCCCAAAACTCCTAGCTGATTGATGAACTAATATAATGTAATAGTTTAGTTAAGTTCAGCATATTAGGAACTCAATAGGCTAGACAGAGTTTAGTAGCTGATAGACTCATTAGTTTACTATTCTCAGCCATTTGATGGACTCAGTGATTGAAGACTCAGTAGGATTCCTCAGAATCTCTTAACTCGAAAACATGGCGCTGGAGTAGCAGCTCTCGAACAGGAGTTTGATACTCTCAAACTAAAAACCATGGCATCCCTTGAAGTTGAGGATCTGGCTCATCGCCTTTGCAATCAATACATTGCCCATAACCTAAGCGGTAAGAGTACGGCCTTTGATAAGGTGACAGCTACTGAACTTTATTTCGTATGGTCCATGCATGCTAGCCGAAAGGTCAACTTAGGTTTTTGGATTGCGAAGAACATGTTCATCATAGCTAGTCACACTACACGCCACCTCACTTTGTGCCATTTGCTTGCTACGTTCATTGAACGTAATTTTTTGATATATGATGCTCAACACTTAAGTCGTGTGCACCCATCCACTTTATTTGATATGTCTTTGTTGCGGCATTCTCGCCTGCTGTATGAACTACCTAACTGGGACATCCAGTTTTATCCACCAGGACCTCATGTCTCGAGTGCGTCTTCCAGTGTAGGTGGAGATTCTGTGGAGCTGTTGCGTACTGACCTAAACTCCTTTGGACGCCGAGTTGACCGCCTTCGCCGCACTGTGATGAGCCGGCTGCCTCGCTTGCCCAAGTGAGGTGACAAGTAACTTTTCTCCCCAATTTTTATTTTTCGTTTTTATTTTTTGTTTTGAGTCAATTTTTGGGAGTCTTTTGTGTAAGGAGGGGATGTTTATTTTCTTTTGTTTCGTTTGTCTTTTGTGTTCGTTTGTTCTTACACTTGATAGAGATCAAGTGCAAGGAGGGTGTTTATTTGTTTGTTTTGTCACGACTTCTCTATTTGTTTCATCTTTTCTTTCTTGCTCGAGGGCGAGCAAGTTTTAAGTGTAAGGAGGGGGGTATTTTGTGTCGAAGCATGCCAAAATTTTTGATTTTTGATACGCTATTTTCTATGCTCAAACATGTTTTATTTGTGCTTTTGTGTTTCAATATGCTTGCTTATAGACTTTGTGAAAAGTAGATCTAGGCACATGTGTGTATGTAATTTGGATGAGGAAAAATAAACTTTGTTGGATCGAATTTTCTAAACACTCACTTAAATTAGATTTGAGCCTTAAAGTAGGACACTTCCTACTATTTCTTTTGAGAGTGTTTATCCGCAAAAATCGCAATATGTTTGAGTCACTTGTGATAAATGATAAGAGGCACTAGGGATTTTTAGCCACATGGCCGCGACAAAATGCTTCCAACCCTAAATTATCCTTTAGTGAACCAAGTTGAGCCTTAACCGATTCTTTGATTTGAGTTAGTAAAATATTAGCCAATGCCTTTTAAACTTTCTCTTGACCCATGTTATTGTGTGTCTTATAAACCTTTTTGTTCATAATAGTTGTTGTTTAGAGGATTGTTACATATGTCCTCCGCTTGCCCAATTAAGACGTGTTGCAGAAAGATGTATGGGCAAAAAAAAATCTGAATGTATAAGCTACTAACAAAAAGCAGATTATAAGTGGTCTGATTGTCCAGTTGAGACAGTTTGAACCCAGAATGTTGAGAAGAAGAAAAAAAATTTAAATTTATGCCATTAAAAATATATATGAAATATTCAGAAAAAAAGAGATGTGGCAGAAAAAAAGAAAAAAAAATGGGTATGATAAATAATATTGTAGCATATGTGTGAAGTTCTTAAGTGGTGGGATGATGCAAAATGCTGCACTAATTGCACAAGTAAGTGAGTTTGACATGCATAACATTGAATTGTAATTTTGATGGAGCTTAGCTTCCGTGGAAAATTCAGACTTTCTTTTTTATGCTGCGATCACATAAAAACGTACCCCTAGGACCCTTACCAACAACAATTTGTCTAAGTCCTAAGCCCCATTACAACCAAATGAGAAAGACCTCCTTGATATTTCTATTGTGACGATCTCTTATCGTGATTGCGTGGATTTATTATCTTGAGTGGCTTGAACCGGACATAGACTAGTTGAGTGATGAGCGAATCTTGAGGAGATCCACATTGTTTAGATTTTGACCAAGTTGATATATGTGTGCCTAGTTTCAAAATTTGCTTTGTCTACTTGCTTGATGAGATCATACTTGCATGAATTGATTTGCTTGGCTAGTTAATTGGTGTTGAGATTTTCGGATTGATTGGTGCTGCTTCATATCTTCATTTTTGATTCTGTGTGTTTTCTTTGTGTCTTAGTTTCGTCCGTGTCATTATGTCCCTGTTATGTCATGTTTTTGTTTGCCTTGAGTATTTTATTTTTGTGTTTTAAGTCTTGGGGATCGGCCGAAATGAGTAAGTACTTATCTTTTGACAATGTTTGATGACGAAAAGGTCATGAAATTGATGATGTGGACGCGGAATTCTATGGAGGGAAATATTTTGATCATACTTTGTGATGGATAAGGAATGATTTATTTCCTTATTATCCAAATCCCTTTCCTTATCTTGGAGGGATTTTAACCTAACTTGGAGATGAAGATAGGGAGTATATAAAGAGAAGAAGTAGATGAGAAGGAGTTCTTGAACTCGTTCCATTCACGGCGTTACTTCAAGATTCAACCCGAGAAACCCTAGTTCCCGATTTCCGACCGCCGACCTCTGACCACACCGCCATTCCTTTCCGTTCAAGAATCCAATCACTCGCAGTTAATTCCTGGAGAAGAAACACTTTTCAATTTCATTGGTTTGTCCGTTTAATGTTCTCGAAATCTGAATTCTAGTTATAAATTCCGTTTGTCATTAATCGTTTGAGTAGGAACATCGGATTTACGTTGATACTCTTGTTCTAGTTTAATTCAAGTATTTCTTTTGGTTTCTTAAATCTTAGTACTCTGTTATTTCGTGCTTTAATTGTTTTAAATTTTGTTCATGCTAGATCTAGGGTTATTCATGTTTAGGCTTCTGTTCTACGAACTGTCCCGGTTGCACAACCGATACGTCTGCATGAGTAGCTAAGTTTTTTTAGGGTTCGACAGAATGTAAATACACATGTGAACAATACATGAGGCTTTGGTACAAATAATTAACTTAGTACTTCCATCGTTTCTCGTGGAACAAGGCTAGGTAAGTAGCAAAATTATTCGTTAGAATAATTGGATTAAACCGACAGGAGACTATTAGATGCCCAACATACGAGTAAGCTCCTATACTATGCTCTCTTAGTTCGATAAAGCTGTTTAGCTATTAAATCTATTTATTGCACAACAACGTAGGTTGTAGCTAGGCTAGGAAAGTAGCCGTTTCGATGCCCAACATGGCCGTTACCGACTAAGTAAGGGGGAGTGAGGGTTGTGTCAGTTTAATTACGACAATCTATAACTAGTAGATTCTTGAGATTAATTCATATTAAGTGCCGATGATTGGAATTACGTGTGTGAGAATATTCTGCTGGACCTGTCTCTCAGTTGCCCAGTTGATACAGTTTTCATTCCAGTTAAGTTTTTAATCATTTTTAGTTTAATAGAAAATCCAAAACTTGCGTGGTTGCTAACCAAAACCATAGATAAGTAGGAAAATAATGTGTCTAGTCCTCCGTTCCCTGTGTTCGATACCCTGTGAACTGTACTGATTTAATTCTCAGATTTGCAGGATTATTTGATGCAATACATCGATCACCACCTTCATAGCTGGAGGATCTAGAGAAGGATCCTCAACTCAAGTTGCAGTGGATGAAGTAACTCAGATTGCGGATGAGCTAATAATCCAAGATGAGCCAGTGCACTCACTACAAAAGGCAATATAAAGGTGGATAGATCTCCTACTCCATGCCTCCACCTCCTAAATTCAAAACAAAAGCTGAACAAGAACATTATGATAAAGAAATGGCTAAACCGCTACAAGTAGAGGAAGAAGCTCAGGCCATGAAGAAGAAAAAGGCTATACATGTCAAGACAACTGTACCAAGGAGGACAAGATCAATAATTCAAAGGCAGACTACCGCTGAGGTTGCGAAAGCCAAAGAAGTTTAAAAGGCTAAGGAAGCTTAGAAGTCTAAATCAGCTGCAGCCAAGGACTTAGAGGCCAAGACTGAGACTACCTCAGAACAGCAAGAGGCCGAGCAAAAAAGCAAGTTTCAATAATACCATTGTCACAGTTACAAAAAATCCTGTGTGGGAGTTTGGTGAATCAGTTACTGCATCCGATGGGACGCCTGTGAGAGAGGACTAGACATGACAACTGAAGCCAGACAAGTCAATGAGGCTAGTGAAAGACTAAGATTGGAAGATCTTGAATCTCTAAGATTAAGGACAGAGAAAGAAGCCAGAGAGCGCATTCATGTTAAAAACAGAGAAGTTCTTTCTACATATAAGTTTTTCAGGAGAGGAGGTTAGAAGAATCATCTCAAGCATGTCCTAAACCCTCACACTGACAAATGGATGCCTTGGAAGCTCAATCAGAGATGGGAAGAGATCAAGATAAAGTTCATTAAAAGTCTTTACATATAACAATCATGGAAGAAGTTAGTTGATTAAGATCAACTATTCAACGACTTTTTGACTATAGCTGAACCGTCTTTACATATAACTTTTTGATTAAGAAGTTAGTTGATTAAGATCAACTATTCATTAAAAGTTAGTTGATGCAGAAGTTCAGACCATTCTTGACAAAGAAGATCTTCCACTGAAAGCACTGACATACAAAGCTCTTCCTACTCCTATGATTCTAGAAGAAATCAAGTTTGCCATTGAAAGGAAATCTATAAATTTGAACGAGCCAGATGATCAAGCAACTATCAAGAACCTCAGAGCCAACATCTTTAAGTCATATGGTCTTGATCAGCCTGAGGCGAAGTTAGCAGATTTGACAGCTAAGCTTCAGAGATTCAAGAAGACTAGTTGACTAGTCTTAGTATTGATAGTGATAGAAGATTTATGTACATGTAACTTTAACTTCATTAATAAAATCTCTATGATTTTGGCCCAGACAACTACTCAATGTCACTATGGCCTAATGCATTACTTTTAAAACTACTGATCACCCCAGTGATCAAAACTCACACTTATACTTATTTTTGTTTATCTTCATGTGTGATTTCCTCACTATATTAGTTGTAATGGTTGAAATGGTTTTGCATCATCAAATAGGGGGATTTTTTGGGAATGTGGTTCAGTATGATAAGATTTGAAGATCCCAAAACCCCTATTAAGTGATGAACCATATTACGTAATAGCTTAGTTGAGTTCAACATGTTAGGAACTCAGTAGGCTAGCTAGTGATGAGTAGTTAATAGGCTTAGTAGCATATCTTTTCTCAGCTGGATGGACCCGACACTGAAGACATAGTAGGTTTGCTTATAACTTACTGAATAAATGGAATGTTTGAAGGAATTGGCCTGCGAGCTGAATATCTTAGAAGAATGTTAGTAGAGGACAACTTAGTAAAAGTGTATGAGGTATTAGAGGAAGTCAACTCAGCATCCGCCTTGAAGTTTGAACAAGCCTCATCTATCATCCAACCTCGACCAATGAGGAGCTGCCAGCACTGTACTTGCACTGACATAAGGCTGCCTAAAAGACTGAAAAAGAGAGAATCTCTACAGTAAAATTCAAATTGGAGATGGCCATTTTCCTTGTCTTTTTGACACGTGGCTAGGTCTCTTCCAACAGATCTTTCCATGAGTCAAAACTATAAAAAGAGATCGATCTTAAAGCGAAGAAGACACCGGGATCACAAAACATTCAAACATTCAAAGCTCTAACAAACTTAAAACAAACTTAGCAAAGAACTTCCTGCATAGACAGACATTCCCATACTTCTTTTCTATAAAGATATTTTGTTCTCATTTTCTCTTCTAATCTATCCTTGTTAGATTACACGCTTAAAAAATCGAAGGAGTTCATATCTGTTGAACTGTTCTTATTGTAAGAACTCCTTCTTAGTTGGAAAAGCTCAAACCTTGAGTTTGAAACCTTGTAAAGTCACTAAGACTATAACTAGAGTATCTGTCCGATTTACAGATGGACTGAGACTTGCTCAGTATCATAAATTCAAGACCTCCTAGTTATCGGAACAGTGGAGGTAGGATCTTGTGCATCCGAACTACTTTAAAAACTGCATGTTCATTAACTATTTATAGATTTACTGTTCACTCTGCATAAAATTAACTTGCAAAATTCATTAAGGCAGACATTCAGTAAAACCGAATATACGCAGAAGCACGACTGAATTGATTCTTAAATATTTCTCAAACAAAAGACAATAAAATTGGACCTACACTTTCACACTAATTCTTGTACTGAATTTACTGTAGACTAACTAAAGTCAGTAGATGGGATTCAGTAGTTAAAATCACTCTGCCCACGCGATCAGAATGCTATAATGGTTTTTCCTGGAAGAAGAAAATAATATCATTAAATAAGCCATAAATAGTAACTATAATTAGACTTAAGTAAAGTAATGTCCTAAATTTTTTTTCTCGGATTTGTTAGACCTTAAGCGCTTACCACTACACCTAAAGCAATTGCTGGTGGAGATGGCGCAACTTCTATTCCTCATTGCATAGTAATTAGCGCCACAATTACAGTTCGAACGCTGCTCCGTGCCGGGTATCACACAGCCCAACACCGTGCAGCTAGAAGGATGTTGGGTATTGTTGGGAGACGATTCAGTAGCACAGTGCTAGTAGATTTGAATGATCCTAAAACCCTAATTTGATTGGTGAACCATTATGTTTTAATTGTATTGCCGTGTCTCTGAGAGTTTCAGACTCAGTAGACATTCTTTCAGCATGGTTCAGGCGCTCAGTTCTGTCTGCTGACTCTTCAGTAAACTATCAGCCTCAGTACCATGGAGTGAAGACTCAATAGAGAGGTTTTCTTACTCAGTAGTGCTGGACTCAGCAGGAGCATCATACTGAAAGGAGTCAGTGGAACTGGACTCAGCAGGAGCAGTTCACTGAACTCAGAGTTGACCTTCAGTAGAGTTGGACTCAGCAGGAGCATACTACTGAACCAAGGTCAGACTCAGCAACAGCCAGACAGTCTCCTTGACTGACAGTAATCTTACATGTTAAATCAGTAGAGTCATACGAGGTTCAAAGAAGTTAGCTTCAGATCTGCCTTGAAGTCTGTTTATCTCAACTACTTTCTAAGCCTCAACCAATGACGAGCAGCCAACTGTCTACTTTCTGATTAAAGATGCAAGTCAACAGATTTCCAGAAATGGAGGGAAAAGACTCTGCAAGATTTCTTTGAAAGAGCCGTTAGCTACCCAAAAGAGAGTGACACATGGATCATCATCTCCAACGGATCTTTTCATGACAAATCTTTATAAATAGAGGGAAGAATTCAAATCGAAGCTCACCTAGAAACCTAGACACATATGGAGAACACACGAGCGATTACGAGCAAAAATCAACTGACTCAAGCTTTCCGCAAGAACTCCAGAGAAAACCTTACGGGTTTTCCATCTTGCAGATAAGGCATATGTTGTCTAGGCAAAATTTTTGAAATGATACCTTTACTTCCATGCCTTTCAGCTATTTTATCGCCTACTTTGAAAGGCGACATTCTTGCCAGAGGAAACCAAGCTGAATTAGATTCAAAGCCTCTAATATCCAAGCGATTGAACACGAACTCAGAGTTTATACCTCACTATTCGTCGCTCTAGAAGCATCATTCTCATTCCCTTCCCTCTAATCTAAGCTCAGCTGACCATATCTATAGCTTAGATCGAAGGAGTTCATCCCTGAACTGTTCTTTATTGTAAAGAACTCCTTCATAGTTGGAGAGTTTTTCAAACGCTTTAGTTTGATCCTTGTAAACTGAGACTTGCTCAGTATAATCTTGAAGACCAATGTTTGTCCAGTGCACAAACCGACTGAGACTAACTCAGTATAATAAAATAGCCTCCTGATCTTTTCAGGACAGTGGATGTAGGATTGTTTGATATCCGAACCACTTTAAAAATCGTTGTGTTCTGTGTGCTCTGTTTTCCTGTTGCATGGATTTCTGTTCATACTGAAAATATCTTTCAAAACCATTCAACTGTGTTTCTGCAAAGCTTAAAAGATTGCACTAATATACTGAAACAGTTTTAATAAAAATGTTTTCTAACTCAACTGAATTGGGCCTACACATTTCCGCACTATATTGAACTTTTACTGAACGGTACTGAATTCTGACTTCAGTCAGTTAGTAGGCCTCAATATAGTCAGTCACTCTGCCACGCAATTTAGAACACCTTATTTGGTCTACTGAACCTGTTCAGCAAGACAGTCTCCTGAAAAGGACTGTTCGCATTTTAAGTTGAGAAAGTTTTCAGGTTTATTCACCCCCCTCTACACCTGAACGTTTATCTCGGGACCAACAATTGGTATCAGAGCAGGAGTTCTCTAAGACTCTTGTTTTCTGAAACTGGTCTACTTGAACGGATCCTGAAAACGTTTTCACTGCATATCATTCTTCATTCATATCAAAATTTACAATGTCTGATATGTCAGGAATCAGGATGGCACCCATGTTCTCAGTAGAGAACTACGGGGCATGGAGAGTCAGAATGGAAACTCATCTGACTTCCCTCCACGATAGCATGACAGAGGTCTTGGAAGACGGACCTATCGTTCCTATGATTGATAGCGTCGAAGTCTAGGATCAAGCACAAGGAGGTGGTATGGTGACCGGGAAGAAGATACCCAAAAACAGAAGCATTTTCACTCCTGAAGGGAAGAAGCTTCACAATCTAAACCGGGTTGGTTGCCAAAAATGCCATACTGACCACCCTGAGTGACTCTTATCTTGGAAGAGTTCAGGACTGCAAGTCCGCGAAAGAACTATGGGATGCTCTGGCGCTACTGAGTCGGGGGACTCAGAAGATCAATGCGAACAAACTAGCAGTGGAACTTCAGAAGCTGGAGAGACTGTCTCTCATGCCTGGCGACACGATTGAAGATCTCAACGTCAGATTTACGGATCTAATGAACACCATCAACGAGCTGGGAAAGATGTTCTCCAACTGAGAAATGAATCTCAAAATATTAAGAGCACTGCCGAACGGACATTGGACTCCATTCGCTACATTGCTTAGACCTTCTGACCTTGATATTATTTCTCCTGATCATATCTTTTTAGAATTAAAAACTGAGGAGTTTGAGTTCGGCCTACCCCAAAGGAAGCAGCGAGCTGAAGCTGACACCCAGATCGACCATGCCTTCAAAGCATCAGCTAGCACAGCAGCTCCCGCATCTAGAAAGGCTGAGCCTTCAATCAGCGATCTACAAGAAGGAAACCTCACTAAGAAATATGCACTGCTTGCCATGAAGTATCAGAAGGAGAAGGAGAGGCGTAGAAAGCTCTCTAGACTCGTTAGAGACTCAAAGGGTAAGTGTAAGTATACACCCAAGCGCACTCCTGAACCGCACACTTCTGATTGTAGGAAATAGGAGGATTCAGCTCAGTCGAAAGATAGTGAGAGCAAAGATAGCAAAATCACCTCGTGCTACAACTGCAAGAAGCCAGGACATTACCCATACGACTGTCTTGAGCGCAGTACAGCTGAGAGAGAAGCACGAAAAGCTCGAAGGGAGAAGTTCATCAAGAAGCGTCAAGCATATATTGCCGATGAACACTCAGACGACTCAGATGTAGTTGACTCCTTCATGGATTCATCAGCCGATGAAGCGGCATGCATGGCCGTAGAGCTTGAAGAAGATGCTGAAAAGTGTCTTATGTCAGGAGAAGAGGATGAGGTAAATTCTCACACTCCATTTAACTCCTCTTCACACTGCACACACGACACCATTTCAGGAGCAAATGAGAATCTGGACGTCGCAATCGCATATGAAAACTACTCGACGAGCAGATTCAGATAAGCCTGCAGCTCAGTAAGACTCTTCAGGAGTTGGATACCCTGAAAGTGGAAAATTAGAGACTTTCTCATGAGAGTCAGGTTGCTACTGAGTCAGAAGGACTTGTTTTGAGACTCAGGGAGGAGATTATCTCTCTGATGGCCAAGTCTCAGCATCAAGAAGATCAGATCTCAGTATTAACCAATCTCTTAACTCAGAAATATACTGAACTGAGTCTACTGAAGCAAAAGTTCTCAGAACTTCAGACTGAGCATGAAATGCTTAAGAAGAGTGATGATGTCTGGAAGAATATGATGACAGAGCGATACATGTGCGCTGAGAAAAAGCTTGAGGCGATGCTAGCCAACAACAAGCCAAAACATTTAAGGAGGGACTCGGGTTCAGCCATGGAGCCTCCTCATCTGCCCTCGTACACTCAGAGAATCGACTAACTGATAGGTTTGTTCAAGGGGAGACTATCAATGTTGAGATCCTGAACCCCATAGCAAAGAACAAATAGAAGATGAAGGCACCTCATCCTAGCTATCAGTATTCTGACAAGAAGATTAGCTCAAAATCACCCCAGTTCAATCAAGGGGGAACTAGCAGAGTTAAGGGGGCTGCTCAGTATGGACCTCCACAGCTGATAGATCTAGCTCAGTATGGGTCATATTATTATGATCCTATAGTCAGGAGACGATCCAAAAGTCAGAAGAAGAAGAAGAAAGCCGTTCAGAAGGCTAAGGTCACCAGTCCACCAACTCAGAAGATCAGGACTCCTGAACCAGTAAAGCCTCAAAAGTTAGCATCGACCAGTCCAGTGGTCAAGTATGTTGATCAGAGTGGGAAGAAACTGTTTGAGACCACCAGGGTCGTGAGACAGATTTGAGTTTCCAAAACTAACATCTAAGGATCCAAAATAAAAAATAAAGGGTACCTGAATATAATTATGTTTTGCAGGTACACAAGGACCCATGGTACGTGGATAGTAGATGCTCAAGACATATGACGTACCAGAGGAACCTACTGAAGAATTATACTGCTGAAGAAGGACCCAGAATCGAGTTTGGAGATAATGCAAAGGGCTATACCAGAGGCTATGGAACACTCAGCATTGGAACCGCCACAGTTCCATGAGTATTATATGTTGAAGGACTTCAACATAATCTTCTATCTGTTAGTCAATTTTGTGATAACTCGAATAGAGTGATTTTTTACGCTGGTTTCTATGATGTCATTGATAAATCTACAGGGAAATCAACGTTATCAGGTTCGCGCAAAAAGAATATCTACATAGCTGACTGGAACTCAGCTGAACCTGAAGCATGCTTGCTGGCGAAGAACGAAAATAGAACGGGGTGGCTCTGGCACAGAACACTTAGCCATCTCAACTTCAAGACGCTCAACAAGCTAGCTAGAAACGTTCTAGCAAGAGGACTGCCGAATGAAGTATTCAGAAAAGACACTCAGCGTGAAGCATGTCTGAAGGGAAAGCAAACTAAGACGCAAAATCCGCCTGTTCCATCGCCTTCCACTGATGGAATCCTTCAGCTGCTACATATGGATTTATTCGGTCCAGTCTCTCCAGTGATGAACAGAGTCAAGAAGTATGCTTTAGTGGTCATTGATGACTACTCGCGCTACACATGGGTCATATTTATTGCCAACAAGTTTGACCTCAAAACAGAGTTGTCTGCGCTTCTGAAAAGGCTCAGTGTCGAGAAGAACACCAAAATCATAAAGATACGTTCAGACAGAGGAACTGAGTTCCTAAATTTGATGGTGGAAGAGTTCTGCAAAGCTGAAGGCATAGAGCATGAGACGTCTGCCGCGCGCACGCCTCAACAAAAAGGGATTGCTGAGAGGAAGAACAAAACACTCAATGAAGTAACAAGAACCCTACTCGCAAACTCTGGACTCCCATCTAAATTATGGGCAGAAGCAATTGACACTGCATGTTAGACTCAGAATAGATCTCTACTGACAAAGCAGCATCACAAGACACCATATGAATTATGGAACGGCAGGAAGCCTTTCTTATCTTATTTTCATATTTTTGGGTGTTCGTGCTTTATCCACAATTATGGAAATGATCAGTTAAAGACTTTTGATAGCAAGTCAGACCAGGGAGTCTTCTTAGGATACTCCCGGGTCAGCAAAGCCTTCAGAGTTTTTTACTACCGCACCCTCATGTTGTTTTTAATGACTTTGCTACTGAAGACAGGAGCAGAAACTCAAAATCAGAATCTGAGAACATCAGTAAGCAGCTACAGGATCTGAGCTTGAAAGACAATGTTGAGAAGATCCAGCTGTGTTGGGATGATGATTCAGAAGAGGAAATTGAAGATAAGACTACTGAATCTCAGCCAGCAGTAGACATAGCTGAATAGATTGGCTCTACTGAACAGAGTCAATCCCAGGTAACTCAGGTCGATGAAGAAACCCAAGTGGTAACTGAGACCTCTACTGAGGATAATAATTCAGGGGGAACAAATGAAGTTCCTGAGTTGAATGCCCCTGAACCTTGTGACTTAGTAGACCCAACTCTAGTAACTGAATTACTTCAATCTCAGAATAGTACAACTGAATTGCCTTTTTCACCCACTATCTGTGTTGAACAAATTTCAGATGAAGAGTTGAAACATCGTCGATCGTGGGCTGGACGCTCACACTTCTGATTTAATTATTGGAGATCCTTCAGCTAGTGTAAAGACAAGATCCACATTCTGTCAGGGAGAAAGCGCACTATATTCCTGCCTCTTGTCCACTGAAGAACCTCAGTCAATTGAGGATGCACTTAAGGATGCTGATTGGATCATCGCCATACAGGAGGAGCTGAATCAGTTCTCGAGAAACAAAGTATGGGAGCTTGTTGATACACCCCGACATCAACAAGTGATCGGAACTAAATGGGGCTTCAAGAACAAGTGATATGAAAACAACGTCATAGTAAGGAACAAAGCGAGACTCGTGGCAAAAGGCTACTGTCAAGCCGAAGGGAGAGATTTCGAAGAAACTTTCGCTCCAGTTGAAACATTGGAGGCAATCAGACTATTCCTAGCCTACGCAACACATCAGCGCTTCAGAGTTTATCAAATGGATGTGAAGTCTGCGTTCCCGAACGACGTGCTGAAAAAAGAAGTCTATGTAGAACAGCCTCCCGGCTTTCAGCAGGGACATCAAGTTTATAGACTCAGAAAGGCTCTGTACGAGTTAAAACAAGCACCTAAGACTTGGTACGATACCCTGTTTGAGTTTCTTTTTCAGAAAGATTTTTAGAAGGGCACAGTAGACCGCACATTATTCAGCATTCAACTGGACGACGACATATTACTTGTGCAGATCTACGTAGATGATATTATATTCGGATCTAAGAATGTCACTATGATTCAGTAGCACAGTGCTAGTAGATTTGAATGATCCCCAAACCCTAATTTGATTGGTGAACCATTATGTTGTAATTGTATTGCCGTGTCTTTGAGACTTGCAGACTCAGTAACATTCTTTCAGTATGGTTTGGGCGCTCAGTTCTGTCTGCTGACACTTCAGTAGAAAATCAGCCTCAGTACCATGGAGTGGAGACTTAGTAGTGCTGGACTCAGCAGGAGCAGCATACTAAGAGGTTTTCTTACTCAGTAGTGCTGGACTCACCAGGAGCAGCATACTGAAAGAGTCAGTGGAACTGGACTCAGCAAGAGCAGTTCACTGAACTCAGAGTTGACCTTCAGTAGAGTTGGACTCAGTAGGAGCATACTACTGAACCAAGGTCAGACTCAGCAACGGCCAGACAGTCTCCTTGACTGACAGTAATCTTACTTGTTAAATCAGTAGAATCATACGAGGTTCAGAGAAGTCAGCTTCAGATCTGCCTTGAAGTCTGTTTGTCTCAACTACTTTCTAAGCCTCAACCAATGACGAGCAGCCAGCTGTCTACTTTCTGATTAAAGCTGCATGTCAACATATTTCTAGAAATGGAGGAAAAAGACTCTGCCAGATTTCTTTGAAAGAACCGTTAGCTACCCAAAAGAGAGTGACACATGGATCATCATCTCCAACGGATCTTTCCATGACACATCTCTATAAATAGAGGGAAGAATTCCAATCGAAGCTCACCTAGAAACCTAGAACATACGAAGAACACACGAGCAATTACGAGCAAAAATAAACCGACTCAAGCTTTCCACAAGAACTCCAGAGAAAACCTTCAAGCGAAATGCGACATTCTTGCTCAGAGGGAACCAAGCTGAAATAGATTCAAAGCCTCTAGTATCCAAGCGATTGAACACGAACCCAGAGATTATACCTCACTGTTCGTCGCTCTAGAAGCCTCATTCTCGTTCCCTTCCCTCTAACCTAAGCTCAGCTGACCATATCTATAGCTTAGATCGAAGGAGTTCATCCCTGAAATGTTCTTTATTGTAAAGAACTCCTTCATAGTTGGAGAGTTTGTCAAACGCTTTAGTTTGATCCTTGTAAACTGAGACTTGCTCAGTATAATCTTCCAGACCAGTGTTTGTCCAGTGCACAAACTGACTGAGACTAACTCAGTATAATAAAATAGCCTCCTGATCTTTTTGGGACAGTGGACGTATGATTGTTTGATATCCGAACCACTTTAAAAATCATTGTGTTCTGTGTGCTCTGTTTTAGTATTGCATTGATTTATGTTCATACTGAAAATATCTTTCAAAATCATTCAATTGTGTTTCAGCAAAGCTTAAAAGATTGCACTAATATACTGAAACAGTTTTAATAAAAACGTTTTCTAACTCAACTGAATTGGGCCTACACATTTCCGCACTATACTGAACTTTTACTGAACGGTACTAAATTATGACTTCAGCCAGTTAGCAGGCCTCAATATAGTCAGTCACTCTGCTACGCGATTCAGAACAGCTTATTTGGTCTACTGAACCTGTTCGGCAAGACACTCTCCTGAAAAGGACTGTTCGCGTTTTAAGTTGAGAAAATTTTCAGGTGTATTTACCCTCCGCCTCTACACCTGAACGTTTATCTCGGGACCAACAGGCATCACATATCCCAACAATCCTCCCCCCCAACACCTGCTAGCTGCAGCGTGCTCGCGGGGATTCGAACCCGTGGCCTACTCTGATACCAACTGTTGGACCTCAAGCTTTTACCACTACGCCAAAAGCAATTGTTGGTGGTGAGGGTGCAACTTTTTTTTCCTTATTGCATAGCAGTCAGTTCCACGACTAAAGTTCGAACGCTGCTCCGCCACGCAAGAGCATGGTGCTAGGCATCACACAGCCCAATACCGCACGCCTGGAAGGATGTTGGGCATATCACATATCCCAACAATCCCCCCCCAAAAAAACAAAACACCTACCAGCTGCAGTGTGCTCACGGGGATTCGAACCCGTGACCTGCTCTGATACCACCTGTTGGACATCAAGCGCTTACCACTATGCAAAAAGTAATTGCTAGTGGTGAGGGCTCAACTTTTATTTCTCATTGCATAGCTGTTAGCGCCACGGTTACAGTTCGAACGCTGCTCTGCCACGTAGAGGCGTGGTGCCGGGCATCATACAGCCCAACACCGCGCAGCTGGAAGGATGTTGGGCATCACATATCCAAATACTCCGCCCACGAACTCCCGAATAACAAACACTCAAACTCAAATAAGTTTCACCCCCTAACCAAAAATTCAGGATCCGCCCCTATATGTATAGTTTAGTAGAAGTTTGCTTCGTGAGTGAAACTTAGGTTTTGGGACGTGGTGAATTTGGTTCTAATTGATGAGTGATGAGCTATTCCAATAACAATTTCAATGTTAGGTTGATTAGAAAATGTCTTGGCTATTCCAATCTCGAGTGTTGCTTTGTGCATTTAGTACGGGAGGCCGTATACTATCTTAGTTTAGAAGCTTTCACTCCGGAGATTGTTCAAGATTTTATATGCATGGAGGATTGGTTGAGCTCCAGTTTAGCTAATGTCAATGTCAATCTAAAAGATGATGAAGAAGACATGTCTGAAGACGAGTTATGTAAAAAATATGAAAGAAGTATTGGTAAACTATGAAATACTTAAACATATAAATTTTAAATATATTACTTATTTTTATCTTTGCTTACACAGTGGCACGAGAATTTAGCCAGCAATCGGAGAGTGCTAAGTCAAGCCGGAGTATTGTGTGAATGTGAAATACTCAGCTAGAGATCTTCTATTTATCTATTACATGTTTTATCATTTATGACTTCTGAGATTTGAATTGTGTTTAAAATAAGATTTAAGACTAATGGTTGTGTATTTGTGTATCACTTTATGATTTATTTTCTTCAAATTTTAGCTATCATGATTAATGATCGATACTGACGTGTTACCGTGTAGGATTTTTGTCATGACTCGAGGTGATGGTATAATGGTATTTGTCTATTTGGTAGTGTCAAACAAGTTCAGGATAAGAAAGAAATAGGGGAACTCTTGCCAAAAATTTTAAAAACATTATATTTTATTTTTAAAGACAACAATTATCACATAATATTAAATATTAATCTCTTATTGTCTTAGTTTTTTAATTGTCTTTTGTAAAGAAAATATGTCGAGGGCCTTCACACTTGTGAATAAAAATAGGACTAATATAGGAGCAAGACTGCAAGAATAATTTATTAATTGTAATTCTGTAGTTTCAACTTTCAACTTTCTTAATCTAATGCAATTTTTTTGATCCATAAAATATATTAATGTAATATATTTATACAACTATAATATATTTCACATTTGAGATTTTCTTTAATTCTTGTAACATTTTTTTCACGTTTGTATTTTGTAACAGTCAATAATATTAAAAGCTATATTACATTATTTATCTAATCATTTTAAATTTTTAATACAACCACAAACAAATAATGTAGTGCAGTGGCTAGCATATTAAAAATTAAAACTACACAACCAATTAACGCGGGTTCCTGCTCGAGTTGGGTTGGGTGGTAACCAGTAACCACCGACGCCCATAATCATGAGATTTTGAAGAGTAGTCGATTGTGCACGAATACCGTGGGTGGTAGTTACAGTTTCGTTAACATTCACAGGAAATCCGTCACCTACTGAACGCTTTCCACCTTTTGTGTGTCTGTCTTAATTAATCACAAGAAAACAGTAGTATAAAGTATAGGTGGTTAAGGTTTTTTGTGTTGAAAATGGATGAGAATGAGAGAGCTCAAGTTGAAATCACCAAGGATGAGAATGGGATTTCACATCTACTGCTTCTTAATCCACGTGGGGCCTCAGCAAGGGTAAGATCTAGTTTGGTCGTCATTTATTTTCTGGAGACTGAATCTCCATCCTCTGATATATATTTTCAGGTTAGTCTTCATGGGGGGCAGGTTCAATCATGGAAAACTGAACGGGGCGAAGAACTGTTGTTCACAAGCAGCAAGGTTTGCTATTCAATTTAGATTGGCTTCTCGTTAAAACTGAACCAGTTTTTTGATCAAGTAATAATAATTTCTAGTTATAGGCTAATTTGAAGCCGCCAGCAGCTGTGAGAGGAGGAATTCCTATTTGTTTTCCGCAGGTTGTTATTCTAGTAATTTATATATACTGATCTGCATTAGATTTATACTGATATATATATCGAACTATATGTTTGAAGTTTGGAAAGCGTGGGTCCCTTGAGCAACATGGATTTGCTAGGAACAGAACATGGATGATAGATGAAAACCCTCCCCCTCTGCAGCCAACAGATTCTAGTAACAGAGCTTTCATTGATTTGCTTCTTAAATCATCTGATGATGATATGAAGATCTGGCCTCATAGGTATATTATCTGTAGTTATTATGTACTCCCTCCGTCCCACTCCATGTGACACACTTCTTTTTTATATGGGAATTAAGAAAGTGGATGATAAAGTACGAGAGAGAAGTAGATAATAAAGTAAGTGCGAGAAGATGAGTGAGATTGTGAGAGAGCAATTGATAAAGTAGGAAAGAGAAATAATAAAATAATAGAGATAAATGATTAAAGTAAGAAAAAGAAATGATAAAGTATGAGAGAGATTTGATAAAGTAGGAGAAAATTTATGATTTTTTAAAAAAGTTACTTCCATTTTTGGAAGTGTGTCACTTGAGACGGGATGCCCGAAATGGAAAGTGTGTCACGTGGAGCGGGACGAAGGAGTATACGTTACAATACAAATTGGATATAATTTGGTTCTATATGGATGTTGGTGTTCCTAGTTTTGAAGTCCGCGTTAGGGTGATTCTGAGTGTCCATGGATCCCTCACCTTGATATCGCGCGTCCGGAATGTCAATTGCAAGCCTTTCAGTTTCTCATTTGCCTACCACACTTATTTTTCCGTCTCGGATATCAGGTCGTGTTTCATATGTTAATAGATTATCCAGCACCATATCTTGGTCTTGTACTTTTTCACTCAACTCTATTTATTTAACAGTGAGGTTAGAGTAGAGGGTTTGGAAACTCTCGACTATCTCGACAACCTGTCCAACAGGGAACGTTTTACCGAACAAGGAGACGCCTTGACCTTTGAATCAGAGGTAATCTGAGTTTGTCTGAAATAGTTCATATGGCAACAGAATATGGAGTTGATAGGAGATCTGTTACACAGGTGGATCGTGTTTATCTTAGTTGCACAGACGTGGTTGCAGTATTTGATCACGAAAAAAAGACAACTTTCGTGATCAGAAAAGAAGGGCTTCCAGATGTCGGTAAGCTCAAATCCTATATTGTTCCTGACCAAAAAGCCTACATTGATATTTGATGGCATGAGATGCAGTGGTGTGGAATCCATGGGAAAAAAAAGCTAGAGCCATACCAGATTTTGGGGATGACGAATACAAGCAAATGCTTTGTGTTAACGCAGCTGCTATAGAGAAGCCAATTACTTTGAAGCCTGGGGAGGAATGGACAGGACGACTCCAGCTATCCATACAATAATTCCAACACCTACATTCTGATATACGAATATTCTCAGTTTGGTGGCCTTATTTCTGCGTTATTTCAACTTACACTCCTAATAATGGCGTGCCATTTTGCTCTATTTTTTTGTGAAAATGGCTGCCAAAGTTTTATTCGGGTCATTTTGTTGTGCTTTATTCTTGTAACTATTTTGATGTAATAAGACTTATACAATATATATTATACTGATGAGGGTTGTAATAAGAGATTTCAAAAGTGTAGGGGCTTAAGTACAATTTAATTAAGGAAGTTAAGTGAATTCATCCTACATATTCATCACATAAAAATTACACATTCTCTTTTCTTTTTTCTCTACCCCAAGAACAATATAAAAAAAAAAACGTTGATTATATATTGTTAGGTTTCCTTATATGAGAAATTCGGACAAAAATTATGTGCAAAGCAAACAACCAGACAAGTTGGAGCCATGATCAAAAGTTATTATCATAGGGTATCTAAAGGAAAACAAAAGGTGGCTTCGTTTATGATTCAAAAGAACAGAAGGTCGTTATTAGAAGTAATGCCCGCTTCATGGAAGAGGATTATATAAGTAACCACAAGTCTTAAGTCGATAGCATCCTTGAGGAGCTACAAGATGGTCGAGATCCATTAAAAGAGTCAATTGTGCAAGAAAAGGCACCATAAACTACTGCACAATCGGTTAACAAAACGCCTAACCAACTTCGGCATAGTGGGAGGGTTATCCTTCAACCCGATCGATTTATGTTCATTGGGGAGACATCTGATCATCTCCCGACTAATGACAAAGATATCGTAGATCCCTGGAGTTACGATGAAGCAGTGGCAGACGTAGATTCAGATTCATGGCAAATCACTATGGACTCTGAATTTGATTCCATAACTGCTGTAGAAGTTATATGAGGTCATAGAAATACCTTAGGGCTCTAAGGCCACTGGTAGTAAGTTGGTGTAAAAGAGAAAGAGAGGTTCTAATAGAGAGATCGTGACATTTAAGTTCAGGCTAGTGGCGAAAGAATTCACTCAGGAAGAGGGTGTCGATTATGAGTAAATCTTCTCGCTTATAGCAACGATAACGTCCATTAGAACAATCCCCGGTATAATAGCTCACATGAACCTAGAGGTCTGACAAATGGATGTCAAAACCACATTCCTATGTGCTCACATTGGAGAATGTAGAGACATCTATATGAAGTAGCCTGAAGGTTATGTGAAGAAAGCCGAAGAACATCTCGTGTGGAAGTTTAAGAAGTCCATTTATGGATTTAAGCAAGCTTCCCGGTTATGGAACTTACATTTTGACGAGGTTGTCAAGTCCTACGGTTTTGACTCTAGTCCTAAAAAAAGTTGCATGTACCATTACTATGTTAATGGAAATGTGATATTCCTTGCACTTTATGTAGATGGCATCCTTCTCATTAGAAGTTGAAGTGTTATCAGACGTATAGAAATGTTTCTCCGAACAGTTTCGAATGAAGGATTTGGGAGAAGCTGTGTATATCCTTGAGATCAAGGTTATCCAAGATCGCAAGAAGTGGATGTTGAGTTTATCATAGGCTTCTTACATTGATACTGTAATTGCTCGCTTCAGCATGCAGACCTCCAAGAAAAGTGTTGGTGATGACTTAATATATAAGAATTAAATGATCCCAAAAACCCTAGATGATGATGAATCATTCACTTGTAATCGATAGACTAAGTTTAATTGAGCTTATCTGTAAGGAAGCTCAATAGACTAGTTAGTTAGTTTCAATATTGTGTTTGAATATTATTCAACATCTGAAGATTAACAATCTGAATACTGAGTAGGATTCTCCTCAGTATTAATGGACCTCTACTGAATGTGAATTATGATCTCTAAAGCAATGGTCTTATTGTCTGAAGTAAAAAAGAATGTTAGTACCAGTCTATTCAGTAAAACTGTATGAGGTTTTCATCCAAATAAGTCAACTCAGTATCTATCTGTCTTGAAGTTTGAACAACCTCAACTACCAAGCCAACCTCAACCAATAAGAAGCTATCAGCATTGCACCAGCCATGACATAAAACTGTAGTAAGACTCTGAATTCGTGAAAACAGGAGAATATCTACAGTAATATTCAAACTCGCAGAAGCATTTGCTAGATTTCTAGCTACAATGATAGATCATCTTTCCAACGGACCTATTCACCAGCTGAGACTTTAAATAGAGGAGGTCTTCCTTGCATTAAAGACACTGGGAATACAAACCATTCAAGCATAAAAAGCTCTAGCGATCCTGAAATAAACTTTACAGCGAAGAGTTCTCAGTGATCGAACACCCTTTAAGTTATTCTCTCTAGAGTGGCACAATTCCCACTCCATTTAAGCTACCACTGACATATCCCGAGCTTAGAAACTAAAGGAGTTCGGTCATGAACTTTTCTTTTTATAAGAACTCCTTCTAGTTGGATATACCCAAGACAAACCCAACGAGTTTACAAATGGTAAAGTCACTTAGGATTATACGTAAGGCATGGTCTGTCATGTGTGTAGACTGACTGAACTTGTTTAGTATAATACAATTTCAGTCATTTGAATTTATGCACAAGCCAAATTGAACAATTTTCAATAAATAATGTTTTTCAAACGAGACTAAAATTGAGCATACACATTCTGCACTTATTAATATTGTTTAAACCACAAACTGACATACGTCAGTAAGTGGTAGTGTAGATGATAACACTCTGCCACACGGTCAGGTGTAACCCCCCCCTCTTAAACATGAAGTTTCGTCTCTGGACTATCAATTAGTATCATAGTGGTGTTTTTCTGATCACCATTTTGAGATTAGTTACTATTGATCCAGAGACGAGTATCAGGTGTAGGGGGGTGTCAATACACCTAATTACAAGTTTTTTCTCAAACGCGAAGGTTAGTCTTGTATTGAGTTTCCTGCAGGATTCAGTTGCCAGTTAAGCCTTCTGATCGCAGGGCAGAGTGATTAAATAACTGAACTCTTTCTACTGACGGAGGTCATTTATGAGAAATTCAGTAGGAGAATAGAGTGCGAAATAGTGTAGGCCCAGTTTAATTTCGTCTCTTTAAAAAACGTTTTATGCAAACCAAAACAGTTTTGGCTAGTGCACTTTCAAGTCTGTTTTATCGAAAGTATGATTTTGCAAATAGTTCAAACACAGATGCAATAAAACAGTAAATGACACGAGCATATTTTAACGTGGTTCGTATACACAAGATCCTACATCCACGGTCCTGTAGAATAGGAGGTCTTGTTGATTTATCTGAGCAAGCCTCAACAAGGTTTCTGTGCACTGGACACAACCTTCTAAGTTATAGTCCTTAGCGACTTTACAGATTCAAACCGGAGTTTGAAGGTTTTCTCCAACAATGAAGGAGTTCTTACAATAAGAGCGTTTAACTTAAAGTGAACTCCTTCGAAGGTTCTAAGCTTAAGATATTACAATGAAGGCATAGAAAAGAGATCGAGGAACAACTCTAGAGATAAGAACTACAAAGATATTTCTAAGAATTCTAGTTCTTTGCTGGATTTAGTAGTGAGCTTGCTAGAGTGTAATAAGAATGTGTTCTTGAGTTCTTGCCTTTCTGTTCCTCGTTGGTCTGTTATGTTGTACACATTTTGTTGTTGTGGACGATCTCTTTATATAGTTGTGACCCAGGCATAGATCCTTTGGAGAGGACGATGCCACGTGTCACAAAACTCCAATAAAAACGGCCATATAATTTTGAATGTCACCACAGAGTGGTTGGCTTTCTGTGCATGAGAGCAGCTTTTAAGTTAGTGCAGGTAAGCTTTGCTTGCTTCTCATTGGTCGAGGTGTGGCGGTGGTTGAGACTTATCAGACTTAAGTCTTCTAGCTGTGTTGACTTTCTCTTAACCTCTCACACTAAGTATTCCTCTGCTGACATCCGACTGATAAGGTCAGGCTGCCGATTTTTCCTTGTATGGTCTGCAACTGAGTTGCAATTCCTTTAGTAGATCTAGTCTAATCGTACTGAGTCTTCTTTCTGAGTCGGTTGAAGAGTGATCTTCTACTGAGTGCTTTCAGCTTCTGAGTCGAAGACAATCAACTGAGCTCTTCTTTCATTCAGTAGATCAAAGATTATCGTACTAATTCTTCTTTCTGAGTCTGCTGAAGGGTGATCTTCTGCTGAGTGCTTCCAGCGACTGGCTCTGAAGACTATTGTGCTCTACTGAACCGAAGACTTAGGGTTCTAGAACTTTAACATCTCTACTGAAGTTCAGTCTAACATTTTACCCCTAACAGGACTTAAGACAAAATAATCTGTAAAGATCAAAGGAGGTATATCCTATTACATCATAACGGTTCATCACAGACAGGGGTTAAGACAGGGGTTTTGGGATCTTCAATTCCTCATAGCAATATAGTTCAGTATCCCTACAATTTCTCCCATAATCCTGACTCATATTATAAAATATTTCCTCTGTCAGTAGTCTCTACATATTTTACAATTCCCTCTATTAGATGAGTTATGCAAAAACATCAACCGAGTCATCTCCTATGTATCCCCCTAACAATGGTCTACTTGACCACTGACTCATATCCCTACAATTTCCCCTAATTGATGATGCCAAAACCACTAAGCACTAAAGTACTAACCACAAACCTCAGTTATAAATAACAGAAAGAAATACTGCTCAGGTTAACAGCTACTCAAAGGTACATCAGTAGAAATTCAGGTCAGTGAGTATGTGTTGATCTTTTCAATGATCAGTCGTGTTAAATAAACGACACAACCATATGACAATGAGTAGTTGTCTGGCCAAGTGAAATACTGATTTATATTGATAGAGAATGTTTACAGTTACAATCAGTACTACACTACAGAGAGAGAATGGAGAGAGAAAAGGCAAAGAGTGAAAGATTGGTTGAGTCTGCTACTGTTGAGATCTGAACTTCTGAATTCTGGATTTGAAGTCAGCAGACTTGGCTTCTAGAAGATCAAGCCCATAAGATCTGTAGATCGCTTCCCTGAGACGCTTGACATGTGGAAGATCATGTTGCGTCTGAGAGGAAAGATCATTACGTCGCATGGCTATCTTCACCTCTTCCTCTATCTCCTTCATGCAGATGGCACCTTCAAGAGTCAGTTGAGGGTATGCAAGGGCTCTTAGTGGCATTCTTTTCTTGTATAGGAGCAGTTTGATCTGAGCTCGGAAGTTGGGGTCGTAGTTGTATAAGAATTGATCAAACAGTTTTACCGTCGAAACTTCATTTGGGTAGTATTGCCATGCATAGTAGCCCTTGATGAAGTCCTCTTTCAGATCCTCCCGTTCCTCGTTCATGTTCCAAGGGATCCATTTGTCTACGCAGCAGAATGGAGTTTTCCGGAGATGTGGCATCTGCCCACCGCGTCTATAGAACTTGGAAATCATTGGGATCTCTGTGCTTTTGATGGAACTTTTTCCCTGGCTGCTTTTTCAGTTCTTGCGGTATGCCCTACCAGTTAAGCTTTTCTCAGTCTCTCTTTGGCTACAGCTGTCAGCCTTTCTCTGGCTCTAAAGTCAAGGTCCATTTCTATTGTGTTCCCCATGGCTTTCTCCTCAGCAAGTTGTTCCGCTGTAAGCTTAGCAATTTTCATCTTCAGCCTTTCAGAAAGTGGCAGGTTGTCAATATCGGACTCTTCAGTAGACTCAGAAATTGATTTTTCAGTAGGTTTCTGCTGAGTCTTTTTAGGAGGTGTTGGCTTCAGCTGAATTTTCTTCCGCTGAGCCTAAGTCCTTGACGACCTGGCTAGAGGGACTTTTGGCTTTCTTTTCAGTTTGGCCTCTTCTTGGAGTCTAGCTTTCTGATCCAGCTGAGCTTACAGTTGCTTAACCATGAGTTCATCATGCGTCATCTAGACTTCAGCCATTGTAGCAGTCAGTTACTCTGAGAATTTCTTGGCTTGAGCTTCAAGCAACTGCTGGCACTGAGTGGCCAAGTCCTTCTTTTGACCAGCTAGAGCAGTCTCGATGATCTCCTGAATATTTGGCGTTGGAGCTTCAGAGATCTTCGTGACTTCTCAAGTGGGGGCATCAAGGCGCTCAGTTTGAGCATTTCTTCAAGTATCTTACCAGTCTTAATTTGGACAGGTCGAGGCAAAGACTGTTGATTTGTTGGATAAGTTCTTTGAGACGGAGGGAGATAAACCTGCTGTTGCGGGTCTTGTGGGAACATAGGTTGTTGTTGCTGAGTGTAATGTGGTTTGGACTGCTGCTTTTTATTATCCCACTACATATTTGGATGATTGTTCCGTCCAGGGTTGTAGGTAGTGGAGTAAGGATCCCTCTTCTGTTGGTTGTTGTTCCAGTTCCCAATCGCATTGCAATCTCCTCTAGGATTTGTTTGAGTATTACATTGCAATGAAGTGTGCCCAGTCTGTGCACATGCTCCACATATTTGCTCAGCCAAGCTAGTAGTGGCTCTCTTTTCCATCACATAGTCCATCATCTTCTCCGGCTTCTCAAAGCAGTTTTCTATCCTCTCCATACTGCAATCCAGCTTGGTTACCAAATCTGTGGAATCGACTGAATTTGCAGATTTCCTTGCAATGCAGACATCCCAATAATCCTTAGTTGCATTAGCCAACTCTTGAATTATCTTTTCATCTTCATTCACTTTTCAACTAGAAAAGTTGCCCCCACTAGAAGAATTGACAAGATTATTTGTAGTGATTATCATCCGTTGGTAAGTTTAGGTTAACAATTCTCGCTTTGAAAAATAATGGTCTGGGTAGCTTTCGATGAGAGCCTTGTAACGCAACCAATATGTGTTCAGTGTCTCATCAAACTCTTGTAGGACTCCAGAAATATGCTTTTGCAAGGCATTTATTTTTGTAACTGGAAAATAGTATTCTCGAAATGTTTGCCTCATGGCTGCCCATGTGTTGATTCAGTCCGGTGGCAGACTTGTAAACCAATTTCCTGCATGATCTGTGAGTACAAAAGCAGAAGCGCATAGTTTGAATTGCTTCTATGTTCCTTGCGTCTTTCGAGCATCATAGAATATCACAAATTCATTCAGAAAACGAAATGGATCTTCATTCTTCATTCCATGAAACTTTGGTAATGCTTGAATAAGCACATACTTGATCTCAACCGGCTCATTGAGTCCATCAATTTGGATTGGTGTTGGAAGATTTTCACCACCAAGCTTTCCAAACTGATCTATCCTTGGATTATTTTCATTGTCGGCCATCTCCTCGACTTTAGTCTTGAGTTTCTCTGCAGAAAAGATTTCTGCTAGGCGAAGCAGAACATCTTCAAAATCAGCTTCTGCTTGGACAAACGATGTAAGCTGCTTCGACAGTTTCTGTTGCTGCAACTTTGTCTCTTTCCGTAGCCTCCGTACGGTTCTTTCGATCTAAGAATCAAATGCAAGGTTCCGGTTGGAAGACCTACTCATATAGTAGCTAAACCACAATTAATCAAAAGATAAACACGGTTAATTAGAAACAACATTCACCGGCAACATGGTCAATTTGGTGATCGTTGTTTTCACACCAAATAAAATTCATGTACACCCTTAGAATCTTATAATTAGTATAGAATAGGGTCGAACTCAGGGACAATGGAAATCAACTATATATCCTTTTGATAAGAATTTTCGGTGATGCCACCACGCATAAATTTTGTGTTTACTACATAGGCAAAGAAATCTAAATAGCAAGAAAAAAAATTGAGAGTAAACAAATAGAGAAAGGCGGACTCGGCTCAAGTAAATCATTTGGAATACTACTTCGATCATTGATGCATAGATTAAATTAATTTCTAAGATCAATCTATTATAGGATACAATGTTTAACACGTACATACCCGAATTCCTACTTACTTAGTTCGTAATGGCTTTTTGAACAATCCTCCAATTACTCCCTAACCAAACCACAACCTAGCTTGTTGAACAGAGAATTAAGTCCAAACCCTAATCTTTAATTACTACATCCAATTAGATCTTATACTCATCACTCTAGCCGAAGCCCTAAAAGATTAGCTACACATTATGAACTTGAACAAGCAAAAAGTCGTAGCGAATATGATTAAAGCTAAAAATAAACTACGATAAATCAAAAGCATGCAACGAAAGTAAAGTACGAGAATTAAAGGAGAAAACACCATAAATCTTGAAACTGAATTAAACTGGAAATTTGAGATCTTCAAAGTATGTAAAGTTGAATCTGAAAGCAACTAAAACTAAGAAAGTGATAAGAGTGTTTGGTGTTCTTGAGATGAAACATAAAACTAAGCTACGGGACCAGGATCAACAGAACAGAAACTTGTAAATTCTGAAGTAAGCGAGTATGAATGTGTAAAGAGACGAGCAGCTTCCAACCCTTTTATAGATCTTCAAGGAAAATATCTAGGGTAAATACTTGATCTTGTAGATCCCTTTCCTTGTATAACTATATCCCAAGAATATCTTAAAGAGCTTCCTTATATTCTTCATATCTTCCCTTCTTGATCCTTACCTCTTTTTGCTCCAAAATCATGCCAAAATATCTCTAACTCAACTTATATCTTTCACTTCTTCACCGGGCAGAATCTTGCTAAAAATCTCCATTTCTAGACAGAACCAGCCTCAACTTGGACAATGTAAGCGTCAGAACTGGGTAAATTCGAGTAGTATAAAACAGACACATCAATTCTCCATCTGGTTACTAATCTCATTGGTACAAACTCATTCCTTTCGTTTTTTAACAACTTTCAAACTTGATTTCTTCAGTACACCATGTACTGGGATGACATTATTATCCCAGATCGGGTATATAATCCCCAATTGTTGGGAGACGATTTAGATTAGAAGGTTTGTATGATCCAAAAACCTTAAATGATTGATAAATGTCTAGCTTAGTTGAACTCAGCTTGTTGGGAGCTCAGTAGGCTAGATTATTACGTTTAGTAGCTACACAAATTTCAGTAGATACTTTGTTCAACAGTTTTTGGAGACCAGTGGTCTGAAGACTCAATAAGATTCAGTTGAGATCTGGAATCTACTGATGTCAGAAGCGAACTCAGTATATCGACGGTCAACGAACAAAGAAGACAGAGAATTTCAGTAGAGATCAACTTAGAAAACGTTTGAGGTATCTTATTAGAGGAAGTCAAATCAGTATCATACTTAGAGTTTGAACAAGCCTCAACTATCCACTCAACTTCGACCAATGAGGAGCTCTCAGCACTCTATCTGTTATGACATAAAGCTGCAATCAACCTCTGAACTCTGAAAAAGAGATAATGTCTACAGTAAAGCACAAAATGAAAGAGAAGACCGTTTTACAGTGCTTAGATCATCTTCCAACCTATCAATTACCGGCTACACTATAAATAGAGATGGTCTTTATTATAATGAAGACACCGGAACACAAGCAAACAAAGCTTATATATACTCTTGCATACACAAGCATATCTAGTGAAGAACACCGATATAATAGACTCCATATTTCTTAGTTCTTCACTCTAGAGATGTATTTACTCCTCTATTTGCTAAGCTACCAATGATATATCACAAGCTTATAAATCGAAGGAGTTCAGATTCTGACCTATTCTTAGTTGGAAATACCCCCAAACCATACTTGTATGAACCAATGTATAATCACTTAAGACTATAACTAAGTCAAGGTTTATCGAGTGCATAACTTAAATCCATGTGTTATTTACTATTCCATTTCTTATTGTTCATTATGCATAAACTGATTTAAAAATCATATTAGTGTAGAAATTGAGTAAAAATGTGTAAAGTACGCACAAGTATAAAACACAACCATTTTAAATATATAACATTTTTTAAAAGGCACGATAAAATTTGGTCCTACATATTCTGCACATATTTGATAGAACATACGAGAAGAAATAGATTACCTTCCTCCGCATATGTTGTCGCAGCTTTGGTTATTTCTCGCATTTGGAGCTTCTAGACTGTGTCCCGGCCCTTTCCTTCCTCCGTGTGGAAAGAAATCTGAAGGAAATTATTTTCTGCTCTCTCTCTCACGTTCTCATGTTTCTGAATGCGTGAATGACTAAATGATTAACGACCATCATAAAGTGAACTTGTATATATAATATAACGTATCGGCATTATATTATATTATAATTATGGTCTATTAGTAATTATATTGCTAATGGGCTTTTAATATATTAATATCAACCCATATTATAATTAATAATATTTGGATCACCTATTTATCAATTAATTGGCCCAATCAATTAATTTTAGATAAATGATTTACTTATTATTAAAAAATGTATAAATCATTAATCTATTAATATTAATTCCCGAGATAACAGAATAAATACTGGTAGCTAATTGGGCCAGACTAGGGATCCAATACAAGAAGGCCTCAAATTAATTAATTATCTATGCTCAGCCCAGAGCAAAATTAATTAATAAACACAGATTCATTCCACTACAGAATCCGTGTTGACTTACCCCTTTATCCTAACTTGAGCATGTGCTTATTTTTAAGACTTAATCGATCCCCGTATTTAAGATATAAATATCCGTCAATTAATTAAGTCTACCGACAGCTTAAATTAATTAACATCTTATTATATTCCTAAGTACAGACAACCAGCCTAAGTCACAAATAACTACAAACACCCAAGATAGATAGATCTAGTTGCGATGACGTTCACCATAGTAGGTCAAACTGATGGCTAGCTAAATGAACTCAGCTAAAGTCCTACCAAGCTTAAGAGCAACTAAGGGGGTGTTTGGGATAGCTTATCTGAAACAGCTTATAGTTGAAAGCTGTCTCGGGAAATGAATTTGATGTTGGGGAAATCCAAATTATAGAGCTGCTGAAAGCTATTTGGGTCCAAGATAGAGAATTTTCGTAAGCTGGTATTGGGCAGCTGAAGCTGATAGCTTATAGCTTTTATAATTTTAACCTTTTAATTAATACATTATATTATAATTTTATAACTATTTTTTTTAATTAATGATCGATATTGATTATTTATATGTATGATTTTTATTTGTCATTTAACAAAGAATAAGTAAATATTTGTTTTATTAATATAATTTATAATTTTTTTATTCTTGATTTTAATTAATAATATTAATTATACTTTATTTTTTTTCTAATTTTTATTTTAATATTTTTTTATTAAAATACTATTTTATATGAGTGGAAATAAATTTTAAATTTTATTTGTGTAAAAATTCTAAATTTTTTTAATAAGTGAAAAATAAATAACATTTTCATTTTATAAGATACCACTTTATTAATATTTTCAAATATTAATTTTTGACTTTCAGCACTTTTTGCAAACACTTACAAATTATCAAAATCAGCAGTTTTCAGCTACTTTCAGCAGCTTCCAACAACTTTCAGCACTTATCGATAAGTTTCAGCTATCCCAAACACCCTTAAGTCACCGAGATCTTGGTTCTCGACTAAGGTTAGTTAGGAGAACCCATCTCAACTGTGATAACTGTTAGTATCTTGTCAATTCAACCAATTGTGTAGTCTTCTGTGATACCCGACACACTACACAATCTAACTTTTATACAAGATAAAGGATTACATGTATACAAACATAAAACTTGCTTCCAGTATACAAAATTCCAACAATTCTCTCATTTATACTAAACTAAACTTTTAGTATACAATGTGTCAGTTCTGGTACTAACTAGTACAAATAAACTCAGCCATCTATCACGTCTTCTTCTCCTACTTATAAATTAGTCAGTTCTGGTACTAACTAGTACAAATAAACTCTACTATTCCTAAGCCACGAACATGTTTCTCCACTTCTACTTTGAATTCCTTAAAGGTTTCAAAACAATTCATCTTGTGGCGAAGAAGGTAAACATATACATGCCTCGAGTAATCGTCAGTAAAAGTGAGGAAGCACTCATACCCTCCACGAGCTTGTGTAGACATAGGTCCACACAGTTCAGAATGAATCAAACTAGTACTTCTGTGGCTCTATAACTATTTGTCTTAAAAGGCCTAGTCACCATCTTTCCTTCCAAGCAGGATTCGCAAGTTGGAAATGGTTCAACTTGGAGAGACTCCAATGATCCATATTTCACAAACCTTTGGATATCCTATTCAGATTGATGTGACCTAGTGGTAGATGCCATAGATAAGTTTCATTAGCCTTAGAAGATTATTTCCTCTTCTTGGAATTTGATGATGAGGAAGTAACACTAACAGAATTACGCGAGTTGCAAGCAATAGTATATAGATATCTGTTTAATGGCCCACCATGGATAAAATCACCGTCTTTCATGGTAGAAACTTCACTATCAAAAATTGATTTATAACCATGCATGGTGTAGAGTTTTGAAACAAAAATAATGTTTCGCCTAAACTCGGGCACATACATAACATCTTTAAGTACTAAAAAAGAACTATCAAAAGATAGATGTAAATCTCCAATGGCAATTGCAGGAACTCCTGATCCATTCGCCATGGAGACTACAACCTCGTCATCAGTAATTTCTCTTTTTTGTAAGAAACCTTGCAAGGTGTAACAAACATGATCAATTGCCCCCGTATCCACTACCCATTCGCGGGTAGAAAAGGAAGCCATAACAGTTTCAGTTATAAGAGCGACTCGCATCTCTTTCTGTTTCGCCTTGAAATCTGGATAATAATTCTTCTAGTGTCTTTTGTTACCACACTTTGAAGAACCTTCCCTTCTTCTTTGGCTATTTGCATGCCGTCGGTAAGGACCGTCTTCTTACTCCCATCGCTCTTCTTGAATTGACCACCCTTCCTGCTCTTTTTTTGGTTTTCGCATTTCGGAGGATTCCTTGAGCTACTAGTGGTGTTCAAGACTTGAGCACCCATACCCTTTCCTATAACCTCTTTGTTGGGAGGTGATTCATCAGTAGACTGTTTAGAAGATTTGGCTAATCCCAAAACTCAATGTTGATTGGTGAAAAATTCCTATGTATTTGTATTGTCTTAGTCTCTGAGAGTTTCAAACTCAGTAGACTTGTTTTCAGCATGGTCCCAGGCTCAGAAGTTCTGTCTGCTGAACCTCAGTAGACTTTCTGCCTCAGTACCATGGAGTGAAGATTCACTAGTGCTGGACTCAGCAGGAACAACATACTGAAAGGTGTTCAGGAGTCAGTAGAACTAGACTCAGCAGGAGCGGTTTACTGAACTCAAAGTCGACCTTCAGTGGAGTTGAAATCAGCAGGAGTATACTACTGAATCCTTGATCAGACTCAGCAACAGCCTGACAGTTGCCTTAACTGTTAGTGGTCTTCAAAGAATAAATCAGTAGAGATTTCCGAGGTCGTACACATCAGAGAAGTCAACTTCAGTGTCTACCTTGAAGAAGTCTGAATGTCTCAACAACTTTATGCACCTCGACCAATGACAAGCAACCAGTTGTTAAAGTAACTCGTAAAAGCTGCAAGTCAACCACTTTCCTAAAAAGAGAGTGGACTCCGCGGAATTTTAAAAGAGTCGTTAGCTACCCAAATAGAGTGACACGCGGACAATTCATCTCCAACGGATCTCTCCATAGCTCATCTCTATAAATACAGGGAAAATCAAATCGTTGAATATACAAAAACACACAATATAAGAACATCGAGCATACAAGAAAACAAGCTTTCCGCGACGAATTGCAGAGAAAACAACCAACCACGAAAAGTACTCACACTGCTCTAGGGAACCAAAGCTTTCATAGAATAAAAGCCTCTAGCATACAAGTGAAGAACACGAACCCAGAAATATTATTCTTCAGTGTTCTTCACTCTAGAAGCCTTTCTTGTTCCTTTTCCCTCTAACCTAAGCTCAATTGTATCTATCTATAGCTTAGAAACGAAGGAGTTCATCTCTTGAACTATTATTATTGTTAAGAACTCCTTTATCATTGGAGAAACATTCAAACATATTTTTGTTTAACTCTGTAAACTGAGACTTGCTCATTATAATCACAAGGTCGTGTTTGTCCTGTGTACAAACCGACTGAGACTAACTCAATATAATAAAATAGCCTACTATTTTTTTCAGGACAGTGGACATATGATTTTTGATATCCGAACCACTTTAAAAAGTCGTTGTGTCTTTTTACTGTTGCTTTGATTTACTGTTCATTCAGAAAACTGTTTACAGAGTTTCAGTATAACTAAGTGCACTAATCTACTGAAAAAGTTTTCATAAACAAACGTTTTCAAACCAAACTAAATCGGGCCTACACAATTTCGCACGCTACTGAACTTCTACTGAATGGTATTGAATTCTGACATCAGTCAGCTAGCAGACCTAAGTACAGTTAGTCACTCTGTCCACGCGATCTAGAACAAGTTGTCTGGTTTACTGAATTCATTCAGTAGACAATCTCCGTAAATCGGACTGTTCGCGTTCAAGTTTGAGAAAAAGGTTTTCAGGTGTATTCACCCCCGCCTCTACACCTGAACGTTTGACTCGGGACCAACACTCTTTGACCGCTACCAAAGAATTGAGTAACTTACTTAGAGTAATCTCAATCTTAGACATAGCGGTACTAAAACAGAAGTTCTTAACGGACCTTGTAAGAGCATTTATTATAACGGTAAGATTTCTCTTTCACTCTTTAAAATCTGTTAAACCCGTTAGGATTTGGTTGGTGAGACTATTTTGGAATTCAAAAAATTTTCAAACATACATATATAAAAAATATAATTAAAATCATGTAAGAAACTAATATTCGCCCATAATTCGTAATTAATGTCATTGTGACCTTTTGATAAACCAATGACATTAAGGACCTCAAACAGCTCTTGGAATTCCACTTGTAAGCCACGCAAGTGAACGTTTACTAGCTTAACCTTAAACTAAGCTATTTACCTAGCTCATTAATTCGAATCCACGCCTAGGTTCTTAAGACGAATGGAATGAATAGTTCGATATTCAGGACTATGTCACTATTAAATTAAAACGCAAGAAGGGACTTCAAGGGAAGTGAATTATACCCGCGGTGACATCTAAGCATTAACCATTAATTTGACGAAAATATATTCAAATTCTCAAAATAGACATGCTTACCAAAACCATGCCGCATTCAATCTGATCTATTTAGTCATCCTATTTAATTATTATCTTCTACAGTACTCGTGTTTACGAGGCACGCAAGACACACAGGTAGACGCTTATGGCTTCGCTCCCACCACACAATAATAATTAAATATTATTTTGGAAAACTCATCTCACAAAACTCTTAGCTCAAAGATGTAATCAAGCCACGTAGGTGGATGCTTACTAACACAATCTTATTACTTTTATGTAGAGTCCAGTTAAAGGAGGTCCTTTCTAATTTAATGGAGTCCGATTAATTATTTAATTAATTTGCTTAGTCTTTTGTTTCAAAAGGTTCGTTTTGATTCTCAATTCATACTAAGACCACATAAATCCGATAGCATGCATTTTCTAAGCGCACAAAATAAATTGTGCTCGCGAAATTAACCATGCTTTAATAACGAATTAAATCCTACTTTCATGCTTTTCTAAACGCAATTAATCACATAATTGCATCATAAAGCATAATAATAAATAAATACAAAAATTGGTATTAAAACGTCGTAATCGAGCTTAAAACACAGATAAATATAAAATTTCTATCTATTACATAGCCAAACAAATACAGCTCTTCGATCTTAAAAATCTTCGAATCTGGAAAAATGCATCGAAAACTATAGTGACACGTTATCGGACTAACTGCCACGTGTCAGCCATGTGGCATCAACGTCAGTTGCTGATTCAGCCAAAACTGCCACATCAGCGAGGGCTGGCGTCAGCTTGCCCAGGGCTGACGGTAGCTCTTCTTCTTCAAGAAAAACCAGCGCCGCCGCACCTCTCAACTGCCGATGGCGGCCTATTGCCGATTTCCTGACGCCGCCCGGAGCCTCGCCGAGGCGTTGCCAAAGCGACCAGAATAGCTGGCCGATCTGCTTCAGCCTGCGCGCGCGAGGGGCAGTCGCAGCTGCGGCTCCAGTTCATCGCCACCGCCACTTCCGCCTGTCCACGACGTCCTTCTCACTCCCATATGTCTGGACGACGTCTGGGCGGCCTGTTCCAAGCCGAAATCGCTGCCGCTGCGATGCGAAACCGCAAGCTTCGAACCCGTCGCCGGCGAGCTATTCCGTCGCAAAATTAACCCGTTCCGACCTGCGATTCGTTCAATTTATTCATGGGTAATGATCCAAGGACGATTTTCAACCACCATGAATGGATTCCGGTCGAGATTGTCCATCTATTTCCCTCAATTTCAAACTTGTCGGAAAATCGTTAAATTGCGCATCTAATTTTCGACCTCGATTTTGGTCGGATCCGAGTTCGGATGATCCCATACAACCTATCGATGCAAAGATCGTGAGATGAGGAATCCATAGGTTCAAGTCAATCATCGATCGGACACCGGATGCACCAGGAATCGCCGCTGCAAGATGCGGCGGAGCCCTAGCCAAACTAGGGTTTTCAGCCAAATTTGGGAATTTTGTCTTCGTCTCGATGTTCGTGCATCCCGGAGCAAAATTACAATACAAAAATAATATAAACACATAACAAATTGGTCCTATTATCTGGTTGCATGATACACATAAGGGTATACGAATGCGGTACAATCAAGCCGCTCTCATCAGTAGGACATAGTAGCCTACGAATACCTCGTGTAGTGGTTTACTAATTGTTGTTCTCCCTTATTTCAATAGTCATTATGAAGATTGAACAATTTAGTTTCAGAAGATCTTCCCCCCTGACTTTATTTACAGGTCAGTACTGAATTTGAAGAGGATAGTAGATCATTGACAAATCAATTTTGACAATAGGACATTATCACAACACCTTGCGGTTCAAGAATATACTAATATATATTCTCTTCGTTCAATTCATACTGTCTTGTATATTATATTGAGTTATGTCATTGATATTGTCTTTTTTCATAAAAGAATAACATTACAAATCACAAAATTCATGTTTTTTAAACTCCGTACTAAAACCATAAATGATAATATGAATGGGACGGAGGGAGTATATAATACAAATAATTGGAACTGCACCTACTTGATGGTTGAATATCCGAATATTATGATTAGATGCTGTATGAATATAATTACGTAAAAGGAATATATTATTAGGCCGGAGAGATTGGTGTTTGGATAATTTTAAATATACACTAGTACTCGGTCTACGCAAATGGCGGTACAGAAAGTCAGAGAGCATTAATTGGCAATGAAAACAATTATATACTAATAATTGGAACTGCAC
Organism: Lavandula angustifolia; assembly: GCA_028984105.1. Lineage (NCBI taxonomy): Eukaryota > Viridiplantae > Streptophyta > Magnoliopsida > Lamiales > Lamiaceae > Lavandula > Lavandula angustifolia. The sequence continues at coordinate 2,653,712 of CM054821.1, forward strand.
CTACTTGATGGTTGAATATCAGAATATTAATAGATGTTTTTTGATTAGATGCTGTATGAATATAATTACGTAATTAGGCCGGAGAGAATGGTGTTTGGATAATTTTAAATATACACTAGTATTCGGAACGTCCCTCCGTCCCGTTTGAAACGATCCGTTTCAAATGGGCACGAAAATTAAGAAATTTGAAAATAAAGTATGAGAGATGAGTAGATGATAAAGTAGGAGAGATAAGATGAGTGTGATAGTGAGAAAGCAGATAATAAAGTATGAGAGAAAATGATTAATATAATGAGAGTAAATAAAGTAGGTGATAGAAATAATAAAATATGAGAAAAATATTTCTTTTTTAGGAAACGAATCGTTTCAAATGGGATATTCCGAAAAAGAAAACAAGTCATTTCAAATGGGACGGAGAGAGTAGTATTTATATAATCTTAGGGTGCCCGTAATGGATGCTTTATCCAGCTTTTGAAAGTTGCTTTCAATTTTTTTTCCTAGAGTGACAGCAGCAAAATGTAGAAACTGCAACCAACATTCAAATAAGCCCACGAGAATATAAGTTAGATTGTGTATTTTAATAAGGTATTGTATATTTTAGAGTCAGAACATTTTAGCGGGACCCAATTGAAAATTGAAAGTTGGATTTGTTTATAAAAAAACGTAGATAAAAGTTGGTGAATCAAAAAACTTATGTAGTGGTGACATAGAGTATACCAAATGTATTATTGTATAACCCTAGTTGCAGACTTTTAATAACGAGAAACTAAAAAAATAAAATAAATAAACTAATATAAAATTTTATACATATAATATCATGGGTCGAACGAGTAAAATATTATTTTACATATAATTTGATTAGGTGGAATTTTTATTCTAATTTTTTATTTGATTCTTGATGTCTCCTTATATATATGTAAGATTTTTTTTTTTATTTATTTTGATAATGAGAGTAATCCACATTCGTTATTTATTTACACACTTAGTAAAATATTTTAATACATTCATGCATAATGGTGACGGTGGCATTCAGATCCGTAAAATTTAATTACGGACAGATACCTCAATAACTATGACATTTCAAGGCCAAGACTTTTATTTCCAGCCACAATAATTATGCTTAAGTATAATTTAATAACTCAACTTATGAAGGATTAATGTTCAAAAATAATGTAAGATTGTTTAATCCACCAAATTCGGAGACGGATCCTGAATTTGAAAAATAATAGGAGATGATAGTCAAATAGTTTTAGGCACAATTTATTAAATTCAATTAGGAAATAATCATGATACATGTATAATAGCCAAGTTCGATAGTATACCATATATAGACGACCATTTCAAAAATCTTATTTATATTCGTGCTTATCAAAACTACATTCTTTAACTTTCCGATAAACGAATTATCAAATGTTTTTGTTTATTATTATCTAAATATACCAACTTTTTCTCAAATTCTCTTTTTGCACACGAATTTTCAATTTAGTCTACTAAATACCACAACTCTTGATTTGTTTCACATTGCAAACCGATAAAAAATTCGATAAAATCAAACCTGACATCGCATTTTCCAGCGTGACGTGACTCCTGACATATCGGGTGAGTCGTCGAACTTATTTGAGTTTTCAAAAAATACACAAACTCTTTATAGTTTTCCTTTTTGCACATAAACTTTAAATTTAATTTATTTTTGCACACAATCAAAATTTATAATTTTCTTAAATATTATTATTGTTTTTAATAAGATTTTTATATTGAATGACCGAATTAAGTCGAACAAACCAATTAAAATAGGTTTTTTTAATGATAATTAAGAGATAATGGCAAGGGAAGATGTTGGTCACGAGTCAAACGTTCAGGTGTAGAGGGGGTGAATACACCTGAAAACCTTTTTCTCAAACTCAAAAGCGATTAGTCTGTTTCACGGAAGATGTCTACTGAACTGATTCAGTAGACCAAGCAAGCTGATCTTGATCGCGTGGACAGAGTGAGTGACAGTATTGAGGTCTGCTAGCTGACTAAGGTCAGAATTCAGAACCGTTCACAAGAGGTTCAGTAGCGTGCGGAATTGTGTAGGCCCAATTCAGTTTGTAGAGAAAACATTTGTTTATTAAATCAGTTCAATAGATTTGTGCGATGTTTTAGCTTTTAACAGAAATTCAATTGTATGATTTTTGCAAGAATAATTTCAGTATGAGCAGTTAATCAATGCAACAAATAAACAACACAACAGTTTTTAAAGTGGTTCGGATACGCAAGATCCTACGTCCACTTGTCCTTAACAACACAGGACACTATTTTATTATATTGAGTTAGTCTTAGTTAGTTTGTTCGCTGGACAAACTTTTACTTGAGATTATACTGAGCAGGTCTCAGTTTACAGGGTCAAAGAAGGATGTTTGAATGTATCTCCAACTATGAAGGGGTTCTTAACATAAGAACAGTTCAATGAATGAACTCCTTCTGTTTAAGCTATGAATATTACAATGAGCTTAATGTTAGAGGGTGAGAAGTAGAAAGGCTTCTAGAGTGAAGAACAAAGTCGATATATCAACTCTGGGTTCGTGAACTTCACTTGAATAATCTACTTTATTTCACTATGCTCTTGCTTTTAATGATTGTTTGAATGATTGATCACCATTTAAATTTATCCATGGAACTAATTCGATAAACGAGAGTTGAGAATTAATTCTAGATTAGGAGCATAGAGCACCTCTTTCCAATAGACCGAGAGGTTGTGGGATACGGGTGAGGGCAATAGACTCGAGGGCTTTTGGGAGTTCTAGGTTTCGATAAATTGGAGACGATAGTCTTAATCTAGAATCTACGGTCTAAGTTCATCGAGAGGTCGTTAGGCTATATCCGATGTCGCTCATAAATAGATGTAATTAACCGTAGCAAACTCAAGTAAGCTAGATCCTTTTACATATCATTAGTGTCTACCCCTAGAATATCTTCTCTTATATTTTCATCAATTTAGCTTCTTTATTGCCCTTAGCTTAGATTTATTTCAATTATTGCCTAGGATTAATCATCCCGCTAAGTTTTCATCGTCTAGATAGAGTTTAAGCATCCGAATAGGAGTAGTTACACGATTAACCACATAGTCCTTTGGGAGACGATCTTGCTCACCACCTATATTCTAACACCCCATACACTTGTGGGTAGAGGTCTAAGTAGGACACGATCAGATACGTGGCAAATGAACTCCATCGTCCTTTTGTTGTGCTCGTAGTATCTTCAGGTTCATCTCACTGTTCGAGAGCGCCCATTGATTGAATTCATGATCTTGGTGAATCTGTCGTTCAGATCTTCAATCTTCTAATTAGCATGAGGGTGAGCCTCTCAAGCTTCTGGAGCTCCAGCGTTAGTTTGTTGTTCTTTATCTGCTGAGTCCCCCGACTCAGTAACGCCAGTGCTTCCCAGAGTTCCTTCACGGACTTGCAGTCCTGAACCCTGCAAAGATAAGAGTTACTGAGAGTTGTTAGAATAGCATTACGAGCAACTCTATCTAGATTATGAAGCTTCTTCTCTTCCGGCGTATATTCAGATTTGTCTTTAGGCACCATCTTTCGTATCTCGGCTCCACCTTCCTGTTTGTAATTTACACTATTTATCATAGGAATGATAGGGCCAATCTCCAGCACATCAGACATGCTGTCGTGTAGTGAGGTCAGGTGCGCCTCCATTCTGACTCGCCATACTCCATAGTTCTCTACCGAGAACATGGGTACCATTCGGATCCCTGACATATCAGACATTTTGAAAATAAGGTGTTAACGATGAATGAAGAGATGTTATGCTGTGAAAAATGTTTTCAAAAAGATCAGTTCGAGTATACCAGTTTCAGAAAACAAGAGTCAAAAGAACTCCTGCTCTGATACCAATTGTTGGTCCTGAGTCAAGCGTTCATGTGTAGAGTGGGGGGGGGTGAATACAGTTGAAAACCATTTTCTCAAACTCAAAAGCGATCAGTCTGTTTCATAGAAGATGTCTACTGAACTGATTCAGTAGACCAAGCAAGTTCATCTTGATCGCGCGGACAGAGTGACTGACAATACTGAAGTCTGCTAGCTGACTGAGGTCAGAATTCAAAACCGTTAAGTAGAGGTTCAATAGCATGCGGAATTGTGTAGGCCCGATTCAGTTTGTAGAGAAAACGTTTGTTTATTAAATCCGTTCAATAGATTAGTGCGATATTTTAGCTTTTAACAGAAATTCAGTTGTATGATTTTTGCAAGAATATTTTCAGTATGAGCAGTTAATCAATGCAACAAAAAAACAACATAACAGTTTTTAAAGTGGTTCGAATATGCAAGATCCTACGTCCACTCGTCCTTAACAACACATCACACTATTTTATTATACTGAATTAGTCTCAGTTAGTTTGTACACTGGACAAACTTTTACTTGAGATTATACTGAGCAAGTCTCAGTTTACAGGGTCAAACAAGGATGTTTGAATATATCTCCAACTATGAAGGAGTTCTTAACAGTAAGAACAGTTCAATAAATGAACTCCTTCGGTTTAAGGTTTGAATATTACAATGAGCTTATTGTTAGAGAGTGAGAACTAGAAAGGTTTCTAGAGTGAAGAACAAAGAGGATATATCAACTTTGGGTTCGTAAACTTCACTTGAATAAACGATGACTATTCTAGAGCTTGATTCGTGAATGCTTGAGTTCTCGTATGGTCGCTTATGTGATCGTGCAGTGCGACTTTGAAGATCACGACCTTCCCTCTATTTATAGGTGAGTGTGAATAGATCCGTTGGAGACAAACTGTTCACACGTCACTCTATAACTAGGTAGCGAACGACTTCTTTTCGAATTTTGTAGAGTCCCCTTACTTTTCTGGAAAGTGGGTTGACTTGCAGCTTTATTGGGGAGACTTGCCAGCTGGCTGCTTGTCATTGGTCGAGGTACACAAAGTGGTTTAGACACTTGCAGACTTCAAGGTTAATACTGAAGCTGACTTTTCTCAGTTGTACAACCTCGAACCACTCTACAGTAATGACATTGAAGTCTGCTGTCAGTCAAAGAAACTAACAGGCCGTTGCTGAGTCTGACCCACAAATTCTGTAGTATACTCCTGTTGAGTTCAAGTCTACTAAAGGTCGACTCTGAGTTCAGTAAATTGCTCCTGCTGAGTCCAGTTCTACTGACTCCTGAACAACTTTCAGTATGCTGCTCCTGCTGAGTTCAGCACTACTGAATCTTCAGTCCATGGCATTGCGGCGGATAGTCTACTTAAGATCAGGAAACAGAACTACTGAGCCGAAACCATGCTGAAGATGGGTCTGCTGAGTCTGAAAAACTCAAAGACAGGGCGTTACAAATACAAAGGAATGGTTCACCAATCAACATAGGGTTTTGGGATCAGTCAAATCATTATCAATTAAACAACAGATGAATCATCTCCCAACAAAAGATAACAAGATTATCGAATCTAACGTGTTGATTTGGTGAAATGAAATGGAACAAATTGAGAAATTACAGTAATTTGAGAAATGGAATCAATACTTATAATCTAATTATTTTGGTTTAGAATCATTAGGGAATCAAATCTCCCTTATTCTTTTGTGACTATTTGCTCATAAAATGAGGTTTATAATTTAAAAAAAATGATGTTTAGCATAAAAAAATAAGGTTTAGAATAAAAAATTACAAATTGAATTCAAATCCATGTGGTGATTGGGCAATGAAAAATGAGAGAATCAAATATAATGAAAGAAACTCGCTATAAAATTTAAACGGACACTCAATAAGAGAATTATGGTTAAGCTTGATTAGGTTAATTGCCTATATATAAAGAAATATATTTCAATCAATTTGTTCAACTTAATTCGGCCATTTAATACAAAAACCTTATTAGAAATAACTAATAATTAAAAAAATTCAAAATTTAAATTGTGTATAAAATAAATTAAGTTTAAAGTTAATGTACAAAAAGGAAAACCGTAAAGAGTTTGTGTATTTATTGGAAAATCAAATAAGATCGATTATGACTCACACGACACGTCAGCAGTCAGGTCAAGCCAAAAATGTCACATCAGCTTTGATTTTGTCGGATTTTTGATCTGTGTGCAATTTAAAACAAATCAAGAGTTTATGTATTTATGGGCTAAATTAAAATTTCGTGCGCAAAAAAGAAATTTGAAAAAAGTTAGTGTATTTAGAGGAGAATAACCCAATGTTTTTTAGAATTAGAAGAACTTACGATAAGGAATAAGCGCAGTGCTAATTTAAGTGCATCTACTTGCACTTATTCTTGTGTCCTATACTTTTTTTATACTTTCTTTTCGGTTAAACCAGACTCTCCATGATAAAATTGTAAGAAATCATACCATAGGATCGTCCTAGTAGACAATCTTCTTTACTCCAGAGAAGGACTTCTGGACTGTTCCCATTGCCTGATCTTTCAGTTCCGGATGGAAAGAGATGTTATAAGGCTCTTGACTTTCAACTCTCGATGTCACACTTTTACAGCACACGAATCTAGGAAGATTAGTGTTGGACAAGTCGCCATTTATTCCCTATTTATAAGGCTATTGAAAACCGTAATGGGCTTTTGACTATAAGTCCATACAAAATAGTAAAATGACCATTAAATAACTACCAATTGACTTGGTTAACTAAATGCCCAATCAAATCCTGATAATTAAATAGCTTAGTGATACCGAGAGAAAATGTTGTAACCAAATGGGCACGTGTTCGGGCCAGACCAGTGGCCTAATACAAGAAATAAATTGTTGGGTATGAGATTCAGTGATATAAAGATTTGAAGATCCCAAAACCCTTTAGATGAATGATGAACCTTGATTATGTAATAGCTTAATTGAGTTCATCATGTTAGGAACTCAGTAGGCTAGCTAGAGTTCAGTAGTTGATAGGTTCAGTAGAACACCTTTTGGCAGTAGGATGAACTCAGAACTAGAGACTCAATTGGGTAGCTCAGAACCCACTGAATCAATAAAGAAATTTGAGCCAAGTACTGAATATCTCAGAAGAATATCAACAGAAGACAATTCAGTACCAACGTCCAAGGAATCAAAGGAAGTCAACTCAGCATCAGCTTTAGAGTTTGAACAAGCCTCACCAACTCCCTAACCTCGACCAATGAGGACATGCTAGCACTGTACTTGCACTGACAGAAAGCTGGTCCCTATACTGAAAAAGAGAGAATCTCTATAATGGCATGCAAATTCGAGATGGTCGTTTTTCTTGGCATTTTTGACACGTGTCTAGACCCCCTCCAACGGGTCTATTCATGAGTCGAGCTATGAATAGAGAACAATCTTAAGATACGGGGAACCAAAAGCATTTAAGCATTCAAAAGCTCTAGTAATCAAACAGTCCATCCAACAAAGAACTTACTCACGGCGATAATTCTTAATTCTTCACAAAACCACCCCTACCATTCAAAAATTGTTGTTACAAAAGATTATATATCTAAATCATTATTTGTTAGGAGTTAATTAAATACAAGGAAATTATTAAGAAATCTAATTCTATTAGTAAATTTTTAGAAAATTTAATGAAAATCGAATTCGTAATGTTTGAATTAAAAACAATATATTTCCCATTCTCTATTCTAAGCATTCATTGTGAGTTCTTAATCTTAGAAATAGCGAAGGAGTTCAATTTATTGAACTGTTCTTATTGTAAGAACTCCTTCTTTATTGGAGTAAATCAAACCCTTGTGTTTGCACTTGTAAAGTCACTACGACTATAAATAGAGTATATATCCAGTGTACAGATCCAGTCACTATGACTTTAAGTAGAGTATCTGTCTTGTGAACATATCTACTGAGACTTGCTCAGTATAAATTAAATCAAGAACTTCTACTTTGTTCAGGACAGTGGACATAGGATCCAGCGTATCCGAAACAATTTAAAAACTACTTGTGTTGTTTTTATTGTTTCATTGATTTACTAATCATATTGTATACAACTGAACTTTCAAAACTGCACTTTGCATAAAATATGTTTTCAAAACTGAGATGAAAATTATTTTTAGGCCTGTACTTCCGCACACTATTCTTTTATTGAATCTACTGTTGACTGACTGAAGTCAATAGATAGTAATTCAGTAGTCTAGAAAGCCGATTTGGCGAACTGACTCGTTCAGTAGCACTATTCAGTAACAACTGACTTTCGCGTTTGAGTGTAAATTCGCACTCAGGTGTATTAACTCCCCTCCCTACACCCGAAGGCTCGTCTCTGGACCAACAATTGGTATAAGAGCGGTGTGCTTCTGATCATTATTTTCTGTATACAGTGGTCTACTCGAACAGATCATGAAAATCCCATTTTCATTGCATTCTCATTCTTTTCATAACATCCTATACCATTTCTCCACTATGTCTGATATGTCAGGTATAAGGATGGTACCCATATTTTTATTAAAAAACTATGCGGTATGGCGCGTACGGTTGGAGGCACATCTGACGTCATTACATGACAACATGAATGAAGTCCTAGAATCAGGACCTATTATTCTAATGATAGACTACGTTGATTACACAGCTGTTGAACGAATAGGGGCTAGGACAGGGGAGAAGATTCAAAAGTACAAAAGCCATTTCACCCCAGAGAAAAGGAAGCTTCACAACCTTGACCATGTTGCTTGCAATGCTATACTAACAACGCTCAGTGATACATATCGTGGAAGGGTGCATGAATGCAAGACTGCAAAGTAGCTCTGGGACGTTCTAGTCGTGCTAAGTCAAGGGACTCCACAAATCAAAGAAAGCAAGCTGGAGTTGGAACTACAGAAGCTCGAGGCATTCACAATGATTCTCAGAGAGTCAATTGATGATTTCAGCGTCTGATTTATAAATTAAATAGACATCATCTACGGACTCGGGAAAACCTTCAGCAACAAGGAGATAAACACCAAAATCTTAAGGGCTCTAACTACGCCCAAGTGGTACTCCTTTGCTACATGTTTATGAAGATATGACTAAGCATTGTGACTCCTGAATATATATTTAGAATTAAAAGCTGAGGAGGTTGAATTCAATCTTCCACACACTCCCTGTGTTGAAGTTGATATGCCAATGGATCATGCCTATAAAGCAACGGTCAGCACACATGGAGTCAGTCCATCAATTACAAGTCAACTAGCAGGAAACTCACAGACGATCCCAAATGATGACAATCTAGCTGAGAAGTATGTTCTCCTTGGAGTAAAGTATCAGAAAGAGAAGGATAAGTTCAGGAAGATGAAGAAAGCAAGAAGTCAGGAAAGGTAAGAGAGAAAATAATCACACGAAAAATGAATCTATCTCTCTACCTAAATGCAGGAACACCGAGACTACTGTTACTGGAAACAATGACACATCCAGAACAGAAGGCAAGAAATCAACATGTTACAATTGTAAAAAAATGGGACATTACCAGTATGAATGTTCTGAGCTATCGGCTGTCGAAAGAGCCGAAAGGCAAGCCAGTAGGAACAACTTTATCAGAAAAAGGCGAGCATATATAGCCGGAGAAATCTCAGATTGCACAAGCGATGAAGAACTTTTTATGGAATCATTAGATGATGACGTCGCATTCATGGCAATCGAAGTTGAGGAAGAGACTGAACTGTGTCTCATGGCCGGAAAAGATGCTGAGGTAAATTCCAATCCTAATTTATGCTCTTCTCCACCTCGCACACACGACACATGCTCTACTGCAAGAGAACCCTTATATGTGGTTCCAACCTAAGAAGTCCTTCTTGAAGAGTAAATACAGATGAATACTCAGTTCAACATGACAATCCAAGAGCTGGAACTCCTGAGAGCTGAAAATCATAGACTTTTAATGAGTAGTCAGGTCTCTATTGAGTCAGAAGCACTTGTCTTGAGACAGATGGAAGAGATAAATTCTCTAAGGACTAAGTCTCAACTACAACAATCTCATATCTCAGTCTTGACGAAGGACAACTCTGAAAAAGACAATGAAATCGCCAGTCTAAGAGAAAAGCTTGCACAGTCTAGAGCTAAGTATGAAGCTCTGAGAAAAAGCGATGAAGTCTTGAGGACTCTAATGATTGAGTTGTATCTAGGAGCCAAAGAAAAACGTGAAGGAATGCTAAGATCACAAAAACCATCGTTCACAAAGGAAGAACTTGGATACATTTATGAGGCATCAACTTCACAACAAAAAGGTTCAAACCCCAAAACAGCAAGATCAAACTCAGGGGGAACCAAAAAGGTCAGATGGGCCGAACAGTATGGTCATCCTCAGTGGACTAATCCAGCATAGTACGGTTCACATTATTATGATCCAAGAGTCAAGAGGAGCCCTAAGGTTCAGAAGAAGAAATCATCGGATCCTCAACCTGCAAGAAAGTCAGCATCTCCCAATTCAGCAGTGAGATTTGTTGACAGCAAGGGCAAGAAATTGTCTTAGACCGCCAGGGTTGTCAGACAAATTTGGGTCCAATAATCTACTAACATTTAACGACCCAACCTGAACCCAAAAGGTACCTAAATTTATTTCTATTTCCAGGCGCATAGGGACCCTTGGATCATGGACAGTGGATGCTCAAGGCACATGACGCCTCAAAAGAATCTACTGACCGAATATATTCAGTAAGAAGGAGCCAAAATTGAATTTGTTGACAACTCCAAGGGATATACAAGAGGATATGAAATACTGAAAATCGAAATTGCCACAGTTCCCAGAGTATCATATGTTGAAGAACTTCATCAAAATCTTCTTTCAGTTAGTCAATTCTGTGATAGCTCTAATAAAGTGACTTTTAGCGCTGGGTTATGTGATGTTATTGATAAATCTAAAGGAAAAACCGTATTATCAGTCTCGCGGAGAAGAAACGTCTACTATGCTGAATGGAATACTATGAAGTCTTCAAAAGACGTAAAAACTATGAAGCATGCATGAAAGGAAAGCAAACAAGATCGAGTAATCCACCAATTCCGTCACCCTCTACTGATGGAATCCTTCAGCTGCTCCACACGGACTTATTCGGGCCAGTCTCTCCTGTGACGATTAGGGTAAAGAAATATACTCTTGTGGTCATAGATGACTACTCGAGATACACTTGTGTAATCTTCACTGCCAACAAGTCTAACATCAAAATTGAACTGCCTAAACTGCTGAAAAGACTAAGTGTTGAAAAGGATAACAAGATTCAGATGATACGTTCAGATCGAGGAACTAAATTCCTACATTGAATGATGAAAGAGTATTTTGAAGCCGAATGAATTCAGCACGAAACCTCAGCGGCACGCATGCCTCAGCAGAACGGACTTGCTGAAAGGACATCACTTTCAGACTCAGGTCTACCTCCAAAGTTTTGGGCAGAAGCTACTGACACAACCCGCTACACTCAGAACTGCTTATTACTAACTCAACAGCACATGAAGACACCTTATGAATTATGGAAAGGGAGTACATCGTCTAATTCACATTTCCATATTTTTGGTTGTTCATGCTTTATCCACAATAATGGAAAGGATCAGTTAAAGGTCTTTGATAGCAAGTCAGACCGATGAGTTTTCTTAGGATACTCCACGGTCAGCAAGACTTTCAGGGTCTTTATCTACTAGACACTTTGCATGGAGGAAAGCCCTCATGTCGTATTTAATGAGTTTGCTACTGAGAACAGGAAACACGGTACTTAGCATGATGTTGAAGAGGTCAGCAGCTAGCTAAAGGATCTAAATTAGAACGATGACATAGAAAATATCTAACATTGTTGGGATGATGATTCAGATGATGAAGAAGAATATAATTACCCAGCAAGCAATGTAGCTGAACCGATTAATTCTCCTCAACATAATCAATCCCAGGTAACTCAGGTCGATGAAGAAACCCCAGCGGTAACTGAGACCTCTACTAAGAATAACAACTCAGGGGGAACTACAATCGTTCCTGAGCTAAGTGCCCCTGAACCTGGTAACTCAGTAGATCCTAATCTTGTTACTGAATTACTTCAATCACAAAATAGCACTACTGAAATTCCAAACAATCCTACTATTTGTGCAGAAGTAACTTCAGAAGAAGAAACAAGAAGACGTCGCTCATGGTTAGATGCTCGTACTTCATACCTTATTATCTGAGATCCATCAGCAAGTGTTAAGCCATGATCAAGATTCTATCAAAGAGAAAGCGTACTATACTCCTATTTCTTGTCCACTGAAGACCTAACCTTCTTACTCAATTGCTTCAGTCACAGAACAGCACTACTAAAATGCCTAACACTCTTGTTGACTGTACAAAAGTAATCTCAGAAGAAGAATCCAAACTCAGACGATCATGGCTAGAAGCTCACTCTTCTGATCTCATCATTGGAGATCTATCAGCAACAGTAAAAATAAGATCCAGATTATGTCAAGGAGAAAGTGCTTTATACTACTGTTTCTTATCTACTGAAGAACCTCAGTCGATAGAGGATGCACTCAACGATGCTGATTGGATTATTGCCATGCAAGAGGAGCTGAACCAGTTTGTCAGAAACGAGGTTTAGGAGCTTGTTGACAGACATAGACACCAACACGTAATAGGTACCAAGTGGGTCTTCAAGAACAAGCGTGATGAAAACAATGTCATAGAAAGAAACAAAGCTCGACTTGTTGCCAATGGATACTGTCAACTGGAGGGAATAGATTTTGATGAAACGTTCGCTCCAGTCGCCAGATTGGAAGCCATTCGTCTATTCCTGGCCTATGCAACGCATCAAAGATTCAGAGTATATCAGATGGATGTAAAGTCAGCATTTCTGAACGGCGTGCTGAAGGAAGAAGTCTATGTGGAATAAACGCCCGGCTTTCAGCAGGGACATCAGGTTTATAGGCTCAGAAAGGCTCTGTACGGGTTAAAACAAGCACCCAGGGCTTGGTATGATACCCTATCAGACTTTCTTCTTCATAAAGGTTTTCAGAAGGGAACAGTAGATCGCACTCTATTCAGCATTAAGTCAGCCAATGACATTCTACTAGTGTAGATCTACGTGGAGGACATCATTTTCGGTTGCAGAAACCTTACTATATGTCTACAATTCGTGAAGATGACGAAGGAGAAGTACGAGATGTCTATGATGGAAGAAATGAACTACTTCCTTGGTTTTCAAGTAAAACAGATAACTGAAGGAATATTCATCAACCAAGCCAAGTACACTCGAGACCTCCTGAAGAGATTTGGCTGTGACTCAAGCAAGCCAATCAAGATCCCCATGAATAGAAATTTTAAAATCGATATAGACAGAGAGGGAGCTTCTGTTAACTCTACTGATTATAGAGCTATTATCGGTTCTTTATTATTTTTAACAGCAAGCAGACTTGACATAACTTATGCTATATGTGTGTGTGCAAGATTTCAGGCGAATCCCAAGCGAAGTCATCTAGACTCAGCAAAGAAGATTTTGCGATACCTGAAGGGAACACCTAACGCTGGGTTATAGTATCCTGCTGATGATAATCTTATTTTAACTGGATATTCTGACGCTGATTTTGCAGGATGCAGGACAGATCGAAAGTCAACATCAGGAACGTGTCAGTTCCTCGGCAGTAAGCTGATATCATTGTTTTCAAAGAAACAGCATTCAGTAGCAACATCAACTTCTGAAGCTGAATATATGGCAGCCAGAAGTTGTTGTGCCCAAATCCTTTGGCTTCGACAACAACTGCGTGAAGTGCCAATCTACTAGGAATCCCCCAGTGCCATTGCAATAACTCAAAACTCAGTTCTTCATACAAGGTGCAAGCACGTGGAGATCCGAAACCACTTCATCCGAGACCATGTCGAAAAGAAGGATATCATGATGGAGAAAATCCATACTGATAGACAAAGGGCAGACATACTGACCAAGCCGCTGGCTGAGAATAGGTTCAGAGAACTCTTAGTCGAGCTAGGTCTAGTGGATCCTACTGACTCGATTCAGTAAAATATTCAGTATGACAAGTCAGTGAGTCAAACTCCGTACTTCATTCAGTAGAGTGAATCATACAATAAACAGTAAGGGGGAACGTGAAACAATACTGATCACTCAGTATCACGAAGATCCTCCTGATTTACAATTGGTAAACAGTTGACCATATTAAATTCAGTATTTTACTCAGTGACATGTCTGCATTTATTAGTTCAGTAGCATACATTCAGTGGCCTGAAACTAATTTATTTCCCGCCATAAATTCTTAAGGATATACTCAGCAGAAACCATTTTCATTTAAAGTACGTTATCCTAAGATTTGACTGTAGCACATTTAATGCATGTCATCTCACCTTACTCTATCTATGCAAATCTTAAGTGGGTCGATGTTAGCGGCGGTTCATTCCATTTATAATATTAAATCCTAACCGTCAGGGAAAAAGCGAAATCAAATCTATACCCTTAGATCTAAAAAGCCCTTGGAATTCAAATCTTTATAAAATCTTTCGCATTCCTTCTCAACTCACATTCGCCATTACCGTTTAAGAGAGCTTCAAAAATTCTTCTCAACTGCACTCATATTCTCTCAAGCACTCTTATATTCGGTAATTTTTTTCTTCTTAAGTCTGTAAACTAACTTACGCTATTTTCAAGTGCTGACATTTTTTTTGGAGATTTTAGTAGAAAAATTACATCACTATCGAGCATCGTTCAGACGCCTGTAGACGTTGTTGATATTATTCGGAGCAGGGTCATGTTCGAGCCGACTATAGAGTTCCATCTCTCGGACCTGATATAACCTATATTTATTATACTTAACTGCCAGTAGACCTGATATAACCTATGTTGTAGATGTATGCACTCGATTTCAGGCGAATCTCAAGCATAGTCATCTTGACTCAACAAAGAAGATGCTCCGATACCTGAAAGGAACACCTGACATTGGGTTATGGTATCCTGCTGATGATAATCTTGAACTAACTTGTTATTCCGATTCTGATTATGCTGGATGTAGAATCGACAGAAAATCAACCTCAGGAACTTGTCAGTTCCTCGGCAGTAAGATCATATCTTGGTTTTCCAAGAAACAACATTCAGTAGCTAGGTCCATCACCGAAGCTGAATACATGGCTGCCGAAAGTTGTTTTACCCAGATCCATTCGATTTGATAACAATTGCGCGATTATTATATTCTTCAAGATGAAAGTGCCGATTTACTGTGATAATACCAATGCGATTACAATCACGCAGAACCCTGTGTTACATACGAGATGCTAGCACGTGGATATCTGACATCACTTCATCAGAGATCATGTCTAGAATAAGGACATCAGAATGGAGAAAATCCATATTTACAAGCAAATGGCTGATATACTAACCAAACCTCTAGCTGAGACCAGATTCAAACTCTCAGTAAAATTAGGTCTACTAGATCCTACTGACTTAGTTCAGTAAATAAATCCTGGAAGTGTTGAGTGAGGGAGAACCAACCCTCAGCATAGCTGAATTACTCAGCACCGATACAGTGGTATCAATTAACTACTATGTTCAACTAACAGGTTTGAGTATTTATTCAGTATATTCTATTCAATGCTCATTGCATTTATTTCCTGCCTTTATTACACTTAAAATGTCTTTAATAAAAACATTTTCATTAAAAGCACGAGATTCCATATACAGACTGCAGCTCATCAAATGCATGTCATCACACCTTACTTCCTAAGTGATAGAAACGTACGTCCAGATTATAGGCGGCATGGCAATCATTACTTTTTTATAACATTCAATCACTGCAGTCGATCTTTTAAATTTAGATCAATCTGAACCGTGTACTAGATAAACCATTCATATTCATATGAGATATATATATATATGATTTAGTTGATCTAAAAATCATTTTCCGCCATTTTTGAACGACTTAGTGGGTGTTTGCAAATTCTTAAATTATTCAACTTATAGCTTAATTTAAGAAAAAGTTGTTTTTGGGTGTTTTCAACAGCTTAAATTCGTAAAAATTCTCTTCATTTAAGTCAAATAAGTTGAAGTTGGTTAAGTTGATTTTTACCAACTTCTCCAACTTAATGGCATATTTGTAATTTCGGATAAGTTATGATTTGACATTTTACTTATAAATCACAAAATAAGCTACTACAGTATAAATTTTGCAAACACTATTTTTTCAACTTTTTCTTCTTTTAAGCAGTTTTTGCAAACACACCTCAAATTCTCTAATAAGCCACTCTTACCAACCTCTCCTTAATTTAAGCACTTAAAAAAACTTTAAGGTATTGCAAACACCCCCTTAGTCCGTTGCAAACATCTGCATTTGACATCTATTACTTTCACAGCACTAATCTTTTCGTTAAAACTCTTAAACTTAATCCTCATAACTAACTTACTCTATTTTCAAGTGCTACTATATGTTTTGCAGATTCAGTTCTATGGCAACTTCCCCTAACAACGAGGGTCTTAACCCTTCAGGTATAGTAGATATCATCTCCAACAAGCGCGTTTGGTTTGAGCCTGTCTTGGCGTTCAGAACGTGTGAGGTGGAATGCATGGAGACCATTTTTGATTATTTTCAATCTTTAGGGCTAGAGATGGTTCTGACCAAGGTTCCTCATCTGTGCCTTCCCAAGTAAGTAGCGGAGTTCTATCCGAACCTTAAGCAGAATGAAGATGACTTCAGAGACATATCTTACATAGCCTCTCAGCAAGAAGTTTCATAGAATGTTTGGGAACCAAAGACTACAGATATGGACATTTCAGAATGTCACAGTAGGAGCTTCAATCTCTCGAACTCAGGAATCGAGAATCTCTTTAATCGGATATAAGGTTTTGGTCCAAAGATGAGTATCAGGTGTAGAGGGGAGGGGGGGAGGGAGGGTTTAATACACCTGAGTCCAAGTTTTGCTCAAACGCGAAGGTCAATATTTTACTGAGTATGCTACTAAACGAGTTCAGTTGCCAGTTAAGCATTCTGATCACATGGAAAAGTGATTTAACGACTGAATCATTTCTACTGAAAGATGTCAGTACTGAGTAATTCAGTAGATGAATAAGTGTGGAATTGTGTAGGCTCGGTTTAAGTTCGTCACTTTGAAAAATGTTCTTATGCAAACCAAATTAGTTAGCTAGTGCAGTTTTAAACTGTTTTACTGAAAATATGATTTTGGAAATAGTTGACAAACGGATGCAATAAAAAAGTCAATAATACGAGTAGTTTTTAGCGTGGTTTGGATATGCAAGATCCTACATCCACGGTCCTACCGAACATGAGTTGTTGTTGATTAATCTGAGCAAGCCTCAGCAAGTTTCTGTACGCTCTTTAGGGATATGAGTCAGTGGTCTACTAGATCATTACTAGGGGGTACTTAGAGCTTGACTCAACAGTTACATAGAACTGAAGTCAGTAGTTCGTGTACTTAAGACGATATTGTAATATCTATTATTGGGGGAACTTATAGTAATACTGAAATGTACTACTATAGAATTGAAGACCCCAAAACCCGTCCTAACCCCTATGTGTGTTTGAACCGTTATTATGTAATAGGCTAGACCTGATTCTATCGTCATAGATTATTTTGTCTAAGTCCTGTATGGGGTATTGTTGTGTAGGGTTTGTATACTGAAAGCAGTCTACGTATTTGCTTGTATACAATGTTTCATATTACCACTATTATTATTCTCCTATCTGATTATTATAATTACACAATTTAGTCCTTTATCTCACGTGAGTTAGATCATACAGTGTGTTGTAGATCACAGAAGACTGTAGTGATTGGTTGAACTAGTGAGATATAAACAGTTATCACAACCGAGGCAACTTTAGAACAAGTTACCGGTTTAGGCTGCAACGTAGATAAGAAGTGACTTGTCTTGGTCACTTGTCTATGTTGATACATTTTATGTATTGATGGATCGCGGTGAGACGTGTTCTTCTATCTGACCCGTGTGAAGAACCAAGGTCTCGGAGACTCAGCTGATCTTAAGCTTGATGAGATTTTGTTGAGTACATGCGACTAGCTATCAATTTGACTTACTATGGGTGAGGGTCATCGCGACCGTATATCTTTGTATCTTGGGTGAGTGCTGTTGCGTGTAGCTCAGGCTGGTTATCTGCATCATGCATCTGTATACCATTATAGGGTTGATGATATCCCCTTGAGGAACTCGAAAGGTTTATCATGCTAAACCCTGCAGGTTGATTAAGTTCAAGTATGATAATAAGGTCGAGTGGTACTACTCAAGGATAAGATATTAATTGTATTAAGTAGTTTGTAAACTTAATCAATTAATGGATATTTAATATCTTAAATACGGGGATTAACTGAAGTTAAAAATACAAGCCCTGACTCAACTTTTGGGATAAAGGGGTAAGTCAGCATAGATTCTTTAGTGGAATGAATCTATGTTTGTGAATTACTAATACTCTGGGCTGAGTATGAAAAATTAATTCACTTGAGGTCCGACTTTATTTCTTGCATTAGGTCCCTGGTCTTGCCCGAACATATGCTCAGTTACATGCGACATTTTCTCTCAGACTCACTAGGTCACTTAATTACATGGAATTGTTTGGCCCTTTTAATGGAACAAAACAATTGGTAATGGTATAGTAGCCCCTTCACTATTGGATGGGCTTGGGGGTCAAAGGCCCTTTAGGGTTTTGACCAAGCTCTTATAAATAGTGGGCAAGGAGCCATTTCCTCATAACTTTGTTCTTTGTTGTGTGTGCCGAAAAAAGTGAGTCCGAGTGTTTTTGTCTGAGCTTCCGTGCGTCTCCGTCCATCCGGGTTGGAAGCTTGGCCACGGGAACAGTCCAGAAGACCTTTTCTGGAGCGAGTCGAAAAGATCTTATTCTAGGACGATCGATCAGGTATGGGACTCTTTCCCTACAACTAGTATCAGAGCTAGATTCCTAGCTCTGCGTTCTTTTCGATTGTATGGAAGTTTTATTTTCTTGTTCATTGTCGTCGGGTTCGTATTTATGGGACGGCATGTGTGCCACTTGTTTTGATCCCGGATATGTAATCTCGTGAGAAAACCCACGAGTAAACTACGGCCAATGTGAATATTATGTATCTACTTCGTTTATGTAATTATTTGTGAGGATTGGTTTGTTATCGGGGACGAGAACACAATGTTTGGAATCGGTCAAAACCCTAGTTTTTCGGGTTTGACCGGTCGAATGGAGCTCGACCGGAGCTACCCATTGGATTCGGACAGCGGCTGGAGGGAGGCGGAGGTATGACTTGTCGGCATCGTCTTCGTCTGCGCGAGCACAGGCGGCGTGGGATCGTAGCGGAGCTCCTCCAGATCCAGATCAAGGTCGCGGCTGTGGCGGCGGCGACGGGCTGCTTCTCCCTGCGTCGCGACGGATGCTGCAGTGTCGGGCAGCGGCACGTGGATGGCCTGCGCACGTCGAGAGGTCGCGGAGGCGGTGGCAGCCCGCGCCAGGCGGTGGTTCACCGGCGGCGGCGCCTTGCTGCCCGTTGTGTCGTCACTCACACTCAGCTCGTTTCTGATGTCAGCAGGCGGGGTGCTGACGTTAACCCTAGCCTGCTGACGTGGCAGCCTTTGCTTGGGCGACAAGTTTCGTCCGTTTTCGTCCCGTTTCTTTGTCTCCGGGCTCTGTTTTCGAAGACATGTATTATGTTCAGGCCATATAATAGATATATTTTATTTTTCTATGTGTTTGGGCCCGAAGACGACATTTATTACTCGCTTTATTTATGTCGTGGATGTTTAATTTCATGTCTTAGCATGATTAATTGTTTTTATTAATTATGCTTAGAAATCATGAAATTAAGGCTTTAACTCGTATTATAAAGCATGAGTTAATTTTCTGCGAGCATGTTTTATTAAATGTGCTTAGAATATTTATGCTTTAGGAGTTACGTGTTTTTGCGAGCCCGTTTCGACAAACCTTCTGAAGCAAAAGACTAAGAAAATATAATTTTGATAATTTAAGGTTAATTAAATTATCAAAATAGACCTCCACCAATTGGACCTGAGCCAAAGTGATGGGGATCGTGGGTAAACTTCAACCTACGTGGCTTGCCTACCTTCTTTATTCATATGTTCGTCAGATAGGTTTTCTACGAAAATATTCCAATACTATTGAGTAGTGGGAGTTAGGCCATAAACTTCCACCCACGTGGCTTGCGTGCTTGATTTTTCATAAGTACTTTGGAAAATAGAATTGGGCTAAGATGGCTATAGAAATCGAATTGAAAGCGGTATGTTCTTCGTGAGATACTAATTTCGAGAATTTGATTGTCTTGTGTCAAATTGAGTGGTAAAAAATGCTTAGATGTCACCGGGGGTACAATTCACTTCTCCGAAGTCCCTTCCCTCGTGTTTAATAGTGACATGGTCTAGTAAAATCGGACTATTAATTCTATTTGTCATAAGGATATAAATTTGACATGGAATAGAATTAAAGTGTTATGTGAATAGCATGGTCAGGGGCACGGGTAAACGTCCACCCACATGGCTTGCACGTGTGATCTTTAGGCTGATCGAGGTTTCAAATCAATATTTTTATATCAAAGGGTTACAATATTGTTTTTGTTACAAAATTCTTGTGCGATTGTTTTCATACATGCGTTTATTTTATTTATTTTTCAGATATGTCTCTTAACCCCATCATTCACACTCTCACCAAGAGTCCCTTTACTCGGAATAATAATTATGTTGAGTGGAAAATAAATTTGGAATTTGTTCTCATCGCTGAGGAACACAAGTTTGTCCTTACTAAGGACAAACCTGCCGATCTCACTAATCAGTCAACTGATGCTGAGCGGGGTGCAATGAAGGCATGGGAACGGTCAAATAACATGGTTAAGGCCATGATTATGTTGCTCATGTCTCCCGCATTGCAGCTGCAGCATCGATCTTTTGCCACTGCAAGCGACATTTGGGCAAATCTCGAGGAAGTGTATGGCGAGACTGATAGAACTGCTAGGTTCAACATCATGCGGGACATCATGAGATATTGCATGGATGAGGGCAGTTATGTGCATGATCATGTCATGCACATGATTAATCTCATGGATAGGCTTAACTTGCTCGGAGGAGGTATCGAGGCTGAGGTCAAGTGCGATATCATCCTGAATACTTTGCCCAAGTCTTTTGAGAACTTTCGCCTCAGTGCTGTGATGTCAAAGAGGGACTATACTCTTAATGAGTTACTCAATGACTTGGTCGCAGCGGAGGGATTCATGGGCAAAGGTGCACAATCTTGAACACTTCCTGCTCTAGGGGCCCAAAGTTTCCTCCGAAAGGTGGAAACAAGAAAAAGGGCAACAAGGGTAGAGTGTCCAAGTCAAACAATGGGAGCAAACATGTGGGTCCTTCCGGAGGCGTGACTAAGCCTAAGGGGAAGGGCAAATGCTTCAAGTGCGGCAAGGATGGGCATTGGATGGCTGATTGCCCTATGCTCAAGGCAAAGAACAAAGGTACTCGAATCGCTCTAGCAACTGAGACTGTGTTGGTTTCCTCTTCTACTAATGAATGGGTAGTGGATTCGGGGGCAATTGATCATGTCTGTTACTCCCTGCAGGGGTTTCTGCGGACAAGGGATCTGAGTGATAGCGAGGTGGTTGTCTCCATGGGCGATAGATCGAGAGTTCCTGCACTCACCATTGGAGATTTATCTTTCTGTTTTCTAGATAAAGTACTAGTATTAAGAAACGTTTTGTTTGTGCTAGACTTTAGGCGGAATATTATTTATGTCAGCAAATTGTTTAAGCAGGATGGGTATAAATCTATTTTTGATGATAGTGTTTCTATCATGCGAAATGATGATTTCATCTGCGGTGACACATTAAACGGAGATCTTTATACTATATCTAGCGAACCTTTACCTTGTTCTTGTGTTGCAACTAAATCATCACCCCCTAAGAAGAGGAAACAGTCTTCTAGGGAGAATCAAACATATCTTTGGCATCTTAGACAAGGTTACATTAGTCTGAATAGGATCCAAAGGTTGGTGAAAGATGGATCATTGGAGTCTCTCCAGGTTGAACCATTTCCAACTTGCGAATCCTGCTTGGAGGGGAATATGGTGACCAGGCCTTTTAAGGCAAAGGGTAATAGAGCCAAAGATGTGTTGGGGTTGGTTCATTCTGACTTGTGTGGACCTATGTACACACAAGATCGTGGAGGTTATGAGTATTTCATCACGTTTATTGACGATTACTCAAGATTTGGGTACATTTATCTTCTTCGCCACAAGTCTGAATGCTTTGAGAAAATCAAGGAATATAAGGCGGAAGTGGAGAAGAAGTTAGATGTCAGTATCAAGTCACTGCGATCGGATCGTGGTGGCGAGTACCTTAGCCACAAGTTCAAGAGTTACTTGAAAGAATGTGGGATTACTTCCTAGCTGACAGCACCAGGAACACCTCAGCAGAATGGTGTGTCAGAATGAAGGAACCGAACCTTATTGGTTATGGTTCGATCGATGATGAGTTATGCAACCCTGCCTGTTTCGTTCTGGGGATATGCCTTGGACACAACGACATATTTGTTGAATTTAGTGCCATCCAAATCGGTGTCTCAGACCCCTTTTGAGTTGTGGTTTGGGCGTAAGCCCAGTTTCAACCACATAAGGATTTGGGGTAGTCCAGCATATGTGCTGAACAAGCAACTCGACAAGTTGGATGCAGATCTGAGGCTATGCTCTCTGTAGGCTATCCTAAGGGAACGAAAGGTGGTTACTTTTATAGTCCTAAGGATCAGAAAGTCGTTATTAGCACCAAGGCCAGATTCCTTGAAGAGGATTATGTAAATAATCACAAGTCCAAAGTCGATGTTATCCTTGAAGAAATTCAAGGTGATCAAGTTTCACTCAACGAGCCAAGTGTGCAAGAAATGTTACCACCAGTAACTGCACAATCTGTTGACACAGAGCCAAGTATGAAGAAATGTCGATACATGTTAGTGGGAGAGACATCGGATCTTCTCCTAGCAGACGGACAAGATGTAGTCGACCCCTGGACCTACGCCGAAGCAGAGGGAGATCAAGATCAGAATCATGGTAATTCGCTATGGACTCAGAGTATGAGTCCATAAGTGCTATAGATGTATACGAGGTCACTGAGCTACCGGCTGGCAGCAAAGCCATTGGTAGTAAGTGGGTATACATGAGAAATCGAGGTCCTGATGGAGAGGTCACAACTTTTAAAGCCAGGCTGGTGGCAAAAGGATTCACTCAGAAAGAAGGTATCAATTATGAGGAAACCTTTTTGCCTGTAGCGATGCTCAAGTCAATCAGAACACTCCTAGCCATAGCTGCCCACATGAACCTAGAGGTTTGGCAAATGGATGTGTTGGCTGATGATTCAATCCTCAGCATGACCATACTTGTGGGAAATGACTCTTATCTTCCATACTAAATCATGCTCAGTAGCCTCGTGCTCTGAACTGTTGAGAAGATTTGAAGATCCCAAAACCCTATCTGATTGGTGAACCATTCCTTTGTATTTGTATTTGTCTCTGAGGTTTCAGACTCAGTAGACACTCTGCTCTGGTCAAGGCGCTCAGTAACTTATTTGCCTCAGCACCAGTACAGAAGACTCAGTGATACTGGACTCAGCGAGAGCAAAGATATCGAAAGACTCGGTGATATTGGACTCAGCGAGAGCAAGATATCTCGAAAGACTCGGTGATATTGGACTCAGCGAGAGCAAGATATGCGAGAGAGTCGGTTGAACCGAACTCGGCGAGAGTAGTTCATCGAACTCGTAGCCGATCTTCGATAGACTTATCTCAAGTCTATCTATCGAATACAAGGTCGGACTCAAGAACGGCGAGATAGTCTTCGGGGACTGTCAGAATCTTTTGAAAGACAATCAGCATTGTCATGTACGAGGAAGAGAGAAGTCAGCTTCAGTCTGTCTCGAAGTTTGTGCTTGTCTCAACCACTTCATTCACCTCAACGAATGACAAACATACACGTGCTTCTCACCTGCTAAAGCTGCAGTCAACCTTTTACCTAAAAAGGTGGGAAAGTACACTGTTACCTACACCAAAAGAGCCGTTTGCTACCAAAAAGAGAGAGAGAGAAGAAGATCGTCTCCAACGGATCTATTTCAATCTCTGCTCTATAAATAGAGGGATCATTCAAGATTTAAAAGAGAATGCGCGCCTAGAACATGAGAAAGCATTCAAACGAGCGAAATTAACGACTAAGTCCTCCGCAAGAAACAACCGAGTTATCTCCGGCGAAAGACTACATCCAGCTCAAAAGGAACCAAGCTGAACCGACATAAGCTTCTAGCATCCAAGCGATTGACACGAACCTATAGCTAAATCCTCGACTGTTCGTCGCTCTAGATAGCTACATTCTCGTTCCTTATCCCTCTAACCCTAAGCTCACTTGTTATATCCATAGCTTAGACGAAGGAGTTCACATTTGAACCCAATCCTTATTGTATAAGGACTCCTTCACTCGTTGGAGAAGTTTGTCAAACACTTTAAGTTTGATAGTGTTGTAAACCGAGACTTGGATCGATATAAAAACCAAGACGCGGCTTTGCCCGAGTGTGCAAGCCGACCGAGACTAACTCGGGATAATAAATAGCCTCCCGATCATTCGGGACGGTGGACGTAGGATTTGAGCGATATCCGAACCACTTTAAAAATCCTGTGTCTCTTCGCTTTCTTAAATGTTGCATTGATTTTACTATTCATACCGAACATCATATTTAAATCAATCAACTGTCTCAAAGATACCGAACTTTTAAATCTACCGAACCGAGACTTAAAACGTTTTCTCACAAAAATTGATTTGGGCCTACACAATTCCGCACACCGAACTCTCACCGAACGATACTGAATTCGACCTAGTCGGTTAGCGGATCTCGACCGAGTCGGTACTCTTTTAGCCTTTAACTCGATTCGAAACAGCTTGTGCCGGTCTCGGCCGAACTGTTTCAAGCTGCATGCACACCATCCCGAATAGGACTGTTCAAGTTCGAAATTGAGAAATCGAATCGGGTGTATTCACCCCCCCCTCTACACCGACCGTACACTCGGGACCAACAATTGGTATCGAAGCAGGAGTTCTTTGACTCTTGTTATCTTTGAGACCGGTCTATTCGAACGGATCCGAGGGAAAACGTTTTCACCGCATATCACTCTACATTCATATCTATATTCTTCATGGCTGATATGTCGGGTATAAGGATGGTACCCATGTTCTCGGTGGAGAATTATGGAGTATGGCGAGTCGGAATGGAAGCACATCCGACATCCCTCCATGACAAGATGATGAAGTGCTTGAAGATGGACCTATCGTTCCTATGATTGATAGTGTCGTGACTCGGGACCAAGCTCAAGGAGGAGGAATGGTGACCGGGAAGAAGATTCCCAAAGACGAAGTCTCTTCACTCCCGAGGAGAAGAAGCTTCACAACTTAGACCGTGTTGCCGTAAACGCCATACCGACCACTCTTAGTGATTCTTATCTTGGCGGGGTTCGGGAATGCAAGACCGCTAAAGAACTCGGGATGCTCTTGCGCTACCGAGTCGAGGGACTCGAGAAGATTAAAGCCAACAAATTAGCACTGGAACTCCAAAAGCCGGAAAGCTTGTCTCTCATGCCCGGTGACAAAATCGAAGATCGAACGTCGATTTACCAATCGATGAACTCTATCAATGGGCCGGGAAAGACATTCAAGAACCGAGAGATGAATCGAAGATTCCGAGGGCACCGCCGGACGGACACTCGGACACCTTTTGCCACTCTATTGCGACATTCGACTTAGATGATGTGTCTCCCGACCATATCTTTTCGTAACTACGAGTAGAGGAGTTTGAGTTCGACGGACCTCAAAGAGAAGAGAGCCGAAGCCGACACAAAAATCGACCATGCTCTCAAAGCATCGACAAGCCAAAGCATCTCCAAAGAACGAGCAAAACGACGAGTAAGGCGAACCTTCACTCAATGATCTACAAGAAGGAAGTCTCGCTCGAAGTATGCGCGCTCGCCGTAAAGTATCGAAGGAGAAGGAGCGACGCAGAAAAGTGACTAAAGCCTATCGGGAAACGAAAGGTAAGTCAAATTATATGTCGAAACACACTCCTGACTCACAATCTTCTGAATGTAGAAAGAAAGATGACTCAGAACCATCAAAGAATAGCGAAAGCAAATAAGAAAGAGTCATCGCTTGTTACAACTGCAAGAAGCCGGGACATTATCAGTATGATTGTCCTGAGCTCAGTAGTGCTGAACACGCAGCACGTAAGGCAAGGAGAGAGAAATTCGCCCAGAAAAGACAATCCTACATAGCTGGTGAAATCTCAGACGACTCAGAAGAGGTCGACTCTTTTATGGATTCATCGGACGATGAAGCAGCTTTCATGGCCTTAGAGCTTGAAGCTGAAGAATCAGCTGAAAAGTGCATGATGGCAGGCGAAGAGGATGAGGTAAATTCTCATGAACCACTTAACTTCTCTTCACACTGCACACACGACACTATTTCAGGTGTAGATGAGAATTTGGACGTCGCAACCGCATACGAAGAACTGCTCGACGAACAAATTCAGATGAGTCTGCAGCTCAGCAAGACTCTTCAGGAGTTGGATACCCTGAAAGTAGAGAATCAGAGACTTTCTCAGGAGAGTCAGGCTGCTACTGAGGCCGAAGGACTTGTGTTGAGACTCAGGGAGGAAATAAACTCTCTGATGGCCAAGTCTCAGCATCAAGAAGATCGGATTTCAGTTTTGACCAATGACTTGACTCAGAAAGATACTGAACTAAGTCTGATGAAGCAAGAAATGTCAGGACTTCAGACCGAGCACGACACACTGAAGAAGAGTGATGATGTCTGGAGGAGCTTGATGACTGAGAGGTACATGGGTGCTGAAAAGAAATTAGAGGCTACGCTAGCATGCAATAAGTCAAAGCACTGCAAGGAAGGACTTGGATTCAGCCAGGGAGCTTCCACATCTGCCCCAGTACACTCAGAAGTACGGCTTGCTGATAGATTTGTTCGAGGGGAGACTATGAACGCAAATATACTTGAACCCCCTAGCAAAGAACAAACGAGAAGATGAAAGCACCTCATCCCACACGTCAACATTCGACAAGAAGATCGGTGCCAAGAAACCCCAAAGACAGCCAAGGGGGAACCAAAGCAAATTAAAATTGGCGGATCAAGTATGGACCTCCAAAGCTGACACATCCAGCTCGGTATGGGTCATACTATTATGAACCTATAGTCGAAGAGGCTCCAAATGTCAGAATAAAAGGAAAGCCACACGTAAGGCTAAGGTCGGCAATCCACCAACTCAGAAGATCAGGACTCCTGAACCTCAGAAGCCTCAGAAGTCACCTTTAACCAGTCCAGTGGTCAGATATGTTGACTCTAGTGGAAAGAAGATGTCTGAAACCACCAGGGTTGTTAGACAGATTTGGGTTATGAAATCTAACATCTAAGGACCCAAAATCAAAAATAAAGGGTACCCGAATATAATTACGTTTTGCGAGTGCGTAAAGACCCATGGTATGTGGACAACGGATGCTCAAGACACATGACATACCAAAGGAGTCTCGAAGAATTATATCACCGAAGAAGGACCCGTAATTGAGTTTGGAGATAATGCCAAAGGCTACACGAGAGGATATGGGACACTCGGTATAGGAACGCGCCAAAGTTCCAAGAGTATCATATGTTGAAGGACTTCAAAGCATAATCTTCTCTCTCGTTAGTCAATTTTGTGATAACTCAAATAGAGTGATTTTTGACGCCGGTTTCGTGATGTTATTGATAAATCCACGGGGAAAACAAGTGTTATCGAGGTTCGCGCAGAAAGAACATATATGTGGTCGACCGGAACTCGCTGAACCCGAAGCTTGCTTATTGGCGAAGAATGACAACCGCACGGGGTGGCTATGGCACGTAAGACTCAGCCATCTCAACTTTAAGACGCTCAACAAGCTTGCAAGAAACACTCTAGCAAGGGGACCGCCGAATGAAGTATTCAAGCAAAGACACTCTCGGTGTGAAGCATGTCCGAAGGGAAAGCAAACAAGGAATCAAAATCCTCCGGTTCCATCGCCTTCCACGGATGGAATCCTTCACTGCTACATATGGATTTGTTCGGTCCAGTCTCCCCGGTGACGATCGGAGGCGAAAATATGCATTAGTGGTCATAGATGACTACTCGCGCTACACATGGGTCATATTCATTGCCAACAAGTCGACGTCAAAACAGAGTTACCAACGCTTCGAAAAAGCTCGGTGTCGAAAAGAACACCAAGATCGGAAAAATACGTTCGGACGCAGGAACCGAGTACCTTAATTCCATGGTAAAGGAGTTACGCAAGCGTAAGGAATAGAGCATGAGACTTCACCGCACGCACACCTCGGCGAGAATGGAGTTGCTTCGAACGAAAGAACGAGAACTCTAAAAGAGCGGCTAGGACTCTACTCAGCACTCGGGACTCCCAACCAAATTCGGGGCGAAGCTATTGATACCGCATGTTATACTCGAGAATAGATCTCTACCGACAAAGCAAAGATAAGAGAACACCATATGAACTATGGAACGACGAGGAAGCCTTCTCTATCTTATTTCCATATTTTTGGTTGTTCATGCTTTATCCACAATAATGGGAAAGATCAGGTCAAGACTTTTGATAGCAAGTCGGATCGGGGAGTATTCTTAGGATACTCTCGGGTCAAGCAAAGCTTTCGAGTATTCAACTATCGGACTCTTTGCGTGGAGGAAAGCCCTCATGTTGTCTTTAACGAGTTTGCTATCGAAGACAGGAGCAATAACTCAAATTTTGAATCTCGAGGACATCAGGAAGCGGCCTACGGGATCTAAGCTTAAAAGACAAATGCGAAAAGATCCGGCTATGTTGGGATGATGATTCGGACGAAGAAACCGAAGACAAATCTACTCGAATCTCAACCACCGGTGAGCAAGTAGGCGAGCAGATTGATTCTCCCGAACGGAATCAATCCCGGTGTAACTCAGGTCGATGAGGAAACCGTAGAGGTAATCGAGACCAACACTACCGAGAATAACAACTCGGGGGGAACGTCTAGTAATGTTCCCGAGCTGAATGCCCCGAACCCGGTGACTCGAGAGATCATACTCTTGTTCTTGAATTATTTCAATCTCGGAATAGTACAACCGAAATGCCTAACTCACCTACTATCTCGTGTTGAACAAATTTCGGATGAAGAGTTAAAACATCGTAGATCGTGGCTAGATGCTCACACCGCCGATCTTATAATTGGAGATCCTTCAAGCACATGTCAAGACAAGATCCGGATTCTCGTCAAGGAGAAAGCGCATTATTTTCCCGCTTCTTGTCTACTGAAGAGCCTCGAGAATATTGAGGATGCACTTAAAGATGCTTGACCGGATCATTGCTATGCGCAGAAGAGCTAAATCGGTTCACGAGAAACGAAGTATGGGAGCTTGTAGACAGACCCAAAGCATCAACATGTCATAGGAACCAAATGGGTATTCAAAAACAAGCGAGATGAAAACAACGTTATAGTAAGGAACAAAGCAAGACTCGTGGCTAAAGGCTACTGTCAAGCCGAAGGGATAGATTTCGATGAGACATTCGCTCCAGTTGCAAGATTGGAGGCAATTAGACTATTCCTAGCCTACGCAACACATCAAAGATTCAGAGTCTATCAAATGGATGTGAAGTCTGCGTTCCTGAATGGCGTGCTGAAAGAAGAAGTCTATGTGGAACAACCGCCCGGCTTTCATCAGGGACATCAAGTATATAGACTCAGAAAGGCTCTGTACGGGTTAAAACAAGCACCCAGGGCTTGGTACGATACCCTGTCTGAGTTTCTTCTTCGAAAGGTTTTCGAAAGGCACGATGAGACCGCACTCTATTCAGCATTCGACTGGAAGAAGACTTATTACTTGTGCAGATCTACGTGGATGACATTATCTTCGGTTCGAAGAATGTCATCATGTGTCAGCAATTTGAAAAGATGATGAAGGATAAGTTCGAGATGTCGATGATGGGTGAAATGAACTACTTCCTTGGTTTTCAAGTCAAGCAATCTGAGAAGGGAACATTCATCAACCAAGGCAAATACACTCGAGACCTCATCAAAAGATTCGGCTGCACATCCGGGAAACCTATCAAGATCCCGATGAACACGAATATGAAGATAGATCTTGATAAAGAGGGAGTATCGGTGAGACCAAACTGAATACCGTGCTATAATTGGTTCTTTATTATATCTAACAGCTACTCGCCCTGACATAACTTATGCTGTAGGTGTCTGTGCTCGATTTCAGGCGAATCCCAAGCAGAGTCATATGGACTCAGCAAAGAAGATTCTCCGCTATCTACGAGGAACACCGACATGGGTTTATGGTATCCAGTGATGATAATATTGAACTAACCGGTTATTCTCGATGCCGACTATGCGGGATGTAGAATCGACCGAAAATCAACTTCGGGAACATGTCGGTTCCTTGGCGGCAAGCCGATCTCATGGTTTTCAAAGAAAACAGCACTCGGTGGCCACGTCGACTACCGAAGCCGAATACATGGCTGCTCGGAAGTTGTTGCGCCCGCATCCTTTGGCCGAGACAAAGAATGAGAGACTATGACGTCATTCGGAATGAAGTGCCGATTTTTCGCGATGCCGGTGCTATTGCAATCACTCAGAATCCTGTTCTTCACACAAGATGCAAGCACGTGGACATCAGACATCACTTCATTCGTGACCATGTCGAAAAGAAGGATATCAGAATGGAAAAGATCCATACTGACAAGCAAAGGGCTGATATACCGACTAAGCCTCTAGCCGAATCCGATTCGGGAGAACTTTCGGTAGAGCTAGGTCTGCTGGACCCTACCGACCCTAGTCGGTAATAAGGTTTCGTGGAGAGGAACATTCCGGTGAGGGGGAATGATCACTCTCAGGACTGAGTAAGTTCAGTACATAGAGATTCAGAAAACCATCTACACGAGGTATCGGCTGACTACTATGTTCAGCTGACAGGTTTGCGTATCTCTACTCAGTAGTAATTTAATACTACAGTACTTTGCACTTATGGCAAAGATTCAGCATGACATTAATATCTTTTGGTTTGTCTTTATTATTAACGACTCACATTTATTGCACGACATTCCATACCTAAGCTTGCTTGAACTCGCACGCATTTAATGCATGTCTTTTCACAGTTACTACTTAGGCTATTTTACAACTGGCTTTGACTTAGGTGCCTTTTTGTGATCATTGCCTATTGTTTTAACTTCTAATCTTAACCGTCCATATCATAAAGCAAGTTTACATTCAGCCTTCGATCGAAAACCGTTCACCTTCATAGTTGATATATATTCGATCAAATCTTAAGAACCGCCATTAGCATACTTCATAACTTTCAAATTCCGAAAAATCCGAGATCTCGCATTCGCAATCCTTACTTGCTATTACACTCTCAATCTTATCTCGAATTTTATCCATTGGTATGCTTATATCTCGTTAATGTATTTGTTATATGTTTCGATATCGCATTGCACAAGACTTGTTCTATCCAAAAATAGTATGCGATTCATTTCTTGTCACGAGTACAATGGCGGAAACTAATATCTCTATGATATCTCCAGCAGATATGCAGAACATTTCGGAGAAGGATCGCGTGTGGTTTGAACCCACCATGGATTTCTATTCATGCGATCTGGAGTATATGGATGAGATCTTCTCAGCTCTGCGCGAGTCAGGGCTGGAGAAATTTCTGTCTAGGAGGCCTTCGTTCTTCGTCCCGAGACAGGTTGCAGAGCTGTACTTGAATTCAGACACAGTGTCTGAAGATATAGTGGCGAGATTTGTTGCCCATTCTATCCAAAACGCCACTATGGAGCTGAAGCAAATGTCCATCAAGGATGCCTTGAAGCGGAGTTTTGATCTGCCCTCCGAAGGGACCAGTACAGTCGGGTACAGAGACGACCAAGTTGATGAATACCTTACCGTCTTCTGTGGAAAGCCCACTACATTCAGAGCTGCCTTTCCGAAGAATAGCATGTTGCTTCAGTTGAGGGCACTTGCCTATATAGTGATGCAGCTACTGACAAGCCAAGCAGGGTCGTTTGACCAGGTGTCGAGGCCTAAGATTCAGATAATGATGGCCATATACGACCGAGCCCAGATAAATTGGACGGAGTTCTTTCTCCGAGAATTCATGGCTCGAGCCGCTAAGTTCGACAAAGCATCGAACACGCCGAGCGCAAAGGGCAAATTGTCGTATGGACTCAAACCGTCCATCATGATCGAAGATTTATGTGGATCGAGCCTATCACCTACGGTGACAAGGAGTACTTCAATGTGAAGAAGGTCGGATTTCACAACAAGACAAACGGCGCTTCGGCAGATAAGGGTCGGGACCCTCGGCAGTCTCTCCAAAATCAAAGTCTCAAAGAGAGCTACGCCTACAAAGAAAAGAACTCCTCCCGCTAAAACTCCTAAGGCACCGGCAAAGAAACTGAAGAAAGCCGTTGAGGTGCCAGCTACTGAGGAGGTTCCACAAGTGCCTGCTGAACAGGCTCCTGAGAAGACTACTCAGCCCATGCAGCTGGTTGATGAGTCCGAGTCTTCTGAGAAGACTCAGTCAGTGGAAAAGATTGTTTCCACTGAAAGGGACCAAGGGGATGCTTCCGCAGCTCAGAGCGCAGATATTCGGCGCCTAGACGGCCCCCCCTTTCGTCCCTCCACTCAGCTCAGTCCCTCCAACTGAAGAGCAGACTTCACACATAGACTTGGAGTCTGAGACTGCATCTGAAGGTGAATCAATCGGGATGGAAGCTTCAGTGATTATATCCAGAGCATCCCGAGAAATTCTACAACTAGTTCCGGAGCTTGCCGACTACTCGGGACTTGTTGCTCATCGCCAAAACAAAGCAAGGCTCCACATGTTGCTTGCGACATCGGGAGTGGCCTCGTCTGGCGCGCCTTGTCCTACACTACTCCTGTCAGCAGCTGCATGAAGAGGAATTGAGACTGAGAGAGGAGATAGGCTATTCAGAGCCTGAAGACCTCAGCTCAATGGACAATCTAAGGGCTGCAATGCTCGCCATGATTCATGATCGACAAAGCACGCCTCCGGCCCAAAGACCTCGGATGGGTCGGACCACGACGACCCACCCGGTGATTCGAGCCCCGGAAAGCCCGATGAGGGACATCCGGGAGGACAAGGATACCCATATCGAAACCGCCCCCACCTCTCAGTATCCTTGGTCCTGAGAAGTCCAAGGCTGGTGCTTCGTCCTCAGCAGAGCCCGCTCAGCTCTTGCTGCAGTCGACTTTCGAAGCAGCGCCCAGCCAGACCGCAAAGCGATCTCGATCAGTGGCCAAAGCCTTAACTGCCCAAGGGATCAAAAATCGAGATCTTGCGAAGGCTATCCATAGGACATGGAAGCAGACTGCTCAAGCCACGACTAAAGAAATTCAGGGGCTGAAGTCCTCTGTCTCTTCATCAGCCGCCCCTGATGTTTCCACCCTTATTTCAGAAGCGTTGGCTCAGCAGCAAGTCAAATTCGAAGCTCAACTCAAGATCTTTCAGGAGAGCCAAGCCAAGCTACTAGATGAATTTTTGGCCTCTAAACTGGCTCATACTGACGCTATCACTGAACAATCCGAGGCCACTGAACAAAGACTCGAGAATATTCAACTCGGCCTTGGAAGACAAGATCACCGAGAAGCCGAAAGACTTCAAGGAAGCAAATGACCTCTCTCACAAGCAAGCATACAAGGAACACCTTACCATGGAGAGGAACGAGTTGCATGAGGCTCTAACTAAGCTCCACGATCGTCTCGATGAGTTGTCAACCTCCTACAAAAATCCGAAGAAGTCGGGCCCTAGTCCCTACCCCGGTGCTCATTGATGATGCCAAAAAGGGGGAAAGTGAAGGAAAAAGGGAAGGAAAGAAGAGTACCGAGAAGCCGCCTCAAACTCGGTCTCGAAGGGTGAGGCCCTGTGGTGTTTCGTGCCGCAAGCACGCCTAAAACCGGCCCAAGTGGCTCAGAGACCCCAGCAGACTACTCGAGACAACCCGGACTCCCAAAGACATTATTAAGGAGGTTGCCGAGTACGCCGAACAAAGCGGTGGAGGACTCGAAGAAGAAGAAGCTCCCATTCCACCACCAGTTCAAGAAGGTAAGGGCAAACAAAAGCTTAAAATTCCAACCCCTCCAAAGAAAGAGATTAAGATACATATCTCGCCGAGGAGGAAGCCCAAATAGCTGCGGATGAGAAGGCGGCCGAGAAATTGCAGAAGCCGGAAGCGGCTAACAAGCCAAAGTCTAAGCATCGCCAAAGGAAAGACTAAAGCTCCATCCGAGAGGAGGAAAGAGAACCGCTAGATCGCCTCCGAGAAAGCTCATCATAACGAGATGAAGAGGATAGAGAAAAAGAAAAGGAGCAAAGACGAGAAGAATGCGAAAGGCGGGGGTACATCCAAATCTAGATCTAGTACCCCTGCTGAATCAGAACAAGCTCCTCAGAAGCCTCAAGAGCAAGATGCAGAAATTGAAGAAATATTTGCTCAGATGGATAGATATCTCTACAGAGGAGAGGAAGCTAAACAGATAGAGGCTGCCAGACGGAGGATACATTTGGCGCACCTTGAGTCACTCGAGAAACGCATCGAACAAGAGGCCAGCCGAGAGTTCCTTCGAAAGCTGACATTCCTTATCGATACAGAAGGTTCAAGAAGCCAAACGATCTGAAAACACATAGATGGCCAAGATCAGACGAATGGATGCCTATTCAGTTCAATCAGAGATGGGAATCGGCCAAGATAGAGTTTATCAAGAGAAATTATTTTCGGCGATTCCGGCTCGAAATATCTAAGGCCGATGCCTATGTCGAGTGGATGACCATTACCGAACCCGATCTTTACCCATATATGCACGAGCAAGAATCGAAGGGGTAGTAGTCAGAGTTCCTGAAGCAAGGATCATTCCTCCACCCAGAAGACAAGACGACTCAGTACATCTCGGAATGATTGAACAAGAAGTGAAGAATGTTGCGTTGAACAGAGGACTAGAACAAGATGATCCAACAGACTTCGCCGAATATCTGAAGCTGAGGAAGAACACGTTCAGAATGTATGGAGTTCCACTGCCTGAAGATAAATCCCAAGGTTTCATGAATAGGATTCAGCAGTTTAAGGGTTCTCCCTCTTAGTTCTTCTTTTAGCTTAGCAAGATTTGTAATGTACTGAACTGTGTATTATATATATACAAATCTTCTTTTGGCTCTGACAACTACTTGTTGTCTAAATAGCCGTGTTTGCTTTATGCTTTAACACTCAGAATCACTGAAGTGATTACTGACACACACGTTGATTATTTACTTGTCAGTTTTTGCTCGGTTAGATCTCTGATAGACTAGACTTTCGGAGAGTTATTATTTCTCTTAAGGGAAATTGTTGCATGGGGGAAATTATTGTAAAAGGGAAAATTGTTCTGCCCAGTCTCCCTCAGTAGTCTAGCACTTACCAGACAACTCCACTGATCCTACTTGTAATATTTGTAAGGAGCTCTGTTCCTGAGTAAGTTAGTGTTTAGCATAGTTGATAGGACATAGATGATAGGTTTTGGCATCATCAAATAGGGGGAAATTGTTGGGTGATGATTCAATCCTCAGCATGACCATACTTGTGGGAAATGACTCTTATCTTCCATACTAAATCATGCTCAGTAGCCTCGTGCTCTGAACTGTTGAGAAGATTTGAAGATCCCAAAACCCTATCTGATTGGTGAACCATTCCTTTGTATTTGTATTTGTCTCCGAGGTTTCGGACTCGGTAGACACTCGCTCCGGTCAAGGCGCTCGAGAACTTATTTGCCTCAGCACCAAGATGAAGACTCGGTGATACCGGACTCAGCAGAGCAAAGATATCGAAAGACTCAGTGATATTGGACTCAGCAGAGCAAAGATATCGAAAGACTCAGTGATATTGGACTCGACAGAGAAAGATATCGAGAGAGTCGGTTGAACCGAACTCAGCGAGAGTAGTTCATCGAACTCGTAGCCGATCTTCGATAGACTTATCTCAGCAGCTCTATCTATTGAATACAAGGTCGGACTCAAGAACGGCAGATAGTCTTCGGGATCGTCGGAATCTTTTGAAAGACAATCAGCATTGTCATGTACGAGGAAGAGAGAAGTCAGCTTCAGTCTGTCTCGAAGTTTGTGCTGTCTCAACCACTTCATTCACCTCAACGAATGACAAACATACACGTGTCTTCTCACCGCTAAAGCCGCAGTCAACCTTTTACCTAAAAAGGTGGGAAAGTATCTTGTTACCTACACCAAAAGAGTCGTTTGCTACCAAAAAGAGAGAGAGAGAAGAAGATCGTCTCCAACGGATCTATTTCAATCTCTGCTCTATAAATAGAGGGATCATTCAAGATTTAAAAGAGAATGCGCGCCTAGAACACGAGAAAGCATTCAAACGAGCGAAATTAACGACTAAGTCCTCCGCAAGAAACAACCGAGTTATCTCCCGCGAAAGACTACATCCACTCAAAAGGAACCAAGCCGAACCGACATAAGCTTCTAGCATCCAAGCGATTGACACGAACCTATAGCTAAATCCTCGGTTGTTCGTCGCTCTAGATAGCTACATTCTCGTTCCTTATCCCTCTAACCCTAAGCTCACTTGTTATATCCATAGCTTAGACGAAGGAGTTCACATTTGAACCCAATCCTTATTGTATAAGGACTCCTTCCACTGTTGGAGAAGTTTGTCAAACACTTTAAGTTTGATAGTGTTGTAACCGAGACTTGGATCGTATAAAAACCAAGACGCGGCTTTGCCCAAGGTGCAAGC
The DNA here is from genome assembly GCA_028984105.1 of Lavandula angustifolia. NCBI lineage: Eukaryota > Viridiplantae > Streptophyta > Magnoliopsida > Lamiales > Lamiaceae > Lavandula > Lavandula angustifolia. The sequence continues at coordinate 2,690,436 of CM054821.1, forward strand.
CGACCGAGACTAACTCGGGATAATAAATAGCCTCCCGATCATTCGGGACAGTGGACGTAGGATTTGAGCGATATCCGAACCACTTTAAAAATCCTGTGTCTCTTACTGCTTTCTTAAATGTTGCATTGATTTTACTATTCATACTGAACATCATATTTAAATCAATCAACTGTCTCAAAGATACCGAACTTTTAAATCTACTGAACTGAGACTTAAAACGTTTTCTCACAAAAATTGATTTGGGCCTACACAATTCCGCACACTGAACTCTCACTGAACGATACTGAATTCTGACCTAGTCAGTTAGCAGATCTCGGCTGAGTCAGTACTCTTTTAGCCTTTAACTCGATTCGTAACAGCTTGTCCGGGTCTGGCCGAATCAAGCTGCATGCACACCATCCTGAATAGGACTGTTCAAGTTCGAAATTGAGAAATCGAATCAGGTGTATTCACCCCCCCCCTCTACACCTGACCGTACACTCAGGACCAACAGGATGTCAAGACCGCTTTTCTAAACGGTTACCTTGAAGAAGTAGGGACATCTATATGCGGCAACCAGAAGGTTATGTGAAGTAATGCGAAGAACATCTTGTTTGGAAGCTTAAGAAGTCTATTTATGGACTTAAACAAGCTTCCTGGTCATGGAACATTTGCTTCGACGATGTGATCAAATCTTTTGGATTCGTCCAGTATGAAAGCGAACGTTGTGTGTACCGTTATTATGTCGATGGATCCGTGGTTTTCCTTGCACTTTATGTAGATGACATTCTTCTTATTGGCGGCAATTTAAAGTTGTTATCAGACATAAAGATATAGTTATTCGAACAGTTTCAGATGAAGGATTTAGGAGAAGCTGCTTACATCTTAGGGATCAAAGTTATCCGAGATCGCCAAAAACGGATGTTAAGCTTATCTCAAGTATCCTACATTGATACTGTAATTGCTCAGTTTAACTTGCAAAACACCAAGAAAGGATTACTACCTTTCAGACACGGCGTTCCTCTATCAAGGATCAGTGTCCTAAGACACCGAAGGAGATTGAGGACATGAGACTAGTTCCTTATGTTTCCGCTGTCGGAAGTCTCATGTACGCTATGCTATGCACGAGGCCAGATATCTGTTATGCTGTTGGCATGGTCTCAAGATATCAGTCTAACCCTGGACAGGCTCACTGGATTGCGGTCAAGCATATTCTCAAGTACCTGAAACAGACTCGAGATTATAGGCTTGTTTACCAGTCTGGTGATCTAGTGCCTATAGGTTTTTCAGATTCGGATTTCAAGGCAGATAGAGACGAAAAGAAGTCTACCTCAGGCTATGTGTTTACCTTGGGAGGTGGAGCCATTTCATGGAGAAGTGTCAAGCAAAAGTGTATTGCTGACTCTACTATGGAAGCAGAGTATGTTGCTGCTTCCGAGGCTTCTAAAGAGGCAGTTTGGCTCAAGGGATTCCTCCTAGATCTCGAGATCATTCCTAGTTTGTTTAAGTATATCACGGTCTATTGTGATAACCCTGTTGCAGTTGCAAACTCTAAGGAACCGAGATCACATAAGGCGTCTAAACATATAGAGCGTAAGTACCACATTATAGGAGAATTCGTACGCCGAGGAGATGTGGTGATTGAGAAGATAGGAATCAGGGATAACTTAGCAGATCCATTCACTAAGAGTGTACCACAATGGCCCTTTGAGATGCTTGTTCAAGGTCTAGGCTTGTGTCGACTGCCCCCCACTTAGTCAGAAATCTTAGTATAAGTGGGAGAAGTGATAACTAGTAGTTATAATTTTGAAACACATTGTATACTTAAGATTTGCTTTAAGTATAAGTGGGAGAATTGTAGGGTTTGTATACTGAAAGCAGTCTACGTATTTGCTTGTATACAATGTTTCCTGTTACCACTATTATTATTCTCCTATCTGATTATTATAATTGCACAATTTAGTCCTTTATCTCACGTGAGTTAGATCATACAGTATGTTGTAGATCACAGAAGACTGTAGTGATTGGTTGAACTAGTGAGCTATAAAAAGTTATCACAGCCGAGGCAACTTTAGGAAAAGTTACCAGTTTAGGCTGCAACGTAGATAAGAAGTGACTTGTCTTGGTCACTTGTCTATGTTGATACATTTTATGTATTAATAGATCGTGGTGAGACGTGTTCTTCTATCTGAACCGTGTCAAGAACCAAGGTCTCGGAGACTCAGCTGATCTTAAGCTTGATGAGATTTCAGCTGAGTGCACGCGACTAGCTATCACTTTGACTTACTATGGGTGAGGGTCATCGTGACCGTATATCTCTGTATCTTGGGTGAGTGCTGTTGCGTGTAGCTCAGGCTGGTTATCTGCGTCATGCATCCGTATCCCATTATAGGGTTGATGATATTCCCTTGAGGAACTCGAAAGGTTTATCATGCTAAACCCTGCAGGTTGATTAAATTCAAGTATGATAATAAGGTCGAGTGGTACGACTCAAGGATAAGACATTAATTGTATTAAGTAGTCAGTGAACTTAATCAATTAATGGATATTCGATATCTTAAATACGAGGATTAACTGAAGTTAAAAATACAAGCCCAGACTCAACTTTTAGGATTAAGGGGTAAGTCAGCATAGATTCTTTAGTAGAATGAATCTATGTTTGTGAATTAATAATACTCTAGGCTGAGTACGGAAAATTAATTCACTTGAGGCCCGACTTTTTTTCTTGTATTAGGTCCCTGGTCTGGCCCGAACATATACTCAGTTATATGTGACATTTTCTCTCAGACTCACTAGGTCACTTAATTACCTGGAATTGTTTGACCCTTTTAATGGACCAAAACAATTGGTAATAGTATAGTGGCCCCTTCACTATTGGATGGGCTTGGGGGTCAAAGGCCCATTAGGGTTTTGATCATGCTCTTATAAATAGTGGGCAAGGGGCCATTTCCTCATAACTTGCCTTTTTGTTGTGTGTGCCGGAAAAAGTGAGTCCGAGTGTTTTTGTCGTGAGCTGTCGTGCGTCTCCGTCCATCCGGAGTTGGAAGCTTGTGCATGGGAACAGTCCAGAAGATCTTTTCTGGACCGAGTTGAAAAGATCGTATTCTAGGACGATCGCTCAGGTATGGGACTCTTTCCCTATATGTTGGACTAAACTTCAGTAGAGAAGTTAAAGTTCCAGAACCCCAAGTCATCGGTTTTGTAGAGCTCAGTAGTCTTCAGACTCCTCAGCTGACAGCTTTCAGTAGAAGATTTCCTTCAGCAAACTTTTGATGAAGACTCAGTATGATCCTTGATCTACTGAATGAGTGTAGAGCTCCTGCCTTTAGAGTCACCAGCTGACAGCCATCAGTAGAAGATCCTTATCAGCCGACTCAGATGAAGACTCAGATGATCAGCCCCGATCTACTGAATGCTTTCAACTCAGTTGCAGACCAGACAAGGAAAAACGACGGCCCAATTCTTATCAGTCGAATGTCAGCAGAGAACATTCAGTATAGGAGGTTCAGAGAGTCAACTCAGATAGAAGACTGATGTCTGACAAGTGTCACCTACCGCAAATCTCGACCAATGAGAAGCAACCAAAGCTTACCTGCTCCACCAAAGCTGCTCTAATGTGCAGAAGCCAACCACTCTGCGGCGCATTTCAAAAATATATGGCCGTTTTCCTTGGAAGTTTGTGACACGTGGCATCATACTCTCCAACGGATACATGCCTGGATCACGACTATAAATAGAGAAGAGTCTCCAAGCTCAACACACGAGACAACAAGGGAACACAAAGCTTACAAGCATACAACTCTCTAGCGCACTTAAAGTCAATCTAACCAAGAACTTGCTTAGTTGAATATCGTTAGTTCCTCTCTCTAGAGAATCTTTAGTTCCCCTTCTCTATCTAAGCTCCCTTGTTATATCTTAGCTTAGAACCTTCGAAGGAGTTCACATTCTGTGAATTGTTCCTATTGTAAGAACTCCTTCATTGTTGGAGATCATCCCCTCCCCTTCAAACTTCGATTTGATTTGTAAAAGTCGCTAAGGACTATAACTTAGAAGGGTCTGTCCAGTGCACATATTCCTTATTGAGGCTTGCTCAGATTAATCAACAAGAACACCTGTTCAGCAAGACCGTGGATGTAGGATCTTGCGTATCCGAACCACGTTAAAAATTGCTTATGTCGTTTACGATTTCATTGCATTGTGTTCAAAAATATTTATAAAAATCATCCTTTGCCTAAAACGAACTTGAAAAGTGCACCAGCCAAAATGAAATTGGTTTGCATATAAACGTTTTGAAAGAGACGAAGTCTACCGGGCCCCACACTTATCCGCACAACATTCTGCAACTGCAATCCTCATTCTGACTCAAGTCAGTAGATGGGACTTAGCTGCTGAATCACTCTGACCCGCGATCAGAAGGTTTATATCTGGCACTGAATATTCAGTAGCAAAACTCAGCTCAGCTGACCTTCGCGTTTGAGGAAAAACTTGCAATCAGGTGTATTCACCCCCCCCTCTATACCGGATACTTGTCTCCGGACCAACGCGTTGTCCTTAGTGAATTTACAAGATCAAACCGAAGTTTGAAGTGTTTTATCTCCAACAAGGAAGGAGTTCTTAAAATATGAATGTATCACTAAAAGTGAACTCCTTCAAGTGTCTAAGCTTAAGATCTAACAAGGTTAGCTTAGAAAAGATATCGGGAACAACTCTAGAGTGAAGAACTACTAGGATATCTCTAAGATTTCTAGTTCTTCGTTGCATGTAGCAGTAAGCTTCTAGAGTACTTGAGTATGTGTTCTTGAATTTTAAGCGTCTCTGTTCCCGTTGTTGTTTTTCTTGTTCACAGCTTCTCTTCAATTCTTGAATTCAATTCTTGAAGATGATCTCTTTATATAGTTGTGACCCATGCATAGATCCATTGGATTGGACCATGCCACGTGTCACAAGACTCCAAGGAAAACGACCTTATAATTTGAATGTTGCTGCAGAGGGTGGTTGGCTTTTTGTGTATGGGAGCAGCTTTTGTGTCAGAGTAGGTAAGCTTTGCTTCCTTCTCAATGGTCGAGGTATGGCGGTAGGTGAGACTTGTTAGACATCAGTCTTCTAGCTGAGTTGACTTCCTGTGAGCCTCGGACACTAAGTGTTCCTCTGATGACATCCGACTGATAAAGTCAGGCTGTCGATTTCCCTTGTAAGGTCTGCAAGTAAGTTGCCGCTCATTCAACAGATCGAGGATGCTCATACTAAGTCTTCTTTCTAAGTCAACTGAAGAGTGGTCTTCTACTGAGTGCTTCCAGCTACTAACTTGAAGACAAATTCCTGAGCTCTTATACAGACAGAGCTCTACTGAACCGATAATAGACACGGGGTTCTAGAACCTTAACTTCTCTACTGAACCTCAGTCCAACAATTTACCCCTTACAGGACTTAGACAAACTAATCTTGAAAGATCAAAGCAGGACTAGCCTATTACATCATGTCAGTTCATCACACACTCAGGGGTTTTGGGATCTTCATTTCCTCCTTAAAACATTTATACAACAATTACTCAGTATCAGAGGTACTGAATCATCTCCCAACAATTTCCCCAGTCCACCGACTCATATCCCTACATATCCCTACATATGGAAATTCACATCAACAAATATCTTTGCCAATTTAGCGAACATAAAGATATCACGTTCAAAGTTGCATTTCCGAAGAATCGGCTTCTTCAAGAATACATGGGACTGGCATATATTGTCTATCATATTCGTACCAACTCTGTCGGCTCATTTGATCAGTTTTCCAGGGTCAGGATCAAAATCATGATTGCGATCTTGGATGGAGTCCAAGTGAACTGGACCGAGTTCTTCATTATTGAGTTTAAGGTTCAGTAACATAAATTTGTAGTAGATGAGGAGAATCTGTCTCTCCAACTGATTCCAAAAGGAAAACTCTTACACGGAAGCAAGGTTTCCATACTGATAGAGGACTTCTTCTCAGGAAGAGTAGCCTTCGCTTACTTGTTCCCATTTGACAAGAAAACTATCAAGTTTCAGAACCGAGCAACAGTTGAGAAGTCCATTGGACGAGGAATACACGAAAAACGTTCAGCTCCGTCCACTCAGACTTCTTCACCACCTGAGCAGAAAAAGAGGAAGTTGATAAAGAAAGCTAAATCCTCAATCATTCCTGAACCCATCTCTATTTAGGATTCAGAGTCTGGCAAAGAGGATGCGACTCTAACTGAAAAGGTAAAGAGAATTGATTCTGAAGAGACTTAGTTAGCAATCCCGACTGACTCACCTCAGAGTGAGGTCTCTACTTTGCCAGCTTCAGTTCTGACAGCTCAGCTCAGAGCTACTGAAGAAATAGCATATCAGATACCGGAAATAGTAGATCATTCAGATCTAGTATACATCGCCATCAGGGCAAGGATTCAAGTGCTTCTCCATTTTCTAAATTGGGCAATCCTAAACAGGACAATTGACCAAAGAACGGTTCCTGTTTTGGTCAACGAAGAACAAACACCTAGAGAAGAAAATGGGTATGGCGAGTCAGCTGATATAGCGTCAATGGATGATCTTGCTCGGCCATGATCATGTTGCTAAGTCTGAAGGGCGACACTGAACAGCCTACTCAGCCACAAACTCAGCATGACACAGAGGATGATGATAAATCTCTGCCCAAGGACGCCGACTAGGGAGGATCTATAGAGGGAAAATCTCCCAGTAATAATGATAATGAATCACCACTCCCACCTCCTGAATTTGGTGCGCTGATTTTCTCTAAATCTTTTACTTCTTAGCCTGAAAATCTCAGCAGATCTAGATACCAAGATGAAGAAATGAGAGATGCTTCAATCGCCACTATCAATAAAAGCATCAAACATCAGGGTCACAAGAATCTCCTTCTAGCCAAAGACGTATATATTGAGTGGAGCCAAGCCACTAAAGCTCAAACTCAAAAGCTTAGTGACCTGACAACAGAAGTGCAGATGATCAGTATTCCTATTGTCCCCGATACTGAAGAGATCATACGATAAGCATTAGAAGCTTATAGGACCGATCTTTCACAGCAATATCAAAAAATACTACAGAGTCAGGCCAAGATCTTCTTTGAGAAGATGGCAATTGCATTATCGGTCCTCAAAGTTGTTGAAGAAAGGAACAGGTTTACTACTAAAAGTGTCTCCAATGCACTACTAGAACAGGCTCAGGCAAGCTAAGTTATTAAGGTCGAAGAGATCAAGTTAGTTAATTTGGAGGAACTCAGGCAGAAAACAGAGAAAGCTTCCAGGGAAAGAGTCCCTGAGAAAGAAAAAAGTATTCCTACAAGTTCTAAGTTCTTCAGGCAAAAGTCCAACAATAACATCAAAACTATCATATATCCAAAGACTGATAAATGGGTGCCATGGAAGATCAACTAAGCATGGGAAGAGATCAAAGTTTCCTTCATCAAGAGCTTCTATGTTTGGAAGACTATGTATCAACCAAACCCAGATATAATATTCAAAGAATTTCTAATGGTCTTATACTCAGAAGTGTATGCAGAGATTCTGACTATACTTGAACAATCTAACCTACCTCTCAGAGCACCTGTATTCAGAATCTTATCTCCACCTCTTACTCTTGAAGGACAGATTTGCCAAAAAGAAATCGAGTATGAGTTTGTGATAGCTATGCAGAGGAAAAATCTCTCTCTGACAGATCCAGATGATACATAAGATAGCAAAGAGCTGAGAAACAACATTTACTCTTCATATGGACTGGAAGTACCAGAGAAGAAGTCGACAGACTTCAAGGCGAGGCTGCAGAAATTCAGGAAGACAGGCTAATAGAATATATCCGACAGATATAGATTTCCTTGTACTTGTAATGTTCACCCTTCATATATGAAATCTTATATCTTTTAAGTCTAACAACCACTCATCGTCTATATAGCCAGTTTAACTTTTACACTACTGATCATCTCAATGATCTTATCACACACCTACACCATGCTATTATTTGTTTATTTATTCGGTGAATCTGTTATTTGTGATGTAAAGGTTTTAGCATCATCAAATAGGGGGAAATTGTTGGGTATGAGATTCAGTGATATAAAGATTTAAAGATCCCAAAATCCTTTAGCTGAATGATGAACCTTGATTATGTTATAGCTTAGTTGAGGTCAGCATGTTGGGAACTAAGTAGGGTAGCTAGAGTTCAGTAGCTGATAGGTTCAGTAGAACATCTTTTGTCAGCAAGATGAACTCAGCACAAGAGACTCAGTTCGGTAGCTCTGAACCCACTGAATCAATAAAGAAATTTGAGACAGTACTGAATATCTCAAAAGAATGTCAGTAGAAGACTACCCAGTACAAGCGTCTGAGGAATCAGAGGAAGTCAACTCAGAATCTGCTTTGGAGTTTGAACAAGTCTCACCAACTCCCTAACCTCGACCAATGAGGAGCTGTCAGCACTGTACTTGAACTAACAGAAAGTTGCTTCCTATACAGAAAAAGAGAGAATCTTTACAGTGACATTCAAATTCTAGATGGCCATTTTTCTTAGCGTTGTGTCTAGACTCCCTCCAAAGGATATATTCATGAGTCGAGACTATAAATAGAGAACAATCTTCATGAAGAGAAGATACGGGGAACCAAAAGCATTCAAGCATTAAAAAGCTCTAGCAATCAAACAGTCTGTCCAGCGAAGAACTTACTCACGAAGATAGTTCTTATTGGTCCAGATACGAGTATCAGATGTAGAAGGGGGGAGGTCCTGAGTCCAAGTTTTGCTCAAACGCGAAGGTCAGTATTTTACTGAGAATGCTACTGAACGAGTTAAGTTGTCAGTTAAGTCTTTTGATCGCGGGGCAGAGTGATTCAACGACTGAATCTTTTCTACTGACTAAAGTAGTACTGAGTAATTCAGTAGATGAATAAGAGCGGAATTGTGTAGGCCCAGTTTAAGTTCGTCTCTTTGAAAAACGTTTTTATGCAAACCAAATCAGTTGGCTAGTGCAGTTTTAAATCATTTTTACTGAAAATATGATTTTGTAAAAAGTTGACAAACAGATGTAATAAAATAATAAATGACACGAGCAATTTTTAACATGGTTCGGATAAGCAATCCTTAAGGGATTGTGAGGAAAACGGTTTCTGCATCTTCTGTGTGCCTCGGTGGTATGTTGGTGCTTATTCGGCAGTCTGAGGTGGATCTACAGTCACAAGACAGAGCCCGATTTCAGAATCAATTTGCTATTGGTAACCTTTTAATGCACTAATTCTATAAACACGTTCAATGTACATATTTAATAAATTAATAAACTGTAGATTCTAATGCTCTTATGAAGACTTATTTCCTTTAAAAAAATGTACGAATACTAGTCATTTACAACAAAAGTAATTAAGAGACGGAGTAAATAATGCAAGCATAATATGTATATACTTCTTTTATCTCGAAATAATTCTTGATTCAATTTTTTTTTAATTATCTTAATTTTTGTTCCATTTTTTAGAATAAAAAACTATTACAAATATTAAATTTACGAACTTCACATTTTTAAACATAATTAATAATTTTATTAAATTACGGCGTTCGAAAAAAATGAATTACCGATAATATATTATAGAGAGAGAAGGCATCAAGGCCGATATATATGCTGCCGTAAATGATGATAAAGCATATAGAATTTGTGGAGTACGACCACGTACTACTATTTGGTGCCACGCAATCATCGAATCACGCGGTGGCCGTACACAGACTGCGTGCATACTGCCCTCCATTTTAAACAAATTATAAAAAGTGTTCGATGAGCCCATTTTCTTGCCATCAAAAAGAAAAACAACAAAAAAAAATCAAAAGAATATGACGTCACTTCACTCCATTCCAATCTTCTCTTTCTATAAATAAATTACACCTTTTTCAATTAATTCCATGCAAAAGCAAAACACAAAACTAGAATCCTAAGAAATGAGATCTCAAAACGCATACATCGCGTTCGCCATCTTCTTCATCACTCTATCCCACTTCTGTGTCCAGGTACAATCCGTGGTGAAGGAGTGCGGCGGCGACGAACAGGACGGCTGCAATGACAAGAAGAAGGCGCTGCCGCTAAAAATCATCGCAATTGTGTCCATTCTGGTGACGAGCATGATCGGAGTGTGTTTGCCGCTCTTCACGCGCTCCGTCCCGGCGCTCAGCCCGGACCGCAATCTCTTCGTGGTGGTGAAGGCGTTCGCCGCCGGCATTATTTTAGCCACGGGATTCATGCACGTTTTGCCGGACTCCTTCGACATGTTGTCGTCCCCCTGCTTGAAAGACAACCCTTGGCATAAATTTCCTTTCACCGGTTTTGTGGCCATGCTTTCTGCAATTATTACTCTCATGATCGATTCCATGGCGACGAGCTTTTATTCGAAGAAACATAGGGAAGGAACGGTGAGACCAGAGGGCAGCGGAGAGCGGGAGATGGCGGCGGTGGAGGGTGGCCATGCACACCATCATGGCCACCACCACGGCGGCAAGATGGATATCGACGCTTCGCAGCTGCTGCGTTACAGAGTTATTGCTATGGTTAGTACGGAATACTACTTGATTATTTAATTATTATTTTGTTTAATCTGGATCTGGTCAACTAGTTTCTTAACTTAATTAATGACAAATTGGATTTTTAGTCTCTAAACTATGCATGTATGATGTATGGCCAATTTGGTCATTTATTTATTTATTTTTAGTTAATTGGTCCTCAAACTATAGAATTTTGGACGAATTGGTCCTTCTATTAATTTTTTTGTTAGTCAACTGTTAGTCAACAATTATTAAAGGGTATTTTCAGTATAATATTATTGAGGATCAAAACGTCCAAATATTGAAAGATTGAGGACCAATTTGACCAAATTTTTTTTCTTTAATTTTTTTAAGTTTTTCAAAAATCAAAAAATATTTTAATAATTTTGCTTTTTTTTAAGGAGCAATTATGCTAATTTTAAATAAGTTGAGAATCATTCCCGTTAATTATAATATATTTGGGGATCATATTACTATGAAAACGATGGATTAAAACATACTCCCTCCGTCCCGCTATTTGTGGCTCACTTTCCCGAAAGGGGTGTCCCATTATTTGTGCCCACTTTTCTAATTTGATAAAAAATTACTCCTACTCTATCATCTTCTCTCTCCTACTTTATTACATTATCTCTCCTACTTTATCATCTTTCTCTCATACTCTCTCATTATCTTACTCATCTTCTCTCTCATACTTTATCATCTACTCTTTTAATTCCCGTGCTGAAACCAATTGAGTCACAAATAACGGGACGGAGGGAGTAAAATATATTACTCCGTAACTAATTTTTTTCCGAATATTACAATGAAAATAGGGGATTAAAACATAAAATATACGAAAAATTATTGAATAAATCATATTGGAATGAAAACATGTTTTGAATGGAAATCTACTATAGTTTTATTCATTGATTATCAAATATTCTACGTTTTTATCTCTCTTTATCATAATAATATATTCGAAAATTTTGATAACAGAGCTATAAAATTTGTCGATTATGATCCCAAAATATAGGGATTGGTCTTCAACTTATTTAAAATTGGCGTAGTTGGTCCTTAAAAAAATAAAAACGACTAAAATACATTTCGATTTTTGTAAAATTAAAAAAATTTCAGTAAAAAAAAAATTGGCCAAATTGGTCCTCAATTTTTTAGTATTTGGACGTTTCGGTCCTCAATAATATTATACCGAAAATACCCTTTAAAAATCGTTGACTAACAGTTGACTTACCAAAAAATTAACAGAAGGACCAATTCATCCAAAATTCTATAGTTTGGGGACCAATTAACTAAAATAAATAAATAAGGGACCAAACTGGCCAAACAAATATAGTTTGGGGACTAAAAAATCCAATTTGCCTTAATTAATTAGTAATTTAATTAATTCTTACATCGAGCTTGTTGCATTGCATTTATCTGAAATTTAGTCAAACAAGACTGATAGGTACAATGATGTACTTTCAATTATATATAACAAATTGGACTTTTTGTGCGTCTAGAATATCAAATTCAAAAGTCCTTCCAATCATGTACAATCCACATTATTCGTCTAAGTTATACATTTCTAATTAATAAAGAACATTATCTAAGATCTAAATATAAATCTTTAACTCATTAATCTAAAGTTTAAAAATTGGTCTTACATTTTGATTTAATTATTTTTCCTTACGTTAATTATAGCTGTTTTTTCTTCTTTCAATTGTTATTTTCTTAACATAAAAGTTTACTTGAGATATGAAATCTTGAAAATATTAAGGAATAATGAGTTGTCAGGGGGCAAGAGGGGAGTTTGTATGGATCAGTATACACTAAAATTAATGTTTACATAACATGCGAATTATTTGAGGATCGGAGACTAACAGTTGTGAGTTAATGTCTACATAACATGCGAATTATTTGAGGATCAGAGAGTAACAGTTGACCAAAGTAGGAGTCAGGCTTGTTTCTGCGTTAATCATAATTGATTTGTAATTGAAAAATGTTTGAGTTGAATTTAGGCTCAAAGTTGCCGGCTTGCGGAGTTATTTTTTCAAATTGAATAAAATTTGGTAATACGATCGGCTCGATTATAACTAGGGTCTAGGGGTGCAAACGATATAAAAGTTTTTTGGTAATACAGGTTTATGATCGATTTGACGGTACGGTATTTCTGATCATATCATAAAATCTTGTATGGTATCGGATAAATGATATTCCATAAACATATGGCACCATGCCTATATTCTTATCCAAGGGGTGAGAAGAGTATATTATAATAATAATAATAATTTATTATTATTATTATTATTATTATTATTATTATTATTATTATTATTATTATTATTATTATTATTATTATTATTATTATTATTAATAATTTATTATTATTATTATTATTATTATTATTATTATTATTATTATTATTATTATAAAACTACAAGAAGGGTTTCGAATGAGTTTGATATGTATGAACTCGTGCATTTTGACCTCTATGATAGGTTTTAGAGCTGGGCATCATTGTTCACTCAGTTGTAATAGGATTATCACTCGGAGCATCCAATAATACTTGCTCGATTAAAGGACTCATCGCCGCCCTATGCTTCCACCAAATGTTCGAAGGAATGGGACTCGGAGGTTGCATTCTCCAGGCTGAGTACAATTTTGTAAAGAAGGCTGCAATGGCTTTCTTCTTCTCGGTGACGACTCCATTAGGAATAGCAATAGGATTGGCACTGGCCAGCTCTTACAAAGAGAACAGCCCTCGATCGCTGATCACGGTCGGGTTGCTGAACGCTTCTTCTGCAGGGCTGCTGATCTACATGGCATTGGTGGACCTTCTGGCGGCGGATTTTATGGGACCGAAGCTTCAAGGTAGCGTCAAGCTTCAAATCAAGTCATACATGGCTGTGCTCTTGGGTGCTGGAGGAATGTCTCTCATGGCTAAATGGGCTTGATCACAATTTTCTTCAAATCATTTGTGTCTTTATTTGTTTTCCAAAGCGTGCTTCAAAATGCTCGAAAAGGTTTAATTTACTCAAGGGAGATGATTGTGTTGTATACATAATAAAGACCAAATGTAAATTTAGGTCTTGTGTACTTTTTATGTGATGATTCTGCACCGAGTTCATGTTATTATGTACTTGTATTAGTTAAAATTCAGTCTATGTATTTTTAATTCCAATAAACTTGTATTCTTGGGTATAAAATATAAACCTTTATATTTTGTTTAAAGTTACCTCATTTGCAGTTTTATATAATTAAGTGAACCTTCTATTATCTATTCTTCAAATTGAATGTCGAGTATGGAATTAAATCGAAAGCTCAATAATTCAATATACACATTTTATTCCATTTACTTACTCATTTCTGAATCATATTCATCATGCCTTAGCCAAAGTCTTCGAGTTATAAATAATGAAACTATAGAGGATTCTCTCAATCAAATTGAGTAATACATCCTTTATTAACCACTTTTTAATCTCCATATTCTCTTATGTTTTATCCAATATAAACCACTTATGATTGTCCAGCAATCAGAGAATATATCAAAACAAAACCAAACAAATACCAGATAACTATGGTGTCTCAAGTCAAAGAACTAATCATGTACTATCTGTTGGGAGATGATTCAGCAGTAGATCAGTTGCTTAGTGATTAGTGATTTGGCTGATTCCATAACCCTATGTTGATTGGTGAACCATTTCATTGTATTTGTAATGCCTGTGTCATTGAGTTCTTCTGGACTCAGTAGACTAGCCTACAACATTGTTTCAGCTTAGTAGTTCTGTCTGCTGTCCTTCAGTAGACTATCCGCCGCAGTGCCATGGGATGAAGATTCAGTAGTGCTAGACTCAGCAGAAGGAGCATACTGAAAGGTGTTCAGGAGTTACTAGAACTGGACTCAGCAGGAACAGTTTACTGAACTCAGAGTCTTGACCCTCAGTAGAGTTGAACTCAGCAGGAGTATACTACAGAACCTTGGGTCAGACTCAACAATGGTAGGTCAGTTACTTTAACTGATAGAGGACTTTAGAGAATTAATCAGTAGAGTTGTCCGAGGTATTACATCAGAGAAGTCAGCTTCAGTAAGCCTTGAAGTCTAAACATGTCTCAACTACTTTCTGTACCTCAACCAATGACAAGCAGCCAGCTGGAAAAGTATCTGTTAAAAGCTGCAAGTCAACCACTTTCCTAAAAAGTTAGTAGACTCTGCGGAAATTGAAAAGAGCCGTTAGCTACCCACAGAGTGACACGTGGCCAATTCGTGTCCAACGGATCTATCCATAGCTCACATCTATAAATAGAGGGAAAATTAAAAAGAAGATATAAAATACAATACGAACAGAGCAACAGCAAACAAGAACACAAGCTATATGCGATGAACTTCAGAGCTCAACCCAAGCGTGAAAGCATTCAACTTGCTCTAAGGGAACTCAAGCTTACATAGAACTCAAGCCTCTAGCATCCAAGTGAAGAACACGAACCCAGAGAGATTATTCCTCACTGTTCTTCGCTCTAGAAGCCCTTCTTGTTCCCTTTCCCTCTAACTTAAGCTCAACTGTATTATCTATAGCTTAGACTGAAGGAGTTCATCTTTTTGAACTGTTCTTAGTGTTAAGAACACCTTCATCGTTGGAGATACATTCAAACATATATTGTTTGACCTTGTAATACTGAGACTTGCTCAGTATAATCACAAGGTTGTGTTTGTCCAGTGCACAAACCGACTGAGACTAACTCAGTACAATAAAATAGCCTCCTGCCTTGTTTAGGATAGTGGACGTAGGATCTTGCATATCCGAATCACTTTCAAAGTCTCTGTGTTTATAACTGTTGCATTGATTCAACTGTTTATACTGAAAAACAACTTACAAAATCATTCAACAGAGTTTTAGTAACAAGCTTAACTGACTACACTAATCTACTGAAACAACTTTTATAAACAAACGTTTTCAAATCAAACTAAATTGGGCCTACACTTTCCGCCCGTTACTGAACACTGATGAACGCGTCTGAATTATGACATCAGTCACCTAGCAGAGCTCAGCATCTCCAGTCACTCTGTCCACGCGATCTAGAACAACTTGTCTGATCTACTAAATTTATTCAGTAGGCGATCTCCGTTAATCGGACTATTCGCGTTCTAGTCTGAGAAAAAGTTTTTCAGATGTGTTCACCCCCCCCCCTCTACACCTGAACGTTTGACTCGGGACCAACAATTGGTATCAGAGCGGGAGTTTATTTGGACTTTCGTTAACTGAAATTGGTCTACTCGAACGGATCCTTGAAAACGTTTTCAATGCATATCATTCTTCATATATATCTTTACCTAACATGTCTGATATGTCAGGAATCAGAATGATACGCATGTTCTTAGTAGAGAACTACGAGGTATGGCGGGTCAGAATGGAAGCTAATCTGATCTCCCTCCACGATAGCATGACTGAGGTCTTCGAAGACGGACCTATCATCCCCATGGTCGATAGTGTTGACTTTTAGGAACCAGCAAAAGACGGACCTACCGGAAAGAAGGTGCTAAAAGACAGAAGCTTGCTCACTTATGAAGATAAGAAGCTTCACAACCTAGACCGGGTAGCCAGGAACGCCATACTAACCACTCTGACTCCTATTTCGGAAGAGTTCAGGACTGCAAGTCCACCAAAGAACTTTGGGATGCTCTAGTGCTACTGAGTCGGGGGACTCAGAAGATTAAAGCCAACAAGCTGGCGCTAGAACTCCAGAAACTAGAGAGATTGTCACTTATGCCCAGCGACACGATAGAAGATCTCAACGTCAGATTCACGGATCTGATGAATACCATCATTGGGCTGGTAAAGACGTTCTCCAACCAAGTAATGAATCTGAAGAGATTGAGAGCCCTGCCAGACAGACCGTGGACTCCATTTGCTACTGTTTTAAGACATTCTGATCTTGAATTTGTATCTCCTGATCATATTTTTTTTTAGAATTAAAGGCAGAAGAGTTTGAGTTCGGTCTACCGCAGAGGAAGCAGAGAGCTGAAGCTGACACCCAGATTGATCATGCCTTCAAGGCATCAGTCATCGCACCGGCTCTAAAGTCCAGCAAACCTGAACCTTCAATAAGTGCAGTACAAGAAGGGAGCTTAGTTGAATGATACGCGCTGCTTGCACTCATGTATCACAAGGAGAAGGATCGGCGTAAGAAATTATCTGGAACCTTCAGAGAATCCAAGAGTAAGTCTGATTTCTCACCAAAGCGCAATCCTAACTCACAAACTTTTGAATGCAGAAAACTGGAGGACTCTCCTCAACAGTAGAAAGACACTAACATCAGAGAGAGCAGAGTCACCGCGTGTTACAACTGCAAAAAGCCAGGACACTATCAGTATGATTGTCCTGAGCTCAGCACAACTGAAAGAGCTGCGAGAAAAGCTCGAAGGGAGAAGTTCATCAAGAAGCGCAAGCATATATTGCTGGTGAACTCTCAGATGACTCAGATGAAGTCGACACCTTCATGGATTCATTCGATGATGAAGCCGCCTTCATAGCACAAGAGCTTGAAGAAGAAACAGAGGAGTGTCTGATGGCAGGAGAAGAGGATGAGGTAAACTCTCCAGAACCTTCTAACCTCCCTTCACATTGCACACAAGACACAATCTCTGGTGCAGACGAGAATCAGGATGTCACAATCGCATACAAAGAACTATTGTACGAACAGATTCAGATGAGTCTGCAGCTCAGCAAGACTCTTCAAGAAATGAATGTCCTGAAAGATGAAAATCAGAGACTTTCCCAGGAAAGTCAGGTTGCTACTGAGTCGGAAGGACTTGTTGTGAGACTCAAGGAGGGGATTAATTCTCTGATGAACAAATCTCACCAGCAAGAAGGTCTCATTTCAGTATTGACCAAAGACTTGACTCATAAAGAGACTGAACTGAGCTTGTTGAACCAGAAGTTCTCAGGACTTTAGACCGAGCATGAGACTCTCAAAAAAAGTGATAATGTCTGGAGGAACTTGATGACCGAGCGGTATATGGGAGCTGAGAAAAAGCTCGAGGTAATACTGGACAACAACAAGCCAAAGTTCTGCAAGGAAGGACTTGGGTTCAGCTGCGAAGCCTCCTCATCTTCTCTTACACGCCCAGAAAACCGGCTAACTGATAGGTTTGTTCAAAGGGAGACAATGAATGTTGAACCATACAACCCCGCAGCAAAGAACAAAGAAAAGATGATAACACCTCATCCCACCTATCAAAGGTCTGACTAGAAGCTCAACTCAAAATCACCCCAGCTCAAGCAAGGGGGAACCAGCAAAGTAAGATGGCTGATTAGTATAGACCGCCACAGCTGACGCATTCAGCTCAGTATGGGTTATATTACTATGATCCTAATGTTAGAAGGGGTCCTAAATCTCATAAAAAGAATAAAATCATTCAGAAGGCTAAGGTCAGCAGCCCACCAACTCACAAGATCAGGACTCCTGAACCTAAGAAGCCTCAGAAGTCAACTTCACCTAGCTCAACTGTGAAATATGTTGACAAAAGTGGAAAGGAGCTGTCTGAAACCAGGGATGTCAGACAAATTTGGGTTACCAAAACTAACACTTAAGGACTCAAATAAAAAATAAGAGGTACCTGAATATAATTTGTGTTTTATAGGTGCACAGGGACCCATGGTACGTGGACAGCGGATTCTCAAGACATATGACGTACTAGAAGAGTCTCATGAAGAATTATATCAAGGAAGGACCCCGATAGAGTCTGGAGACAACGCAAGAGGCTACACCAGAGGCTATGGAACACTCAGCCTTGGAACTACCACAGTTCCAAGAGTATCTTATGTTGAAGGGCTTCAGCATAATCTTCTCTCTGTTAGTCAATTTTGTGACAACTCCAATAGAGTGATTTTTTACGCTGGATTTTGTGATGTTCTTGACAAATCAACAGGGAAACAGTGTTATCAGGTTCGCGCAAAAAGAATATATACATTGCTGATTGGAACTCAGCAGAACCTGAAGCGTGCTTGCTAGCGAAGAATGACAACAGAACAGGATGACTCTGGCACAGAACACTTAGCCATCGCAACTTCAAGACGCTCGCTAGAAACACTCTAGTCAGAGGACTGCTGAATGAGGTGTTCAACAAAAACACTCAGTGTGAAGCTTGTCTGAAGGGAAGCAAACAAAGAAAGAAAATCCACTATTTCCATCACCTTCCACTGATGGAATCCTTCAGCTTCTTCACATGGATTTGTTCGGACTAATCACTCCAGTGACGATCAGAGGCAAGAAATATGCACTTCTGGTTATTGATGACTACTCGCGGTACACATGGGTCATATTCATTGCCAACAAATCTGACGTCAAAACAGAGTTACCTACGCTTCTGAAAAAGCTCAGTGTCGAGAAGGACATCAAGATCAGAAAAATTCGTTCAGACAGAGGAACTAAGTTCCTGAATGCAATAGTCAAAGAGTTCTGTGAAACTGAAGGAATACAACATGATACGTCTGTTGCACGCACGCCTCAACAAAATGGGATTGCTGAAAGGAAAAACAGAACAGTCAAAGAAGCAGCAAGAACCCTGCTCGCAGATTCAAGACTCCCATCAAAATTCTGGGCAGAAGCTACTAACACTGCATGTCATACTCATAATAGATCTCTACTGACAAAGCAACATCAGAAGACACCATATGAACTATGGAACGACAGGAAGCCTCTCATATCTCATTTCCATATTTTTGGGTGTTCATGCTTTATCCACAATAATGGAAAGGACCAGTTAAAGAATTTTGATACCAAGTCAGACCAGGGAGTCTTCTTAGGATACTCCCGGGTGAGAAAAACTTTCAGAGTTTTTAACTACCGGACCCTTTGCATAGAGGAAAGCTCTCATGTTATTTTTAACGAGTTTGCTACTAAGAAATGAGCAGAAACTCACATTCAGAGTCTAAGGACATTAGCAAAGAGCTACGGGATCTGAGCTTAAAAGAAAATGTTGAAAAGATCCAACATTGCTGAGATGATGATTCAGAAGAAGAAAATGAAATCACCACTACTGAGTCACAGCCAGCAACGAACATAGCTGAACAGATTGATTCTACTAAACAGAATCAATCAGAGGTAACTCAGGTCGATGAAGAAACCCCTGCGGTAACTGAGACCTCCACTGAGTATAATAATTCAGGGGGAACAAACAATGTTCACAATCTTAATGCCCCTGAACATGGAAACACAGTAGACCCTAACTTTGTTACTGAATTGCTAAAATCTCATAACAGTACTACTGAAATGCCTATAACTCCAACTGTTACTGCAGATGTCATTTCAGAAGATGAATCTAGACAAAGAAGATCTTGGTTAGATGCTCATACTCCTGATCTTATCCTAGGTGATCCTTCAGCAAGCGTCAAAACAAGGTCAAATCTATACTTAGGAGAGAGCGCTCTATACTCATGTTTCCTACCTACCGAAGAGCCTAAATCCATCGAAGAAGTACCGGTCGATGCTGACTGGATCATAGCTATGCAAGAAAAGCTCAACTAGTTCGTTAGAAACAAAGTGTGGGAGCTAGTTGACAGACCCCGACATCGACACGTGATCGGAACCAAATAGGTCTTCAAGAACAAGCGCGATGAAAACAATGTTATAGTAAGGAACAAAGCTCGACTCGTTGCGATGGGCTATTGTCAAGCTGAAGGGATAGATTTCGACGAAACAATCGCTCCAGTTGCACGACTGGAGGCCATCAGATTATTCCTTGCTTACGCATCACATCAACGATTTATAGTTTATCAAATGGATGTAAAGTAAGCGTTCCTGAATGGCGTTCTGAAAGAATAAGTCTATGTGGAACAACCTCCCAGCTTTCAGCAGGGACATCAGGTGTATAGACTTAGAAAAGCTCTGTACGGGTTAAAACAAGCACCCAGGGCTTGGTACGATACCCTGTCTGAGTTTCTTCTTCATAAAGGTTTTCAGAAGGGCACCGTGGGTCGCACTCTATTCAGCATTCGTCTAGGCGACGTCATTCTAGTTGTGCAGATCTATGTTGATGACATAATCTTCGGTTCAAAGTATGTCATCATGTGTCAGCAGTTGGAAAAAATAATGAAGGACAAATTCGAGATGTCAATGATGGGAGAGATGAACTACTTCCTTGGATTCCAAGTCAAACAATCACAAAAGGGAACGTTCATCAATCAAGGCAAATACACTCGAGACCTCATCAAAAAGTTCGGTTGCGGATCCAGAAAACCAGTCAAGATCCCGATGAACACGAATATGAAGATAGATCTTGACAAAGAGGGAGTATCAGTAGACCATACTGAATTTCGTGCTATTATTGGTTTATTATTGTATCTTACTGCTAGTAGACCTCACATAACTTATGTTGTAGGTGTCTGCGCTCGATTTCAGGCGAATCCTAAGCAGAGCTACATCGACTCAGCAAAGAAGATTCTCCGCTATCTCAGAGGAACACCTGATATTGGGTTATGGTATCCAGCCGATGATAATATTGAACTAACTAGTTACTCTGATACTGACTATGCAGGTTGCAGGATTGACCGAAAATCAACTTCAGGAACTTGTCAGTTCTTCGGCAGTAAGCTCGTTTCATGGTTCTCAAAGAAGCAGCATTCAGTAGCAACGTCGACTACTGAAGTTGAATACATGGCTGCCGAAAGTTGTTGTGCCCAAATCCTTTGGCTGAGACAGAAGCTACGAGACTATGACGTCGTTCAGAATGAAGTGCCAATATACTGCAACAGTACCAGTGCCATTGCAATTACTCAAAACCAGTTCTACACACAAGATGTAAGCATGTGGACATCAGACACCACTTAATTCATGACCATGTTAAAAATAAGGATATCATAATGGAGAAAATCCATATTGATCGTCAAAGGGCTGACATACTGACCAAACCTCTAGCTGAAACCAGATTCAGAGAACTTTTAGTGGAGCTAGGTCTGTTGGACCCTACTGACTCAACTCAGTAAGCGGTTTCAGAAGTACTGAAGACGTTCAGTACACCGAGATTCAGCAACCAACTAGACGAAGTATCAGCTGACTACAATGTTCAGCTGACAAGTTCGCGTATCTCTTTCTGTAGTCAACTCAGCATATTTTTAAAAGGTGTTTTGTCATAAAGAAGTTCAGCATCGCACTTGGCCTTATAGAATGTCATTAATTAAAGTCGTTTTCATTTATTACACGACATTCTATTCTCAAATTGTAGAACTCTGCTTTGCATTTAATGCCAGTTGAATCACCTTGCTCATAAACAACTATTTTCGTCTGAGATTTGACCGGGCGATGCGAATATCATTACGCATTTTTATCTCATAAAATCGTGACCGTCCACTGAAAAAGCGGGATTTAATCCCAACCATCGATTAAAAATGTTTCACATTCAAATGATACTATATATCGACGTTATCTTCTTCAACCCGCCATTTTCGCCATTTCAATTTCTACAATTCCTTAAGAGCTCTCTGAAATCATTCAGAATCTATAACTGCTTTCACATTATTCAGAGTTCTTCTTACGATAACTCTTATTCTCTGAGGCACTTACTGACTAACTCTAGTTCCAAGTGCTAACCATTTTTTTTTGTAGATATAATCATGACGAACCTACATTAGTCAAGATTCTGGAGAAGGATAGGGTCTGGTTTGAGCCAGTGATGGAGTTTGACTCCAGTGGCTTGGACTTCATGGAGGAGATTTATGATGCCTTGCGAGCATCTGGGCTGGAGCTATTTCTGTCGAAGAAACCCTCCTTCTTCCTGCCTCATTAGATCACCAAACTTTATTTCAACATGGAGGAGGAAGATGGGGACGTGGTTGGAACCTTCAAATTTCATGATATTCAGAACCCAACCACAGTAGCTCCACATCTGAAGAAGATCTCTCTGAAGCAATCCTTTATCAGCAGCTTCAGTCTTCCTTCAGATGACATCAGTCCTGCTGGTTACAAGGAAGATATCCTCGATGAGTACCTAACAATGTTCTGTGGGAAGCCTACCACGTTCAAAGCTACATTCCCCAAGAGCAGCATGCTTCCGCAGTTCAGAGCCTTAGCCTAAATCGTAACTCAAATTTTGACTAGCCAGGCCGGCTCATTCGATCAGGTTTCTGGCCTAAAGTTCAGATGATGATGGCCATATACGACAGAGCACATATCAATTGGGCCACTGTGTTCATCAAGAAGTTTCAGGCCCAAGCAGCGATGTTCAATTGGCCAGCTCGCCGACTGAGTACCAAAGGGAAACTATTATATGGCATGAAGTTGTCCGTAATGATCGAAGACTTCTGTGGATCTGATCCTGTCACTTATGATGACAAGGAATATTTCAACACAAAGAAGATCAGTTATCACAACCAAGCCAGCTCGTTGCAGCAGATTGGCGTTGGTGTTGGAGAGGGCAAGGGCAAGAGGAAGGCCCCGACCCCTCAGAAGAAGGGAACTACTCCTCAAAAGAAGAGGAAGGCCTCAGCAGAGAAGGCCATTGTAGTTTCTCCCTATGTTCCTCAATTAGTTGATAAGGACACTGAGTCAGCTAAGGCTGATTCAGAAGAGAAGGCAGATTCACCTGAGCACGTTGCTACAGCTGAACAAGGCGTTTCAGTAGAACAGGGGGCTCCTCCTCATGTCTCGACTCCTCCTCCCCTGTCTCCAATGGACGTCCCTCCATTCAGCAGTTTGCCTTCTACTGAGAAGGATTCGTCTCCTATCGATATGGATGGGTAGGAGACTGATACTGAAGCCGAGACACTTGGGTTTGAGCTTTCCTTTCTTGAATCCAGAGCTGCCCAAGATGTCTCTGAGAACATTCCTGAGATCACCAATCACTCAGACTTGGTAGATATTGCCATCAAGGCAAGGCTTCAGATGCTCATTAGATTCCGAGACTAAATCACCCTTGAGCAAATGATCAGATTCAGGTCTGCGGAAATTCTGAATTCCATGGAGTGTGAATCAAACCCATGTTTAATTGAGATACTGATGCAAGTTCTTCCCTTCTGAATCAGATAGATTCATGTCTGAAAGAGGTTGACAATAAGTTCTTTCAAAATTAACTATTTGTCCCTCTGCTAGAGGTGTTCCAGAAATGTCTGCGATCGAGTAAATAGTTCTACGAACGAATGCATCGTATTGACTTGGAAAATGGAAAGATTTGTACAAGTTATATCTCTAGGAATGGGATCTTATCGAAGTGCTTTATTTCATTTGATTACTCATGCTTATTCAAAAGCATTAGACGTTAGCTCCGTCGATGACCTTAGGGCGGCCATGCTAGCCATACTTGAAGGCAGATACCCTTCTGAGGCCGTCCCTATGGAAGGTTCGGCTAGTCAAGATGACCCATAACCACCCAGTGATGCAGGAACTGAGAAACCTGAGCAAGAGGAAGCTCAACCTTCTGATGATCTCTCTTACTCACCTCCTCCTCCTGGTTCGGCTGCAGCAGGCACCTCTAATCCTGCTGACCAAGAACAGCTGCTGCTGGGGTCAGCATACGAGGTAGGCTTCGTTGCCAAATGTTGAAAGTCGAAGGTAGTGGCCAAGGCGCTTCTGAAGCAGGGGACTCAGAATCGTCTCCTTGCTAGGAATGTGCACAAGATATGGCACAAGGCTACTGCGGCTCAGTGCTAGGAAGTCAGGGGAGTGAAGACATCCATTCAGAACTTACCTCCTTTCCCTGACTTCAGCTCTATCCTCACCAATGCTCTTACCGCCCAGCAAGCAAAATTCGACGACCAACAAGCATTGATTTAGGATCAACTAAAGACTGCCAATACCTCACTTCTTGAATCCTTCAAGGCAGCTCAGTCTGAACTCAAGAATCAGATCACTCAGTACACTCTAGCCCACGAACAGAGAATCTCAAAGCTTCAAACTGAGACGAATCTCCGAGCCCTACACTTATCCGCACAACGTCTCCGACTAAGTTTCAACAACTGACTTAAGTCAGTAGAAGAGCTCAGTAGCTGACACACTCTGACCCGTGATCGAAGGTTAATATCTGGCACTGTTCATCAGTCGCAACCTACAACTCAGTTGTCCTTCATGTTCTGAGAAAAAGAAACTGTGATCAGGTGTATTCACCCCCCCCCCCTCTACACCTGACTATCGTCTCCAGACCAACAATTGGTATCAGAGCCTCGGTGTTCTTCTGATCGCCGGTTCTGTACTACTAGTCTTCTCGAATAGATCCCGAAAAGGTTTTCTCTGCACAAGCATCTCTTCATTCATCCTTATACTCGTTCACATAATGTCTGACATGTTAGGTATTCGGATGGTACCGATGTTCACGATAGAGAACTTTACGGTATGGCGCGTGAGAATGGAGGCACACCTCACATCGTTGCACGACAGCATGACGGACGTCCTTGAGTCTGGACCCATCATTCCCATGATCGACAGCGTAGAATTTGCCACTGTGGGAGGTGTAGGAGCACAGACTGGTGCTAAGATCCCTAAAGAAAAATTAGCCTTCACGCCAGAAGAGAAAAAGCTGCACAACTTCGACCGAGTTGCGCGAAACGCAATACTGACAACGCTCAGTGACTCTCATCTCGGGAGGGTGCAAGACTGCAAGACGGCAAAAGAACTTTGGGATGCCCTGGCTGTACTGAGCTAAGGAACCCCGCAGATCAAAGAGAACAAGCTCGAGTTAGAGCTTCAGAAATTCGATGCCTTTGCAATGGAGCCCAGTGAGACCATTGACGAGCTCAGCGTCAGATTCACAAATCAAGTCAATGTTATCAACGGGCTGGGGAGGTCGTTCACCAATAAGGAGATGAACACCAAGATCTTGAGAGCGCTACATCGACAGAAGTGGCTTCCTTTTGCTACTTATTTACGTCGCTCTGATCTTAATGCTCTAACTCCTGATGTTATATTTTCAGAACTGAAAACGGAGGAATTTGAGCATAGCCTACCCCAACGATGTTCCAGCGCTCCAGCTGACACTCAGATTGATCATGCCTTCAAAGCAAATGTCAGCAAAACTGGAGCCAAACCTGTTTCCTCAAGCAAGGCAGTGGCCACAACAGTAGCAAAGTCCTTTGAGACGTCAGGCCCTGACCAGCTAGCACTAATGGCTCTCAAATATCAAAGAGAAAAGGAGAGAGTCAGAAAGCTGAGGAAATACAACAGAGATTCTCCCTCAGGTAAGAAAGATTATCAGAAAAGGGATGACTCTAAACCTTCTACTGAATGCATGAACACAGAGCCTGCTGCTAATCCATCCAAAGACTCAGCTGGAAAAAGCAGCAGAACATCTACCTGCTATAACTGTAAGAAGGAGAGACATTATCAGTACGACTGTCCCGAACTCTCAGCTGCTCAACGAGCAGAACGACTTGCCAAAAGAAGGCAGGCTTACATAGCCGGAGAGATATCCGACAACTCAATTGAGGAGGATACATTCATGTATTCCTCTGAGGACGAAGCTGCATTTGTGGCAGTTGAGATCGGAGAGACGGTTCCTGAAGATACGGCTGAATACTGTCTGATGGCTGGAGAAGAGGTTGAGGTAAACTCCAAACTTAATATAACCTCTTCCTCACATAGCACACACGACACGTGCTCGGTCACAGATGATCCTCTACACGTGGTACAAGCCTATGGCGATCTACTAGAGGAACAGATTCAGCTGAGCAGAGAGTTCAGCAGAATGATTCAGGAACTGGAACAAGTAAAGGCTAAGATTCAGAGACTTTCTTCTGATTGTCAGGTCTCTACTGAGTCAGAGAATTTGGTAGCGAGACTCAAGGAAGAGATTGAATCTCTTATGACTAAGTCTCAGCTTCAAGAGACTCAGATCTCAGTTCTGATTAAGGACAATTCTGAGAAAGAGACTGAAATAGCCCAACTCAGTCAGAAGCTCACCGACGTGCAAAATGATTATGACTCACTCAGGAGGAGTGACGAGGTCTGGCGAGGGCTGATGACTGAACAATACCTAGGAGCTAAGGAAAAGCTGGAAAGTATGCTCAGAGCGCAACGGCCAACTGTCCTGAAAGAAGGTCTTGGCTATACTCACAAAGCTACCACTTCGAAAAGCTCAGATATGCTGGCTGACAGGTTCGTCAGAGGAAAGGTGCAAGCTACTGACACCACACCTCAGGCGAAGAATAAACAAAAATTAGTTGCACCTCAGCCGAGCAACAAGAAGCAGCTGACCAATGGTTCCAGCCCCAGGACACCACGATCAAACTCAGGGGGAACCAAGAAGGTCAGGTGGGTGGAACAGTACAATGAACCACTGTATGAGCACCCGGCTCAGTACGGTTCGTACTACTATGAGCCCAGGGTCAGGAGAAGCGCAAAGACTCAGAAGAAGAAAGCTCCTGAACCTAGAATCATCAGAAAGTCAGTATCTCCATGTCCTGTGGAGAAGAAAACTGACAAGGTTCAGACGAAGAAGTCTCAGAATTCTAAGGTTCCTAGACAGATATGGGTTCCGAAATCAGCCACTAACATGTAAGGACCCAACTGAACCAAAGGGTACCTAAAAATGCTTCTGTTTTGCAGGTGCATAAGGACCCTTGGATAGTGGACAGCGGCTGCTCGAGACACATGACATACCAGAAAAGCCTGCTGACCAACTATGTACAAGAAGATGGTCCCAGAATTGAGTTTGGTGGCAACTCAAAAGGCTACACAAGGGGATATGGAACGTTGAACATTGGGACTGCTTCAGTTCCAAGAGTAACATATGTTGAAGGACTTCAACATAATCTCCTTTCGTCGATCAATTCGTGATAATCTTAACGAGTAATCTTTGACGCTGGTTTTCGTGATATTGTTGATAAATCTACGGGGAAAACAAGTGTTATCGGGTTCACGGAAAAAGAATATATATGTTGCTAAGCGGAATACCGCGAGAACCTGAGGCTTGCTTGCTTGCACAGACGAAATCTAGTGACAAGTCAGGATGGCTATGGCACAAGAGACTCAGCCACCTGAACTTCAAGACTATGAACAAGCTCGTCAAGAACTCTAAAGTCAGAGGACTGGCCAACGAATCGTTCATCAAAGACAGAAATTGTGAAGCATGCTTGAAGGGAAAGCAGACAAAGAGTAGTAATCCGCCTATTCCTTCACCTTCCACTGATGGAATCCTTCAGCTGCTGCACAAGGATTTATTCGGGCCAGTCTCTCCAGTGACTATAAGAGGCAAGAAGTATGCCCTCGTCGTTATTGACGACTACTCGAGATATACATGGGTCATCTTCATCGCCAACAAATCTGATGTCCAAACTGAGCTGCCCAATCTACTAAAGAAACTCAGTGTGAAAAAGGACATCAAGATTCAAAGAATTCGCTCAGACAGAGGGACATAATTTCTCAACTCAGTAGTTAAGGAGTATTGCGATAAAGAGGGAATTCAGCACGAGACATCAGCAGCTCGCACCCCTCAGCAGAACGGACTTGCTGAACGAAAGAACAGAACACTCAAAGAAGCAGCAAGAACGCTCCTAGCAGACTCTAGACTACCCTCAAAGTTTTGGGCTGATGCTACTGACACCGCCTGCTATACTCAGAATCGTTCTTTACTTACACAGCAACACATGAAGACACCCTACGAATTATGGAAAGGGAGAATTCCTTCTCTCTCTCATTTTCATATTTTTAGCTGTCCTTGCTTTATCCATAATAATGGGAAAGATCAATTGAAGGTCTTTGATAGCAAATCTGATCAAGGAGTATTCTTAGGATACTCTCGAGTCAGTAAAGCCTTCAGAGTCTTTAACTATCGGACCCTTTGTGTGGAGGAAAGCCCCCATGTTGTTTTTGATGAGTTTGTTACTGAGAACAGGAAAACTACAGAGACAAATACTAAAGATGTCAGCATCAAGCTACAGGATCTCGCACTAACTGACAAAGCTGAAAAGATCCAGCATTGTTGGGATGATGAGTCAGACGATGAAGAGATTCAGACTCAGCCAACAAGCAATGTAGCTGACCTGGTTGATTCTACTGAACAGAATCAACAATAGGTAACAACGGTCGATGAGGAAGCCCCCGTGGTAACTGAGATCTCTACTGAGAATATAAACTCAGGGGGAATGATTAATGTTCCTGAGTTAAATGCCCCTGAACCTGGAAACTCAGTAGATCCTAACCTTCTTACTGAACTGGTACAGTCACAAAACAGTACTACTGAAATGCCTAATATACCTACTGACTGTGCAGAAGTAGTATCAGAAGAAGAAGCCAGACTCAGACGTTCATGGCTTGACGCTCATACTTCAGATCTCATCATTGGAGATCCATCAGCAACTATAAGGACAAGATCTAAATCAAGTCAAGGAGAAAGCTCACTCCATTCTTGTTTCTTGTCTACAGAAGAACCTCAGTCAATAGAGGACGCACTCAATGATGCTGACTGGATCATTGCCATGCAAGAAGAGCTGAACCAGTTCGTCAGAAATGAAGTTTGGGAGCTTGTTGACAGACCTAAACATCAGCACGTGATTGGCACTAAGTGGGTCTTCAAAAACAAGCATGATGAAAACAACATCATCGTCAGAAATAAAGTTCGACTAGTTGCCAAGGGTTATTGTCAAGCAGAGGGAATTGACTTTGATGAAACATTCGCTCCAGTCGCAAGATTGGAAGCCATTCGTCTTTTCCTAGCTTACGCAACGCATCAAGGATTCAAAGTATATCAGATGGATGTAAAGTCAACTTTTCTGAACGGCGTACTGAAGGAAGAAGTCTATGTGGAGCAACCGCCCGGCTTTTAGCAAGGACATCAGGTGTACAGACTTAGGAAAGCTCTGTATGGGTTAAAACAAGCACCCAGGGCTTGGTACGATACCCTATCAGACTTTCTACTTCAGAAAGGTTTTCAGAAGGGGACAGTAGATCGCACCTTGTTTAACATAAAGTCAGGAGATGACATCCTACTGGTGCAAATCTACGTGGACGACATCATTTTCGGCTGTAGAAACATGACTATATGTCAGCAATTTGAGAAAATGATGAAAGAGAAATTCGAGATGTCCATGATGGGAGAGATGAATTATTTCCTTGGATTTCAAGTAAAACAATCACCTGAAGGAATTTTCATAAATCAAGCCAAATACACTCGAGATCTTCTCAAGAGATTCGGCTGCGACTCTAGCAAGCCAGTCAAGATCCCCATGAATACAAATTTCAAAATCGATCTAGACAAAGAGGGAGCTTCTGTTAACTCTACAGATTATAGAGCTATTATTGGTTCTTTATTATACTTAACAGCTAGCCGACCTGATATAACTTATGTTGTAGGTGTATGTGCAAGATTTCAAGCAGATCCTAAGCGAAGTCATCTAGACTCAGCAAAGAAGATTCTGCGACATCTAAGAGGAACACCTGACGCTGGGTTATGGTATCCTGCTGATGATAATCTTATACTGACAGGTTATTCTGATGCTGATTATGCAGGATGCAGGATAGATCGAAAGTCAACTTCTGGAACGTGTCAGTTCCTAGGCAGCAAGCTGATATCTTGGTTTTCAAAGAAACAACACTCAGTAGCAACGTCCACTACTGAAGCTGAGTACATGGCTGCTGGAAGTTGCTGTGCCCAGATCCTTTGGCTTCGACAACAACTGAGAGACTATGGTATAGTTCAAGATGAAGTGCCCATCTACTGTGACTCCACAAGTGCTATTTCAATCACTCGGAATCCATTTCTCCATACGAGATGCAAGCACGTGGATATTCGGCACCACTTCATCAGACCATGTCGAGAAGAAGGATATCAGAATGGAGAAAATCCATACTGACAAGCAAAGGGCAGATATACTGACCAAACCACTAGCTGAGAACAGATTCAGAGAATTATCAGTTAAGCTAGGTCTACTGGATCCTACTGAATCACATCAGTAGAAGACAACTACTGATAACAACAATTTGCAACAATTGGTATCAAATGAAAGGAACCATTATGACAGGTCAGAAAACTCAGTATATTGATTCAGTCGGGAGAATCAAACTGTACACAGTAAGGGGGAACGTGGTCATCAGCACGTCAACCATCCTCCTTAGTCTTAACGGTAACCAGCTGATCGTAAAAGTTCAGCTGAAGAGGTTTGCGTAGTATTACATACTTAAACTTTTTCAGAAGCAAGCTCGCATTTATTATATCAGTCGATTGCACTCAGTAGTTAATGAGCATTTATTTCCCGCCATTAATTTTTTAAGGATAGGCCAGTAGGAAACCATTCTTATTTAAAATGACCTAGTCTTTAATGCTGCCTGCAACGCATTTAATGCATGTCTTTTCACTTACTTTAACTGCGCATTACCCTTCGTGGGTCTAGATTATAGGCGGCTTAGGTAATCATTCCTTTTATATCATTAAATCTCAGCTGTCTATTAGACTGACAGATTAAATCCTAGCCGTTTGATCTAAACGGTTTATTTTGCATGATCTTATAAAATCTTTCGTCTTCCGTCTTCGTCTCACTTCTCGCCATTTCCGAAATATTAGAGCTTTTTCCACTGCAATTCAGTTTTCTTCCAAATCTTAAGACTCCTCTGCATTTTAGTATCTTCAAGCTCTAAATCACTCGGTAATGTATTTAATATTGCTTAAAACTCATACTAACTTACTCTATTTTCAAGTGCTAACGAGTTTTTCTGCAGATTCTAATGGCGACAGTACAGACACCCACCAATATCGATGAAATCATCATCTCTCGCATCCAGTTTGAACCGACCATGGCGCTTCGCCAAGTCGATCTTCCTTATCTGGCGCCCGTATTCACTGTTATTGAGAGTTCTGGACTAGAACTGCTCGTCTCCAAGCAACCCAGAGCATTTTTGCCCAGACAAGTGGAGGAAGTGTACTACAACTGGAGAACCCTAGATTCAGGGGTTGAGGAATCTTCATTTGCCTTCATGAAGGAAGTAGTACCCAACTCGTGGGATGCTAGTGAGCATGTCATCAACATCGGGGATGCTCGGAACTAGTCTTTGATCTTCCCGGATCGGAATCTCTCCTCTAGGCTATAAGGAGAAGGAGATGAACTCATATGTTCAGAAGTTCTGTGGAAGGAAGGATATAACCTTCAAGATAGCGCTGCCGAAGAACCTTCTGCTACCGCAATACCGAGGGCTCGCATATATCGTATCTCATATCCTCACAAGCTCAGCGGGTTCCTATGATCAGCTGTCTAAGCCGCGCATCCAGCTGATGATGGCCATTGATGATGGAGTCCAAGTTAATTGGACGGACTATTATGTAGCCGAGCTGAAGGCTCAGGCTCAGAAGTTCACAGCCTCGCCCACTGGACAGAGAAGCCTAATCAGTATTGGGAAGCTGTTGTATGGGACGAAGGTGTCCATACTTATCGAGCAATCAGTCTCGAGGAGTTCAGCTTTTGCTGACTCCAGATACTTTGACAGCAAGCTCACTAAATTCAAGACGAGAGCCGCTGCTGAGAAGTCTATCGGGCGAGGGCCGCCTGAACCGAAGAGAGTAGTCTCTGATTTGCCCCCTCGCGCCGACCCATCTAAGAAGAAGAGGCTTACTAAGACTGGACCGTCTGAGGTCCCAGCAGTACAAGCTCAACAAGCCTCTCTTCCACCCACTAAGGAAGAACAGCTCCTAGATTCTGACACCGGCATTGAAGGTGCCACGATAAAGGACAAAGTTCAGTACATTAGTTCTGAGGAGACTCAGTCGGACATCAGGGTACCGACTGAGGAGACTTCCTATGAGTGGACAACCTTACACTCCACTCGTCTCCGAGCTACAGGAGAAGTACATGCTCAGATCCCTGAGATCTTTGAGCATCCTGACTTAGTGGATATAGCCATAAGGGCTAGGACACAAATGCTGCTGAGGTTCCTCAGCTGGGACATTCTCGAGGATATTATCAGGACTCAATCAGTTTTGTCTTTGCTTACCGAGGAGTAGGAATTGCAGTCAGCCATCGGGTTCGGGGAACCGGCTGACCTTGCTTCCTTTGAAGACTTGAGGGCAGCGATGCTTTATCTACTAAGCATGCGCTCCTCAGTTCCCGGTGACAGCCCTTCGCCTCCATCTCATCATGGCAATGATAAAGATGACAAGGATGATGAAGAGATGGAACAGGCACCACCCAAGGATGCGAGATTGGGAGGTTACTGACGAGGGTTCCACTCCCCGCGAAAAGGGCCAATCACCACCACCCTCCACATCAGGTGAAGCTCAAGTTGCCTCGAAGCCAAGTCGAGCGCAACAAATCGCGATGTTTGAGCAGAGGCTCGGAATCAGCTCATACCAGATAAAACCAATAGGTTCCGTGACCTCCAAGTCAGTCAATAAAGCTATCAGGCGCCAAGGAGACAAGAATCGTCTCCTCGCTAAAGACGTGCATCTCAAATGGGCTCAATACACTAAGGCCCAGACTGAGAGCGTCGACCGACTGACTGAAGGGGTTAAGAAGGCCTCAGAAGCTCCTACTCCTCAACTTAATATTCAGGAGATCGTTGAGGCAGCCCTTTCAGCTCAGAAGGTGGACTTAGCCGCTCAGAGTCAGCAGCTCTTATTAGCTCAGCAGAAATCTTTTTCTGAGCAGCTGACTCAGACTTTCGCGACAATCCAGGCCACCATGGAAGAGAGAAACAAATTGGCTACCTATAGCCTTCAATCAGCCATTACGCAACAGGCTGAGGCACTGAAAGCCATTCAGAAAGAAATGACAGAGTCTCACGATCAGTCTCTGCTGAAACTCCGTCGAGAGTCACCGCTCAACCGAAGACATTCGTAGCCGATCGAGAGAAAGACTCGGGAGCAAGATGTGCGACTTGGTCAAGGATTTTGAGGCAACTGCTACCCAAATCAAAGACTCTGTATATAACTTGGAAAAAGACGTGAAAGCCATCCGCACTCACCTCTCCCAGGCCGATGATGCCAAAAAGGGGGAAGAAGATGTAAAAGAAGAAACTGAGGCGGAATCGGCTGTAGTAGAGATCATTGAGGGAGATAACAAGGGGGAAGGAACCAGCTCTACACCTCAAGGAGAAGGTTCAGCCGCTCAGGCGGAAACCAGTTCAGCTGTACTCCTCCTGGAGTATACCCCTCTTCGACCGACTGTGACTGAGGCAGTTCCTATCTCATTTGCTAAGCACATCGAGGACATAGCTCGCTTCCTCGATCAGGAGGATGAAGAAGAGCCTCAGCAACTGCCACCGCAAAGGCCCGAGAAGGAGACTACAACTGAAACCACTCCTCCATCCTCCCCGACGCCCAAATTCAAAACTAAAGCGGAGCAGGAAGCTTATGATGCCAGAATTGCTCAACAGCTGCAAGACTAGCTGGATCAGGAGCATCAGCTGGAAGAAGCTAAGAAAGCCAAAGAGCCTAAGAAAGTAACTGCCAAATCTGCAAAAGGCAAGGCTAAGAAAATTTTGGACAAACAGAAGGAGAAAGCTCAGAAGAAGCTAGCTACTGTAGTCCAGTCTTCGGCTCAGAGTGCTTATTTTTCCACTCTTACTCCTGAGCAAGAGGCTGAAGACAGAGCTACCTGGGAGGCAACGCTGAAAGGACTTAGTCTCCGGAGTGGAGATACTAGATCAGCGGCCCTCAGAGAGAAGAAAAGGTTAGCTGACCTGGCTAAAATGATTAGCTTATCCGAGAAGCCAGCAGCTGACTTGAGAAAGCAAGTACCCAGAGCTTCAAAGTACTACAGGAGAGCGCCCAGAGCACCTCATGTTAAGAAAGCGCCTACTCCTCACACAGATAAATGGGTACCAGCCGAGCTAAACGAGCTATGGGAGGAACTGAAAGAATCTTTTATCAAGGGATACTACGTATGGGGCTTCTATCCGTCGGGGATACCTGCTGATCAACTTTTTGAAGAATATCTTCATCATAACTTTCCCCACGTGGCGGATCGCCTTGTGCCAATTATGGAGAGAGAGAAGATTCCCATCCGAGCTCCAAAGATTCGGAAGAATCCCTCCACCCATGACGGCTCGCGGCGTGCTTTGTACTAAAGAGATAGAAGATGAGATCGAGGTCGCCGCTTATCATCATAATCTCGGTTCCGATCGCCCGATGATCTCGAGGAAATCCAGCACTGCGGAAGAGAATATACAAGTTTTATTGTCTGGATCCTCCAGCTGACAGATCTGCTGACTTCAAGAGCAGAACGTAGAAATTCAGAAGTCAGACTTGACCTTCTTATCTCATTTGCTGTAATAGTGATAGAAACCTTGTAACTCTATGATCATATATATCAGTTTCTATTGCTTGCCAGACAATTACTCATTGTCTCACGGCATTTGTTTGTGTTTTTCCTTCACGACTGATCACTGAAGTGATCTGACACACACTCACACATAACCGTTTCTCGGATTTTGCCTACCTCTCTACTGAACTTATTGAAGTCAACTAATCACTTCATCTTAACTGAATCCTCAGATCAATTAGGGGGAAATTATAGTCAGTAGTCTAGTATTCCTGTTTATTATTTTATAGTGGTTTTGGCATCATCTATTAAGGGGAAATTGTTGGGTTATGAGTCACTAGATGGTATTCAGCTGATTAGTGGTTAAAATAATATTGGGGGAAATCATAGTAGTACTATGGAATTGAAGATCCCAAAACCCAGCTGATATCAGTAGTGTAGTGTCGATAGGATTAGCTGATGTATAGGCTAGACTTTTCGTAGTTGTTTATCTTTTGTCTAAGTCCCGCACGGGGTAAACCGTTGGACTGATCTTCTGACGAAGTTACTTTCCAGAACCCCACGTCATCAGTGTAATCGCTTGCATTCTTCTGACTTCAGCTGTATATGACCTCAGTAGAAGATACCCCATCAGCTGATAGTTATCAGCAGAAGAACATAATGCAAAGCTCAGTACTTTCGCAGTCATCAGCTGACCCACCAAAGTCATATCAGCTCGTCAGACGACTCAATCGAAGAAGACAGAGACTGTCTTGAGTCTACTGTATCCGACAAAAAATGACCCAGTCGTATAAGTCATTTCGAAGTTCAGCAGAAGATCATACGAGGATGTGGACAGTCAACTCTAATCTCTGACACATTCTCACCTACCACAAACCTCGACCAATGAGAAACAGACAACGTTTTACCTGCTCTGACCAACTAAAGCTGCTCTCATGTACAGTGTCAACTGCCCTACTGCAACAATTCGAACATTATGGCCGTTTTCTTTGGAAGCTTGTGACACATGGCATCGTCTTCTCCAACGGACATATGCCTGCTCACAACTATAAATAGAGAAGAAATCCGAGCTCCACGCACGGGATTCACAAGGGAAAACGCTCAAGCTCACAAACACTCTAGCAAATTAAAGATCATCCAGCGAAGAACTTGCCTTCATAGAAAATCATTAGTTCTTCTCTCTAGAGTTTTCTTTAGATCCCTTTCTTCTCTAGCTAAGCTCATTGCCATATCTATAGCTTAGAAATTCGAAGGAGTTCACTTTTTGTGAATTGTTCTTGTTGTAAGAACTCCTTCTTAGTTGGAGATTATCCCCCCCTTTTGAACTTAGGTTTGAATTGTAAAGTCGCTAAAGACTATAACTTAGAAGCGGTCCGTCCGAAATACGAGAATCCTTGCCGAGGCTTGCTCGAGAATAATCAACAAGTTCTCCTCGCCTTGTCGGGACCGTGGACGTAGGATCTTGCGTATCCGAACCACGTTAAATTGCTAGTGTTATTTACTGTTTTATTGCATTGCATACAAACTGGTTTAAAATCATATCTTTGCATAAAACGTATTTATAAAAGCGCACTAGCCAAAATACTTTAACTTGCGAAAACACGTTTTCAAACTGAGACGAATCTCCGGGCCCTACACTTATCCGCACGTCTCCGACTGAGTTTCAACAACTGACTTAAGTCAGTAGAAGAGCTCAGTAGCTGACTCACTCTGACCCGTGATCGAAGGTTAATATTCCGCACTCGTTCATCGGGCCGCAACCTACGGCCCCACTGTCCTTCACGTTCTGAGAAAAAGAAACTGTGATCAGGTGTATTCACCCCCCCCCTCTACACCTGACTATCGTCTCCGGACCAACACTAACAAAAAGAGGGACACCAGTCCCCATGGGATGGCCTAGCGATTGAGGTGGGTGGCTCGGGACCGATAGGTCCTGGGTTCAATTCCCACCAAAACCGCTAGGTGTTGCCTGTCACTATGTCACATTAAGGGTGGTTGAACCCTCCTGTGTGGTTTGTAGGCTACTGCACAAGGAGTGTGGTTTACCCAGTGCGCACCGAAGGTAGCAGCTGCGGGTTCAATGAATCAAAAAAAAAAAAACAAAAAAAAGAGGGACACCACATTAACAACTACCAAAACAATGCTACTAAATCCAAAATTAAAAATTATCGACTTTATTTAAAAGAAAGATTCAATACTAGAGCTGTAAAGGAAACGGAAATGGTAGAAAGTGGACTAAAAAAATAAATTTCAAATTCAGAATTTACATTACAGCCTGACGAGTGCGGCATAACAGTACCACAAAATTCACTGAGCAATTGCACCGTGCAACGCACGGTGGGGAACCCTCTGGTACAAACATATGAACATATATACCGTTAAGTCATATGTTTCGTTCACAAAATAAGTCGGATGTCTCATATTACATCCCAATAATTTAATTAAGGAAATATCTACATTATATGTGAATTAACTCAAAATATTATAACTAAAAAAATCATACATAATACTTAATTATTCATAAACAATACTTTTTAGAGAAGTTAATTGAAATGATTACAAGAATAACATACTGCAAAAAAAGGTTAAAAAAAAAAAACTTTCTTTTGAAGTAATCCGCCCAATACATATCAGATCACAGTTAATCATACACACGATAATAAGACGGTTGATCACAGTGAGAAGGCAAAGATTTCTTCAAATTTTGCCACACTTCTGGACCTTGAGGATCTATATTAACAAAATATTTAACAAATCGAGCATCTGAACAAGCAAGAAGTGTGCTCACTGATAGCATAGGCTTCGCAGAGCCTTTCTCCCTAAGCCATGCATACATACAAAATCTTACACTAATCCTTTCCATATCATAGCAGAGATAAGATGGAAAACCAACTATTGATTCCACTGGATATCCCAAGTGCTTCTTCAAGCATTCGATCTTTCTCTCGAGAATCTCTTTTGTCTGATTCAGAACCGTGGGGACCTGTTTTACCATACTCGAAACTATGTTGAAGTCTAAACCGGCACTAACAAGACAGTCGAACCTCTCCTGCAGCTGATCTCCTCTGCCCCGGAACCGTTTTAGAGCTTTCAA
This sequence comes from Lavandula angustifolia, assembly GCA_028984105.1. NCBI lineage: Eukaryota > Viridiplantae > Streptophyta > Magnoliopsida > Lamiales > Lamiaceae > Lavandula > Lavandula angustifolia. The sequence goes on from CM054821.1 coordinate 2,728,190, forward strand.
CATCTCTTCCGAGTTCTCAACATAACCAAGTCTCAACAAGAAATCTGTTTTCTCCACAATATTGTTTGGATTCCTTGCAGCTATAAACTCGGAATCACACTTTTTGGTTTTGAAAGCCAAGTTAAAGAATGCCGTTGGATCCTTTTCTAAAGCCTCACATAAACTATATTTATCACCGCGAAAGTCTTTTAACACAGTCTTTGGTCCTTTTAGAGAGTGTGAGGCCAGAAGCTCCATGTGGCTGGACAGAATCTTCCCCATATTTTCTGGTTCCATTCCTATCTCAATGAGAAAATGCAGCGCTTTGCAGAAGTTCTTGGCGCACTTAGGAGACAGAATCTGCGGTGTTTTCAAAACTAGAGCGAAAACCTCCTTCGTCTTAAGGCCTAATTTAAGCAACGAACCAACCACTACAAAGACTAGCTTCCCACAACCTGCAAGTAATAGAGCAGTATCTCTCCTAAAGAGTGCCCCCATCTGAGCATCACTAAAACCTAGTTCACGTAGAAAACACATCATATCGAGTATGCTGTTCCAATCATATGTGCTTTTGCTAGATACATATCCTGCAATCCAGTCACCGGCAAACCCCAGTTCTTTCATTCTCTCAACAACACCTACAAACGCCTCATTAACATCACCAACCAAAAGCCGGGGGCAGCAACTCACAAGCTTTATCACAGATGATATACTCAAACCTAATTGCTCATATGCCCTCAATTTCATACCCAACACACCAAACCCGTACCCAAATATCTCACTGGCCTCCTTATACAACCTACCCATTTCACTCCTCGGCACACCATAACCAGTAAGGAAATGATAGTTATCAAGCATGAGCTGATCATCAGTTAGAAATATCAATCCCCGGGGAAGGAAAGGCCCAAACTCTCCCGGGCTCAACCCCATACTCTCGAAGAACGGCTCAAACTCATTAATGGGACTATACCTAAAGAACCTAGACAATGCTCTCATTACATCCTTCTCCTTTTCAACCTTGTTCGTGAGGCCTTCGAGGAATAGAGGCGAATTCTTACTGATATGCTCAGCATCAAGAAAACTCAATCCCCTCGTACAATGCAGGTAGTCGAAGAGTGCAGCCTGCGCATCAGCTTTTGCAAAACGTGCAATCCCATCTGGCTGAGCTACGGATTTAGCCACAAAATGCTTCGAATTGGTTAAGCTTGGCTTTGATCTTGGTTTTGAAATGTGTAAGAACTCGATTCTTGAAAATGAAGCGTTATGCAAAAAGGTCGAATTCTTATCGCTTATCAGAGGAGACAATGCGAAATTATTGAAGCCGGCAGTCATCTTTGAGCATACAGACTTTCTTAATCTCCGAATCAACATAGAGAAACAACATAGAAAATCCAGAAACCAGAGTGCAATAATCCCAAAATATACCAAGTAAATCCGACAAAAGAATAAGATGCCTTTGCTTAAATTGGAGGAATCAAAAGTCGAACGTACTTACAGGGGTTTCTTGAACGGGATTTCAGCTCATCTCTACTCAAGCGGAATTGATGAAAATCTTTTCAGTTCACTTGTCCAAGACTGGCTTTGATTAGTATAAAAGAAAGTTAAAACCCTAGGATTTTGGCATTTTTTAGTAGGGCCCAATTAGTAGTAGATTAACTTCGAACCCAATTATCCAATTGTCCAGTTTTAAGAAACCTTCTGCCTAATTTTAGTATATACTTGCATCAACTATATTTATTATTTCTTTAACATTAGGATTGGAGTGAATCACCAAAATAAAATACTCCATCTGTCCCGCTCGACTTGTCTTGTTTTTTTCTTTTGGAAGGAGATTACGAAGAGTGGTTGCTTGTCAATAAAGAGTATTAGATAATTATGCAGTTAAGCTGCTGTTAAGAATTGGTTAGCTTACTGTTAGAGTTAGTTAGTCTGTTAAATACACTGTTAGGCTATTAACTTTACTGTTAGGAGTTAGTTAATAAATGCCACGTCAGCCAACTCAAACTGTATATATATATATCCTACGAAATCAATGGAACAGTATATTTTCCCTTTACAATTCATATCTCATATCAGAATCTATTATGGTATCAGAGCCTAGAAGGTTCCATTGGCGATTCTTCCTCGCTGATTCTCAAAGTTCTCCGGCTAAATCTCCGACGAAATCTCCGGTGAATTGATAAGTAACTTTCTCTCCCTGATCTTCTAATCTCTCCTATGATCTTCCTGATCTTCTTCTCCTTTCCTGGTCTTCTTCTCCTGTCTTCTTTGTTGGAATTTTTCTTTCAGCAATCCAGTTCCCTCCCCGTTTGATTCTGGACAAAAATTATATCAGCAGGATAGTGTTGCATTCTCTGATCCCACACTGTACAGAAGTATAGTTGGTGGCCTTCAATATCTTATTCTAACTAGGCCGGATATCTCATTCATGGTAAATAAACTCAGCCAATTTCTCAAGGCACCAACTGAACTACACTGGAAAGCGTGCAAAAGAGTCCTAAGATTCCTGAAGGGAACACAGAACAGAGGGTTAGTGTTCATTGCCTCTCACCTAAATCTTACAGGTTTTACAGATGCAGACTGGGCTAGCTGCTCTGATGACAGAAGGTCCACAAGTGGTTTTCTTATATTCCTTGGATCTAACCTTCTCTCATGGTCATCTAAGAAACAAAAAGTAGTATCTAGGAGCAGTTCTGAATCAGAATAGCGAGCTCTTGCAGATGCTGCTGTTGAAATACTTTGGATAAAATCTCTGCTGGATGACTTGGGATTCTCTTTGTCAACAAGGCCTCTCCTTTGGTGTGATAATCAAAGTGCCACAACTATTGCCTCCAATCCAGTCAACCACTCAAGAACGAAGCATATTGAGATAGATGTACATTTTGTTCGTGATAAAGTCTTACAATAAGAGTTAGATGTTCGATATGTACCTTCACAAGATCAGCTGGCAGATGCTCTTACTAAGCCACTTACTATAACTAAGTTTCAAGAAATAATTCAACAGTTACCACTTGCCGCACCAAGATCAGAAGGAGAAGACAGTCAGAGGAATATTAGATAAATATGCAGTTAAGCTGCTGTTAAGAATCGGTTAGCTTACTGTTAGAGTTAGTTACTCTGTTAAATACACTGTTAGGCTGTTAACTTTACTGTTAGGAGTTAGTTAATAAATGTCACGTCAGCCAACTCAAACTGTATATATATATCCTACGAAATCAATGGAACAGTATCTTTTCCCTTTACAATTCATATCTCATATCAAAATATGTTAAAGAGTTAGGTTCCTTAAAGAAAAATTGATAGTCTGTATAGTAATTATTTTTTATTTTAATAAATAAGGTAAATCAAGTTAAACAGTTCGAAAAGAAAAACAAAATAAGTCAAATAGAATGAAAGGAATATAAGGATTTTTTAAATTTAGCCTGAGTTCTTGACCGGTCTCAATTAGTTATTGAACCTTTTTTTTAGTCATCTATCTTCTCAACTTTCAAAGCACTTCAAGCATACGACTCTATTCTGGTGTATGTATTATGAGTGTTTGGTGCAAACTAAACATATGCAAGAGTGTACCTCAAGTTTCGACACAAAATTGGTATGTTCATAATAATTATACTCTATCTGTCTCAAAAAATGTGTCTTGATTCTTTTGGTCACAGTTATTAAGAAGAGTTGAAAGTTGTGTCTGAAGTTGTATAAAATGATGGGTCCCGCAAATAAAGTTAGTAAGAAGAGTTGAAAGTTGTGTGTTAAGTTTTGTAAAATGATGGTCACAAATAAAATATTTATAATAAATTGCAATTAATAAAAACATGACACGTTCGATGGGACAACCCAAAAAAGAAAGCATGACATCATTTTATGGGATAGAGGGAGTATTGTTTATCAAACTATATTTATATTTTACGATAATTCAATTAGTCGTAGTAATTGTTTATATAATTATTAGCCTAATTTAATTTTAAATCATCATTTTTTTTCATATGTTTATATGTAGAACAAGAAAGTTGTATTACTCCCTCCGTCCAATTATAAGTGACTCACTTTTCCAATAGAGACGTCTAATTATAAATGGTTCAATTAAAAAAAACATAAAGAATGTACGGACATAATCTAATCACCAAAAAATCAAACAATATACACTACAAAACACAATTTTCTTAATTTCGTGCTAAAAGAAATGAGTCACTTATAGTGTAACAAATAGAGTATTAGTTAGGGTGGTGGAAAATCTTAACATACATTAAATTAAATGTGGATTGTTGGTTACGACTTACGACGATTTGTAATGTTGAACGATTTAAGCATACATAACTTTAATTAAGAGACCAAATTAAAAATAACTACAAGAAAACGCATTAGCACATACGGAATTACAAAGAAACAAGCACAGGTCGACAGTTACCGATGGATTGTCGACGGATCTCCTACTTTGACTTTATCGACATATCAACAACGAAAAATTTTCTCAGTAACTTTACGAACAATATTATTTTTAAAATATTAAAGTTTTTCGTAAACGTTGCCTTTGTTAAACATTTTTAAAATACAATAAATTAATAGCTTCTATTGAAGAAAATTTTTCATCGGTAATGTTTTTATTCACCGATGGGGGTTTCCATCAGCAATCGGTGCGCCCTGATCCTATATTAGAATCGATTCATCGATAACGTGCCATTTCATTGTCTTCCTCTTTCGAAAAGCACTTATGGCAACTGCGAGGTGACGTGATCCTGCGGCTTTTCTTCTCGGGCAACTCAGTCGAATCCGGTGTTTCTGCTACCTTTCTCTCTCTCATTAACTATGAGCTTATGATTTAGGTGTACGAACCTAATTTTAAATCAATTTAACTTTCATTAAATTTAGCGGTAAATATATTATTTTCTTTATTAAATTATAGATGCACAACTACGTCTATAAAAAACACAATTCAATTAGAATCAATCTCAATCTCAATCTAAATTCATATTATTTTATAAAAACCAATTCAATCTCAATTCAATTCAATTCAATTTATATTCATTAATAATTAATAGTAAATTTAATTAATAATCTATCTAATGTATCTATTATTTTATTTATCTAAAAATTGGATGTTCAATTTTTCATTATCTGAAACAAGGGCATTACCCTTATTCCAAAAATTGTATTTATATATATTTTATATGATTTCTCATTTCTTTTGATATATTTATATTTAATTAGTTAAAAAAGAGAGTTTCATTAGTAATAATATTTTTTTAAAAAGAAAAAGAAAAAGGAAATGAGTTATGCAATTAAAATGATATATTTTTCATTTTTTCAATTGTCAAAATATTTTTTAATGTACAAATAAATCAAATCAAGAAAGAATTCCAACTATTTAAAAAAAATCATAGTGGGCATATATTTAATTAAATATGAATTATTAATCATTCAAACATTTAATTAGCCTAATCTACAGCTAATTATTAATTATTAACCGTATATAGGTCTAATTTAAAATAATATTGTCAGAAATAACATAAATGTATTCAAAACAAACTTTAAGTACCAGAAATCATGTTAAACTAATCATCCACAAGAATTAATTCATTTCGGTAATTATTAATTTAAGAGATTATTTATATATTTACCCATTTAGATTTACTTAAATTATTTTTAATTTCATTTTTCTAACTAGGAGAATGGTGTCTCGACTGACCGACTGGTGACAAAGTAAGGTGAGCAGCATCATGTTGAGTTTTTAAATTGTGTTTCTTTTTTGCGCGCCGCTGCTCATCCCTTCTCTTCTCCTTTCTTTCTCCTTCCAGGGTGCATCTATAATGAACATGTAAAATATTAGATCTTATGGGAGGGAATACATTGAGGATAGACAAGTAATATAGTGTTATAGACTTTGTAATCATTAATTTGAGAACTGTTGCTAATTGCATCCTCTTTTTTTCATTTGTGAAGGTAATTTGCTGACATCCAATTGGTTTGCTAAGTGATGTTTGATGTTGGAAATGCTCGCATTCATATTAGATATGTATAAGTTACATTAGGGATAAATAAAAGAAACTACATGTGAATGGGAAATAAACTACGGCGGTGTGGTGAAGAAGAAAATCGTTTCAAGTGAGTGGTGCGGCTTTGAACTGTGCATAAGACAGTTCTATCTATGAACAAGCTCAAGAAATGGATATAGGAGAATGTAATATCATTTAGTACTATGATCATATTAATAATATTTTAAGAAAATTAGAATTATATTTTTGGAGAATACAACTATGTATTATGCATTGATATATTCTTAAACTGACATTTCAAGCTCTTTGGTGCATACTTGTATGTTTTATTTATAACTTTCATCATCAATTCATAATGTAGACATATGTTCAACAACTAGAGTACTAGGAGATAGAGTAATATAAACAATGAAATTGAATTGAATTGTTATTTTATGATAGATTTAGTAGTTAGGGTTTAATATGTAATATATAATATATCTATATATTAACTATATTAATGTTACTTCATCATGAAATTGTAACATTTTTCGTGCGTAGCACGGGTGTCATTCTAGTCTATAATCATACCAAAATATGATAAATATGAGTTCTATAGTCCTACTAACAAAAAATGTTTCAAAAATAATTAAAATTAGATAACTGTTTATCAAGGCAAAAAAGGCTGAAAGCTTACCTTATGCTATGTAGACTCACCTGTTATGTTGGAGGCTCAAATTCTATTTGAGTGTTATCTCACATCGAAGAATTAATGATGATTATCATTAATTTCGTTGTTTAGGTGTACTTCTATGCATCATAGTATATGTTATGCGATTAGTTATGTTGGACTACACGATCAAGTTTGTGTGGGTATGTGTTTTTAGGCCGAATACCATATTCCGAAGGCTCGTTTTGTATTCTCCTCTTTATTAGTTGATTGTTCATCCTCCACCCCGTAGATGTAGGTCTATCGTTCGAACCACGTTAAATTCTTTGTGGCTTATTATTTTTCTTTGTATTATTATTTGTTATTGCCTCAGATGGATTCCGAAAATCCATTCATCACATTTTGAGGGTATGAATAGGGTTGTGCAACGGCCGGTTCGGTCGAAAAACCGGACCGGAAATTCGGTTAATCGGTATTTCGGTTTTGCCGAACTTATGACCGAAAACCGAACCGAAAGTGTTCGGTTCGGTCCGGTTTGTTGACCGAAAATTTCGGCCGATTTCCCGGATCGGCCGAATTGACCTTTTTTTTTTTTAATCGCACATGATACTATCTTGTTAGTTTTTTGTCCCTAATTTAGTTTGATTTGCATGTACATAGCTACTACTAATGCTAATGGTGTCAAACCCATTTAGCTGCCAAGACATCTTAAATTCTTAATCAAATCCAAATGGTCTAAATCAGTTGCTAATAAAACATTGTATGTCCGTGTCTGTGCACAAGCCACAAAATAAGAACATGCAAATTCATAAATATGCCAAAAAAGGCTAAAAATCCCAACTTCTAGAGGCCATAAAATATGTTGATTGCAAATACTTCATACTTCATAGTAGAGTCTCAAACTTCTTTCAAAGTTAAACCTACAATATAAAATTTCAAAAAAGTAGTTAATCAATTATTATTCACAAAAACAAATTAGTCAAATAAATAAAATTAAATATAACCTTCAATTCTCAAATCTCAACCTTCTTTCGCCTTCACACGAGTTTCAACTAATGTTCAACCGTGCGGTACGTGCCAAGACATCTATAAACAAAAAATATTAAAATATTAAAAGTAAGGAAAAAGCAAGATTAAAGAGAGCATACTAATAGTTTGATATACCATTTTCAAGGTTTTCAATAGCTTGGTAATCTTCTTCTACTGGGATAGGAGGTTAATTGCGTAGCCAATCTTGGAGGCAAATGAGAGCTTGTACCATTTTTGGAGCCAAAGAAGACCTAAAATCATCAATGACACGACCCCCGGTACTGAAGGCACACTCTGAAGCCACGGTAGAGATGGACATGGCAAATAAGTCACGTGCCATTCTTGATAAAACGGGAAAGGGTTCTTCAATTTTACCCTTCCACCATTTTAGAATATCAAAGTCAACATCAACATCCAATTTCAAGGGCTTCTCACTCAAGTACAAATCCAACTCTGACTCACCAAGTGACTCATCATCATCACCATAAAACCTACTCAACCTATTCAACAATGATTTAGTCACATTAGTTCTAGTAGAGTTATCGCTTTGTGAACCACTTGATCCTTGCCTCTCATTTTGGCCATACAACTTTCTATACTCCTCAAACATGTCATGTAATGTATTCTTCACCATCTCACCAATGACACCTCCCTTATCAACCCCATAGATGTCTTCAAGAATGAGAAAAACGTACCTTAATTTCCTTCTAGGATCAAGAATTAGAACAACGAACAAGTACAAGTTCATTTTGGTTGGATCACCCCAATACTTGTCAAATTTTGCCTTCATTCTAAGAGCAATAGATGCCAATTATCTATCATCACTCAATATCCAATTCTTTATGGCATCATCAACATTGGCATGTTCATCTAAAAACCCATTAGATGTCACATACTTTGATCCAGAAACTTTCAAAGTCAATTCATAAAAATAACGCAAAACAGTCACCAATCTCTCAGCAACCTCCCAATCATGTTTTGTAGGCTCTCCCACCTCACCATGATGTCCACCTTGACCAAAGTCTTTTTGAAACTCAATTTCAGAAATAGAATACCTTTCAAAGAGATCTTCATATATCACAGCAGTTTCAAGCATAAAAAACACAGAATTCCACCGAGTAGGTACATCTAAACACAACATCTTCTTACTTGGTACCTTTTCCTCCTCGGCAAATGCTTTAAACTTTTGAAACCTAGATGGTGATTGTCTAATATATTTCACGGCAACACGAATGCGTTCAACTGATTGTGACACCTCTTTCAATCCATCCCTAACAACAAGATTCACAATATGTGCAACACATCTCACGTGCAAATACTTTCCAGTCAAGAAAACTTTTTTCCATGCACAAAATCTTCTTCTTAAATAAGCAATAGCAGTGTCATTTGAAGAAGCATGATCAACAGTTATAGAAAAAATATCATCAAGCTCCCATTCTTGCAAACATTTTTCTACTAACAAATCCATCATCATGAAGTTGTCGATTACTTCGGCAGAATATTAAAGTAATGTAAGAGAAACTTATTCAGTCAGCAAACAATTTTCTACAGTCTACAGTCTAGGGCATCGATCAAGAAAGAAATGGAATGGAATGACTACAGTGCCAAGCAATTCAGTCGGCAAACAATTTCCTAAAGGCCACAGTGTTTTAAAAACCTGGAAGGAGGAGAGAGTCGAGAGGCGGCTGGAGCCGAGAGCGCCGCAGGGAGGAGAGAGTCGAGACGCTGCGCAGGCGCAGCAGGGGAGACGAGAGTGCTGCAGGGAGGAGAGAGTCGAGAGTCGGCGGCTGGAGCTGGAGGCACTGCGCTGCGCAGCAGGGGAGAGTGGGAGACGATAGCGCCGCAGCCGCAGGGAGGAGAGAGTCGCGAGCGGCTGCGCTGAATCCGCTGGTGTGCTGAGACTTGAGAGGGTTTTGACTCAAAAATTAAAAAAACTCAAATGTAATACTTTAAATTAATATTTAATTGTTATGATTTAATGCATTTTTAATTTTTTAAATATTAAATTCGGTTATTCGGTTCGGTTCGGTATTTTCGGCCGGAAAAACTGAATCGACCGAAAACCGAAAATATCAAACTAATTCGACCGAAGACCGGACCGAAAGCCTTCGGTTCGGTTCGGTTTCAACCGAATAAATTCGGTTCGGCCGGTTTCGGCCGGTTCGACCGAATAGTGCACAACCCTAGGTATGAAAGACCCTAATATCACTTCTGATAGGATGATTGATCTCAGAAATCTGATGTGATCCAATTGGTGTAGAGAGAGTAGGTATATTCGACGCACACAGTTCAATTCAAAAAAATCGTTTATCTATTTATGATATTCAATCAATGATGTTCTATTTCTTGCATAAAGTGAGATATTAGTGAAGCAATCTTTGGAATTCTTCTAGTTGGCCACTTTCTTTCTTCATTGAGGAGTTCTCATTTATTTGATACATCATAAATCATTTGTACAGCTCGAGTGACCAAATTGTACTGCCCTTCTATCTTGGATTAGTATTATGGTAAATTAGTTAAAACCAATCCTTAATTTTAATTGACTTGGAGCTAGTTTCACCAATACGCAATGTGAGTTTATTTCTTTAATTATTTGACTTTCATGTGCTGGTGTAACCTTAGATTCCATATGATGTCATTTTAGTAGCTTTTCTTAAAGGCAAAGATTGACATGTAAAGTCACATTAGCTTGAAATTGCTCAACTCCTTCTACTTGGTGATTGCCAACGTAACTACTTCTTGCATGTCATGTCCTTTTGATATATGGAGATGGTGATTAATGGAAACCTGATTAAGTCCTCTTAAGTTTTAATGCATTAGATATCATTTGTGGATCAATTCTCAAAAACTTAAGATGTATTAGGGTTTGTTCGATTCATTATTGTAGAACATAAAGAGGTTCATTACTTTACCTTGTTTTATGTCCACTTTAAACAATTATACATGTTCCATTTGTTTCCAAATTTATTTATACTCAAATTCTCTTTTCAATCTTTTGGGATATTTTGAATAAGTCACACTGTCTACATATTGTGGTTGAGCTCTACACTTACTCTAGGAAAAAAAGTGACCATCTCACACCCAGACATCACTCTCATAATTTATTTTAATTCCTCAATCTCGATTCAAACTTTGTGCATCTTTTGTTTTCTTCTATTTGTTTGAAACTATGCATCCAACAGTATCACAAATACTTAGCTATAATATTTTTTTTCTGGAACTAAGCATCATATTCATTTTTACTAGACATATCTAAAAAGATTTTCAAATCAAACCACTATCTCCAACTTGATGACTTAATATTACTGAATGATTTATTAATTATGATTTTAAATAATGATTCGTTTGTGAATGTATACGAGGTGAGCAAAAGATGGTTCGTTGAATATTGAATTTGTAAATTGCATTGAAGATTCCATTGATTTGACAAGTAGACAGATAATTTTTATGGCATGGAATAAAATCAGATGTACGTGGAAGAATTGTAAGAATAAGGTGTTTTTGAGTACGAAAGATATAAGAGAGCACATAAACATGGGGGTATTCGTGAGAAACTATAAGGTTTGGTCTTCTCATGGAGAAAAATGCTTACTCATGTATCAACAAGCTACGGGAATATGCACAATGACACGTCGACCTCCTATCATAGGATGGTAACGGATCATACTAGACCGAATTATAATGATGAGGACATTTCCCAAATGTTCAGGAAGCCGACATTGGGTTGTGGCCAAGTTATGAGACTTATTCACAATTGTCTACGACGGTTCAGATGATGAACTTGACTGCAGAGGATCATATGTCACAGAGGGGCTATGACCGGATGAGTCAAATGATCAAAGATATGCTTCCCCAAGGATACTTGATTCCTAATAACTTTAGTGAGTCGAACATACTATTTAGTCGCATGGGCTTACTAGGAGAAAAGATCCAATGTTGTCCTAATCTTGCATGATATATTGGCAAGGAGAATCATCACTGGAGAGGTGTATATTTTATGGTACACCAGGGTATGAGGATAACAACCAGAAATATAGAAGTCAAGACAACCTTACGTCGAGTCAGTGATGGGCTTATCGACGAATAAAATGCGAAAAAGTGTAGGCCCTTCTCTTTTTGAAAATCTCTTTGTAAACGTGTATGCTTATGATTGTATCTTCGAAGAATGCAAATAGATTAGTGATAACATGGAAAGCAACACAACAGAGTATAAAGCAATAAAGAGATAAAATTTGTAGTTGTTAGGAGATAACTCCTACATCCACTCTTCCTACTAAATTAGGGATTTACTTAACAAAACTTTTCAAGATTTTGTTACATGTCTTCTTCGTCGTTGTCTTCGTCTACTTCCACTTCGACTACAATACAATATACAAAAGCTCAACAAACACTACAACTTCTAAGGAGTTGGGTTTGAGTTTGGTTACTCCAACTAAGAGAGGTCCTTGCAAAGACGCAATACCTTATAAGATATAAGCAAAGATATGAATATGGATTAGAACAAATGAGGGAACCTAAACTCCAAGTAAGAAACACAACTAATTTAGGGTTTCTTTAGAGAGCTAGAGATCTTGAGAGCTTTCAGTACTTGAAGTTGTAGATAATATCGATAGCTCATGTAACCTTGTTTGGAGAAAGGTTCTTTGTATTTATAGGCACACAACACAATAGATGGGTTGGAGAGAGATCTATAAGGTAGGTGATTAGGGTTGAGGTAACGGTCTGAATCGTGTTTAAATTAAAGTTATTCAAATGTCGTCTGCCATCAACAGTCGAGATCGGGTGATTGTAGTCGGAACAGTTCCCCAAAAAGTGTCTCAATCTCATTAGATGAGATAGATGTGGTGGTTGACTACAAATAAATTTTGGGATAGTACTTCGTACTATTAGGCTTGAGTTTGACACTTATGAGCCAAAGGCTAGGGGGGCAGGATAGACACTGATTCATCAATGACTTCAGAGATGATCAGGGAATGATCAGTCAGGATCATAGAAGGCTGGATCTTGACGCTGTCATTCACAATGTTCGTTCACTTTAGCCTTTCTCAAATCAGGCCAAGAATGAGATGGCTCACCAGTCACCAGCCAGCGCGGTGCAGGGTCAAAATGAAAATAAGCTAATATGACAACCTTGATAATCCTAATAGTTATATAGTGACCTTGATTCATCATCAAAAATTGATGATTAAAATTATGTCTCAAGACAGATAATTTATAGTCCTGGCAATTTTGATTTGCATTTGGATTTATGCCAGTTCAAGTTCTCGTTTAGGTCAATTTTTTTTTGAAAATAACATGTCTATTGCGACAAAGTCTTGTGAGGTCCAGATCATATCAAAAATTTTATGCTTGGGTCTGAATTCAGTCTGAATTCATTAAGTTAAAAAAATAAAATCCAAATGAAAGGATCTATCGGTCCGCTAATCTAGACCGGATCTATATATTATCTTTCTTCACTATTTATAAGAAAAAAATATGAAATTATATAATATATGCCCTAAGTATATGAAAAGAAAGAAAAAGAGCTTCTCCTTTATAAAGATATATATTCAAAACAAAAAAAAAACCTTCTCACTCTCATAATTAGAGATGGCAAAATACCGAGCCGGGCAGGCCGAAATTGCCACATCGGGCTAGGCCGGGCCTGTCCCAAAATTCACCGGGTTCTAAAAATATGAAGCCCGGCCTAGACCCGAGCTTTCGGGCAGGCGGGCAGGCTTAACTCGTGTAATTTTTTATTTTTTAAAAATAAATTAAGATTAAAGAAATATATTAAATGCACTTACAGTGCAACACATGAGTCTTATAATAAGAAAAAATAAGTTAATGGTCAATGTGCTTAAATTGCAAACATGACTCAATGATCAACTATTCAAAATCATCCAACTATGAAAAAGTTAATGACGGTAAATGTCTGACTCCTCTTTTCTCAAAGTATCTCTCTTCTTTCTTTGTCTTCTTAGTCTTGCCCTACATACAACAAAATGAAAAATATTTGAATTTTTCTTTGAGCCAAGCCCAACTACCCAAATATTAGAAAATTATGAAATATTTTTAGTTAAAAAAAAAAAAAAGATAAAAAAAAAAAAAAAAAACTGGCGTGCCTTAAAATCTCGGGCTTTTTTAGGCCCGAGCCCGATAAGCCCAGTAGGCTTTCTAGGTGTGCTTTTTTAATCCCGCCTTCATTTTGGGCCTCAATTTTCGAAGCTTAACCCGACCCCAAGTACGGGTACCCCAAGCCGGCCCATTGGTCCAGGCCCATTCTGCTAGCTCTACTCATTATCAACAAAGCAAGTCGACAATGCAATTATTTTGTATCCCTTCTTTTTTTTCATATATTTTTTTAAATTTAATTAATTGAGTTATAGGATTTTTACTAGACAAATGAGCCTCAACCCATAAGCCGAACAATATGTGCATGTTATAGTACTTATCTAATAATCACAAAAACATGTGTGCAATGGGTTGTATGTGCAATTGGGTTGCACCAAGATTTGAACTCCCATCCATTTCCATAAATGACTCGGATTTGCGCCTGATGATATTTTATAATACATAATTTTTCAATGATTTTCAAGGACGGGAGTGTCATTTATTGTCAACAAAAGTGTTATTTGTTGAATATTATTTTTTTCGAAACAAAAATATCATTTTCGTTTTGAACGTCTTGTAACATAGCCGTCGGAAGTGCCATTTGTTGAATACAATTTATTCCGAACAAAAGTGTCATTTGCTTTTAAGAAAAAATCTCATTTATAAAGTATCAATTGTTTTGAAAGTATCATTTGTTTCGAAAATATGTCATTTGTTTAAGAAGAAATGTAAAATGTTTTGAACAAAAATGTCATTTGTTGTGAATGAATATGTCATTTATTCTAAACAAATGTATCATTATTGATATCAATGGTTTTTTGCAAAAAAAAAAAAAAATTATTTATGGAAAAAGAGCTAATTGTTTATAATAAAAGTGTCATTCAAAAATTATAGGAACATCACTGATAGTAGAAAATGTTCAAAAGAAAATGACCTTTTTGAATGACACTTACTGTTCTTCACAACAAATGACACTTTTGTCCTTAAAAAATATTAAAAAATAATTAAAAAAAAATGATGTCATTGAGCGGGGATTGTGGTCATTTATGGAAATGTGCAAGTGTTCTAATCTTGGTGCAACCTGGTTGCACATTCAACCAGTTGTACACAAATCCAGCTTACTAATAATATGAAGTATTGTCCCAATGAGATGGTGTAGAGGTTAAGGTGGGTGGCTCGGGATCGATAGGCCCTGGGTTCAATGTATTATTTTAATATGCTTATATGATATTAAGTGGTGGACTCGGCCAGATTCCAAAAGGCAAAATTCAAATTCAAATTACAATTTAAGGAGGGGTTAAGATTGAATCCAATTTTTTGAAGATCGAGATCCTAAAAATGGATTTCGATTCACAAATTTGGGTCATACTAAAAATATAATATCTAATGTCAATGTGCATATATAAATTTTATATAGGTTTTTCACTTGTTCGAGAATGGTGCTCCTCTATTTCTAAATTACTAGAGCTCCGTTTGATTAGTATGTTGTGAATAGTCTATGTAAAAAGATCATCACAATTTGAAATTGACCAAAAATATTATGACAATACAGACGCAAATTAAGAAATTTAAGACAAATGGAATGGACAAAGACTTGTGTGTTGTACTTCTTTGTATATTACAGTTTATATTGTGTTGATATGTAGAATATGTGGCTCGTTATAATTGATTTTTGTTTGATTATTTAATTAAAATATATTGCACATATCAAATATTTTGTGGAGGTGATATAGAAAAGAGTTTTAGTTGTAGGACACTAAAGTCTATCCGATTGGAATAAGATGAGTTTTAATTTAGAAGGGGCAAGAAATAATCGACAGCCGAAGGTCCAAAATAAAGGCGACCCAAAACAAAATTAACAAAAGTGCAGTATGTTGATTTCAAACTTGATACCTCCTAGATCCTATACAACATCAGATTAAACATATTGACTTGATATTCCAGAATCAGTACAAGTTCATAACTGAGTATTTATGGTCGCCATTATCAAATTATATTTGTAACACTTCTGCATGAACAAAAGCATTACACAAGGATTATTTACCATATATATAATAACAGCATCATACATAAGGAAACATATTTTCCCAGGTCTAAAATCATACAATAGTAGCTGAATCAAGCTATACCTGGAGAACTGAACAAACTGTTTGTATTACGGTGAGAACAAGCAAGAAGCTTGCAGCAAGGACAGAAATGAAGGACCACGGGTTGCTGAAATAGTCTTTTCTCAGCATCACTCTCCATTTGAAGCAACTGGACTTAAACTTGTGAAACCAATCCCGACTGTACTTATTCAATTCATCAATCTCTTCGCCAAAATACAAAACGTTTGCTTCAGTCACAAATTCATTGTAAAGATTGTTAAATAGATCTGCTACTAATTGACTCTGACCTAATCTATTTATGATGATACCACTATTAGCAAGTAAATCAACATCACGGTGAGTGTTTATAAGGCTATCCATGAGTATGACATAACTCGTAATATCTCCGGTATAGTACCCAAGATACCCGCATTGTTCAAAGGCTATAAGATTCCTGAAGAATGTCTCAGTCGAATCATTTACTGTCAACTTCGGGACAGTCAACACGCCTTTTTCTTCAAACTTAACCTCAAACAAATCATTTCCATCTCCACTACGACTCAGTGAATGTTAGTTTGTGTGTGTTACCAACATCCTTGAAGAACTTCTGAGCAAGATCATAGATGGTGAGCTTGATGCCTGGATTTAAGAAGGAAAAATCGACAAATGTCAATAGGCCCTTCATTATGCTTATAGGCAGCTGATTCTCTAGCAACAGCATGTCATGCAACAAATGATTGTACATCCAGTGGTTTTCAAATATCATCTCATTTCTATCCCTCAGCTGAAAGAAATGGTTCTCCAGGAAAAGTTCGATAATGAATTTTCCATCCACCAAAATAATTTCTGTAAGTTGTTCGGGGGTAATACGGTCAAGTGTACCCTCATAACATCCACGAACAAAACTTTCTTCCCTTGCTGCAAACCTGACTAAGATATCAAGGCCAATCCCAAATCTGCTCAAGAAATTATGCAGGAATCTCAACTTATAAGCTTCCATGCCTTGAAGTTGGCCTACCTTATGATGATATGGACCAATCGACACTAATCGAGGAGAATAGGCTGCTTCCTTTGCATTCCGAAGTTTCTGAGAAACTTTATGGATACACGCTGCATAAGAATATGAAGGATCCACAAACAACTTTTTTAACTTGACATCAACGGAAGATGTTAAGCTTTCAATCATTTTACCGGGTGATTCCCCTTTATTCACCATAGTATTAGGTTTCATCTCTAAGATCGATCCTGCCAGAATTTATTGTTCAGAATTTAGGATTTTCATAGTATCTCAAACATTATTAACAATATTCTCGTTTAACTTATACATGAATATTTTATCTGAAGAAAGTAATTAACATCTTTGAGCTAATAATCCGACATGAACACAAGTACACAAAACACCTCATTGTTCGAAAAGTTAAATTATTTAAAAAAATGTAACTCATCGGCGAGACATATTCAACATTCTTCATTTCTTAAATTAGGGCGTCACTTCACTAAGCCCAAATCCAGAAACCCAACCATAACCGACCTTTCGCCTCTTATTCGGCAATCAACTACTTATATTGTAATAAAATAAAATTAGAAGCAGGATCTAAATACTGCATTAACTTTATATGGAGTTAGTGTTCCACTGAAATCAAGAGCACATAATAAGGGAAAAAAGACAAATAAATTCATCTTTATCCCCATGAAGTAGCCGCTCGCAAGCTTAAGTATTGCATTAGAAGGAATAACGACGCAGGTATGTATAAAAAACGAGAAATCTGTAATATTCTTCGGCAGTGGACTGCGGAAGTAGCTCTTTCAACGACGCGGTTTCTTCTTCTCCTTTGTTGTTTGTACTAAGTTTTAGTTGGTTCAATTTAGTATTCCACCGTCCAGTATTTATTTATTTATTTATTTTTATTTTTATTTTTATGACGAAGAACTCGTAGCCGCTATTTTTGGTGCGCATAATGTAAATCTCGCTCTTGTGCAATAGTTTGTAAACCACACAGGATAGTTAAATCACCCTAAGGTGATAGTCACATATATCGTGTTCAGTGAGAATTGAACTTATGACCTTTTAATCCCGAATCACCCACCTTCACCAGTATTTATGTTCCATAGTACTGGGCACCGAGTTTAAGAAGGTGGTGTTATTGAATAGTGGTGCGACTTGTGTAGTCTCATTATCTCTTTCTCTCTCATCTCGTCTCTTCTACTTGTTTTTTATTTTATTTAATATTTTTCAATATTACCATTTCCTCCGTCTCGCTCGACTTGTTTTGTTTATTTTCAGCACGGAGATTAAGATGAATGAATAATTATATGTGGATAAGTGGGTGATTGCGTGTAAACAGTAACCCCACAAAGAAGAAGAACTAGTTTGTATAATAATTATTTTTCATTTTAAAAACAAGACAAGTCAATCATGACAACCCAAAATGAAAACAAGACAAGTCAAGCGGGACGAATAGAGTATTAATTTATGTTTTTGATTGAATTCTTAATTGAAGGGTTTAATCAGCCACCCAATTCGTTTCATTCCTCAAATTCATTTGGCGGGTCCAAATGATATTTAATTAAGTAGTAGTGGCAAACAAATTTCAAATCTAACCAAAAAGTTACAAAAGTTCAGTAAAATTCATATTAAAACAAAAAATAATTCCTGCCAGATAACAACAAATATATACATCTCTATTAATAATCCATTTCGAAACATAAATTCTTCTTTACACACGAGAATTCAACAGCAAAAAAAAAATGTTATTGTCGGAAGACCGTCGGTTGTCTTTGGGCGGCAGCCAAACAACAGAGAGATAATGGTGAATCCATTTATTTATAGAATACTAAACCAAACACAGCAAGAAGCAAAAGAGTTGTTCTAGATATGAAATTAATTCAAGGCTTGGAGTTCGTGAAGATATCCACAATTAGAAGACTCGCAAGCGGGATAAACACAAGTAAAAGCAATGTCTGGAGATGGATTAAAGCAGATCTAATCAAAGCTCATACAAGTGCTATTAAACTAAGTCTCACTACCCCAAACAAATTGTTGCATTTGAAGTTTTCGCTTGAAGCTTTAGTTTTTAATAGGATTCTAAACACTCTAAGCTTCAAAAGTATGAAAACACAATACACATTTACGAGAAGTAGTTCTATAACACCAGGTGAAATGGAGCCACAAAGTTCATGCAAAAATAAAAGGTTCCTCCAGAAAGTAATGTTTATAAGTCATGTATGTCGCCCCCTATTTGGGGAAGATGACGGTGTTATATTTGATAGTAAGATATGCATCTTCCCATTCACAAGGCAAGAGGCAACATTAAGGACTCAAAGAACAGAGTAGCAAGGACATTAGAAACAAAGACAATACAATCCATCACCAAGGAGGTGATCAAGAACTGCTTGATCACTAAAGTACAGTCTTCTATTGCAAGAGTTCCAAATTGAAAATAGAACTAGTGATTTTAAATTTGCAAAACAATGTAAAACAATGTAATTGTTGGATATGAGTCAGTAGATGATACTCAGCTGTTCGTGGTTAAAAGAAAATTGGGGGAAATCATAGTAGTACTATGGAATTGAAGATCCCAAAACCGAGCTGATATCAGTAGTATAGTGTGTCGTTAGGATTAGCTGATGTATAGGTTAGACTTGATGTAATCGTTTTTAATATTTTTGTCTAAGTCCTGTACGGGGTAATTGTCGAACTGATCTTCTATCGAAGAAACTTTTTGGAACCCCACGTCATCAGTGTAATCGCTTGCGTTCTTCAGTCAGCAGCTGACTAGACCTCAGTAGAAGACAGCGCATCAGCTGAGTAGACCTCAGTAGAGGCCAACCCAGCAGCTGATAAGTCATCAGTAGAAGAACTCATGCAAGCCCAGTACCTTCGCAGTCGCCAGCTGACCTACTCCGAAGTTACATTCCTTGTATGCCGACTCAGTCGAAGAAGACAGAGACTTTACAATCTACTGTATCCGACAGAAAGCGACCCAGCTACTTAAGTCTTTTCGAAAGTTCAGCAGAAGATCATACGAGGTTGTTTGAACGGTCAACTCTGACATTCTAACCAACCACAAACCTCGACCAATGAGAAGCCGACAACGCCTTACTTGCTCCCTGCAGTAAAGCTGCTCTCATGTACAGTAATTAACTGCCCTGCTGCAACAAGTTCGAATTTATGGCCATTTTCTTTGGAAGCTTGTGACACGTGGC
This sequence comes from Lavandula angustifolia, assembly GCA_028984105.1. Lineage (NCBI taxonomy): Eukaryota > Viridiplantae > Streptophyta > Magnoliopsida > Lamiales > Lamiaceae > Lavandula > Lavandula angustifolia. Next base: position 2,748,220 of record CM054821.1, read on the forward strand.
ATCGTCGTCTCCAACGGACATATGCCATAGCTCACAGCTATAAATAGAGAAGAATTTGAAGTTCCACATGCGAAACACACAAGACCAAACACGAAACACGGAACAACGAAATTCAAAAGGGAAAATCGCTCAAGCTCTCAAACACTCTAGCAAACTCATCAGAACATCCCGCGAAGAATCTGCATTTATTAGAATATTTTGTGGTTCTTCTCTCTAGAGTCTTTAGATCCCTTTCTTCTCTACCTAAGCTCATTGCCATATTTATAGCTTAGATTCGAAGGAGTTCACACTTAGTGAATTGTTCTTATTGAAAGCACTCCTTCTTAGTTGGAGATTATTTCGCTCCCTTTCGAACTTAGGTTTGAATTGTAAAGTCGCTAAGGACTATAACTTAGAAGGATATGTCCTGTGCACAGTTTGCTTGCTGAGACTTGCTCAAATTAATCAACAAGTTATCCTGCCTTGTTCAGGACCGTGGACGTAGGATCTTGCGTATCCGAACCACATTATATTGCTTGTGTTCTTTACTATTTTATTGCATACAAACCTTTGAAAATCATAAGTTTGCATAAAACGTATTTCAAAAGTCGCACAGCCAAAAGAACTTAATTTGCGAATTTGCGAAAACACATTTTCAAAAAGAGACAAACTCCGGGCCCCACACTTATCCGCACGCTAAAGTCTTCGACTGAGTTTCGAAGTACTGACAAAAGTCAGTAGGAGAGCTCAGTAGCTGACCCACTCTGACCCGCGATCGAAGGTTGTATTTGACACTGTTCATCAGTTGCAACTAACAGCTTCAGCTGACCTTCATCGAGAAAAAGAAACTGTACTCAGGTGTATTCACCCCCCCCTGTACACCTGATATTTGTCTCCGGACCAACAATTGGTATCAGAGCACACGATGTTCTACTGATCACCTGTTCTGTATTACTGGTCTTCTCGAACAGATCCTGAAAACGTTTTCTCTGCACAAGGCATCTCTTCATTCATCCTTATACTCATACGCATAATGTCTGACATGTCAAGTATCAGGATGGTGCCGATGTTCTCGATAGAGAACTTCACGGTATGGCGTGTAAGAATGAAGGCACACCTTACGTCGCTGCACGACAGCATGACTGACGTACTGGAGACCGGACCCATCATTCCAATGATAGACAGCGTTCAGTTCGCTGATGTGGAAGGTGAAGGAGCTCGAATAGGTCCGAAGATTCCCAAGGACAAATCTGCCTTCACGCCTGAAGAGAAAAAACTGCATAACCTCGACCGAGTCACACGAAATGCTATACTGACAACGCTAAGTGACTCACATCTCGGGAGGGTGCAGGATTGCAAAACGGCGAAGGAACTTTGGGACGCCCTGGCTGTACTAAGCCAAGGAACTCCTCAGATCAAAGAAAACAAGCTCGAATTAGAGCTTCAGAAGTTCGAAGCCTTTGCGATGGAGCCCAGTGAAACCATTGACGAGCTGAGCGTCGATTTACGAATCAAGTCAATGTGATAAACGGGCCTGGGAAAAGTGTTCTCAAACAAAGAGATGAACACAAAGATCATAAGAGCGCTACCTCGACAGAAGTGGCTTCCTTTTGCTACATATTTACGTCGCTCTGATCTTAATGCTCTAACTCCTGATGTTATATTTTCAGAATTAAAGACGGAGGAATTTGAGTATAGTCTACCTCAAAAGTGGTCCAGTGCTCCACGTGACACACGGTTCGATCATGCCTTCAAGCGCGATCAACAAGAAAACCGGAGGCAAAAATATTTCTTCCAGCAAGAGCAAGAGGCTAGCTGCAGATACAAAGACCACTGAAATATCTACTACTGACCAACTCGCACTGATGACTCTCAAATACCAAAGAGAAAAGGAGAGAGTCAGAAAGCTGAAGAAATACCACAGAGATTCTCCCTCAAGTAAGAAAGATTATCAGAGAAGGGAAGAGTCTAATCCTTCTACTGAATGCGGGGAAAACGGGAACCTACTCGCTAGTCCATCAAAAGACTCGGTGGAAAAAGCGAAGCAGAGCATCAACATGCTACAACGCGCAAGAAGGAGGGACACTATCGCACGACTGTCCCGAACTCTCAGCTGCTCAAAGAGCAGAACGGCAGGCCAGAAGAGACAAATTTGCCCAGAAAAGGCAGGCCTATATAGCCGGAGAGATATCCGACAACTCAATTGAAGAGGATACATTCATGTACTCTCCTGAGGACGAAGCTGCATTCGTAGCTGTTGAAGTCGGAGAGACGGTTCCTAAGGAATCAGCTGAACACTGTCTGATGGCCGGAGAAGAGGCTGAGGTGCATAAGGACCCATGGATAGTGGATAGCGGCTGCTCAAGACACATGACGTATCAGAAGAGCCTGCTGACCAACTACATACAAGAAGATGGTCCCAGAATTGAGTTTGGTGACAACTCATAAGGCTACACAAGGGGATACGGAACACCGAACATTGGGGACTGCTCGGTTCCTAAAGAGTAACATATGTTGAAGGACTTCAACATAATCTCCTTTCTGTCAGTCAATTCTGTGATAATCTTAACAGAGTTATCTTTGACGCTGGCTTCTGCGATGTTGTTGACAAATCTACAGGGAAAAAGTGTTATCAGGTTCGCGGAGGAAGAACATCTATGTTGCAAACTGGAAAACCGCAGAACCTGAGGCTTGCTTACTCGCACAGACAAAATCTGGTGACAAGTCAGGATGGCTATGGCACAAAAGACTCGACCACCCGAACTTCAAGACCATGAACAAGCTAGCCAAGAACTCCAAAGTCAGAGGACTGCCCAACGAATCGTTTATCAAAGATAGAAACTGTGAAGCATGTCTGAAGGGAAAGCAAACAAAGAATAGCAATCCACCTATTCTGTCACCTTCCACTGATGGAATCCTTCAGCTGCTGCACATGGACCTATTCGGGCCAGTCTCTCCAGTGACTATAAGAGGCAAGAAGTATGCCCTCGTCGTTATTGACGACTATTCGAGATATACTTGGGTTATCTTCATCGCCAATAAGTCTGATGTTCAAACCGAAGTTGCCCAATCTGAAGAAGCTCGGTGTGGAAAAGGACATCAAGATTCAAAGAATTCGCTCGGATAGAGGAACAGAGTTTCTAAACTCAGTAGTTAAGACGTACTGCGATAAAGAGGGAATTAAACACGAGACATTAGCCGCGCGCACCCCTCAGCGGAACGGACTTGCTGAACGAAAGAACAGAACACTTAAAGAAGCAGCAAGAACGCTCCTCGCAGACTCTGGACTACCCTCGAAGTTCTGGGCTGATGCTACTGACACCGCCTGCTATACTCAAAACCGCTCACTACTCACTCAGCAACACATGAAGACACCATATGAATTATGGAAAGGGAGAATTCCTTCTATATGTTATTTCCATATTTTTGGCTGTCCTTGCTTTATCCACAATAACGGGAAAGATCAGCTGAAGGTATTTGATAGCAAATCTGATCAAGGAGTTTTCTTAGGATACTCTCGAGTCAGTAAAGCCTTCAGAGTCTTTAACTATCGGACTCTTTGTGTTGAGGAAAGCCCTCATGTTGTTTTTGATGAATTTGTTACTAAGAACAGGAAAGATACAGAGACAAATACTGATAATGTCAGCAGCAAGCTACAGGATCTCGGACTTACTGATAAAGCTGAAAAGATCCAGCATTGTAGGGTTGATGAGTCAGACGATGAACAAACCCAGACTCAACCAACAGTCGATGTAGCTGACCTAGTTGATTCTACCGAACAGAATCAACAACAGGTAACATCGGTCGATGAGGAAGCCCCCGTAGTAACTGAGACCTCTACTGAGAATATAAACTCAGGGAGAACGATTAATGTTCCCGAGCTAAATGCCCCCCGAACCACGGAAACTCGGTAGATCCTAGTCTTCTTACCGAAATCTTGCAATCTCGGAAACGATTACTCGAAATGCCTAACACTCCCTACCGATTCTGCGAAGTTGTATCAGAAGAAGAAGCCAGACTCAGACGATCTTGGCTAGATGCTCACTCTTCAGATCTCATAATAGGAGATCCGTCAGCGACGATAAGAACAAGATCGAGATTAAATCAAGGCGAAAGCTCACTATATTCTTGTTTCTTGTCTACAGAAGAACCTCAATCGATAGAGGACGCACTTAATGATGCTGACTGGATCATCGCCATGCAAAAAGAGCTGAACCAATTCGTCCGAAACGAAGTTTGGGAGCTTGTAAACAGACCTAGACATCAGCACGTGATTGGTACTAAGTGGGTCTTCAAAAACAAGCGAGATGAAAACAACGTCATTGTCAGAAATAAAGCACGACTAGTTGCAAAGGGATACAGTCAGGCAGAAGGAATTGATTTTGACGAAACATTCTCTCCAGTCGCTAGATTGGAAGCCATTCGTCTATTCCTAGCTTATGCAACACATCAAGGCTTCAAAGTCTATCAGATGGATGTAAAGTCAGCTTTTACGAACGACGCATGCGAAGGAAGAAGTCTACGTGGAACAACCGCCCGGCTTTCGGCAGGTACATCGAGTGTACGAGACTTAGGAAAGCTCTGTATGGGTTAAAACAAGCACCCAGGGCTTGGTATGATACCCTATCAGACTTTCTACTTCGAAAGGTTTTCGAAGGGGACAGTAGATCGCACCCTATTCAACATAAAGTCAGGAGATGACATCCTACTGGTGCAAATCTACGTGGACGACATCATTTTCGGCTGTAGAAACGAGATCATATGTCAGCAGTTCGAGAAGATGATGAAAGAGAAATTCGAGATGTCCATGATGGGAGAGATGAATTATTTCCATGGATTTCAAGTGAAGCAATCACCTGAAGGAATCTTCATCAATCAAGCCAAATACACTCGAGATCTTCTCAAGAGATTCGGCTGCGACTCCAGCACGCCAGTCAAAATCCCCATGAACACGAATTTTAAAATCGATCTAGACAAAGAGGGAGCTTCTGTTGACTCTACTGATTATAGAGCTATTATTGGTTCTTTGTTATATTTAACAGCTAGCCGACCTGATATAACTTATGCTGTTGGTGTATGAGCAAGATTTCAAGCGGATCCCAAGCGAAGTTATTTAGACTCAGCAAAGAAGATTCTGCGATATCTACGCGGAACACCTGATGCTGGGTTATGGTATCCTGCTGATGATAATCTAATACCGACGAGTTATTCGATGTTGATTATGCGGGATGCGGGATAGATCGTAAGTCAACTTCCGGAACGTGTCGGTTCTAGGCAAAGCAAGCCGATATCTTGGTTCTCAAAGAAACAACACTCGGTAGCAACGTCCACTACCGAAGGCCGAGTACATGGGCTGCTTCGGAAGTTGCTTCGTGCCCAAATCCTTTGGCTTCGACAACAACTGAGAGATTATGGTATCACTCAGAATGAAGTGCCCATCTACTGTGACTCCACAAGTGCTATTGCCATAACTCAGAACCCAGTTCTACATACGAGATGCAAGCACGTGGATATCCGACACCACTTCATCAGAGACCATGTCGAGAAGAAGGATATCAGAATGGAGAAAATCCATACTGACAAGCAAAGGGCAGACATACTGACCAAACCACTAGCTGAGAACAGATTTAGAGAATTATCAGTTGAGCTAGGTCTACTGGATCCTACTGAAATGCATCAGTAGAAGGCAACTACTGATAGCAGATTTGAAAGATTAAAATTGGATCGTAGGATCAAAACTTATAATCAGACGTTATATATAAAATCTTTCATCTTCTATCCTTTCCTCACTTTTCGCCATTTACAACTTAAGAGCTATCTTCGAGCGTTTCAGTTTTCTCAAAATCTTCTCAAACTGCCTCGCATTTGCATTCTTCTCAAGCTCTTTAGTATTCGGTAATGTATTGAAACATGCTTAATACTTACTAACTTACTCTATTTTCAAGTGCTAACAAGTTGTTTTGCAAATTTCAATGGCGACAGTTCAGACTCCTGAGAACATTAAGGAGATTATGTCCTCTAGGATTCAGTTTGAACCGACTTTGGCTTTCCGTCAAGTAGATATTTCCTATCTGGAGCCGGTCTTTGATGCTCTGGAGCGTTCTGGTCTTCAGGAGTTGGTAACGAAACACCCGAGATCGTATCTGCCAAGGCAAGTGGCAGAGGTGTATTTCAACTGGAAGTCGCTTACGTCTGGAGGCGAGGAATCTTCTTTCGCCTACATGAAAGAAGTTGATCAGAATTGTTGGGATTCTACACAACGAGTCTTCAACTTCAGGGACGCCTTGGTGCTGACGTTCGACCTTCCAGACTCCGGTATTTGTCCCATCGGGTACAAGGAGAAAGAGATAAATGAGTATGTCCATAAGTTCTGCGGACGAACTGACATCTCGTTCAAGACAGCTTTGCCGAAGAACCTTTTGCTCCCCCAATACAGAGGACTAGCCTACATAGTCTCTCACATACTGACTAGCCCAGCTGGATCATACGATCAACTGTCCAACCAAGGATTCAGCTGATGATAGCGATCGACGACGAAATTGAAGTGAACTGGGCCGATTATTACGTTTCTGAGATGAAGGCCCAAGCCCATAAATTCACTACCTTACCCACTGGAGAGAGGAAGTTAGCCAGTGTGGGCAAATTACTTTATGGGACTAAGATGTCAGTCCTCATTGAGAGCTCTGTTCAAAGGCACTCATCGTTCGCTGACTCAAAATTCTTTGACATGAAATTGATTAAGTTCAAAACAAAAGCGATCGAGAAATCTATCGGGAAAGGGCCGGGCTGAGCCGAAGAGAGCTGCATCGCTCTGCCCCCCCTCATACCGAAGTGCCTAAGAGGAGGAGGCTAACTAAGCCTGCACCGGCGAGAGGTCTCGACTGCTCGGCCTCTCACCGTCATTGAACAAGCTCCTCCTCACACACAAGAAGAGCAAATTTTGGACTCGATATCGGCATTGAGGGTGCGACCCTCAAAGATAAGGTCCAGGTCATCGCTACGAAGAGACCCGGTCGGATGTTAGGGAACCGGCCCGAGGAGACTTCGACCGAGTGGACAACTATTCATTCCACTCGTCTCCGTGCCACGACTGAAGTACACGATCATATTCCCGAGATCACTGGGCACTCGGACTTAGTCGACATAGCCCTCGGGGCAAGGGTTCAAATGCTACTCGAGATTTCGAGTTGGGATATTCTAGCGAGAGATAATCAAAACCCACTCGGTCATCAACTTGCTCGATGAGGAGCAGAAATTACAAGAAGTCATAGGGTACGAAGAGCCAGCTGACTTGGCTACTCTCGAAGATCTCAGAGCCGCTATGCTTTATCTTCTAAGCTTGCGAGAGTCAGTTCCTGGTGATACTCCTCCGCCCCCATCTCCTCCCCGCCGATAAGGATGATAATAAGAACAATGATGATGATGATGATCGGAGGAAGGATCGGACACCCAAGGATACGAGTTGGGAGGCTCGCCGAGGGTTCAACTCCCCAGTGAGAAGAGCAAATCACCACATCCCGATACATCGGGTGATGCTCAAGGTGCTCCGGAGCACGGTCGGGAGCAGCTCCTCACGTTTTCTGAGCAGAGGCTTGGAACCAGTTCTTACCAGATTCAGCCTATCGGTTCCGTGTCCTCGAAGTCTGTTAACAAAGCCATTAGACGTCAAGGAGAGAAGAACAGACTATTGGCTAAGGACGTCCATCTGAAATGGACAAAGTACACTAAGGCTCAGACAGTGAGCTTAGACAGACTAGCCGCTGGCATCTCAAAAACTCCAGAAGCTCCTCCTCAACCAAATTTTCAGGAGATAATTGAGGCTGCCTTAGCCGCTCAGAAAATCAATTTAGAAGCTCAGAGTCAGCAGTTGCTCCAGAATCAGCAGACGATCTTTTCAGAGCAGCTGACTCAAGCTCTTGAAACTATTAAGCTCGAAATTGATGAGAAGAATAAGATTGCCACCTCTAGCCTTCAGAAAGCTATTACCCAACAGGCAGAGGCTCTGAAACTTATTCAGAAAGAAATGACAGAATCGCCGGATCAGGCTCTGCTGAAACTCCGTTAGGAGTCAGCTGCACAACTTAAAACATCTAGAGCTGATCAGGAAAAAGACTGGGAATTATATTGTGATCTCGTCAAGGACTTCGAATCCACAGCTTCTCATATTAAGGATTCAGTCCACAATTTGGAAAGAGACATTCAAGCCATCCGCACCCAACTCTCTAAGGCAGATGATGCCAAAAAGGGGGAATGTATTATGAAAGATGAACCTGAAACGGATACGGCTGAAGTCCAGATCTTGGAAGGAAGGGTTCAGGAGGAAGGACCCTCCATAGTTCCTCAGGGGGAAGAACCCTCTACTCGCTCAGTGGGGAAGGTGTTCGGGAGAAAGGACCCTCCGTGCCCCAAGCGAGATCTGGGGGTTCTACTACTTGAATATCCCCTACAACCTACCCCCATCTCATCTTCCGCAGCTCACATAGAAGAAGTTGCTCATTTCATTGAGCAAGAGTCAGAAGAAGAGCAACAGGCTCCTCCGCAGAGGCCGGGGAAGGACACTGCTACTGATATTTCTCATCCTTCCTCCCCCGTCCGAAAATTCAAATCAAAAGCGGAACAAGAGGCCTTCGACCTCCGGGTAGCCCAACAACTTCAGGATAAGCTGGACCATGAGCGTCAGCTGGAAGAAGCCCAACTTTCTAAGAAGCCTAAGGGCAAAGTTGTTAAGGGCAGAGGTAAGAAGAAGGGAGAGTCAGTGGAAGAGGATAAAAAGAAGGCGCAGGAGGAGTTTGCAAAAACTCTTCCTACTGCAGGTCAAGCTACTGCTCAGAGTCATTATCAGACTCATCTTACACCTGAACAGGAAGCAGAAGATAGAGCCACTTGGGAAGCCACGCTGCAAGGCCTAAACCTTAGAAAAGGAGACTGTAGGGCAGCGGCTCTCCGAAGAAGAAGAGAATGGCTGATATGGCTAAGATGATTAGCCTATCTCAAAAGCCAGCAGCTGATCCCACAAGGCAAATCCCACGTGGATCAAGGTACAGAAGAGCTCCTTATGTCAAGAAGGACCCAGTTCTTCATATCGATAAATGGGTACCGGCTCTAGTCAATGATCAATGGGAAGAACTCAAAAAGGAATTCATCAAAGGCTACTATGTATGGAATTTTATCCTCGTGAGCAGTCTATCGAACAAGCTTTTGACGAGTTCATGTTTAATTACAATTCTAAGCTTAGGGAACAACTTCCGGAGATCATGAAGAGAGAAAACATTCCTTTTAGAGCTCCAACTTTCAAGCGCATTCCACCTCCTAGAACAGCGCACGGAGTTCTATGCACGAAGGAAATAGAGGATGAGATTAGAGATGCAGCATCTCATTTCGACCTGAGTGTCGACCTTGCTGAAGACTTTGAGGATATCCAGACGCTGAGGAAGAGAATCTATTTATACTATGGTCTGGAACCTCCTGTCGACAGATCTGCTGATTTCAAGAAGCGTACTCAAGGCTTCAGGCGTCAGTAGTATTTCTCTCTACTCTTTTGTAATAGTAATAGGAACTTGTAATTTCCTGATCATAAATATTATCGTTCCTATTGCTTGACAGACAATTACTCATTGTCTTACAGCATTTTGCCTTGTGTTTTCACAACTGATCACTAAGTGATCTGACACACACTCACACTATCAGTTTATCTGATTTTGCCTATCTCTCACCTGCTGATGTTTTGAAGTTATCATATCAGTTTGTTTTCCTCAGATAAATTAAGGGGGAAATTCTTGTAAGTAGGTCAGCATACCTTATAAAATGTTTTTCGTTTAGAATTTAGAAGTAGAGGTTTTGGCATCATCAATTAGGGGGAAATTGTTGGATATGAGTCAGTAGATGATACTCAGTTGTTCGTGGTTAAAAGAAAATTGGGGGAAATCATAGTAGTACTATGGAATTGAAGATCCCAAAACCGAGCTCATATCCAGTAGTATAGTGTGTCGTTAGGATTAGCTGATATATAGGTTAGACTTGATGTAATCGTTTTTAATATTTTTGTCTAAGTTCTGTACGGGGTAATTGTCGAACTGATCTTCTGTCGAAGAAACTTTTTGGAACCCCACGTCATCAGTGTAATCACTTGCGTTCTTCAGTCAGCAGCTGACTAGACCTCAGTAGAAGATAGAGCATCAGCTGAGTAGACCTCAGTAGAGGCCAACCCAACCGGAATGATAAGTCATCAGTAGAAGAACTCATGCAAGCCCAGTACCTTCGCAGTCGCCAGCTAACCTACTCAGAAGCTACATTCCTTGTATGCCGACTCAGTCGAAGAAGACAGAGACTTTACAGCCTTCATCAGATCCGACGTAAAAGCGACCCGGCCTACTTAAGTCTTTTCGAAAGTTCAGAGAAGATCATACGAGGTTGTTTGAACGGTCAACTCGACATTCTCACCAACCACAAACCTCGACCAATGAGAAGCCGACAACGCCTTACTTGCTCCCTGCAGTAAAGCTGCTCTCATGTACAGTAATTAACTGCCCTGCTGCAACAAGTTCAAATTTATGGCCGTTTTCTTTGGAAGCTTGTGACACGTGGCATCGTCGTCTCCAACGGACATATGCCATAGCTCACAGCTATAAATAGAGAAGAATTTGAAGTTCCACACGCGAAACACACAAGACCAAACACGAAACACGGAACAACGAAATTCAAAAGGGAAAATCGTTCAAGCTCTCAAACACTCTAGCAAACTCATCGTAACATCCAATGAAGAATTCGCATTTATTAGAATATTTTGTGGTTCTTCTCTCTGTGAGTCTTTAGATCCCTTTCTTCTCTACCTAAGCTCATTGCCATATTTATAGCTTAGATTCGAAGGAGTTCACACTTAGTGAATTGTTCTTATTGAAAGAACTCCTTCTTAGTTGGAGATTGTTTCGCTCCCTTTCGAACTTAGGTTTGAATTGTAAAGTCGCTAAGGACTATAACTTAGAAGGATCTGTCATGTGCACAGTTTCCTTGCTGAGACTTGCTCAGATTAATCAACAAGTTATCCTGCCTTGTTCAGGACTGTGGACGTATGATCTTGCGTATCCGAACCACGTTATATTGCTTGTGTTCTTTACTGTTCTATTGCATACAAACCTTTGAAAATCATAAGTTTGCATAAAACGTATTTCAAAAGTCACACAGCCAAAAGAACTTAATTTGCGAAAACACATTTTCAAAAAGAGATAAAATCCGGGCCCCACACTTATCCGCACGCTAAAGTCTTCGACTGAGTTTCGAAGTACTGACAAAAGTCAGTAGGAGAGCTCAGTAGCTGACCCACTCTGACCCGCGATCGAAGGTTGTATTTGGCATCGTTCATCGGTTGCAACTAACGGACTTATGACCTTCATCGAGAAAAAGAAACTGTACTCAGGTGTATTCACCCCCCCCCCCCCTCTACACCTGATATTTGTCTCCGGACCAACAGTAATTATTCTAGATTCTTGCTTTCATCACAAGAATACAATATTTCAGTTTAAACTCTAAGCTTCTGGAAACTAAATTAGCAGATTGTAGTTTACATACAGTCTTATGTAATAGTGTTGATTGTTTTCATAACGGAAAACATCTTATGGTGCAATCAAACAACTTCCATAATTTGCTTATGCATACTTGGAATACATGACACATTTAAGGAGGTAAAGTGTACATCAAAACATATAAGATTCCCAATTAAAAGACAACACATAAAAAATTTAAGGAGGGATTTGTTAAATATGCAAATAATTCATGTCATTAGAGAAAAGTGGTCTGCTTTTGCACCTGAGCTGATTTTAGTCCGACAAGACAATACAAGGCCTCACATTGAAGATACGAATCCAGATCTCAGAGCTGCTGCAAGCTCAAATGGCTTTGATATCAGAATCATTAACCAACCACCAAATTCCTCGAATAGTAATGTGAATGATCTTGGATGGCTTAGAGCTATTCAAAGCATCCAAGTTGAATCACACAGTTATAATGGTGATCAATTAGTGAGCACACTGATAAGCTCTTTTCAAGACTTGTCTCCTATGCCACCAAAAAAGGTCTTTCTATCTCTACAAAGCTACATGTTTGAGATCATGAAGGTTATGGGTCACGACACCTATAAGATTCCCCATATGAAAAAGAATCAGCATCTCTCTCAAGAGGCACTGCCAGTAGATCTACACGTTACAATGAATTTGGTTGTGGAGTGCATAAACTAAATGCTGTAGAATGGGATAATTAAAGATACAGTTAACTTTAGACAGAGATTGGGAATATAGAGAATATGGGCCTATTGATAGAAAGGGGTAGAAGTTCATCAATTCATCAATGACCAAATTCAGCAAAGATCTCAAGCATGTTCCAATATACCAAATTCACCAAAGATCTCAAGCTTGTTCCGATTCACCAAAGAAAACCAACAATAATTCATCAATGAAAGGTTTACAATTAGAAGATATCACCAATTCAGATAATTGCAACAAGTAAAGAACACCAATCCACCCAATCAACAAGATCAAGCAATTTGTGCCTTAATATGAACAGAAAATTGGTGCAAGCAATGAACAACAACAGCTAGGCAATGAAAAACAACAATAATTTCTTGGGGCCTTAACAAGTCTCATTGTCCATATTAATCATTGACTTGTTTACTCCTCTATTTATAGAGACATTTTTATCATTTTATAGCCAAATTCACCATTTCCCACACAGTTCTCTTAACATACGTAGCAAATGTATGTGTTCGTGAGTTTCTTAACATACATAGCAAATTTATAGAGACATTTTTATCATTTTATAGCCAAATTCACCATTTTTATCATAAGATTTCTACTTCTTTGCTGGATGTAACAGTAAGTTTGCTAAAGTGCTTGAGTATGTGTTCGTGAGTTTCTTGCTTCTCTGTTCCTCGTCTTCGTCTTCTTGAAGATGATATCTTGATATAGTTGTGACCCATGCATATATCCGTTGGATGGGACCATGCCATGTGTCACAAGACTCCAAGGAAAATGACCATATAATTTGAATAGCACTGCAGAGAATGGTTGGCTTTCTGTGCATGAGAGCATCTTTGTGTCAGAGCAGGTAAGCTTTGCTTGCTTCTCATTGGTCGAGGAGTGGCGGTAGGTGAGACTTGTCAGACATCAGTGTTCTAGCTGAGTTGACTTAATCTGAACCTCGGACACTAAGTGTTCCTTTGCTGACATCCGACTGATAAAGTCAGGCTGTCGATTTCCCTTGTACGGTCTGCAACTGAGCGCAACTCATTCAGTAGATCAAGGATGATCATACTTAGTATTCTTTCTGAGTCGGCTGAAGAGTGATCTTCTACTGAGTGCTTCCAGCTAGTGACTTGAAGACAACCTACTGAGATTTTATACAGACAGAGCTCTACTGAACCGATGATAGATGGGGTTCTGGAACCTTAACTTCTCTACTGAAGTTCAGTCCGACAATTTACCCCTTACAGAACTTGGACAAATTAATCTAGACATATCAAAGCAGGTCTAGCCTATTACATTATGTCGGTTCATCACACACTCAGGGGTTTTGGGATCTTCAATTCCTCCTTAAAACATTTATACAACAGTTACTCAGTATCAGAAGTACTGAATCATCTCCCAACAATTTCCCTGTCCACTGAGTTATATCCTTATATTATTCCTAAAGTAAATGAACACAATTTTCGATGAATGGTTGGTGGGAAGAATTTAGAATTCATCAAAAATTTTGTCAAGCATCGTTGAGGCAATCGATTCTTTTTTCATGTTGTAATTGAAGAAATAATCTATAGTTTCCAAAAAGTTAAAAATCATAAATTTCTGAGTTCGGATTGGATGAAATCGTGTGAGAGAGAGATTTTTGGAAAGAGAAAGTATAAGAATGTGGGGAGTGACTAGTGAGTAAGGAGGGTCCAGTTCATTTGAGGTTTAAGAATATACTTTTGTTATTTTAGGAAAAAAAACAGTTATAGTGAGACAATCTAATTAGAAAAATAGGACAAGGACTGAGGGAGTACATATATTGAAGTTTTGAACGTATAGTTGTTTTATTGCAATTGCTTTATTATAACAAATTTTAGATTTTTTAAATCAATTTCCTAGTTTTCTTAATTCCGAGATCTTTTATTTGGCATAAAAATCATAAAAAAGATTTAAAATAACAGAATAATGATTATTTAAATGTTTAAAAATGAACATAAATATATAGAAAATAATTAATTTTTTCAAAGGATTTACTTATTTCAAAAAATGTAATTTCAATTTTACTCATCGAGTAAATCGACACACGTCAAATTTTCCATATTGTCATTTGTTTTGTTTACCACCAACATAAACATGTTTGAATTAATCTCAAGAATATCATAACCGTATTTTTAAATAGTGAAGATAATTACCAATACTATATAGTATGATACATTTAGTACGTGAATGCATTATACTTAAACACAGTAACCATGTTCCAATGTAGACGATCACTAAAGATCCTCTAGTTCACTTTTAAATATATGTATCATTAATGGGTGGTGATTTGTATTTTTTCTTAAATTTAAAATACACATGTTACCAAATCATTGGTGGATCATATATATATTAACGGGTTTTTGGCATAGAGCCCCCCTGTGGTTTGGGCAAGGTGCAAATACTCCCCTGTGTTTTTAAAAGGTGCATAACATCCCCTTATAGTTTTTAAAAGGTGAATATTACCCCCCCGTAACCGAGTTTGAAGATCACGCGCGATAATTGAGACTAGTGTTCTAAAATTCGATTTATTATAGTGGCAAATAACCCCCTGTGGTTTTGTGGAAGTGTAAATACCCCCCCTGTGATTTTCCATAGGTGCATATAACCCCCTTGTGGTTTTCAAAGTAGTGCAATAACCTCCTCTTAAAATTCAAGTAGAAAGAAATTAGTGCAGCAGATGATTTTGATTATAAAGCAACGAAAAATATTCTTCCGAAAAATGTGTGTTTCCCATACTCTTCTTATGTTCGATATGATGGAAGGTCGATATGATGGAAGGTCGGACCCTGATTTTGATTATAGCATTTCTTGAAATTAAGTGTCTGCATCAGCTAAATGCAACAATAATTAGCTTTTTTCTTGAACATTATTGAACTTGCTCTAAGTTCTTATACTCCCTCCGCCCCGCTATTACTGTCCTACTTGCATAATCGTGCTGCCCCGCTATTAATGTCCTCTTTTCTAAAATAGTAAAAATTACTCTTAAACATAAAATGAAGTGGGTCCCCCTTACTCACTACTCAACCCCCACATTCTTATACTCTCTCTCTTCAAAAATTTATCTCCCACTCGATTATGTTCCGCTCCGAACTCTAAAATTATGATTTTTATCTTTTTGAAAACTTTAGATTATTTCTTCAAATACAATATAAAAAAATATAAAAAATAAAAATCTATTGCCTTTTACTAGCCTTGCAAAAATTTGGATAATTCTCATTTCTTTCCACCAACCACTCCTCGAAAACTGTGTCATTTTCTTTATACAATTAAAACTCATAAAATACACACTAAACTAAAATTTCTTAATCTCCGTGCCGAAGTCAACTGGGACAGAATTAGCGGGACGGAAGGAGTATTAACTTGGAAATACCGCAGACCATTATGTTAGCATGACAACATATGTTAACAAAAGATTTACCAACGCGTTTGTCATCCTATCACATTTGAAAATACAAAAGATCATCTTGCAACTAGTAAACAAAAAATACAATAGATGTTTTAAGCTAGGCGCTTTAAACTTCTTCTTGAAATTAGCATACAAATGACAGCAACAAAATCGATGTTCAGAGTGAGGAACTAATTCTTCTAGAGCATCGATCAAACCTTTTCAAGCTTTTCTTTGACTTCTGTTACAAGTTGCAACACGAGGAAGAAAAAAAAACATAATAATAATCCCCAATGCGATATGATAACAATTAACACACAGATTAAGCTAAATTCTTGTGGAAGAAAACACACAAAACACACCAACTGTTGGAGGCTTGGAAGCTTTACTAAATTACAGTAAGACTTCAACCTTTTCCCCTTCCATCTAATATATCAAGCTGAATTCTGAGATGATAACAATTAACACACAGATTAAAGATAAATAAATCTATCACTTATTTGTAAAGACATCGACTTCTCTCTCTAATCTTCAAGGTTTCTTCTTGATAAAAAGAAGGACAATCCATACCAATTGCTGTCGATCATCTGAGAAAATCTTAGCTTCTGCTAAGAGAAAGAAACCCCAAACTCCCATTCACCTTCTTCTTCTAATTTTCCCAATAAATCACAAAATTTTGCTTCGATTTCAATAAATATATCTGACGGAAACAAGAAATTACAAAAACTCTCCAAGAAATCCCCAATTCGAGATGGCTAATTTCTCAAATTGCACGACTTATATAGGAATTAAATCCAATCAAGATTGAAACAACTAAAAGGCAGCAAAAACGAGTACTTTACGAGCGTTTTCAGGAGTCACCGAAGAGCTGCGAATGTTGAGCTTGAAAACCCTCACGGAGGCTTTCTGGTAGCGAACAGTCAAATGGTGAGCCAAAGAAGAAATTGACGTCTTTGATATTATAATATAGATAGAAATTTTAAGTTATTATAATAATAATAATAATAATAATAATAATAATAATAATAATAATAATAATAATAATAATAATAATAATAATATAATGGGGGCGCGTGACACTACACGCAGGACACGAGGGAGGTTGTGTGCTATTACATATAAACTATAGGGAGGTAAACTACACCTTTCTAAATCATAGGGGGGTAAATTGCACCTTTGCGAAACCATAGGGAGGTAAAATTCACCAGACTCATATATTGACACATCAAAAGTGAGATAGAGGATCCTAAAAGATATATAACACACATCGTACACCTTCTCTTATATATGCCCTGGCATCCTTTGAAGTTATTTATTTATATGTATTTAGCTACTTTATATTAGAAAAAAATGAAAAATACGAAAATAATAAAAACTGATAGAAAGAATAGCATCCCCAAGAAAAGGAAAACGCTAGCGCATAAAAACAAAACAAAACAAGGAAAACTAATTTGCAATGGATAAGTTAAAGTCACATGGATACAGAAATGAGCGCAAGGAAATAATATTGGCAAAAACAAGAACCTTAAATGGTGACAAATATTAGAAAAGCTTATCAACGACAGCTTTATTCAAAAAACAACAACCTTAATCACATGAACATTTCAACTTCAAAGCTAGATCACAAAGCAAAACCACATGATATATCCCATCACTTAATAATCAAACAATAAATTCAACTATATATATTTGGTCTTTAATTACACAGTCTGTTACAGCAAACCTTGTCTTTTTCTCATTTGTTTGACAATTAAAAGGAAATTAGAGATATAAGAAACAAACAATGCTCAAGACAACTCTAGCTAGTTGATGTAGATCGAGATTTTATTTAATCAAAATTGTTCCTTTGATAAGAATTACTAGTTTCGAATTATACCAACATATTTAACCTATGGCATCCACGACTAACGGTGGCAGATTGTACTGTATGGACGAAATCTTGGAATGCAGCGATACAACTCATGTGGGAGTTGCAAGCTTGCGCCGTTTATATTCTCTCCAACCAACCTCTTCTTTTTATATTTTGATTCTATTACATTTTTATTACTTTAATAATTTTTATTTGATTTGGATGCTACTAGCTTAGCATGGGTGATTAATTAGGTCTTTTATATAGTATTCATGGCTTCATTCAATTCGATGCTCTCAGCTGTAAGATAATATCGATCGTTCCAATTAGAAATTATAATTATAATTTAGAAGCTAATGTTCACTTTTATGCATTTATTTCTATGTCTATATATAATTAATATTAATCTAGTTACGCAATAATTTATCTATGAACGAAAGAGCTGAAGTAATGATGTATCAATTCATATCTATACACTTCAAAGTAATGATGCTAATATAATTATTTTATAGCTAAATGAGCTAGATAAGTACTGTATTTTTCGTATCTAAGGTTTTCATGAGATAAAACATAGTATTAGTTTTCGGACTTAGGAGTTATCTAGTAGTAGCAGAGTAGAATACACTTCAAAAATCTAGATTAAGTTTGTTGTGCATATATAATTTTTCTTAGTAATGTATCCATCGTCAAACTAGGTTGTGCCCTATAAAGGGGTTAATCTGTGCAAGCAAAGCAAGAGCCAAACACATTAGGTGATAGTAGTTAAGCTAGTCTAGTTGGAGACGAATTATTTAATTGAATTAATATAACTAAAGTAGTTACCACGCGTAAAGTTCATGGACCAATCACCTTAATTAATCGGTGTTTTAAAATAATATTAAAATAGAGGTGTGGTCCTGTCCTAACTAGCTAGCTTCATCTTTGGTCTTTTCTCCAACAAAAATATATATAAAAAGAATATTATTATCTTACATTGAGAAGAAGGGTTTTAGGGCAGGCAGGCGATACGATGTTTCTGTTTAAATAGATGCAGCATATTTACTTTCCAAAAAAAGAAAACCATAGTTGACGTATTCTTGTTTGTATGTTGGTTTGAGAGGTTAAGCTGCCAGCTTGATCTGATCGATTTCCCGTTCTCTTCCTCTCTCTTTCTTTTCTTTTCAAAATCTAGCCCTGACCCGGGTCGGGCTAGAAGTGAATTTTGAAGAATTGGTTCCATCAGCATCAGGTCATCTGGCAGCTTCAATCACTCACCAACATACAATTTAGAACTGGATCTCTAATTATTATCATTTATTCGGTAAGTATTTTTTGTTGAGGTTGTAGTCTTGTAGATATATATTGTTTGTGCTGCTCTGATCTTTGGATGTTCATCTCTTCAAGCAAACTAAATGATCATTATAGCTGTATGGATTAAAATTATACTCCCTCCGTCCCATTATTTATGTTTCATTTGTTACATTTATTTGTCCCATTATTTATGTCACATTCCAAAAGTCAACATATATAAATGAGTAGTCCACAATCATTTAAAATAAGTGGACTCCACCACTTTATACATTTCCACCATTACTTTATACCTTTCAACAACCCGCCTTAATCTCCGTGTCGAGTCCCTATAGGACATAAATAATGGGATGGAGGGAGTGTATGATAATGTGTTCTTCCTTAATTGTTAAGGCTTAATAGATGGCAGGTGCCCATTAGTCATGCTATATGTTAATAAATTATAACCTTATTAGTTAATTCAATGAAACTCTAGTAATTCTATTATCTTGATAATAGTTTTCATGAAATCCCCTGGCTATATATAAACGAATTATTTTGTCTTTATGTATGTAGATTAATTATATTTGATTCAGTTTGATCCAATTTTGATGCATGACGATACATTCATTATTCTGTCTTGGTGTTTTTAATTGAACATTTTCCATGTGATGTACACAACTAGAAATTAATTAAAAGCCTAGCTAATTCATTTGCTATGTCAAATTTACCTACTATACACTTTAAGTGTGTTCTCGAGTATTTCTGGTCGACACTCAGGAGCACATCCTAATTTACATAATGATGTATTTTTGCACTTTGAGGTTTTGTTGTATTTGTCAACAATAGCTGTTGTTGTTGTTGGGTTTTCTCCATGAATTATGCTTATATGATCGATCACAAGTTGTCATGCAGTAAAATCATTGGTCACAAATTAAATTATATATACATATCATTATTATACATTGAATATGTTCTAAAATATTCATTATGCATAGTCTTTATATATTTATGTATATAGACAAATGTGTAAAGTTACATAGTTCATGCGTAAAAAATATAAAGAATATGAAAAATATAAGAATTATATAAAAACTTGTGTGCACACGGTGTAGCTGCACCCGGATCTTAAATAATCCAATTCGCAACCCAATTAGCCAGCCTACACTCCAATACTGCCCGCTTCTCAAAATATAATATGTACTTACATTACTACATTAGTGTCACCTAGTCTAACGATAAAGTCTTCTACTCATTAAAGGGTCTCTCGTTCAAACTCCCTTAGTCATATTTCACTTTCATTTATTTCTTTCATCTTTTTTATTTTCCAAAACTATAGTGTGTATTTTTAATTTTACTTTTTTCTTTTTTCATGTCATTCGTTCTGAATAATAGTGTCATTTGTTATGAAAAAAAAATGTCATTTGTCGAGTATTATTTATTTTCATTTCTTTCTTTCATCATTTTTATTTTCCAAAACTATAGTGTGTTTTTAATTTTAATTTTTTATTTTTTTCCAAGTCATTCGTTCTGAATAAGAGTGTCATTTCTTATGAACAAAAGTGTCATTTATCGAGTATCATTTGTTTCGGAAAAAAAAATGGCAATTTCATTTTGAATCGCATCTTACCAACATTGACGGAAGTGTCATTTGTTTTGAACAGAAGCGTCATTTATTTCAAACAAACAAAAATGTCATTTATTTTTATTTTTATGAAAACTTTCATATATTTAGGAAAAAGTGTCTGAAGGGATATGAGTCAGTGGTCTTGTAGAGCATTGCTAGGGGGTACTTAGAGCTTGACTCAGTAGTTACGTTTGAACTGAAGTCAGTAGTTCATGTACTTAGGACGATATTGTAATATCTGTTATTGGGGGAAATTGTAATAATGCTGAATTGTATTACTATATAATTGAAGATCTCAAAAGCCGTCCTGAACACTGTGTGTGTTTGAACCGTTATGATGTAATAGGCTTGACTTGATTTTATCGTCATAGATTATTTTATCTAAGTCCTGTATGGAGTATTGTTGGACTGATCTTCAGTAGAGAAGTTAAAGTTCTAGAACCCCAAGTCATCGGTTTGTAGAGCTTAATAGTCTTCAGAGTTATCAGATGACAGCTTTCAGTAGAAGATTCCCTTAAGCAGACTTTAGAAGAAGACTCAATATGATCCTTGATCTACTGAATGAGTGTAGAGCTCCTACCTTCAGAGTCTTCAGAGTTATCAGCTGACAACTTTCAGTAGAAGATCCTTATCAGCCGACTCAGATGAAGAATCAGTATGATCTGCCCATATCTACTGAATGCATGCAACTCAGTTGCAAGTCCAGACAAGGAAAAACGATTGCCTAACTCTTATCGATTGAATGTCAGCAGAGATCATTCAGTATACGAGGTTCAGAGAGTCAACTCAGATGGAAGACTGATGTTTGACAAGTCTCACCTACCGCAAACCTCGACCAATGAGAAGCAACCAAAGCTTACCTGCTCTGACATTAAAGCTGCTCTCATATACAGAAAGCCAACCACTCTGCGGCACATTTCGAAATAATATGGTCATTTTCTGTGGAAGTTTGTGACACATGGCATCATCCTCTCCAACAGATACATGCCTGGATCACGACTAAAAATAGAGAAGAGTCTCCAAGCTCAACGCACGGGACAACAAAGGAACACAAGCTTACAAGCATACAACTCTCTAGCGCACTTAAAGCCAATCCAACGAAGAACTTGCTTAGTAGAAAATCCTTAGTTCTTCTCTCTAGAGATTCTTTAGTTCCCCTTCTCTATATAAGCTCCTTTGTTATATCTTAGCTTAGAACCTTTGAAGGAGTTCACATTCTATGAATTGTTCTATTGTAAGAACTCTTTCATTATTGGAGATCATCCCCTCCCCTTCAAACATCGGTTTGATTTGTAAAAGTCGTTAAGGACTATAACTTAGAAGGGTCTATCCAGCGCACAGATTCCTTGCTGAGGCTTGCTCAGATTAATCAACAAGAACTCATGTTCTGCAGGACCGTGGACACAGGATCTTGCGTATCCGAACCACGTTAAAAATTGCTTGTGTCATTTACTATTTTATTGTTTTGTGTTCAAACTATTTACAAAATCATCCTTTGCATAAAACAAACTTAAAAAGTGCACCAGCCAAAACGATTTTGGTTTGCATAAATACATTTTCAAAGATACGAAGTCTATCGGGCCCCACACTTATCCGCACAATATTCTCCAACTGGAATTCTCATACTGACTCAAGTTAGTAGAAGTGACTCAGCTGGTGAATCACTCTGACCCGCGATCTGAAGGTTTATATCTGTCACTGTTCATTCAGTAGCAAAACTCTGCTCAACTGACCTTCACGTGTGAGGAAAAACTTGCAATCAGGTGTATTCACCCCCCCCCCCTCTACACCTGATACTCGTCTCCGGACCAACAATTGGTATTACATCGGTGTTCCTTTGATCATCGTTTTTTAAAAACCTGTTGGTCTACTCGAACAGATCCTGAAAACGTTTTCACTGCACAAGCATCTCTTCATACATCCTTATACTCTTACCCATAATGTCTGATATGTCAGGTATTTGGATGGTACCAATGTTCTATGTGGAGAACTATACGGTATAGCGTGTGAGAATGGAGGCGCACCTTACATCGCTACATGACAGCATGACAGACGTCCTTGAGCCAGGACCTATCATTCCCATGATCGACAATGTGGAATATGCCACTGTGGGAGGTGTAGGAGCACAAACTGGGTAAAGTTTCCCAACGATAAAGCTGTCTTCACGCCAGAAGAGAAGAAATTGCACAATCTCGACCGGGTGGCGCGGAATGCAATCCTTACAACGCTCAGTGATTCTCATCTCGAGAGAGTGAAAGATTGCAAGACGGAAAATGAACTTTGGGACGCCCTGGCTGTACTTAGCCAAGGAACCCCGCAGATTAAGGAGAACAAGCTCGTACTAGAGCTTTAGAAGTTCAACAACTTTGCCATGGAGTCCAGTGAATCCATTGGCGAGCTTAGCGTCATATTCACCAACCAGATCAATGTGATTAATAGGTTGGGGAGATCGTTCACCAACAAAGAGATGAACACCAAGATCTTGAGAGCGTTGCCCCGACTGAAGTGGCTTCCTTTCGCTACTTATTTACGTCGTTCTGTTCTTAATGCTTTAACCCCTGATGTTATATTTTCAGAATTAAAGACAAAGGAGTTCAAGCATAGTCTACCCCAACGGTGCATTAGCGCTCCAGCTGACACTCAAATTGACCATGCTTTTAAAGCAACAGTCAGCACATCAGGAGGTAACCCCGGTTATGGCTCTTAAATATCAAAGGGAGAAGGAAAGAGTCAGAAAGCTAAAGATATACCACAGAGATTCTCCCTCAAGTAAGAAAGACAATCACAAAAGGGAAGAATCTAAACCTTCTCCTGATTGCAGGAACACGAAGCCTGCTGCCAGTCCATCCAACAGCTCAAATGGAAAAGGTGAGAGAGTTACTGTCTGTTACAACTGCAAAAAGGACGGACACTATCAGTATGAATGTCCGGAGCTTTCAACTGCCCAACGAGTTGAACGGCAGGCCAAAAAAGAAAAATTTGCCCGAAGGAGACAGGCCTACATCGCCGGAGAGCTATCCGACGACGACTCAATAGAGGAAGACACGTTCGTGTATTCTTCTGAGGATGAAGCAACATTTGTAGTTGTTGAGGTCGGAGAATCAAGTCCTGAAACATCGACTGAACATTGCTTGATGGCTGGAGAGGAGGCTGAGGTAAACTCTAAATTAATTATAACCTCCTTTTCATAGAGCACACACGATACTTGCTCAGCTACAGGTGAACCTCTAAACGTAATTCAAGCATATGACGACTTACTGGAGGAGCAGATTCAGTTTAGTAGAGAGTTCAGATGAACTGTTCAGGAGTTGGAACAGGTAAATGCTGAGAATCAGAAACATTCTTCTGATTGTCAGCTCTCTACTGATTCCGAGAATTTTGTTGTGAGACTTAAGGAAGAGATTGAATCTCTTATAACTAAGTCTCAACTTCAAGAAACTCATATATCAGTTCTGACTAAGGACGATTCTGAGAAAGATACTGAGATAGCTAGGCTCAGTCAGAAGCTCGCAGAAGTTGAAAAAGATTGTGAATCACTCATGAAAAGTGATGAAGTTTGGCGATGATTGTTGACTGAACAATACTTGGGAGCCAAGGAGAAGTTGGAGAGTATGCTTAGAGCACAGAAGCCAGTTGCCATGAAGGATGGACTTGGCTACACTTATGAAGCTACAACCTCTACCTCAAAAGGCTTAGGAATACTGTCTGATAGGTTCGTCAGGGGGAAAGTTTAAACTACTGAACCCGTCACTCAGGCGAAAAACAAACAGAAAATTATTGCACCTCAGTCGAGCAGTATGCAACTGACCAAGAGTTCTAGCCCTAGAACACCATGATCGAATTCAGGGGGAACTAAGAAGGTCAGATGGGCAGAGTAGTATGGTGAACCAGTGTATGAGCACCCTGCACAATATGGTTCGTACTATTATGAGCCCAGGGTCAGGAAGAGCTTAAAACTTCAGAAGAAGAAAGCTCCTGAACCCAAAACTGCCAAGAAGTCAATATCTCCAAGTTCACTGGAGAAGAAAACTGACAAGAAGGTTCAGAAGAAGAAAGTGTCTAAGACCCTCAAGGTCGCCAGACAGATTTGGGTCATGAAACCATCAACTAACGCTTAAGGAACCAAACTGAACCAAAGGGTACCTAAAAATGTTTCTGTTTTGCAGGTGCATAAGGACCCTTGGATCATGACAACGGATGCTCAAGACGCATGACCTATCAAAAGAGCCTGCTGACCAACTATGTACAAGAAGAAGGTCCAAGAATTGAGTTTGGTGACAACTCAAAAGGCTACACAAGGGGATATGGAACACTGGACATTGGGACTGCTTCAGTTCCAAAGGTAACATATGTTGAAGGGCTTCAACATATTCTCTTTTCTGTCAGTCAATTATGTGATAACCTTAACATAGTTACCTTTGACGCTGGTTTTTATGATGTTATTAATAAATCTACAGGGAAACAGTGTTATCAGGTTCGCGGAAGAAGAACATCTACGTTGCAAATACGAACACCGCCGAACCTGAAGCTTGCTTGCTTGCCCAGACGAAATCAAGTGATAAAACGGGATGGCTATGGCATAAAAGGCTCAGTCACCTGAACTTCAAGGCAATGAACAAGCTGGCAAGGGACTCAAGAGTCTGAGGACTGCCCAATGAAGCATTCATTAAAGACAAAAACTTTGAAGCATTCTTGAATGGAAAGCAGACAAAGAAAAGCAATCCACCAATTCCTTCACCTTCCCCTGATGGAATCTTTCAACTTCTCCACATGGGCTTGTTTGAGCCAGTCTCTCCAGTGATTATAAGAGGCAAGAAGTATGCCCTCGTCGTTATTGATGATTATTCAAGATATACGTTGGTCATCTTCATAGCCAACAAATCTGATATCAAGACTGAGTTGCCGATACTGCTGAAGAAACTCAGTATGGAAAAAGATATCAAGATTCAGAGAATTTGCTCAGATAGAGGGACTGAATTTCTCAACTCAATCATAAAGGAGTACTGCGATACCGATGGGATTCAGCACGAGACTTCAGCAGCTCGCACACCCCAACAGAACGATCTTGCTGAACGAAAGAATATAACGTTAAAAGAAGCACCAAGAACGCTCCTAGCAGACTCTGGATTACCTTCAAACTTCGGGGCTGATGCTACTGACACCACCTGCTATACTCAGAACCGCTCACTACTAACAAAGCAACACATGAAGACACCATACGAACTACGGAAAGGGAGAATTCCTTCTATTTCTCATTTTCATATTTTTGGTTGTCCTTGCTTTATCTACAATAATGCAAAGGATCAGTTAAAGGTCTTTGATAGCAAATATGATCAAGGAGTGTTCTTAGGATACTCTCGTGTAAGTAAAGCCTTCAGGGTCTTTAACTACCAGAGCCTTTGCGTGGAAGAAAGCCCTCATGTTATTTGTGATGAGTTTGTTACTGAGGATAGGAAACCTAATAAGACAAATACTGAAGATGTCAGTAGCAAGCTATAGGATCTCAGGCTGAATGACAAAATTGAAAAGATCCAGAATTGTTGGGATGATGAGTCAAACGAAGAAGAAGCTCAGACCCATCCCACAGGCAATGTAGTTGACCTTGTTGATTCTACTTAACAGAATCAACATCAGGTAACAATGGTCGATGAGGAAGCCCCAGTGGTAACTGAGACCTCTACTGAGAATATCAATTAAAGGGGAACGAATAATGTTCCTGAGCGAAATGCCCCTAAACCTAGGAACTAAGTAGATCCTAACCTTCTTACTGAATCGCTTCAGTCACAGAATAGCAGTACTGAAATGCCTAACACTCCTGTTGACTGTACATAATTAATCTCAGAAGAAGAAGCCAAACTCAGACGATCATGGCTGGACGCTCACTCTTCTGATCTCATCATTTGAGATCCATTAGCAATAGTAAAGACAAGATCCATATTATGTCAAGGAGAAAGTGCTTTATACTCCTGCTTCTTGTCTACTAAAGAACCTTAGTTGATAGAGGATGCACTCAACGATGCTGATAGGATTACTGCCATGCAAGAGGAGCTGAACTAGTTTGTCAGAAACAAAGTTTGGGAGCTTGTTGACAGACCTAGACACCAACACGTAATAGGTACCAAGTGGGTCTTCAAGAACAAGCGTGATGAAAACAACGTCATAGTAAGAAACAAAGCTCGACTTGTTGCCAAGGGATACTGTTAAGAAGAAGGAATAGATTTTGATGAAACGTTCGCTCCAGTCGCCAGATTGGAAGTCATTCGTCTATTCCTGGCCTATGCAACGCATCAAAGATTCAAAGTATATCAGATGGATGTAAAGTCAGCGTTTCTGAACGACGTACTGAAGGAAGAATTCTATGGTGGAACAACTACCCGACTTTCAGCAGGGACATCAGGTTTATAGACTCAAAAAGGCTCTGTACGGGTTAAAACAAACACCCAGGGCTTGGTATGATACCCTATCAGACTTTCTTCTTCAAAAATGTTTTCAGAAGGCGATAGTAGATCGCACCCTGTTCAGCATTAAGTCATCCGATGACATTCTACTAATGCAGATTTACGTGGACAACATCATTTTCGGTTGCAAGAACGTGACTATATGTCAACAATTCAAGAAGATGATGAAGAAGAAGTTCGAGATGTCTATGATGGGAGAAATGAACTAATTCCTCGATTTTCAAGTAAAATAGTCAACTGAAGGAATATTCATCAACCAAGCCAAGTACCAGACCTCCTGAAGAGATTTGGCTGTGACTCAAGAAAGCCAGTTAAGATCCCCATGAATACAAATTTTAAAATCGATCTAGACAAAGAGGGAGCTTCTGTTAACTCTACTGACTATAGAGCTATTATTTGTTCTTTATTATATTTAACAACAAGCAGACCTGACATAACTTATGTTGTAGGCGTGTATGCAAGATTTCAGGCTAATCCCAAGCGAAGTCATCTAGACTCATCAAAGATTCAGTAAAAATATTAAGTACGACAAGTCAGGTCAAACTCAGTACTTGATTCAGTAGGGTGAATCATGCAGTACACTGTAACGGGGAACGTGAGACAAAAACTGATCACTCAGTATCACGAAGATCCTTCTGATATGTAATAGGTAAACAGTTGATCACCAGGTTCAGCTGAAGATGTTTGAGTATTATATTCAGTATTTTACCTAGTGGCATGCTTGCATTTAGTTCAGTAGCTTACATTCAGTCGCATGAAACGCATTTATTTCCGCCATAAATTCTTAAGGATGTACTTAGAAGAAACCGTTTTCATTTAAAGTACGTTATCATAAGAACTGACTGCAACGCATTTAATGCATGTCATCTCACCTTACTCTATCTATGAAAATCTTACGTGGGTCGAGATTAGGGACGGCTTAGTAATCATTCCGTTTATAATATTAAATCCTAACCGTCAATGAAAAAGCGAGATGTAATCTAAACTATCAGATCTGAAAACCTCTTGGCATTCAAATCTTTTAAAATCTCTCGCCTTCCTTCTCAACTCACTTTTCGCCATTATCGTTTAAGAGAGCTTTTTTTCTTCTCAACTGCACTAATATTTTCTCAAGCACTCTTATATTCGGTAATTATTTTTTCTCTTAAGTCTGAAACTAACTTACTCTATTTTCAAGTGCTAACATTTTTTTGCAGATTTCAGTTAAAAATGGTATCGCGATCAAGCATCGTTTAGACTCCTGCGGATATTGATGAAATTATTGAGAGCAGGGTCATATTTGAACCAACTATGGAGTTCCGTCTCTCGAAAGTGCCATACGTGGAGGAGATTTTTTCCGCTCTTGAGGCTTTAGGCCTGAAGAAGCTTCTGACGAAGCATCCTTACGCTTGTCTTCCGAGACAAGTTGTCGAGTTCTACTTCAACATGCATCCGGTGGAGGATACAGACGCAGAAGTAACTGTCGTGAAGTATATGAGTGAGTTTTTGCCTCAGTCATGGGAGGAGAGACATGTCGACATCAGCGTGCTTGAAGGTCTGAAGTCAGTATTTGGCCTTCCTGACCATGGCATATCTCCCATTGGATACAAAGACGCAGAGCTCAACACTTATATCAGGCGTTTCTGTGGGAGGGACGATACTTCCTTCAAAACTGCTTTTTCGAAGAGTCAACTCCTACCAAAATTCAGAGGCCTGGCGTACGTCGTTATCCACATACTGAAGGAAAATAGAGGTGAAGAATCGATACCTTCCTCCTTCATATGTTGTCGCGGCTTTGATTGTTGCTCGTGTGTCAGATCTTCTGATCTGTGTCCCGGCCTTTTTCTTCCTCTGGGTGGTCAGAGAACTGAAGAAAATAAAATATTCTCTCTCAAACTCACGCGTGTGCCCGTGTGATTATGTGTATGTGTGTGTTCTGTTTATTAAAAGAATACTAATATATATATAGGCTTCAAAAACAAATATGATATTAATATATTTGTAGCCCATTAATTTAATTATATTCTTAATGGGCTTCCACATAATTAGCCCATAATATAATTAATTAATCCACTGGGCTACTAATATTTATCAATTAATTGGCCCATCCAATTAATTCCAGATAAGTAATATTATTAAATAATGTAAAAATTACATTGATCAATTAATAATGATTTCTGAGAGACAATAAATAACTAGGCAACTAATTGGGCCAGATCGGGATCTAATACAAGAAATAAGGCTGGACCTCAAATTAATTAATTATTTATGCTCAGCCCAGAGCAAAATTAATTAATAAACACAGATTCATTCCACTAGAGAATCTGTGCTGACTTACCCCTTTATCCCAAATTGAGCAAGGGCTTGTATTTTAGACTTAATTGATCTCTGTATTTAAGATAGAAATATCCGTTAATTAATTAACATCTTATATTCCTGAGTAGTACCACTCGACCTTATTAACACACCTGAACTTAATCAACCGGCCGGGTCTAGTGTGTTAATCCTTTCGAGTTCCTTTGGGGATATTATCAACCCATTTTACTAGGATACAGTTGCAAGATAGAGAGAACCAGTCTGAGCCATAAATAACTACTAACACCCAAGATACGTAGATTCGGTTGCGATAACATTCACCGTAGTAGGTCAAAGTGATAGATAGCCAAATGCACTCAGTTGAAGTCTTACCAAGCTTAAGACCAGCTAAGTCACCGAGATCTTGGTTCTCCACTAAGGTCAGTTAGGAGAGCACATCTCACTGTGATTCATCAATACACCACCTTCAGTGTACCAGTAAAGACAAGCAGCTAAGACAAGCCACTTCTTATCTAAACTGTAGCTTAAACCGACAACTTATCCTTAAGTTGTCTCAGCTGTGATAACTGTTTATATCTTGTCAGTTCAACCAATTTGTGTTGTCTTCTGTGATACCCGACACACCACACAAATCTAACTTTTATACAAGATAAAGGATAACATGTGCAAATATATATATTTATCAGATAGGAGAATAAAATAGTGGCAGGGACAAAACACATTGTATACAAGCATAAAATTTGCTTCTAGTATACAAAATCCCAATAATTCTCCCACTTATACTGAAGTAAACTTTTAGTATACAATGTGTCAGTTCTAGGTACAAACTAGTACTCAACTATCTCTCAGCTATCAATCCTATCTATCACTGCATCTTCTCCCACTTATACAAAAGTTTCTATAGTCCTAAGTGGGTGGCATCTCTACCACTCCTAAGCCACGAACATGCTTCTCGTAAGCCGGGAGTGATAAGCTCTTTGTGAAAGGATTAGCTAGGTTGACTTCAGTTCCAATTTTGTCAATCACCACGTCACCTCGATTTACGAATACTCGTATAATGTGGTACTTCCTGTCTATGTGTTTAAACACCTTGTGAGATCTAGGTTCCTTAGAATTTGTCACTGCACCCGCATTATCACAATAAATCGTGATCGCCTTAGGCAACTTCTGAACAATATCAAGATCCAAGAGGAAACTCTTGAGCCAAACTGCCTCTTTCGAAGCTTCTGAAGAAGCCACATACTCGGCTTCCATGGTTGAGTCCGCAATGCATTTCTGATTTGCACTCCTCCATGAAATGGCTCCACCTCCCAAGGTAAACATGTAACCCGATGTAGACTTCTTCTCGTCTCTATCAGCCTGGAAATCCAATTCTATGTAACCCAAATACACTAGACTGTCTGACTGGTAAACAAGCCTATAATCTCTCGTCCGTTTAAGGTACTTGAGAATATGCTTGACCGCAGTCCAGTGTTCCTTTCCAGGGTTAGACTGATATCTTGAGACCATGCCTACAGCATATGATATATCTGCTCTTGTACAAAGCATCGCATACATGAGGCTACGGACAGCGGAACCATATAGTACTAGCCTCATACTTTCTATCTCTTCAGACATTTTAGGGTACTGATTCTAAGATAGAAAAATACCATGTCTGAAAGGTACCGAACCTCTCTTGGCACTTTGTATGCTAAAACGAGCAATAACAATATTTAATGTAGGACGCTTGTGACAAGCTTAACATCCTTTCTGGCGATCTCGGATAACCTTGATCCCAAGGATGTAAGCAACTTCACCTAAGTCCTTCATTTGAAACTTCTCGGATAACCATATATTTACATCTGATAACACTTCAACATTGTTGCCAATGAGAAGGATGTCATCTACGTAAAGTGCAAGAAACACTACTGTTCCATTAACACAGATACGGTACATGCACACCTCGTTAGGACAGGATACAAAACCATAGGATTTGACTACCTCGTCAAAACGCTGGTGCCATAACCGGGAAGCTTGCTTAAGTCCATAAATAGACTTCTTAAGCTTCCAAACTAGATGCTCTTCGCTCTCCTTCACATAACCATATGGTTGTTTCATATAGATGTCCCTACCTTTTTCAAGGTGACCGTTTAGGAATACGGTCTTGACATCCATTTGCCAGATCTCAAGGTTCATGTGAGCTGCTATGGGAAGGAGAATCCTAATAGACTTGATCATTGCTACGGGCGAGAAGGTCTCTTCATAATCGATACCTTCTTTCTGGGTAAAACCCTTCGCCACTAGCTGACCTTAAATGCCATGATCTCTCCATTCGGTCCTCTCTTTCTCTTGTATACCCACTTACTACCAATAGCCTTGCAGCCCTCATGTAGTTCAGTGTTCTCGTATACATCCATATCAGTTATGGACTTAAATTCTGAGTCCATAGCGATTCGCCAGGAATCTGCATCTATATCTCCCACTGCTTCGTTGTAGGTCCAGGGATCAACGGTATCCTGTTCATCTGTTGGGAGATGATCAGACGTGTCGCCAGTGAACATATACCGATCAGGTGTAAATATCACCCTCCCACTACGTGGAACAGTGTCAAGCGATGTGTTAACAGATTGTGCAGTTACTCATGGAGTACTTTCTTGCACAACTGGCTGTTCAAGTGGAACTCGGCCACCTTGTAATTCTTCAAGGATGATGTCGACTCGAGACTTATGGTTACTAATGTAATCCTCATCTAAGAATCGAGCGTTAGTGCTAATAATGATCTTCTGTTCTTTAGGATCATAAAAGTATCCACCCTTCGTTTCCTTCGGATACCTTATGAACAACATCACTTCTGAACGTGATTCCAATTTGTCGGCTTGCCTATTTAACACATAAGCAGGACAACCCTAAATCCTTAAGTGGTGCAAACTAGGATTATGCCCATTCCACAACTCAAAAGGGGTCTTTTGTTCCGACTTGGAAGGCACACGGTTCAGCAAGTATGCTGCAGTCTCTAGGGGATATCCCCAAAAGGAAACTGGCAAAGTTGCATTACTCATCATGGACCGAACCATCTCTAAGAGAGTTCGGTTCCTTCTCTCTGACACACCATTTTGCTGGGGCGTGCCCGGTGCTGTCAGCTGGGATGTAATCCCACATTTTGTCAATTAGTCCTTGAACTCATTGGATAGGTATTCCCCACCACGATCAGATCGTAGTGTTTTAATCCACTTCTGCCTTGAATTCCTTAAAGGTTTCAAAGCAATCCGACTTGTGGCGAAGAAAGTAAACATATCCATACCTTGAGTAATCATCAATAAATGTGATGAAGTACTCATACCCTCCACGAGCTTGTGTAGAGATAGAATGTATCAAACTTAATACTTCTGTGACTCTATAACCTTTTGCCTTAAAAGGCTTACTCACCATCTTTCCTTCTAAGCAGGGTTCGTAAGTTGGAAATGGTTCTACATGGAGAGACACCAATGATCCATATTCCACCAACCTTTGAATCCTATTTAGATTGATGTGACCTAGTCTTAAGTGCAACAGATAAGTTTGGTTTACCTTAGAAGATTCTTTCCTCTTCTTAGGATTTGATGATGAGGAAGCAACATTAATAGAATTACACGGATTACAAGTAATAGTATATAAAGATCCGTTTAATAGCCCACCACAGATGAAATCGTCGTCTTTCATGATAGAAACTTCACTATCAAAACTTGATTTATAACCATCCATGATGTAGAGTTTTAAAACATAAATTATTTTGCGCCTAAACTGAGGCACATATAAAACATCTTTAAGTACTAATACAGAACTATCAAAAGATAGATGTAAATCTCCAATGGCAATTGCAGGAACTCTCGATACATTGCCCATTGAGACTACCACCTCGCCATCAATTGCATTTTCTGTAAAAAACCTTGCAAGGTGTAACAAACATGATCAGTTGCCCCCGAATCCACAACCTATTCATGGGTAGAAGAGGAAACAAGAACAGTTTCAGTTACAAGAGCGACTCACGTCTCTTTCTGTTTTGTCTTGACATCTAGACTATAATTCTTCCAGTTTCCTTTCATACCACTCTTGAAGAACCTTCCTTTCTCCTTTGACATTCGAATGTTGCCGGTAAGGACCGTCTTCTTACTCCCACTGCTCTTCTTGAAATGTCCACCCTTTATGCTCTTTTTCTGATTTCCGCCTTTCAGAGGATTTCTTGAGCTACTGGTGATGTTCAAGACTTGAGCACCCTTACCCTTTCCTATAACCTCTTTAACCACTACCATATAATTGAGCAACTTACTTAGGGTAATCTCAATCTTAGACATAGTGGTAATAAAACAGAGGTTCTTATAGGATCTTTTAAGAACATTTATTGGGACAGTAAGATATCTCTTCCACTTTGTGAAATTATTTAAACCCGTTACGACTTAGTTGGTGAGACTGTTTAGAAACTCGAAAATTATTCGAACAAACATATCTAAAAAATATAATAAAAACATGTAAGAAAGTTATATTTGCACATAATTCGTAATTAACCATAATAGTAACCTTTTGTAAAACCAATGATGTTAAATACTCGAATAGCCCTAGAGATCACACTCGGAAGCCACTCAGGTGGACGTTTACTCGTGTACCCCTAGACCAAGCTATATACCTAGCTCTTTAATTCCAATCCACGCCTAGGTTTTTAAGAGGAATGGAATTAATAATCCGATATCTCTGGACCATGTCACTATTAATATTAAAAATGCGGGAAGGGACTTCTCAGGAAGTTGTACCCACGGTGACATCTAAGCTTTGACCATTAATTTGACCGAATTAACATCAAATTCTCGAAATTGGCATACTTACGCGAACCATACCGCTTTCAATTTGATTTCATTGGCCATCTTATTTAATTATTATCTGCTAGAGTACTCGTGTTTACTAGGCACGCAAGTCACTCAGGTGGACGTTTACGGCTTCGCTCCCACTACTCAATAATAATTAAATATTACTTTAGAAAACCCATCTCACAAAACTCGTGGTTCAAAAATACAAGCAAGCCACTCAGGTGGACATTTACTTATATAATTGTTTCACTTTTATGTAGGGTCTAATTAATGGAGGTCCGGTTAAATATTTAATTTCCAAGTTAAATGGAATTCAATTAAATATTTAATTTGTTATTTGCTTAGTCTTTTTCTTCAAAAGGTTCGTTTGGAATCATGCATATCTACATAATTCATAAGGCATGCAAATTTCTAAGCGCACATAATAAAACGTGCTCGCGAAAAATAAAACATGCTTTAATACGACGTAAATCCTATTTACATGCTTTTCTAAGCGCAATTAATCTCATAATCGCATGCTAAAGCATAACAAGAAATAAATGCACAAATAGGAAATTTAAAACATCGTTATCGGGCTTTAAAACACATAATACAGCTCTTCGATCTTCAAAATCTTTGAATATTAAAATTGCATCGAAAACAGCATCGTCGCCGCGTCATCAGGGGCGTCTGCCACTTAGCAGAAAAGTGGCGGACACGTGGCAGCTAGGGCTGACGTGGTGTGCCACGTCAGCCGCCATGTCATCATCTTCTTCACGAAACTGCCGCCGCCGCCGCCGATGTTCCAGGCTGGTTCCCGGCCGGCCGCCCGCACACAGGGAAGCGCCGGACGACGACGAGCCGGGAACCGGCCGCCCCAGCGCTAGACGCGCCGCTGCGGCGGCGGCGAGATCTACGCTCGCGTGCGCGCGCGCCGCCGCCGCACGACGCGCGCCGTCGCGCCTTCCCCGGGCGTCCCCGGCCCTCTGCCACCGTCCCCACTGCCCCCTGACATCCTCCAGATGATTGATCCGGGCAGGAGAGCCGCTGCCGTGATCTGGTGCTCCGAAATTTTGCAGCCCGTCGCCGGCGAGCTCCTCCGCCAAAATTCACCTATTCCGAGCAGCGATTCGTTCAATTGATTCATGGGTAATGATCCTTGGACGATTTTAGGCCACCATGAATGTATTCCGGCCAAAATCGTCCATCAATTCGTTGTGAGCAGCGAACTTCAGATGTCGATTCCGGTTGCATCCGGGATCGGATGATCCCATACAACATATCAACATGAAGCTTGTGTGACGAGGAATACAACGGTGCAAGCCGATCGAAAATTAGACCCCCGCCCCGCCGAGAATCGCCGCCGCAAAATGCTGCGGAACCCTAGCCGAATTAGGGTTTTATTCCAATTTGGGGCTTTTGTGGACAGCACGACCACTTCTCCTTTCCGACGCTATTCCGGACAAACCAGAAATCGAAATTAGTAGTGCGACCTATCCAGACGAAGCTAACAAAAAAAAGAACAAGAATATCCAAACGGATCGGAAAACTTAGTTGACACGCGCCCCCACGCACCTCCTGAAGTCGGCGATCGTGTTCTGCCAGAAACTAGGGTTTCGCCCTTCCGCGCCTTTATGCCTCGATTTTCGTGCATCTCGAAACCAAATACAGTATAAAACAGAAAACAAAATGATGCACATTGGTCCTATGATCTACTCGTGGATTTTTTCACAAGAAAAACTTTACAACGGGGTCAAAACTGTGGCTCGTAGGCCTCCCTTAACACGAAATTAGCCCGATAACGACGGAAATAAACCCTAATCATGCTCCTAACAACAACAATTAGAGCCTAAACCAGACTCTGATACCAATTGAAGGAAAATAGAAGTGAAGAATCGATACCTTCCTCCTTCGTATGTTGTCGCGGCTTTGATTGTTGCTCGTGTGTCAGATCTTTTGATCTGTGTCCCTGCCTTTTTCTTCCTCTAGGTGGTCAGAGAACTGAAGAAAATAAAATATTCTCTCTCTCAAACTCACGCGTATGCGCGTGTGATTATGTGTATGTGTGTGTTCTGTTTATAAACAGAATACTAATATATATAGGCTTCAAAAGTTAATATAATATAATATATTTGTAGCCCATTAATTTAATTATATTCCTAATGGGCTTCCACATAATTAGCCCATAATATAATTAATTAATCTATTGGGCTACTAATATTTATCAATTAATTGGCTTAGCCAAGTAATTCCAGATAAGTAATATTATTAAATAATGTAAAAATCACATTAATCTATTAATAATGATTTCTGAAAGGCAACAAATAACTAGGAAACTAATTGGGCCAGATCAGGGATCTAATAGAAGAAATAAAGCTGGGCCTCAAATTAATTAATTATCTATGCTCAGTCCAAAGCAAAATTAATTAATAAACACAGATTCATTCCACTAGAGAATCCGTGCTGAATTTCCCCTTTATCCCAAATTGAGCAAGGGGGCTTGTATTTTAGACTTAATCAATCTCCGTATTTAAGATAGAAATATCCGTTAATTAATTAAGCTCACTGACAGCTTAAATTAATTAACATCTTATATTCCTGAGTAGTACCACTCGACCTTATTAACACACCTGAACTTAATCAACCTGCCGGGTTTAGTGTGCTAATCCTTTCGAGTTCCTTAGGGGATATTATCAACCCATTTTACTAGGAAACGGTTGCAAGATACAGACAACCAGTCTGAGCCACAAATAACTACTAACACTCAAGAAACGTAGATCCGGTCGCGATGATGTTCACCATAGTAGGTCAAAGTGATAGATAGCCAAATGCACTCAGCTGAAGTCTTACCAAGCTTAAGACCAGCTAAGTTACCGAGATCTTGGTTCTCCACTAAGATCAGTTAGGAGAACACATCTCACTGTGATCCATCAATACACCACCTTCAGTGTACCAGTAAAGACAAGCCACTTCTTTTCTCGACTGGAGCTTAAACCGACAACTTATCATTAAGTTGTCTCAGCTGTGATAACTATTTCTATCTTGTCAGTTCAACCAATTTGTGTTGTCTTCTGTGATACCCGACACACCGCACAAATCTAACTTTTATACAAGATAAATGATAACATGTGCATATATATATATATATATA
Organism: Lavandula angustifolia; assembly: GCA_028984105.1. Lineage (NCBI taxonomy): Eukaryota > Viridiplantae > Streptophyta > Magnoliopsida > Lamiales > Lamiaceae > Lavandula > Lavandula angustifolia. Next base: position 2,785,280 of record CM054821.1, read on the forward strand.
TATATATATATATATATATATATATATATATATATAGATAGGAGAATAAAATAGTGGTAGGGACAAAACATATTATATACGAGCATAAAATTTGCTTCCAGTATATAAAATCCCAACACATACTCACGAGCCCTGCTGAATCATTCGACCAGCTTTCCAAACCGAGACTCCAAATTATGATGGCTATTATGGATGGAGTCAAGGTTAACTGAGCTCAGTTCTTCCTTTCTGAACTGAAAGCTCAGTCACAGAAGTTTGTTGTCGGAGACACAGTAGAGAGGAGACTAATTAGTGTTGGCAAACTTATGTACGAGACTAAGGTTTAAGCACTGATCGAAGTTTTAGTATCATCACATGCTTCATTTGACGACATGAAATATTTCGACAAGAAACTATTCAAGTTCTGGTCGAAAACAGCTGCTGAAAAGTCCATCGGTCGTAGAGCTGAACTGAAAAGGTCTTCTACGGAATTGCTTCCACGTACCGAACAGCAAAAAAAAAAAAAAGAATTTGACCAAGTCAGGGGCCTCTAAGGCTGTTTCTCCGCCTCCCCCATAGGTGGAAGACTTACTTGATGCGGACATTGGCCTTAAAGGTGCCACTCTCATGGATAAGGTCCAGCGAGTAAGTATTGAAGAAACTCAGCTGGAGTACGAAGATGAACCAACTGCTGAATTTTCCTCAAAGCTACCTTCTATAGTTCAACAGACCAGACTTAGGGCTGAATCCGAAGTCGCTGAACAGATTCCTAAAATTGCCAAGTATCAGGATCTGGTAGATGTAGCCGTCAGAGCAAAGACTCAGATGCTGCTGAGTTTCCTTAATTGGGACATTCTTGCTGATCTTGTCCAGCAACATTCTGTCGACTCACTACTGGCAGAGGAGCAGCACATACAGTCTGTGATAGGGTTTGGCGAACCCTCAGACATTGTTTCCTTTAAGGACTTAAGATCTGCCATGCTCTATCTTTTGGAGCTGAAGTCCTCCTCCTCTCCCGCCAGAGTTCCTTCGCCATCTGACCACCCAGCTGAAGGTGATGATTCAGCACCCAAGGATGCAGAGAAGGGAGACTCTATTGAGGGCAAGACTCCCAGCGGAAGGGCGATTTACCACCACCTCCTCCTGCATCTGGTGCTGCCCCTGTTGCGGCTTCCTCAATACAACAATAACTCGCCGCCTCTGCGCACAGGATCGGTACATCCTCTTACCAGATCAAACTTATTAGTACCATATCCTCGAGGACTGTCAACTGGGCTATAACGAAGCAAGGAGACAAAAATCGTCTCCTAGCTAAGGATGTGCACCTGAAATGGTCACAATACACCAAGGCTCAAACTGAGCGTATTGACATCCTCAACGGAGAAGCCAAGAAGATCTCAAAAGCTCCTTCTCCTAATTTCAAAGAGATAATCGAGACTGCTCTGGCTGCTCAGAAGATGGACTTGGCCACTCAGTGCCAATAATTGCTAAAGCTCAGTCGAAATTATTATCAGAGCAATTGATTGCAGCACTAGCCAATGTTCAAAAGATTATGGATGAAAGAAATAGACTTGCCAACTCCAGTGTTACTAAAGCTCTTGAAACTCAGGTGGCAGCTCTTAAAATCATCCAGACTGAAATGAAAGCCTCTCTTGACGCATCCTTCTGTAGCAGAGAAATCAAACTGACTCCCAAGTCAAACAAATTCAAAAGGATCAAGAGAATGAATGGGAACACTACTGTGATGCGGTAGGGGACTTCAACACCACTTCCGAGCATATCAAGACGTTTGTCTACAACCTCCAGAATGACGTAGAAGCTATCAAAACCCCACTGACCTCGGCAAATGATGCCAAAAAGGGGGAAAGTTAACGGAAGGAAGTGCTGGAGAAGTTAGAAGGAAAGAAAGGGGAATAATCTAAGGGGAAGGACTGTCACAGATAGAAGAAATCAGCTGTCTCCCCCTCCCCTCCGTGCAAGAAGAAGCTGAGGCAAAAGCCTCAGCTGAAGGCCCTGCAGAGCCTCAGCTGACTACGCAGCTGATAGTGTAGGCTGGTGGATCCGCAAAAGGATCCTCAGCCCAGGCACACATTGACTATATAACCAAATTCGTCGAGGGATCAGACGAGGACATAGAACCTCAGCCGTCGAAGAGGTTTGGCAAGGAGATTTCCACTGAGAGCACTCCCCCTCCGTCGCCTAAGTTCAAAAGTAAGAAAGAACAAGAGGCGTACGACGAACTCGTAGTTCAGTAGCTGCAGGCTCGGCTAGATCACGAAGCCCGACTTGAGGAAGAGGCTCTACTGAAGAGAAAGCCAAAGGTCCCAAAGGCAAGTGCGTCAAGGAGACATGCTCAATTAATCAAGGCTCAGCAGAAGTAATAAACTAAGAAATTAGCTTCTGATCCTACTGAGGACTCCGCTACTGAAAACATGCCACTTGCTAATACGATGAAGAAAACTCCCAAACTTACAGCAAAGCAAGAAGCTGAGGAGAAAGCAACATGGGACGCAGTAGAGAAGGGCCTCAACTTCATAACAAGGGACAGGCGATCAACTGAAGCTAGAGAGAAATTGAGATAGGCTGATCTTGCTAAGATCATAAAGCTAATTGAGAAAGCAGCCAGTGAACCAGTCTCAGACAAGAGCAGACAGATCCCTAGAAACTCTAAATTCTACAGATGCGGTGGTTAGAAGCCACATCTGAAGAGAACTCCATACCGCCACGTAGGCAAGTGGATGCCGTGGAACTTGAACGAGGAATAGGAAGGGCTGAAGGAAGATTTCACCAAAGCTTATTATGTATGGCAGTGTTACCTGAGTGAAGTTCCAGCGGTCTAACTGTTTGATCAATTCTTATACAACCATGACCCCAACTTCAGAGCTCATATTAAGCTGCTTCTATTTAAGGAAAAATTGCCTTTCACTGCGCCTGCATACCGACAGCTGAACCCTCCGAGAACTCTTTATGGAGCCGTCTGCACAAAGGAGATAGAGGAAGAAGTGGAGGTAGTAGCTCAACGCAACGATCTTGATCTTCAATCACAAGCCTACCTTCCACCCATCAAGGTACTAAGGAAGCTATCTACAGATCGTATGGGCTCGATCCTCCTGCTGCCAAATCTGCTAACTTCAAGGCCAAGATTCAAAAGTTCAGATCTCAGAAGTAGCAGTCTCAACTTTATTCCCTTCTCTCTTCTTTTTGCAATGATTTACTGATTGTACCTTTCTGCCAATATATAAATCAGTATTTCTGTTGGCCAGACAACCACTCATTGTCTTATGGATGTGTTATTTACTTTTAACACTATCTGATCACCGAAGTGATCAACACACACTCATATGTCCTGATTTCTTCTGATGTGCCTATCTTTTGTAAGTTGTTAACCTTACTCTCATTGTTCAGTTGATATTAATTGAGTCGTTTTAGGGAAAGTAGTTTAGCACTTAGTGGTTTTGGCATCATCAATTAGGGGGAAATTGTAGGGATATGAGTTAGTGGTCTTGTAGACCATTGCTAGGGGGTACTAAGAGCTTGAATCAGTAGTTGCGTTTGAACTAAAGTCAGTAGTTCAAGTACTTAGGACGATATTGTAATATCTGTTATTGGGGGAAATTGTAGTAATGCTGAATTGTATTACTATAGAATTGAAGATCCCAAAACCCGTCTTGAACCCTATGTGTGTTTGAACCGTTATGATGTAATAGGCTAGACTCGATTTTATCGTCATAGATTATTTTGTTGAAGTCCTGTATGGGGTATTGTTGGACAGAACTTCAGTAGAGAAGTTAAAGTTCTAGAACCCCAAGTCATCGATTTTGTAGAGCTCAGTAGTCTTCAGAGTTATCAGCTGACTACTTTCAGTTGAAGATTCCCTTCACCAGACTTTGGAAGAAGACTCAATATGATCTACTGAATGAGTGTAGAGCTCCTGCCTTCAGAGTCATCAGCTGAGAACTTTCAGTAGAAGATCCTTATCAGCCGACTAGGATGAAGAATCAGTAGATATGCCCAGATCTACAGAATGCATGCAACTTAGTTGCAAGTCCAGACAAGGAAAAACAACTGCCTAACTCTTATCGATCAAATGTCAGTAGAGATCATTCAGTATACGAGGTTTAGAGAGTCAACTCAGATGGAAGACTGATGTCTGACAAGTCTCACCTATCGCAAACCTCGACCAATGAGAAGCAACCAAAGCTTACATGCTCTAACATTAAAGCTGCTCTCATATACAGAAAGCAGACCACTCTGCGACGCATGTCGAAATAATATGGTCGTTTTCCAACAGATACATGTGTGGGTCATGACTATAAATAGAGAAGAGTCTCCAAGCTCAACGCACGGGACAACAAGGGAATACAAGCTTACTAGCATACAACTCTCTAGCGCACTTAAAACCAATCCAGCAAATAACTTGCTTAGTATAAAATCCTTAGTTCTTCTCTCTAGAGATTCTTTCGTTCCCCTTCTCTATCTAAGCTCCATTGTTATATCTTAGCTTAGAACCTTCGAATGAGTTCACATTCTGTGAATTATTCTTATCGTAAGAACTCCGTCATTGTTGGAGATCATCTCCTCCCCTTCAAACTTCGGTTTGATTTGTAAAAGTCGTTAAGGACTATAACTTAGAAGGGTCTGTCCAGCGTACAGATTCCTTGATGAGGCTAGCTCAGATTAATCAACAAGAACTACTGTTCTGCAGGTCCGTGGACGTAGGATCTTGCGTATCTGAACCACGTTAAAAATTGTTTGTGTCATTTACTGTTTTATTGCATTGTGTTCAAACTATTTATAAAATCATCATTTGCATAAAACGAACTTAAAAAGTGCACCAACCAAAACGATTTTGGTTTGCATAAATACGTTTTCAAAGATACGAAGTCTACCGGGCCCCACACTTATCCGCACAATATTCTCCAACTAAAATTCTCATACTGACTCAAGTCAGTAGAAGGTTTATATCTGGCACTGTTCATTCAGTAGCAAAACTCAGCTCAGTTGACCTTCACGTTTGAGGAAATACTTGCAATCAGGTGTATTCATCCCCCTCTACACCTGATACTCGTCTCCAGACCAATAGTGTCATTTGTTGTGAACAAATGTGTTATTTATCTTAGAGTGTCAATCACACTGAGGTAAAATGTCGATCATAATTTAAGAAACGTGTCACTTTAATCCAATATTCACATGAAACCATCGTTTAGTTATTTACTCAACAAAATATGTTAGCATAATAAACATAAATGTTACTCAAAGTGTCAATTGTAGTAACCAAAAATGTCAATTGTCTCGGAGGAGAGTGTCACATTCTCATAGACTGTCATTTGTAATGAATAAATGTGTCAATTTCAACGAACAAGAATGTTATTTATCTCGAAGTGTCAATCGCACTAAAGTAAAGTATCGGTTATAATTAAGGAACGTATGACTTTAATCCAACAAATATATGAAACCACCATTAAGTGATTTAGCCAACAAAATATGATTCACATAGCAACTATAAATGTTACTCAAATGATAAATTGTAATAAACAAAAGTGTCGATTGTCTCGGAGGAGAGTATCACATTCCGAGTGTCATTTGTAATGAATAAATGAGTCAATTCCAACGAAAAAAGTGTTATGTATCTCAAAGTGTCAATAAAACTGAAGTAAAGTGTCACTTATATTTTTCTTCCAGAGTGATGAGAGTACAACAAGTCTATGGAAATATTTGCTCAACACTACGAGCAGATTTTGTTTCTCATTTCTGAAAAACCCTCAAATTTTGAATATATATTAAGATACTAGCCGTGGAAACCAAAATGCATACAATTAATCACCATTTCTCCAAACAAAAGACGTAAAATTATACAAACAAACATATGCTCCAAAATCTCCTAAAATTGCAATGCTTACAATCAGAATTTGGACTGAACAAAGCCAACTGCAATCTTAAATTCAATTTTAAAACCAAAGAACGGATCTGAAACCATTACCATCAGTTTCATCCACAACGTTGCAGTTTGTTTCTTTCCATCTCAATCTTCTGCTTCTGCCTTAATGAAAACTTTAATATTGTCGCATTAATTTTATATGAAATATATAAGAGAGCAGAGGCAGAGAGCGGAGTTGATGCAGAGAGAGCGGAGGTGGAGAGGCGAGAGAGGAAGAGGTAGAAAAATATGAGAGAGCATAGGCGGATACATGAGAAAGCGGAGAATGAGAGAGGGGTAGGATTTTATTTTAATTTTATTTTTTTAAATCTAAGTCAACGAGTCAGACAATCCGAATTCAGTCAAAATCAGGCCCGTGCGACCCAGTTGCATTTGCAGCTGGGTGCACAGTAGTTCAACCCTAAAAATTATGCATACTTCTTATTTTCTATATAAATTGGCTTCCTATCAGATCACAACCTTATAATAGATAATGAATTATATACAAAGCCTTCTTAAAATAAGAAATAAAGAAGTAATATGTATCCTTCATCTTGTAATTAGATGACTTGAATTAAATATGCTATAGAATATTCAATATACATAATTCTTATACTCCTTTTGTCCCACCATTCTTGCAACATTGGGGTCTCGGCAGAGATTTTAAGATAGTAGGTGTAAAAGTGTAAAATAGTAGTGGATGTAAAGTAAAAAAAATAGTGTGGTCCACTTTTTTAAGTGATTGTGGTCCATTCATTTTTTTTTTTTTAGGTAATGTTGCAAGATTGATGTGACGGAGGGGGTATATTTTATGTATACACACAAAAGTGTAAAGTTACATGGTTCATGCATAAAAAATATAACAAATATGCATAAAAGTACAAGCATTATGCATTCTATTTCCTATAAATCTAGCTTCCTATCATACTCACACCTTATTATAATATCTTATATTTAATTAATCGTAAATAACACAAAATAAGTGAAAAACATATTCCTTTTAGTACATTAAAAAAATAGAATTTACGCTGAGAAGACGGCTTCTATTGTAGAATTGTGTGCTTGAAAAATATTGTGGTCATGAATATTGATTATGCTTTAGCTAGCTAGCTAGCTAGTTAGGTATATTTCCATTAGTTTTGACAAGAAATATGGCTTTCGTCGCTTTCGATGACTTTAATTAGATTTTTTCAAACAAAATCATAACTTCTGACAGTAATTAATTAGCAAGTAGGACATGCATCTTAGAATCACTTTCTTTTATAAGAGATTTCTTTTTATACATTTTGGTATGCATTTTACGTCTTTGTAACATAGTTGATACTCGAAATATACAATTGCATAAAAAAATATTTGAATTATTTGTTCATGACTGAAGTACTTAAAATTTAATATTATTATTATTACAATTATTAATCAACTCTATATGGGATTGACAATAAATTAACTATAAATCAACTACTCCGTCCTATGGATATAGTCCACTTTCTTTTCGGCGCGATTTTTAAGGAGTTTTGTTGATGTGTGTAGTGTGTAGAGTTGAATATAGTTGTTGGTCCCTTAAAAAAAATGTTTATAATAATTTGCCATAAAAGTAAATTAGACTATTTCAATTAGACAGCCCGAAAAAAATATTATACTAAATCTATAGAACGGAGAGAGTACTTACCTAAAAGTGGAAATACCAACTACATACACTACATATTATCGGTACTAACAAAATTAGAGAAGGAAAATAGTAGGGGAATTTGGTCATAAGGGTTGGTAGGTGGGATCAAGGAGTATCATATGTAATTTTATAGCAAAGACGCGTGCGCACATGCAGCCACATCGCACGCGCCCAATTGCGGTTGAATTACCCAATCCGAATCCGGCATATAGATATATATATTGGGTTCATTATTTTACAATAATAACTCGTACCTGAGTGGTTAGTTATTCTAACCCTCAACCAAGAGTTCTTAAGTTCGAACCCCTCGTTGTTGCATTTTATTTTTAAATTTTTGTATAGTTTTTATAGATTATTTAACATTTTTTAAATATTTTTCATTTTACGTTTTAGTTTTCATAATGTTTTTTAATTTTTTTTCATGTTTTCCCAATTTTGATTAAGGATAGACGTGTTATTTCCAATGAACAAAGTGTCATTTGTTTTGAAAAAAAGTGTCATTTGTAGATCATATGCTTTGGAGCAAAAGTGTGATTTATTTTAAATAAAGTATAATTTGTTTTGAATAAAGTATCATTTGTAGAGTATTATTTATTGACTATCAATTTTTTTTTGAAACAAATATGATTTGTTTCGAAAAAAGTGTCATTTGTATATAGAAGAAATGTTAATTATTGTGAACAAATGTGTCATTTATCTTAAAGTGTCAATCACAGTGAAGTAAAGTGTCAATCATAATTATAGAACGTGTTAGTTTAATCCAATAATCATACGAAACCACAGTTCAATGATTTAGCTAACAAAATATGATCATCATAATAACCAAAAATGTTACTCAAAGTATCAATTGTAATAACAAAAATGTCAATTATCTCAGAGGAGAGTGTCACATTTCGAGTGTCATTTGTAATGAATAAATGTGTCAATCGCGATAAATAAAAGTGTTGTTTATGTCAAAGTGTCAATCGTAATAAATAAAAGTGGCAATTGTCTCAAATGAGAGTGTCATATTTCAAGTTTCATTTGTAATGAATAAATGTGAAGAATAGATACAAACAAGAGAATTATTGCTACTATTTCACTCTTCTCCTATCGTAACCTAATTTTCAAATTTCTGCTAATAGCAGAGCACCATTAGCCTTCTAATTCTAAACAAACTAATCATCAACACACAATTTTTTCCAATCATGAACACAGTGAATCAAATTCATCTAATAAATAGCCAATTTTGCTCAACCACGATTCAATTCTAATAAAACTGTAACTAAAGCTAGAAAGGGGATAATGATGTACTAATCAAATATACAAACTAGACAACAATACTCAAAAACTGAGGATCGGGATTGTTCCCAGGGAATGTCGATTTCGCCTTATCCAAATCTCTCACGCGAGCTTTAACAGCAAATCCCTTAGCCAAAAGCTGCGGAATGGGGGTGCTCCGGCAGCTTGTGAGTCAGTCAATCGATGTCTTAGGTGGAGAATTCCGGCATAGAAGGATGATATGGTGGCGTCGGAAAACTCATCCTAGAGAAAGGGCACGCCTAAATTGATTTGGGAGGAAGTTACGAGGTGAATTATGTAGTGGAGAGCGGAGAATAGAGGCAGAGAGTTAAGGGGAGGCGAAGAAAGCAGAGGTAGAAAGGCGAGAGAGGGAGCGGCGAAGAGATGGGTGAGCAGAGAATGAGAGAGAGTAGGGTTTTTGTTATTTTTTTTATTTTTTTAAAATATAAGTCAATGGGTCAGACGATCCGAATGTAGGTGCAACCAGGTGCACCCAAGTTCAGCCCAAATATTATTATATTAGTTGATTTATTATTTATAATATTATTCATTTTTTTTACAAGAATATAGTGATTTATAAATGATGTTCGTGGAAATGGCGTTGAGTTTTATCTTACGGGAGTATAAGTTTTCTTTGTGTAGAATGTACAACGAAGCTTCTTGGCCCAGTAAGACCACCCTAGCTTTGATATCTTAGAGGTAGTGAGTTCCATTCCTCTAACTAACATTAAATCATCTTTTTGCGAGGCATGAATATAGAAATACAAATATTGTTAATGAACCGCTGCGGAATTAAATTCAAAATGTTAGGGAGCAAAGGTCGAGGCTTTTACCACTACCAAATAATACCCATTTCATTTAAAAGGGGAACTAATAGTATTATTTAAATTTCTCGTGGGTCGCGCTGCCCCTTGGCAACGCCACTAGCAAAGGCCAAACTGATATGTCTTAACAGGCTAAGTACTAACATGATAAGTAAATATTTGTTTATTTTGAGAGCCTTTGATACATTGCACGAACACGGGCGTGGTACGAGACATATATAACACACAATGTTTTCTAACCATTGCGGGTTTTTTTGGCTATGTCATTACAGGTTTTATGTTATAACTGGAAGATATTGTGTAAAGAATAAAAGAAAGGAGAAAGAAGAATGAAATCTAGGTCGATGCACTGTCTTCAAAAGGCTAAAGAAATCGGACTAGATCAACTCAGTTTGACAAGATGAGCTTCAGGCCGGAGAACTAAAGAAAGCAAAAAAGATCGAGATCCAATTCCAATTTCGGCCTACCGGTCCGAAATTGTTTGAAAAAAATAAAAGTACAGGCAACACAGCCTAACGGTCCATGTTGATATCCAGTCCAAAAGGTGACAACTCTGCAGAGGCCTAGTTACCAAGAAAGAAGCTTATCTTGAAGGAGAGACGAGAGAAACATATTATTATCATCCATCGTAATCTTTAGCTTAGCTTAGCTTATCTCTCTCTCTCTCTCTCTCTCTCTCTCTCTCTCTCTCTCTCTCTCTCTCTTTGTTAGGAATGTGATTCAGTATGATAAGATTTGAAGATCTCAAAACCCCTAGCTGAATGATAAAACCGCATAATGTAATAGCTTAGTTGGGTTCAGCATGTTAGGAACTCAGTAGGTTAAATAGAGTTCAGCTGCTGATAGGCTAAGTAGCGTATCTTTGTCTCAGCTGGATGGACTCAGTATGGAAGACTCAATATGGTTGTTCAGAACTACTAGATGTGTGGTTGGACAGTATAAAGGAATCGTCCTGCAAACCTGACATCTCAGAAAAATGTCAGTAGAGGAAAAATGAGTAAAGGTGTCCGAGGTATCAGAGGAAGTCAACTTTGTATCCGCTTTGAAGTTTGAGCTAGCCTCACCTACTATTCAACCTCGACCAATGAGAAGCTGTCAGCACTGTACTTTCACTTACATAGCTGCCCTCAAAATTGAAATGACAGACTCTCTACAGTAGCATTCAAATTCAAAATGTCCACTTTCATTGTCGTTTTTGACACGAAGCTAGGTCTCCTTCAACGGATCTTTCCATAGATCAAGACTATAAATAGAGAATGATCTTTATGAGTTGAAGACCGAACACACCAACGGGAACTCAAGGATTCAAGCATTGAAAAGCTCTAGCATACTCAAAGCATATTTCAGTGAAGAACTCTTATATATAGATATCTTTTAATTTATTCTCTCTAGAGTAACCTTGTTCCCATTCTTTATTCTAAGCTCAACTTATTAGATTATACGGTAGAAATATAAGGAGTATTGTGTTTGAACCTTGTAATGTCGCTAAGACTATAACTTGAGTATATGTCCGGTGTGCAGATCGACTAAGACTTGCTCAATCTAATAAAGTCAAGACCTCCTGGTGGTCAGGACAGTGGACATAGAATCTTGCTTATCCGAACTACTTTAAAAACTGTCTGTGCATTTATTGTTTTATAGTTTTACTGTTCACTCTAGGTAAAACTGATTTGTAAATTCAAAAGTCGGATTTTCAATAAAACTGACTCACAAGCACAACTTGAACTGATTTCCTAAAAATATTTTTCAAACAAGAGACGATAAAATCGGCCTCCACTTCCGCACTAATTCTTGTACTGAGTTTTCTATGGACTGACTGAAGTCAGTAGACGGGATTCAGTAGTTTGAATCACTCTGTCTACACAATCAAGAAAGCTAAGTTGACGAGTTCAATTATACAGCCAGTGAAGTATCAATAGGAGAATCACAAATTAAGAAAGTTGAAGAGAGTTACCAAGAACTCTCATGGTAAGAATGATGAGTCATTTATGTACTTTATTTATGGCCCAAAAATGTCTTAACTAGCCAATTAGGGCACTTGCAGTGGCGAAAATGCAAGTTTTTATGTGCTGAAGTGACGAGGTGACTAGGATGCAATTTGACAATATTTGATGATGAAAAGGGCGCGAGATTGCTTATATGGATGCGGATTTCGAAGGAGGGAAATATTTTGATCATATATACGATGGATAAGGAAATATATGTTTTTCCTTTTCTATCCAAATCCTTTCCATATCTTGGAAGGATTTTAACCTAACATGGGGATCAAGATAGTGAGTATATAAAGTGAAGAAGGAGACGAAAATGGAGAGTTTTTGGATGCCCAAATTCATACACGTCGTCACTTCCATATTCACGAAGAAACCCTAGTGCCCGAATTCCATTTCCGTCGATCGCCATTCACACCATATCTACACCGCCGATCCATTTACATTCAAGAATCCAAAGTCATTTTTAGTTAGTAGTGAAGAAGAAACACTTTAATTTCGTTGGTTCGTTTCTCTTACAGTTCCGTTATTGAATTCTCATTTTATTTCCGTTCGTTGCTTATCATTGGAGTTTAGATATCGAAACTATGTTTGATACTCTTGTTCTATTATAATTTAAGTATTTCATTCAGTTTCCTAGGTTTAAGTGTTCTATTATTTCGTGTTTTATTTGTTTAAGTTTCGTGCATGCTAGATCTAGGGCTACACATGTTTTCGTTTCTTTTCAGCGAATTGTCTTGCTTGCACAACAAAGACGTTTGCATAAGTAGCTAAGTTTTCAAAGGTTCGGCGAGATGTGAAACACTAATCAGTACATATTAATTAATCATGAGGGTTTCGGGTTAGTTCTGAATTAATTAATCTGGCTAGTAATTTAGGCTTGATCACCCTAGGTTGCGCAGTCTGTAGCTAACTTAGTACTTCCATCATTTCTCATGGAACAAGGCTAGGTAAGTAGCAAAATTATTAGTAAGAGTAATTGGATTAAACCGATAGGAGACTATTAGATGCCCAACATACGAGTAGGCTCCTATACTAGGCTCCCTTAGTTCGATAAAACTGTCTAGTCATTAAATCTATTGATTGCCCAACAACGTATGTTGTAGCTAGATTAGGGAAGTAGTCATTTTGATGCCCAACATGGCGGTTGTCGACTATGTAAATAGTAGTGAGGGTTGTGTCAGTTTAATTACGGCAATCTATAACTCGTAGATACTTAAGATTAAGTAATAATTAGTGCCAATGATTGCAATTATGTGTGTGTGAATATTATGTTGGACATGTCTCTTAATTGCCCAGTTAATACAATTTTTATTTCAGTTTTAGTTTTTAATATTTCTTAGCTTAGTAAAAATCTCAAAATTTGCGTGGTTGCTAACCAAGCCCTAGATAAGTAGGAAAATAATGTGTCTAGTCCTCCGTTCCCTGTGTTCGATACCCTGTAGACTATACTAATTTAATTCGCATATTTTGTAGGATTTTTTGGTGCAATACAGCGATCACCAAATTGGCGTCGTTACCGGGGAACAGTGTTATCTAGTTTTGTTTATTTTTCTACTAATTTTTCATGCTTTTAAGTGTTGCATGAGCATGCCTTCCAACCTTATTTTAATATTTAATCCTGAGATCGAGAAAACAACAAAGAGGAATAGGAAGAAGGCGAAGCTGGAACAGCAACAGATTATGTCTGGGGCAGGAAACATCTTAACTGCCCAGTCAAGAGACAGAACAGATGCTGGTGATTATACCAGCGACTCAGAACCAAAGATTATTTTGTTCGACAAAACAAGGCAGAACACTCCTATAAATAGCTCAGAATGAGAGGAGGAAGAGATGGGAGAGGAAGAAAATCAAACGTTACCTTTGAGAATGAATGTCGGATCGCTTGATATGGGAGAGGACCTACCAGTCCAATCCGTGTCACAACTACTGAAAAAATAGATGTCAAGCAGAATATGGTCGCAGCCATGACTAAATTCTACGGGAGGGCAAACGAAAACCCAGATTCCTTTTCGGCATCATTCAGCCAAGTCCGCAACTGCACAGGCAAGGCAATCTGGATGCATTCAAGCTCAAAGCTTTTCCATTCACACTTCAAGACGGAGCACAAGCATGGTTCTCGAGTCTTAAACCAAATACGATCACGACGTGGGCCCAATTACGTACGGTCTTCTTGAAGAAGTATTTTTTGCAATCAAAGATGAATGCACTTAAGAAGTAGATTTCCGGGATCGCTCAAGAAACCGATGATACCTACGGCGCATATTGGGAGAGATTTGGACGACTTGTTGATAGTTGTCCTAACCATGACTATTCAGATGTGGAGCTTTTAAAAATCTTTTATCAAGGAATGACCTACGAAGCAAAAGTTATGATCGATATCGGTCTAAGAAAAATTTTTCATACAAGTCTCTACGAAGATGCAAGAAACATAATTGAAGGACTTGCGCAATCCACCTTGTAATACAAGGGACCTAGAACAACAAGAAGAGTCGTCAATTGGTCTCATTCCGACTACATGGATGAGATTGATAGTAAGGTGGAGGCAAAATTCATCCAACTGGAACACAAGCTGGACTTACTGCTTAAGCAGACCACTTCTGCTTCAAGTCAATCGATTGCCGATCACGCATGTGGAGCATGCGGTCAAAAAGGAAACACATCCTTACAATGTCTGGGAGCCAGAAATTGGAGTGGACAACGAATCCGCCTCAACTACGGTTTCAGCAACCATACCGGTAGCAACAAAGCTATCAACAGCCATACCAATCTCCTAATCAGCATAACTATCATCAAGCGTACAAGCCCCCACATCAAAGGCAATTTCAGCAGCAGAGTGTCCCGCTTGCCCAACCAGAACATCAGAGTTCATTAGAAAAGCTTTTGGCCGAACTGGTTTCTTCGCAGAAAGACGCCACTGCATTTCAACAACAAATGCAGAAGGATATGATCCAAACTCAATGGGAGATGAATTAGACGAAGAAGATCAGCAAGCTACTATGGATAACCTAGTCAGATGACTAACCTGAATTCTACAGTGCAAGAGATGAAGAATTCCCAAGGACAGCTTCCAGCTCAGACTCAGCCTAATCTGAATGCTATGGTAATTGTAAGTCAATTAAGTATGTGTGGTAAAAAGGAAACTGATGGAGAGAAGAGTGCCCGACTGCACAAGCGAGTGAAATCTCCAGAAAGTCAATTACAACAATTCATCCACCGCTATGACAATTTGTACCAAACACCTACTAATGGTACAAACTGTGCTAAACAACTGTCTCAAACATACAAGCCTCCGCACCATCAAATATATCAGCATGAAGGTCCATTGCCTGGCCAAGCAGATCAGGGATCCTCTTCGTTTGAAGAATTGATGGGCGAGATGATTGCTTCTTAAAAGGAAGCAGTTACATATCAGAAGCAGATGCAGAAGGAGATAATCTCAAATCAAAATGAGATCCAAGCCATGAAGGAAGAGATGCAAAAATTGAAGATGGACCAACAATTTACTTTGGAAAATCTATCCGAGCAAGTGTCCAAGCTGGTCAGTTCACTTCAAGATCTGAAGGGAGGTCAAGAGCGTTTACCTTCACAAGCTCAAACACAGCCTAATCAGAGTGCCCAAAACCGCAACCAAATTACACTGCGCGGAGGAAAAGAATTGTCTGGCTTGACTGTACAAGAAAGACACCCAGATAAGTCAGCAGAGACGAAGAACACTTCAAAACAGCCTATACCACCAGAAGGCGTAAAGAAGCAGTATGCTGAAGGTCCTGAACCGGAACAGGATGAGGAGGTCGTTCGGACTAGTCAGTCGGAGTCTAAAAATCTAATTCCTCCACCATTCCCATAAGCTTTGGAAAGAAAGAGGAAACCGAACCAGGAGTACATGGACTACCTCAAATTGTTGAAGAAATTGGAGATGAACATTCCTTTCCTTAAGGCCGTTAAAATTTCAAAGTCCGGGAAAGTTGTGTTGGACCACTCCGTATCGGCAATCATTCAAAGGATGCTACCCGCTAAGTGTGCTGACCCAGGTATATTTACACTACCTTGTCTGATGGGTAATGTTATGATTAAGCAAGCTATGTGCGATTTAGGAGCGTCCATTATTGTTATGCCATTGTCCATCTATAATCAATTAACTGAAGCTGAATTAATGTCTACTAAGGTGATAATTCAATTAGCGGATAGATCATGCATTGCTCCTGTAGGTTTACTCAAAAATATTTTGGTCGGAATTAACAATTTTGTCTATCCGGCAGATTTCTATATTATAGATACTAATGATAGGCAAGTTGAGGGTACTGCGGGTGTTTTATTGGGTAGACCATTCTTAAAAACTGAAAGACCATAATTAATGTAAATGAGGAATATGTAAGTGTTGCATACCATAATGACATCTATGATCATCACATTTCCGAAGCACTTAAGTGGCCCTTTGATCATGAAAATGAAGATGCTTTATCTACTAACTCCATTGAAATCTTTGTCCAAGAATATCTTGAGACGTATATGATGCAAGATAAGATGGAGGTCACCTTGACTCAAGGGCTGACCGAATCAGAACTCGATGATATGAGGGACTAGGAGATCAGAGAAAGCATCTTGGCCTTATACACAACTCCGGAATTTGCGACTATCAGTCGTATGTCTCAGCTGCCCAGTCAAGACGATTTTGTACCAGAATGGCTGAAAGTCGTGGAAGTAATGCTCTAGCCTGAACGAGAAAAGAAAAGGGTAGGAAGGGAGCAGACTAGCATCGTCTTGCAAGTGTATAGGCTATCAACCAAGTGTGAAGAAAAATTTGGGAAGAAGGCCTATGAAGATTTCAAGTGGTATAAATGCGGTGGGAAGAGATTGAAGCAAGTGATCAAGGCAGTGGATGAGACTCCACTGTTCATGCCATCACATAATTGACTCTTGAAGTGGGGGTCTAGCCAAAGACTCTAAAGAGAAGCGCTTCTGGGAGAAAACCCGTGTTTTTAATTTATTTCGCTTTATTTGATTTCGTGTTTTTAGTTTTATTTTACGCTTGGTGTTGTTTCTTTAATTTTTCAGCTAACAAGTGTGGATGTCGTGCAGACCCTACATACTGATCTGGATTCCCTTGATCGCAGAGTAGATCGCCTCTATCGCACAGTTGTGAGTAGACTGCCTCGCCTGCCCATGCGAGGCGACAAGTAACTTTCTTCCCCAATTTTTCTTTTTCATTTTTGTTTTCTGTTTTGAGTTTGTTTTTGTGAGTCTTTGTATTCTTACACTTGATACGGATCAAGTGTCAGGAGGGGGATGTTTATTTTATTTTTTCGTTTGTCTTTGTTTTTGCTTACACTTGATAGGGATCAAGTGTAAGGAGGTTGTTTTGTGTTTATTTTGTCATGCCTTCTCTCTAAGTTTCGCCTAGTTTTTCTTGCTCGAGGGCGATCATGTTTTAAGTGTAAGGTGGGGGTTATTTTGTGTCGAAGCATCCCAAATTTTTTGATTTTTGAAGTGTCGTTTTCTATGCCAAGCATGTGTTACTTGTGCTTTGTGTTTCAATATTACTTGCTTGTAGGCTTTGTGAAAAGTAGATCAAGGCACATGTGTGCATGTAATTTGGGATGAGGAAAAATAAACTTTGTTGGATCGAATTTTATAAACCACTGAGATATATTAGATTTGAGCCGTAAAGTAGGACACTTCCTACCATATCTTTTGAATGTTTATCCGCAAGGTCGCAATAAGTTTGAGTCATTTGTGATATATGATAGGAGACACTAGGGATTTTTAGTAACACGGCCGCGACAAAATACTTCCGACCCTAAATTATCCTTTAGTGAGCTAAGTTGAGCCTTGACCGATTTTTTTTTATATGAATTAATAAAGATTTAGCCAAGGCCTTTTAAACTTTCTCTTGGCCCTTATTATTGCTTGTCTTATGAACTTTCTAGTGCCTAATAGTTGTTGTTTAGAGGATTGTTACATATGTCCTCTGCCTGCCCAATCAAGATGTGCTGCAGAAAATATATAAGCCAAAAATATGAATGTATAAGCTGCTAAAAATAAGAAGAATATAAGTGGCCTGATTGCACAGTTAAGACAGTCTGTACCCAGAATGCTGAAAAAGAAGAAAAAAAATTATGCCACGAAAAAATTTATATGAAATATTCAAAAAAAAAAAAAAAAAGATGTGGCAGAAAATGAAAAAAAAAAGAGAAAGGGTACATTGAATAATAATGTAGCATACGTGTGAAGGTTTTAAGTGGTGGGATGATTTGAAATTACTGCACTGATTACACAAGTAAGCGAGTTTGACATGCATAACACTAAATTGAAATTTTGATGGAGCTTAGTACCCCTAGGACCCTTACCAACATCGATTTTTCTAAGTCCTAAGCCCCATTACAACCAAATGAGAAAGACCTCCTTGATATTGCTATCGTGACGATCTCTTATCGTGATTACGCGGATTGTTTTCGTTTGAGTGGCTTGAATCGGACCTAGACTAGTTGAGTGATGAGCGAGTCTTGAGGAGATCCTCATTGTTTAGATATTGACCAAGTTGATATATGTGTGTCTAGATTCAAAATTTGCATCGTCTACTTGCTTGATGAGAGCATACTTGGATGGTTCGATTTTGTTTGGCTAGTTAATTGGTGTGGAGATTTTTGGATTGATTGGTGCTAGTTCATGTCTTTGTTTTTGAGTCCATGTCTTTTCCTTGTGTCTTAGTTGTGTCTGTGTTTTTTTTTTTTGGCAAATTGGCAAATTTGGTCCTCAATGTTTGCCACTTTGGATGAATTGGTCTCTAATGTTTTTTTTTTTAGTTTATTGGTCCCCCAATGTTTGCTAATTTGGATAAATTGGTCATTCTGTCAAATTTTAAGTTAATTAAGTGTTAATCATAGGGGTATTTATGGAATAAAAGTTTCAGGGACCAATTCATCCAATTTTTAAATAAAACTTTAATTTTTTTTTAGTTTTTTTAAATTGTGATTTTTTTTCGAAAAAAAATTAATTTTTCAAATAATTTTTTATTTTAAAAATTATTTTTTTTCAACTTATTTTTTTTCTTTTTTTTAAATTATTTTTTTTGTTAAACAAAAAAAAAATTAATTATTTTTTGAATTAACTTTTTTTCAAATTTTTTTTATTTAAATAAAAATAAAGTAAATTTAGATTAACTAATAATTTTGCATTTCACGGTGAAGGAGGGAAGCGGATCAACACAACTGTTGGGGAATGTGTTATGTTCTTCGAGGAGAAGAGCAGCTGGACGACTAGGAGGTAGGAGGCCATAACTGGACGACTAGAAGCGGGTCGTCCAGCTGCTCCTCTCCTCGAAGAACATAACACATTCCCCAACCGTTGTGTTGACCCGCTCCCCTCATTCACCGTGAAATGCAAAATTATTAGTTAATCTAAATTTACTTTATTTTTATTTAAATAAAAAAAAATTTGAAAAAAAGTTAATTCAAAAAATAATTAATTTTTTTTCGTTTAACAAAAAAAATATTTAAAAAAAAAAGAAAAAAATTTAGTTGAAAAAAAGTAATTTTTAAAATAAAAAATTATTTGAAAAATTAATTTTTTTTCGAAAAAAATCAGAATTTAAAAAAAAATTAAAAAAATTAAAGTTTTATTTAAAAATTGGATGAATTGGTCCCTGAAACTTTTATTCCATAAATACCCCTATGATTAACACTTAATTAACTTAAAATTTGACAGAAGGACCAATTTATCCAAATTAGCAAACATTGGGGACCAATAAACTAAAAAAAAATTAGGGACCAATTCATCCAAAGTGGCAAATATTGGGGACCAAATTTGCCAATTTGCCTTTTTTTTTGTCCTTGTTATGTCTTGTTTTATTTTTGCCTTGAGTCTTTTATATTTTGTGTTCTGAGTCTTCGGGATCGGCCGAAATGACTAAGTACTTATCTTTTGTTTTGTCTTACACTCGAGGGATATTTGATGAGTCATTTCTGTACTTAATTATTCATGGTCGAAAAGTGTCTTAACTGGCCAATCAGGGCACTTGCAGTGGCAAAAATGCAGGTTTTTAGGTGCTGACGGAGCGAGGTGACTAGGATAAAATTTGGCAATATTTGATGATGAAAAGGGCGTGAGATTGCTGATGTGGATGCGGATTTTGAAGGAGGGAAATATTTTGATCATATATGCGATGGATAAGGAAAGATATGTTTTTCCTTATCTATCCAAATCCTTTCCATATCTTGGAAGGATTTTAACCTAACTTGGGGATCAAGATAGGGAGTATATGAAGTGAAGAAGGACACAAAAATGGAGAGTTTATGGATGCCCACGTTCATACACGTCCTCAATTCCATATTCACGAAGAAACCCTCATTCCTGAATTCAATTTCCCGACGCCGCCGATCGCCGTTCACGCCATATCGGCACCGCCGATCAATTTTCGTTTAAGAATCAAAAGTCGTTCGTAGTTAGTAGTGAGGAAGAAACACTTTAATTTCGTTGGTTCGTTTCACTTATAATTCCATTGTTGAATTCTCGTTTTATTTCTGTCCGTTGCTTATCGTTGGAGTTTAGAGATCGAATCTATGTTTGATACTCTTGTTCTATTTTAATTAAAGTATTTTGTTCAATTTCGTAGGTTTAAGTATTCTGTTATTTTGTGTTTTATTGGTTTAAGTTTTGTGCATGCTAGATCTAGGGTTACACATGTTTACGTTTCTGTTCTGTGAACTGTCCTGCTTGCACAACTAAGATGTCTGCATGAGTAGCTGAGTTTTTAAGGGTCCGGAGTGATGTGAAACACACACACTAATCAGTACATGAGGCTTAGGTACGAATAATTAATCAAGAGGGTTTCGGGTTAGTTTTGAATTAATTAGTCTGGCCTGTAGTTTAGGCTTGATCACCCTAGGTTGGGCAGTCTGTAGGTAATTTAGTACTTCCATCGTTTCTCGTGGAACAAGGCTAGATAAGTAGCGAAATTATTCGTAATAGTAATTGAATGAAACCGATAGAAGACTATCATATGCCCAACATACGAGTAGGCTCCTATACTAGGCTCCCTTAGTTCGATAAAGTTGTCTAGTTATTAAATTTATTCATTGCCCAACAATGTAGGTTGTAGCTAGATTAGGGAAGTATTTATTTCGATGCCCAACGTGGCGGCTACCGACTAAGTAAGTGGGAGTGAGGGTTGTGTTAGTTTAATTACGGCAATCTATAACTAGTAGATTCTTAAGATTAACTAATAATTAGTGCCGATGATTGGAATTATGTGTGTGTGAATATTCTGCTGAACATGTCTCTTAATTGCCCAGTTAATACAGTTTTTATTTCAGTTTTTATTTCAGTTTTAGTTTTTAATGTTTCTTAGCTTAGTAAAAATTCTAAAATTTGCGTGGTTGCTAACCAAACCCTAGATAAGTAGGAAAATAATGTGTTTGTCCTCCGTTCCCTGTGTTCGATACCCTGTATACTATACTGATTTAATTCTCAGATTTTGCAGGATTATTTGGTGCAATACAACGATCACCAAAGAACAATAATTTAAAATAGAAAGAAGAGTCTAACTCTCCAAATGAATGCAGGAACACTGAGGCTGCTGCTACAAAGAATGATACACCTAAAAGAGAACACAAGACCTCAATGTGTTACAACGGCAAGAAGACATGACATTATTTATTACAAATGTCGAGATCTCTTAGCTGCTGAAAGAGGTAAAGAGGAGGCCAGACGAGACAAATTTGCTACGAAGAGCTTTCTGATTGCACAAGTGAAGAAGACATCTTCATGGATTTATCTGAAGATGAAGCTACATTCATGGCAATCGATGAAACAGACATTGAACTGTGTCTTATGGCTGGAGAAGAGGTTGGGGTTAACTCTAACTTAAATGAAAATCTGTATTCACCATACAGACACGACACAAGGTTTGTTGCAAGAGAATCCCTAGATGTAGTTCTAGCATATGAAGATCTCTTAGATGAACATATACAAATGAGCACTCAGTTCAATAAGACACTTCAAGAGCTGGAACTCCTAAGATCTAAAAATTAGAGACTTTCCCTAAAAAGTCATGTCTCTACTGAGTCAGAAGGACATGTTTTGAGACAAAAAAACGAGATAAATTCTTTGATGACTAAGTCTCAGCATCAAGAATATCAGATTTCAGTTCTGACGAATGACATTTCTGAGAAAGATATTGAAATTGCTAGTCTAACCCAGAAGCTTACACAAGTCAAAGCTGACTATGAAACACTAAGGAAAAGTGACGAGGTTTGGAGAACCTTAGTGATTGAGTAATATCTTGGAGCTAAAGAGAAACTTGAGGAAATGCTGCGAGTACAAAGACCAGCCTTTACCAAAGGAGGACTTTGATACACACATGAAGCATCATCCTCAATGCATAAGAGTTTAGATGGGCTGACAAAGAGGTTTGTTCAATGGAAAACAGAATATGGTGAACCCACTCAACCCCAAGCAAAGAACAAACAGAAAATCAAAGCCCCTCAGCTGAGCTATCAGTAGATGACCAAGGGTTCAAGCCCAAGAACACCTAGATCATATTCAGGGGGAGCCAAAAAGCTCTGATGGGAGAAACAATGTGGCCAACCTAGATGGACACATCCAGCTCAATATGGGTCATACTATTATGAGCCTAAGGTCAGGAGAAGTCCATAGATTCAGAAGAAGAGAACTCCTGAACCTAAACCCACCCACAAGTCAGTATCTCCCAGTTTAGCAATGAGATACACAAACAACAAAGGGAAGAACATGTATGAGACCACAAAGGTTATTAGAATGATTTTGGGTGCCTAAGATGACAAACATCTAAGGACCCAACTTAAAAATAAAGGATATCTGAATTTATTTTTGTTTCACAGGGACTCCGCATATCAAAGAAAATAAGTTAGACCTAGAACTATAGAGATTTGAAGCCTTTACAAATGCGATTTAGAAATCTAATCAACATCATCAACGGACTGGGAAAGACGTTCATCAAAAAGGAGATGAACGTCTTTCCCAGTCCGTTGATGATGTTGATTTGTCACATATTAGTGACGTTCTGATTTTAAAACTATTACTCCTAATTTTATATTCTCATAACTTAAAGCTGAAAAGTTCGAGTACAGACTACCTCAGAGCATGGGTGCTTCAGTTAATATGCCAATTGATCATGTATATAAGGCTACAGTCAGTACCGCTGGAGAAAGTCAATCAGCTGCGAGCACGATGACAATCCCAACTGCTGAGAACCTAGCTAAGAAATATGCCCTTCTAGCTGTAAAGTACCAGAAGGAGAAGGACAAATTCAGAAAGATGAAGAGAGCTTTCAAGAACTCCCATGATAAGAAAGAAAATTATAAAAAGAAAGAAGAGTCTAACTCTCAAACTGAATGTAGGAACAATGGGGCTACTGCCACTAGAATCATAATACTCCCAGGAGAGAAGCTAGAACCTCATCGTGTTACAACTGAAAAAGACGGGATATTATTAATATGAATGTCTAGAGCTTTAACCTGCAAAAAGAGCTGAAAGGCAGGCTAGACGAGATAAATTTTCAAAAAAGAGGCAGGCCTAGATAGCCAGAGAGCTTTCTGATTGCACGAGTGAGGAAGATATATTCATGGATTCATCTGAAAATGAAGCCGCATTCGTGGCAATCGAAGAAGAAGATACTGAATTGTGTCTTATGGCTGGAGAAGAGGCTGAGGTGCATAAGGACCCTTGGATAGTGGACAATGGATGGTCAAGACACATGAAGTACCAAAACAATCGATTGACCAACTATGTTCAATAAGAAAGACCCAGAATTGAGTTTGGTGACAATTCCAAAGGATATACAAGGGGATTTGGAACACTGAAAATCAGAACTGTCACAATTACGAGAGTAATATATGTTGAAGGACTTCAACATAATCTCCTTTCCATTAGTCAATTTTGTGTGCGAATTCTAATAAAGTCATTTTTTATGCGAGTTTCTGTGATGTTCTTGACAAGTCTACAGGAAAAACCGTGTTATTAGGGTCGTGGAGAAGAAACATCCATGTTTGAAGGGAAAGGAGACAAAATCGAGTAATCCATCAAATCCGTCATCCTCCACTGATGGAATCCTTCAGTTGCTCCACATTGATTTATTCAAGCCAGTCTCTCCGGTGACTATCAGAGGCAAGAAGTATGCTTTCGAGGTCATAGATGATTATTTGAGATATACACGAGTAATCTTCATTGCAAATAAGTCTAACTTCAAGACTGAACTGCCAAAACTTCTAAAGAGATTAAGCGTTGAGAAAGATATCATGATACAGAGGATACACTCAGATAGAGGAACAAAATTTCTCATCTCTATGATGAAAGAGTACTTCGAAGCTGAGGGAAACCAGCATGAGACGTCAGCACCACACACGCCTCAATAGAACGACCTTGTTGAACGAAAGAATAGAACACTTAAAGAAGCAACAAGAACGTTACTCGCAGACTCAGGATTACCATCAAAGTTTGGGCAGAGGCTACTAACACAACCTGCTACACTCATAATCATTCACTACTGACACAAGCCACATCAAGATACCATATGCGCTATGGAAAGGGACAACACCTTCTATTTCACATTTCCATATTTTTGGTGTCCTTGCTTTATCCACAATAGTGGAAAAGATCAATTAAAGGTCTTTGATAGCATGTCAGAGGAAGGAGCCTTCTTAGGATACTCCAAAGTTAGCAAACCTTCAAGGGTCTTTAACTACCAAACAATTTGCGTGGACAAAAGTCCTCATGTTATATTTAATGAGCATGTAACTGAGAACAGAGAGCAGGACTCTAAGCAAGATGCTGAAGAAGTCAGCCATAAACTACATGATCTAAACTTAAGCGACACAATTGAAAATATCCAGCATTGTTGGAATGATGATTCAGATGATGAAGAAGAAGTTCACACTCATCCAACAAACAATGTAGTTGAATTGATTGATTATAATAAATAGAATCAATCCCAGGTAACTCAAATCGATAAAGAAACCCAGAGGTAACAAAGATGTCTACTGAGAATAACAACTCAGGGGGAACTAATAATGTTCCTGAGCTAAATGCTCTTGAACCTGGTGACTCAGTACTGAAATGCCTAATCATCCTACTATCTATGCAGAAGTAACTTCAGAAGAAGAAACAAAGAAAAGACGATCATGGCTCAATGCTCACACTCATGACCATATTGTAGAAGATTCATCAGCTAGTGTAAAGATAAGATCCAGATTTTGTCAAGGAGAAAGTGCTTTATACTCTTGTTTCTTATCTACTGAACAACCTCAAACTATAAAGGGCGCTTTGATTGATGTTGATTGGATCACCACCATGCAAGAAGAGTTGAACCAATTCGTCGGAAACGACATTTGGGAGCTAGTTGATAGACCTAAACATCAACATGTGATTGGACCAAAGTGAGTCTTTAAATATAAGCGGGATGATAACAACGTCATCATCAGGAACAAAGCCAGACTTCTCGCAAAAGGATACTGCCAAACTGAAGGGATAGATTTTGACGAAACATTCGCCCCAGTCGCAAGATTAGAAGCTATTCGTCTATTCCTAGCTTATGCAACACATCAGCATTTTAAAGTCTATTGAATAGATGTAAAGTAGGCTTTCCTAAACGGCGTACTGAAGGAAGAAGTTTACGTAGAACAACCACCCAACTTTAAGCAGGGATATTAAGTATACAGACTCAAGAAGCTCTGTATGGGTTAAAACAAGCACCTAGGGCTTGGTATGATATCCTTTCAGAGTTCCTCCTTTAGAAATGTTTTCAAAAAGGAACGGTAAATCGCACTTTATTTAGTATTAAGTTAGAAGACGACATTCTACTGGTGCAAATTTACGTGGACGACATCATTTTCGGATCTAGAAAATTGACCATGTGTCAGCAATTCGAGAAGATGATGGAAGAAAAATTTAAAATGTCCATGATGGAAGAGATGAACTATTTCCTTGGACTTCATGTACCATTCAGCTCGTTCAGCAGCTAAGAGCTCTGGATACTCGTAGTGATAATTGAAGGGACGTATTGTACCTTTCTCCTTCGTATGTTGTTTAGTTCTGATTACAGCTTTCGTACAGATCTTCTAATTTGTCTCCCGACCTTTTTCGCCCTCCATGTGGTCAGAGATCTGAATAAAAATAATATCGTCTCTCTCTCTCTCTCTCTCTCACGTGCGCGCGTTTGCATATGATTCTGTGTAGAGATTATGAACAGAATACTAATATATATATGCCCCAAAACAATATATTGTATTAATATTTGTAGCCTATTAATTTAGTTATACTTATAATGTGCTTCAACATCAATTAGCCCATAATATAATAATTAATCTGCTGGGCTACTTTTATTTATCAATTAATTTCAGATAAATAATATTATTAAATAATGCAAAATACATTAATCTATTGATAATGATTTCTGAGAGATAATTAATAACTAGGCAACTAATTAGGCCAGATCAGAGATCCAATAAAAGAAAGCAATCTGAGCCTCAAATTAGTTAATCATCTATGCTCAGCCCAGAGCAAAATTATTTAATAAACACAGATTCATTTGACTTGAGAATCTGGGCTGACTTACCCCTTGGTCCTAATTTGAGCATGGGCTTGTATTTAGACTTAATCAATTCCCATATTTAAGATAGAAATATCCGTTAATTAATTAAGTCCACTGACCGGTTAAATTAATTAACATCTTCTGATATTCCTGAGTAGTACCACTCGACCTTATTAACACACCTGAACTTAATCAATCGGTCGGGTTTAGCATGTTAATCCTTACAATTTCCTCAGGAAAATTATCAACCTATTTTAAAATAATACGATTGCAAGATACAGACAACCAGCCTGAGCTATAAGTAGATCCCGTCGTAATGATGTTCACCATAATAGGTCAAAGTGATAGCTAGTCAAATGCACTCAGTTGAAGTCTTATCAAGCTTAATATCAGCAAGTCACCAAGATAAAGGTTCTCAACAAATTGTTCTCTACTTAGGTCAGTCAGAAGAATACATCTCATTGTGATCCATCAATACACCACTTTCAGTGTACCAAGAAGCAATGACAAGCCACTTCTTATCTAAACTGCAGCTTAAAGAAATAACCTATCCTAAAGTTGTCTCAATTATGATAATTGTTTATATCTTGTCAGCTCAACCAATATGATAGTTTTTTGTGATCTACAACACACTACACAATCTAACTTTTATACAGGATAAAGGATTACATATGAAATTATATATATCAGATAGGAGAATAAAACAACGGAAAGGAAAAACACATTGTATACAAGCATAAAATTTGCTTCCAGTATACAAAATCCTAAAAATAATGTCCAGTCTTTTTACACTTGTAACATGTTAAGGTTATGCCTTCTCTTTTGGGTGTATCATTAGGAGTAGTGGCAGTCGTCTCCGTGTTTTTGCATTCAGACTGAGAGTTAGACTTTTCTTTCTTTTTGTAACTTTCCTTCTTACCATGAGAGTTCTTGGCAACTCTCTTCAGCTTCCTAATTTTGTCCTTCTCCTTCTGGTACTTCACGTAAAGGAGGGCATAGCGTTCAACAAGATTCATAGTAGTATGATTTGATATTGTGCTTTATACTTATTAACGTGCTGTTGATGGACTTGCTCCTGAAGTGCTGAATGTTGCTTTGTAAGCGTGATCCATTAGCATGTCAGCAGGAGCACTCAAGCTTCATTGTGGAAGACTGTACTCAAACTCTTCAGCCTTGAGTACTGAAAATATGTAATGAGGAGTAACACTGTTAAGATCCGATCGTCGTAAATAAGTGGCAAAGTAATACTACATAGGTTTTGATAAAGCTCTTAGAATCTTAGTATATATTCATCTTTTTGTTGGTGAACGTCTTTTCCAGCCCGCTGATAATGATCTGATCAGTGAATCTGACGCTGAGATCATCAATTGATTCACCAGGCTGCATACAAAATGCTTCGAACTTCTATAGCTCCAGTTCTAATTTGTTTTCTTTGATCTGCGGAGTCTGTTGGGAGATGATTCAGTCTTCTCACAATCAGTTAAGACATAACTCAGTAGCCCTGCGCTCTGAATATTTACTGAAGATTTGAAGATCCCAAAACCCTATATTGGCTGATGAACCATTCAGTTGTAACCTGTTATGTTTTGTCTCTGAGGATTCAGACTCAGTAGACACTCTGCATCGGGTTCAAGCGCTCAGTAAGATACCTCCCTCAGTACCAGAAGTAGAAGACTCAGTGATACTAGACTCGGCGAGAGCAAGATATGCGAAAGGAGTCGATAGAACCGAACTCGGCGAGAGTAGTTCACTGAACTCAGAGTTGATCTTCAGTAGAGCCTCGTTCCCTATCCCTCTAACCTAAGCTCAGCTGTTCATATCTATAGCTTAGAAAAAGGAGTTCATATCTGAACTGATCCTTATTGTAAATGACTCCTTCACAGTTGGAGAGTTTCTCAAACACTTAGTTTGATACACTGTAAACTGAGACTTGCTCAGTATAATCACTAAGACCAGTGTTTGTCCAGTGTACAAACCAACTGAGACTATCTCAGTATAATAGATAGCCTCCTGATCTTTCGGGACAGTGGACGTAGGATTGTTGGATCCGAACCACTTTAAAAATCATCTGTGTTATGTGTTCGTTATTTACTGTTGCATCGATTACTGTGCATACTAAAAATATCTTTAAAATCATTCAACTGAGTTTCAGCAAGCTTAATCTACTGCACTAACACACTGAAACTGTTTTATTAAAAACATTTTTGTAACTCAATTGAATTTTGGCCTACACATTTCTGCACTACTAAACTTTATCTGAACGGTACTGAATTCTGACTCTAGTCAGCTAGCAGGCCTCAGTAAAGTCAGTCACTCTACCACGCGATTCAGAACAGCTTTTTGGTCTGCTGAACTCGTTCAGTACGGCACTCTCCTGAAGAGGATTGTTCGCGTTTTATATTCACCCCCCCCCTCTACACCTGAACATTACTTTCGGGACCAACAATTGGTATCAGAGCAGGAGTTCTCTAAGACTCTTGTTATTCTGAAACTGGTCTACTTGAACGGATCCGGAAAACGTTTTCACTGCATATCATTCTTCATTCATATCATTATTCACTATGTCTGATATGTCAGGAATCAGGATGGTACCCATGTTCTCAGTAGAGAACTATGGAGTATGGCGGGTCATAATGGAGGCACATCTGACCTCACTACACGACAGCATGACAGAGGTTCTAGAGGACGGACCTATCGTTCCAATGGTTGATAGCGTTGTAGCTCAGGACCCAGCACAAGGAGGAGGAATGGTAATCAGGAAGAAGATCCCCAAAGACAGAAGTCTCTTCTCCCTTGAGGAGAAGAAGCTTCACAACTTAGACCGCGTCGCCAGAAACGCCACTCTGAGTGATTCTTATCTTGGAAGAGTTCAAGACTGCAAGTCCGCGAAGGAACTTTGGGATGCTCTAGCGCTACTGAGTCGGGGGACTCAGAAGATCAAATCGAACAAACTCGCGCTGGAACTCCAGAAGCTGGAAAGACTGTCTCTCATGCCTGGTGACTCCATTGAAGATCTGAACGTCAGATTCAGGATCTGATGAACTCTATCAACGGGCTGGGAAAGACATTCTCCAACCGATAGATGAATCTGAAAATTTTGAGGGCATTGCCAGACGGTCTCTGGACTCCCTTTGCTACTGTATTGCGTCATTCTAATTTAGATATTGTTACTCCTTACCATATCTTTTCATAACTCAAAGCTGAGGAGTTCGAGTTTGGCCTACCCCAAAGGAAGCAGCGAGCTGGAGCTGACACCCCAGTCGACCATGCCTTTAAATCATCAGTCAGCAAAGCAGCTCCGGCGTCTAGCAAGGCTGAACCTTCACTCAATGACATACAAGAAGGAAACTTGGCCAAAAAGTACGCGCTGCTTGCTGTAAAGTATCAGAAGGAGAAGGAGAGGCGCAGGAAGCTCTCAAGAGTCGTCAGAGACCCCAAGGGTAAGATTGAGTATACACCTAAGCGCACTCCTGACTCACATAATTCTTAATGCAGGAAATAGGAGGACTCAGCTCAGTTGAAAGACAGTGAAAGCAAAGAAGAAAGAGTCACAACCTGCTATAACTGCAAGAAACCAAGACACTATTAGTATGATTTTCCTGAGCTCAGCACTGCTGAAAGAGCAGCACGCAAAGCTCGAAGGGAGAGGTTCATCAAGAAGCGACAAGCATATATTGCCGGTGAACTCTCAGACGACTCAGATGAAGTCGACTCCTTCATGGATTCATCAGATGATGAAGCGGCATTCATGGCCATAGAGCTTGAAGCTGAAGAAGACACTAAAAAGTGTCTCATGGCAGGAGAAGAGGATGAGGTAAACTCTCATGCTCCATTTAACTCCTCTTTACACTGCACACACGATATTATTTCAGGTGCAGATGAGAATCTGGACGTCGCAATTGCATACGAGGAACTACTCGACAAGCAGATTCAATTGAGTCTGCAGCTCAGTAAGACTCTTCAGGAGTTGGATACCCTGAAAGTGGAAAATCAGAGACTTTCTCAGGAGAGTCAGGTTGCTACTGAGTCAGAAGGACTTGTGTTGAGACTCAGGGAGGAGATCAACTCTCTGATGGCCAAGTCTTAGCATCAAGAAGATCGAGATCTCGCATGCGAGCAATGACTTGACTCGGAAAGATACTCGAACCGAGTCTCATCGAAGCAAGAGCTGTCAGGACTTCAGACCGAGCATGAACTGCTGAAGAAAAGCGATGATGTCTGGAGGAAATTGATGACAGAGCGGTACATGGGCGCTGAAAAGAAGCTTGAGGCGATGCTAGCAAGCAACAAGCCTAAGCACTGTAAGGAGGGACTTGGATTCAACCATGGAGCCTCCTCATCTGCCCCCGTATGATCAGAAAATCGGCTAGCTGATAGGTTTGTTCAAGGGGAGACCATCAATGCAGAGATACTGAACCCCCTAGCCAAGAACAAACAAAAGATGAAGGCACCTCATCCCAGTTATCAGCACTCTGACAAGAAGATCAACACCAAATCACCCCAGTTTAGTCAAGGGGGAACCAGCCAAGCAAAGTGGGCTGATCAGTATGGACCTCCGCAGCTGACACATCCCGCTCAGTATGAGTCATATTACTATGATCCTCTAGTCAGAAGAGGACCTAAGAGTCAGAAGAAGCAGAAGAAAGCCGTACAGAAGGCAAAGGTCAGCAGTCCACCTACTCAGAAGATCAGGACTCCTGAACCTCTAAAGCCTCAGAAGTCAGCATCGACCAGTCCAGTGGTCAAATATGTTGATAAAAGTGGAAAGAAATTGTTTGAGACCACCAGGGTCGTAAGACAGATTTGGGTTTCCAAAACTAACATCTAAGGACCCAATATCAAAAACAAAGGATACCTAAATATAATTCTCTTTTGCAGGTGCACAAGGACCCCTGGTATGTGGACAGCGGGTGCTCAAGATATATGACATACCAGAAGGACCTACTGAAGAATTATACTACTGAAGAAGGACCATGAATCGAGTTTGGAGACAACGCAAAAGGCTATACCAGAGGCTATGGAACACTCAACAATGGAACTACAACAGTTCCAAGAGTATCATATGTTGAAGGACTTCAACATAATCTTCTCTCTGTTAGTCAATTTTGTGATAACTCGAATAGAGTGATTTTTTACGCTGGTTTATGTGATGTCATTGAATAAATCTATAGGGAAACAGTGTTGTCAGGTTCGCGCAAAAAGAATATCTATGTAGATGACTGGAACTCAGCTGAACCTGAAGCTTGTTTGTTAGCCAAGAATGACAACAGAACGGGATGGCTCTGGTACAGAAGACTCAACCATCTCAATTTCAAGACGCTCAACAAACTAGCTAGAAACACTCTAGCAAGAGGACTGTCGAATGAAGTATTCTGCAAAGACACTCAGT
The DNA here is from genome assembly GCA_028984105.1 of Lavandula angustifolia. Classification (NCBI taxonomy): domain Eukaryota; kingdom Viridiplantae; phylum Streptophyta; class Magnoliopsida; order Lamiales; family Lamiaceae; genus Lavandula; species Lavandula angustifolia. The sequence continues at coordinate 2,816,893 of CM054821.1, forward strand.
GTGAAGCATGTCTGAAGGGAAAGCAAACAAGGAATCAAAATCCTCCTGTTCCATCTCCTTCCAGTGATGGAATCCTTCAGCTGCTACATATGGATTTGTTTGGCCCAGTCTCTCCTGTGACGATCAGAGGCAAGAAGTATGCTTTAGTGGTCATCGATGACTACTCGCGCTACACATGGGTCATATTTATTGCCAACAAGTCCGACGTCAAAACAGAGTTACCAACGCTTCTGAAAAAGCTCAGTGTCGAGAAGAACACCAAGATCATCAAGATACGTTCAGACAGAGGAACTGAGTTCCTGAATTATATGGTGGAGGAGTTCTGCAAAGCAGAAGACATAGAGCATGAGACGTCTGCCGCGCGCACGCCTCTACAAAATGGGGTTGCTGAAAGAAATAATCGAACACTGAAAGAAGCAGCAAGAACCCTGCTCGCAGATTCAGGACTCCCATCTAAATTCTGGGCAGAAGCTACTGATACTGCATGTTACCCTCAGAATAGATCTCTACTGACAAAGCAACATAAGAAGACACCATATGAATTATAGAATGGCAGGAAGCCTTCTTTATCTTATTTTCATATTTTTGGGTGTTCGTGCTTTATCCACAATAATGGGAAGGATCAGTTGAAGACTTTTGATCGCAAGTCAGACCAGGGAGTCTTCTTAGGATACTCCCGGGTCAGCAAAGCCTTCAGAGTCTTTAACTATCAGACCCTTTGCGTGGAGGAAAGCCCTCATGTTGTTTTTAACGAGTTTGCTACTGAAGATAGGAGCAGGAACTCTAAACCTGAATCTGAGTACATCAATAAGCAGCTACATGATCTGAGCTTAAAAGATAAAGTTGAAAAGATCCAGCTATGTTGGGATGATGATTCAGATGAAGAAACTGAAGATAAGTCTACTGAATCTCAGCCAGCAGCAGAAGTAGCTGAACAGATTGACTCTACTGAACAGAGTCAATCCCAGGTAACTCAGGTCGATGAAGAAACCCAAGTGGTAACTGAGACCTCTACTGAGGATAATAATTCAGGGGGAACAAATGATGTTCCTGCGCTAAATGCCCTTGAACCTGGTGACTCAATAGATCATACTCTTGTAACTGAATTGCTTCAATCTCAGAATAGTACAACTTAAATGCCTAACTCACCTACTATTTGTGTTGAACAAATTTAAGATGAAGAGTTAAAACATCGTAGATCGTGGCTGGACACTCACACTTCTGATCTGATTATTGGAGATCCTTCAGCAAGCATAAAGACAAGATCCAGATTCCTACTCTTGTCTACTGAAGAACCTCAGTCAGTTGAGGATGCACTTAAGGACGCTGATTGGATCATAGCCATGCAGGAGGAGCTGAATCAGTTCACGAGAAATGAAGTTTGGGAGCTTGTTGACATACCCCGGCATCAACATGTGATTGGAACTAAATGGGTCTTCAAGAACAAGCGAGTTGAAAATAATGTAATAGTAAGGAACAAAGCAAGGCTCGTGGCGAAAGGCTACTGTCAAGCTGAAGGGATAGATTTCGATGAAACGTTCGCTCCAGTTACAAGATTGGAGGCAATCAGACTATTCCTAGCCTACGCAACACATCAGCAATTCAGAGTTTATCAAATGGATTTGAAGTCTGCGTTTCTGAACGGCGTACTGAAAGAAGAAGTCTACGTAGAACAGCCTCTCGGCTTTCAGCAGGGACATCAGGTCTACAGACTCAGAAAGGCTCTGTACGGGTTAAAACAAGCACCCAGGGCTTTGTACGATACCCTATCTGAGTTTCTTCTTCAGAAAGGTTTTCAGAAAGGCACAGTAGACCGCACATTATTCAACATTCGACTGGAAGACAATATCCTACTTGTGCAGATCTACGTAGATGACATTATCTTCGATTCGAAGAACGTCATCATGTGTCAGCAGTTTGAGAAAATGATGAAGGAAAAGTTCGAGATGTCAATGATGGGAGAGATGAACTATTTCCTTGGCTTTCAAGTCAAACAATCTGAGAAGGGAATGTTCATCAATCAAGGCAAATACACTCGAGACCTCATCCAGAAATTCGGTTGCATATCCGGCAAACCAATCAAGATCCCGATGAACACGAACATGAAAATCGATCTTGATAAAGAGGGAGTATCAGTAGACCATACTGAATTTTGTACTATTATTGGTTCATTATTATACTTAACAACTACTCGACCTGACATAACTTAGGTTGTAGGTGACTGGAAGACACCTGACATGGGTTTATGGTAACCAGCTGATGATAATATTGAACTAACTGGTTATTCTGATGCTGACTATGCAGGATGTAGAATTGAATGAAAGTTAACTTCTTAAACGTGTCAGTTCCTTGGCAGTAAGCTGATCTCATGGTTTTCAAAGAAACAGCATTCAATAGTGACGTCAACTACTGAAGCTGAATATATGGCTGCCGAAAGTTGCTGCACCCAAATCCTTTGGCTGAGACAGCAGCTACGCGACTATGATGTCATTCAGAATGAAGTGGTGATCTTCTGCGATAGTACCAATGCAATTGCCATCACTCAGAATCATGTACTTCATACGAGATGCAAGCACGTGGACATTAGATACCATTTCATTCGTGATCATGTCGAAAAGAAGGATATCAGGATGGAAAAGATCCATACTGACCATCAAAGGGCAGATATACTGACCAAGCCTCTAGCTGAACCAGATTCAGAGAACTTTCAGTAGAGCTAGGTATGCTGGACCCTACTGACTCCAGTCAGTAAGTGGATTCAGGAGAGGAGCATTCAGTAAGGGGGAATGTTCACTAACAGTACCTAGTAAATTCAGTACGTAGAGACTCAGCAACCATCTACACGAGGTATCAGCTGACTACGATGTTCAGCTGACAGGTTTGCGTATCTCTACTCAGTAGCCAATGAAATATTCTATGCATTTACGACTCAAATTCAGCTTCGTATTCAATGCCTTAGAAAATGTCATTTAATATAACGGTTTACATTAAATACACGACATTCTATGCAAATTATGCTGAACTCTGCGGCGCATTTAATGCATGTCGTATCAAGTTACTTCTTTGGCTATATACAACTGTATTTTGACTTAGGCGGCTAAATTGATCATTGCCTATTTTATAAAATAAAATCCTGGCCGTCCATCTCATAAAGCGAATTCAAACTGAACCATAGATAATTAACTGTTCATCTTCTTTAACATTTATATACACGTTCAAAGTTTAGACACCGCCATTTCTACTCTACATATATTTCGAACCCTAAATTTCAGAGATTTTCTATCCACTCCTTGCAAACTCACCTAAAATCTCTCAAAAATCTCTAACTATCTGAAGATGATAGGAACTCACGTAACCGTCCCTGAGGATATGCAAGAGATCTTTGAAAAGGATAGAGTCTGGTGCGAGTCCATGATGGAGTTCGACGCGTGTGAACTCGATTACATGGAGGAAATCTTCTATGCCCTCAGAGAAACTGGCCTCGAAGGATTTCTGACGAGGAAGCCATCCTTTTTCCTCCCGTGCCAGATAGTTGAGCTCTATCTGAACTCAGAATCAGTAGAGGGAGACATCCCATTCCGATTCATAGTTCATTCAGTTGGCGACCCCTCTTGTGCTACTACTGAGATCAAGTAGATGTCAATCAAAGAGGCTCTTCAGAGAAGCTTCCAACTCCCCAGTGAGGGATTCACCACCGTAGCTTATAAAGACGACCTGATGGATGAATATCTATCAGAATTATGTGGGAAGCCGACCACATTCAGAGCCGCATTCCTGAAGAATGCTATGCTTCCTCAGTACAGAGCGCTGGCCTATATAGTGACTCAGCTATTGACGAGTCAGGCGGGGTCCTTTGATCAGGTGTCTAGGCCGAAGCTTCAGCTTATGATGGCCATACATGATCGAGCAAGGATCAACTGGACCGAATTCTTTTTGAAAGAATTCATGATGCAATTCGCGAAGTTTGACAAGAAGAGTTTTCACCTTGCTGTGAAGGGAAAACTACTTTATGGACTGAAGTTATCGATGATGATAGAGGATTTCTGCGGAACGGACAATGTCACATTCGCTGACAAATAATACTTCAACCCGAAGAAAGTCCGGTTCCAGAGCAGGGCAGCAGCCCTTCAGCAGATAGGGTCAGAGCCCGCTGATCCTAAGTCTGGAGCTCAGAAGACCTCCACTCCTATAAAGAAGAGGTCCCCTCTAAAGTCTACTCCGAAAACCCTGACCAAGAAGCTGAAGAAAGTCAGTGAGGTCGTACCGGAGGTAGTGCCAGAGGCAGTGGTTGCTGAACCACCTCTACAGCTGAGGGATGAGTCTGAGTCATCCAAGAAGACTCCGTCAGTGGAGAAAGCCCTCTCCACTGAGCGTGACGAGACAGTAGACCAAGGGGTCCAAGCTGAATCAATTCCTACCTCTCAGAGCCCCTTAGACATCCCTCCACTGAGAAGCATACATTCTGCTTAGAAGTAGGCGTCTCCAATAGAAGTTGACGATTCGGAGACCGCTTCTGAGTCAGAATCCATCAGGATAGAGGCTTCAGCTCTTCAATCCAGAGACTTCCGAGAGGTTGCTAAAAGGATCCCGAAGATAGCTAGTCATACTGATCTCATTCTACTGGTGAGGCAGGCTAGGCTCCATATGCTGATCCGGTTCCAGGAGTGGTATAATCTGAACCGCCTTATCAAACACCACTCCTCCGAACAGCTCCACGAAGAGGAGCTACTGATAAGGAGCAAGATTGGCTACTCCGAGCCATCTGACGTATACTCCTTAGAAGACTTGAGGGCTACCATGCTAGCAATGCTGAACGATCGCCAACCCATATCAGCATCGGCACCCTCAGATGGGTCTGACCCCGACGGTCAGGACCCACCCCGTGATTCAGGCCCTGAGAAGCCTGGTGAGGGAACTCAACTGGACAAGGATGCTCCCACATCCACTGCTGAGCCGCCGCTCAGCATCCTTGGTCTAGGACAGTCAGCGGCTGGTACTTCAAAGATAGCAGAACCATCTTAGCTGTTACTCGAATCTGCCTTCGAAGTAGCGCCCAGCCCGAAAAGTCGACGCTCGAAGTCAGTGGCCAGGGCCTTGAGGAGTTAAGGAACTCAGAACCGACTCCTCACCTGCGCCATCCACAAGACGTGGAGGCAGACCACTCAGGCTCAGAGTGCTGAAATCAAGGGACTCAGGACATCTATTCAGACTTCACCTGTCCCTGATTTCTCCAGTATCCTGAACAACGCACTCGCCGCACAAAGAGCCGACTTCGATGAGCAACTGAAGACGATTCAGGTTGGCCAAGCCAAACTTCTTAAAGACTATAAGGCCGCACAGACAGCTCATACTGAATCAGTCTCCTCCATCTCTCAGGCCTCAGACCTTGGGCTCCAATCCATTCAGAAGGCCATAGAAGAGAGAGTGGACAAACAGTTGCAGGAGATCCAGACAGCAGCAGACGCCTCCCATAAGAAATATATTGAACAACTAACTGAGGAGAGGAACGAGCTACATGAAAGACTGACTAAGTTGCAATATGCCTTGGATAATTTAGCAACAGCTTACAAAAGTCTGGACAAGAAGGTATCCGTTCCCACCCCTGGCGTATTTGTTGATGCCAAAAAGGGGGAAGGAAAATAGAAGGGTACTGAAGGAAAGGTACTGAAGGTACCGAAAGGAGTGAGGACAGTGGCAGGAGCATCTCAGAGTCAGCTTCCAGCTCCCACTGGTACCTCCACTCAGACTAGCAAGGCCTAGGGTGTCTCAGCAGCAGGCGATGTAGTGTCTGCTGAGATCGGCCCAAGCGGCTCAGGACCCAAAGACTTCGCAACTCAGGTAACCCAAACTCCATCTGACATAATCAAGGAGGTTGCTGAGTACGCAGAAGAGGAGTCTGAAGAGGCTAGGTTCCTCTGCCTCCTCCAGTTGCCGGAAAAGGCAAGAAGATTATGAAGCTTCCAACCCCTCCCTCAAAGAAAGGACCTAAGAGGTATGTTACTCCGGAGGAAGAAGCTCAGATTGCTGCCGATGAAAAATTAGCAAGAGAGATTGCTGAGGTTGAGGCTACAAATAAGCCAAAGAAGAAGTCAGCCAAAGGCAAGACTAAGGCTCCAGCAGGTGGAAGAAAGACTGGACCCAGACCGCCTCCCAGAACGCTGAAACTGAGGGATGACGCAGATAAGGAGAAAGAAAAGGAATAGCAGCAGTCAGCTGGTCAGCAGGGCACTTCGAAAGAAAAATCCACAACTCCTGCTGATTCAGAAGAAGAACCTCATATACCCTCCTATGTCCCTTCTAAGGAACAAGATCTAGAGATGCAAGAGATTTGGGCTCAGATGGAGAGGTATATGTATAGAGGAGAAGAAGCAAGACAGATAGAAGCAACTAGAGAAAGGCTCAGACTAGCAGACTTGGAAGCTCTGAGGCTGAAAGCTGAAAAAGAAGCGAGTCAGAGGATTCCTGAAAAAGCAGACATTCCCTACAGGTATAGAAGATTCAGGAAACCTACTGATCTCAAACTCCACAGATGGCAAAGAGTTGATGAATGGATGCCTTGGGAAAGAACTCAAAGGTGGGAGTCACTGAAGGCTAATTACATAAAGAGAAGATCCCAAAACATAATTCAGTAGCCCTGCGCTCTAAATATTTACTAAAGATTTGAAGATCCTAAAACCCTATCTTGGCTGATGAACCATTCAGTTGTAACCTGTTCTGTTTTGTCTCTGAGGATTCTGATCTCAGTAGACACTCCGCATCTGGTTCAGGCGCTCAGTAAGATACCTGCCTCAGTACCAGAAGTAGAAGACTCAGTGATACTGGACTCAGCGAGAGCAAAGATATGCGAAAGGAGTCGGTAGGAACCGAACTCGGCGAGATTAGTTCACTGAACTCAGAGTTGATCTTCAGTAGAGCTGACTCAGTAGGAGCATGCTACTAAACAAGAGATCAAACTCAGCAACGGCTGGACAGTCTTCTGACTGTCAGGATTCACTAAAGTCAAATCAGCAGAGTCAATACGAGGAAGAGAGAAGCCAGCTTCAGATCTCCTTGAAGTATGTTCTGTCTCACCCACTTTCCTGAACCTCGACCTATGACGAGCAGCCACCTGTCCTATATCTGTTAAAGCTGCAAGTCAACAACTTTCCAGAAATGGAGGGAAAGGACACTGCAACCATACTTTGAAAGAGCCGTTAGCTACCCAAAAGAGAGAGACAAAAGGATCGTCGTCTCCAACGGATCTATCCTTATCTCTGCTCTATAAATAGAGGGATAAAATCAAATTGAAGCTCACGAGTGAACCAACGAACAAAAACGAACTGCAAACATAGAGCATTCAAAGAGCAACTCATAAACGTCTTAAGTCTTCCGCAAGTAGTTCGAATAAGTAATCTCCGGCGAAAGATGACATATCTGCTCATAGGGAACCAAGTTAAACCAGAATTATATAGCCTCTAGTATCCAAGCGACTGAACATGAACCCAAGTCTATACTTAGTCGTTCGTCGCTCTAAAAGCCACTTTCTCGTTCCCTATCCCTCTAACCTAAGCTCAACTGTTCATATCTATTGCTTAGACGAAGGAGTTCATATCTGAACTGATCCTTATTGTAAAGGACTCCTTCATAGTTGGAGAGTTTCTCAAACACTTAGTTTGATACCCTGTAAACTGAGACTTGCTCAGTATAATCACTAAGACCAGTGTTTGTCCAGTGTACAAACCAACTAAGATTATCTAAGTGTAATATATAGCCTCCTGATCTTTTGGGACAGTGGATGTAGGATTGTTGGATCCGAATCACTTTAAAAACCATTTGTGTTCTGTGTTCGTTATTTACTGTTGCATTAATTACTCTGCATACTGAAAATATCTTTAAAATCATTCAACTGAGTTTCAGCAAGCTTAATCTACTGCACTAACATATTGAAACTGTTTTATTAAAAACGTTTTCGTAACTCAACTAAATTTGGGCCTTCACATTTCCGCACTACTGAACTGAACGGTACTGAATTCTGACTCTAGTCAGCTAGCAGGCCTCAGTAAAGTCAGTCACTCTGCCACGCGATTCAGAACAACTTTTTGGTCTGCTGAACTCGTTCAGCACGGCACTCTCCTGAAGAGGACTGTTCATGTTTTAAGTTGAGAAATCGGTTTCAGGTATATTCACCCCCCCCTCTACCCCTGAACGTTACTCTCGGAACCAACAGAGTCCCTTTACTTAACACTGCTAGAGCATTTCAGAGTTCCTTGGCGGTCTTGCAGTTATACACTGCTCCGAGGTATGAGTCACTGGGCATTTTCAGTGTGACTTTTCGTGCAACTCTGTCAAGGTTGTGGAGCTTTCTTTCCTCTAGTGTGAAAGTTGTTTTTCCTTTGGAACTTTCTCCCTATACTGGATCCTACTGCTCCCACAGCTACAAGTTCAACATTTTCGATCTTGGGAACAATAAGTCCATTTTCCAGGACTTCCGTCATGCTATTATGCAGTGACGTCAGATGTTCTTCCATTCTAACACGCCAAACAACATAGTTCTCAAGTGAGAACATGGGCACCATCCTTATACCTGACATATCAGACATTGTGGAAACAAAATATAGGACGCAATGAAAGAAATGCATTTTCAACGAAAAGCATTTTTCAGGATCTGTTCAAGTAGACCATTAAGTCTAGGAAAATGGTGATCAGAAGAACACTGCTCTGATACCAATTGTTGGTCCAGAGATGAGTTATCAGGTGTCGAGGGGAGAAAATACACCTGGGTACAAGTTCAAATTAAAACATGAAAATCAGTCTGTTACTGAATATGCTTACTGAATAATCCAGTTCGCCAAATCACCTTTCTGATCGTGTGGGCAAAGTGATTCAAGATATTGAACACTGCTTACTAACTTCAGACAGACTAGAGTAAACTCATGAGTACAATAAGAAGTACTAAAAACTATTTCAGTTATGCTTGTGCAAGTATTAAGGTTTACTGAAAATCTAGACTTATGAATTTTGCCAATCAGTTTTATGTAGAATGAACAGTTAACAACAAAACTGTTAGTAACACAAGCATTTTTTAAAGTGGTTCGGATACGCAAGATTCTACGGCCACTGTCTTGAATTACCCAGAGGTCTTGAATTAATTATACTGAACAAGTCTCAGTCAATCCGCGCAGTGGACAGATCACTAGTTATAGTCCTAAGGACTTTACAAAGGGTTCAAACACGAAGTTTGAGATTCTCTAACTGAGAAGGAGTTCTTACAATAAGAACCGTTCAAAATATGAACTCCTTCAATGTCTAAGCATATGATCTAACAAGGTTAGCTTAGAATGGAGAATGGGAACTAGAATGCTCTAGAGCGAAGAACTGTATAAGATGTCTATCTATTCAGAGAGTTCTTCAATGTTTTTGCTTTAAGATTGCTAGAGCTTGAATGCTTGGTATTCCCAGTATCTTCAACGCTTGAAGATCAATCTCTATTTATAGTCTTGACTCATAGAAATATATGTGGAGAAAACCTCGCCACGTGTCAAAAACGACAGGAAAACGACCATCTCAATTTGAATGCTACTGTTGAGATTCTCTGTTTTTCAGTCTTGAGGGAAACTTTATGTCAGTGCAAGTACAGTGTTGGCAGCTCCTCATTGGTCTAGGTTGAATGGTAGATGAGGCTTGTTCAAACTCCAAGACTGATGCTGAGTTGACTTCCTCTAATACCTCAGACACTTTAACTGAGTTGTCCTCTATTGACATTCTTCTAAGAGATTCAATTTGTAGGCCGATCTATTCTGTACTGATTTCTAACACACATTCAGTAGGTTCTAAGCTACCATATTGAGTCTTCAAACTAAGATCAAACAACTGATAATGAATAAGCTACTGAGGTTATCAGTTACCGAACTCAATCTAGCATACTGAGTTCCTAACAAGCTGAACTCAACTAAGTTATTACAGTATATTAGTTCATCACTCAGCTAGGTGATCTTCAAATCTTATACTGGATCATCGCCTAACAAGATAGAAGATCATCACGGAAATATGGCATATCAAAAGAAAGTGGACACTAGAGCCGACAAAATGAGTCTGATGCACTGGGCCAACTTGGGGTACCCTAAAAAAGGTTGGGTTAGGCTCTGAAATTTGAACCTCGAAACTGTCCTGGGCCTTGAAAGCCCTTCCAAACAAACCCGGGTTCTTTGGGTTTTGGGATAAAGAAACCCGGGGTTTTGGTGCTAAGAAGCCCACAAGAAAAAAATACAATATATTATGAGTATTATTTTATAAATTAATGTAGGAAATATGAAAGAGATAAACTTATCAAATAACGACTCAAATGCAACCAATATATGAAGAAACATGGGGATTTTAATTTGTTTTATGTTTTAGTTTGGATTTTCTTTTATGTATAATGGTACGACTTTAAAATTTGATATTTATTTTAACATAAATTTACAATGATCCATTTAATTTATTTGATTACTTTATAATTTGTACTTTATTCAATATTAACATGTTTAGTTTAAGTTATATCTATTTGTTCTATTTTTAATATTACTAAAAATATTTCGAAAGTAAAGTTGGTTAAACGCGCCCGCTGCTCCGCTAGAAAGCCCGAGGTTGGGTTATGCTTCATAAACCACGCCCAGACAAAGTGTCGGGCGGGCTTGAGATGGTCGAAAAATTGAGTTAGTCCGATAGGGCTGGGGTCCGACCGGCCGCCCCGCCCATTTTGTCACCTCTTAACACACACAACTAAAAGAACTAATCTTATTATCTCATGGACCAAATCTAAAAAAAATCATAATATATCATATTTCATTACTAAAATAAAATATCCTACAATCATATTATGAAATAATTTTTTTTTCTTTGATGAATGACTTAGAGGTGAACAGGATTGCTCGTTTTACGCGAACACATAAACATATTTTGATAAAATCGGGTGAACTTAATCAATTTATAAAATGGAAAAAATTGAGGGATTTGCAACTTTAACTTATTGATACTCTTTAGAATGCCCTCAAAGTTCTACTTTAAATCATTGTTTTCATCGTCACTACTGTGGGTTATATTTGCTTTTTTCTTCACCTTTCTTTATGCAGCCTTCTGTCCGATTGGACGTGTATCTTTGTTTAAATCAAAATCAACTCTTACCTTTTGTGGGGAAGATGTGTTGCACACCCCCGATTAAGATGTCCTTTGTCTTCTTCGTTGCAATATCGGCATAGTAAGACGGCGATCGAAAGGTTGGATCATCTTTGATGATTCCCCACACATGATCAAGTGCAAATTAAGCTTTGTTTTCATCGCGATACTTTTCTAGTGCCATTTTGTTGACGTCTTTGCTACTGGACCCATTTTACGAGTTCCTCAGGGGATTTATAAACCTATTTTACAAGGAGACGGTTGCAAGATACAGACACCAACCTGAGCCACAAATGACTACAACACCCAAGATACTTAAATTTCGTCGCGATGACGTTCACCATAATAGGTCAAAGTGATAGCTAGTCAAATGCACTCAACTGAAGTCTTATCAAGCTTAAGATCAGCTAAGTAAACGAGATCTAGGTTCTCCACTAGTAATTTCTCCACTTAGATCAGTCAGAAGAACACATGTCATTGTGGTCCATCAATACAGCACCTTCATGTACTAGTATAGAAAAGAAGCCAATACAATAATTTATCCTAAAGTTGTATTAGCTGTGATAACTATTCATATCTTGTCAGTTCAACCAATTGTATAGCCTTCTATGATCTACAACACATTACATAATCTAACTTTCATACAAAATAAAGTATTACATGTGCAAATATATTATCAGATAGGAGAATAAAACAGTGAAAAAGAAAAATACATAGTATACAAGAATAAAATTTGTTTCCATTATACAAAATCCAAATAATTCTCTCACTTATACTAAAGTAAACTTTTAGTATATTACAAACAAGCTAAGTTAACTATCACTACTACTTCTCCCACTGTTGGTCCAGAGACGAGCCTTCAGGTGGGGGGGGGGGGATGAATACACCTGAATGCAAATCTCAAACTCAAATGCGAAAGTCAGCAAAGCTAAATGTTGCTACTGAACTAGTCAGTTGGCCAAATAAACTTTCTGGATCGTGTGAGCACAGATAACCTTCTACTGAGTCTATCTACTGACTTTAGTTAGTGAACAAAAGTTCATTATTGGATTTAGTGTGCGGAAGTGTAAAAATACGTTCATCTCAGTTTGAAAAACCCGTTTCATGTTGATTGTTTAAAAGTCATTTATATGCAACATGAACAGTAAACAATGCAACAATTAAAATCGACACAAAATTTTTAAAGTGGTTCAAATACACAGGATCCTACGTCCACTATCCTGAACAAAGTAGGAGTTCTTGTATTAATTATAATGAGCAAGCTTCAGTTGATCTGTGCAATGGACAAATGCAGTCTTGTTTGCTTATACTGAGCAAGTCTCAGTTAATCTGTACGCTAGGCAGATATTTACTTATAGTCGTAGCGACTTTACAATTTCAATTGTGAAGGTTGGGTTTCTCCAACTATAAAGGAGTTCTTACAATAAGAACAGTTCAGAAAGCTGAACTCCTTCGAGTTATCTAAGCTAATGATTTTACAATGAGCTTGCATAGAATAGAGAAAGGGAACAGATTAAACTCTAGAGTGAAGAACTAGAAGCCATCTCTCTCAATGCAAGTTCTTCGCTGGAATAGACTACGAGTTTGCTAGATTGTTTGATCGCTTGAATGCTTGTGTTCCCGGTGTCTTCTCTGCATGAAGACTCTTCTCTATTTATAGTCTTGACGTATAATAGATCTGTTGGAGGGAGTCTAGACATGTGCGAAAATGATAAGGAAAACGACCATCTTTATTTTGAATGATACTGTAGAGATTCCCTCTTTTTCAGTATGGAAACAGCTTCATGTTAGTGCAGGTACTGTAGAGATTCCCTCTTTTTCAGTATGGAAGCAGCTTTATGTTAGAGCATGTACATTGTGGCAGCTTCTCATTGGTCGAGGTTTAGCGAGTAGGTGAGGGTTGTTAAAACTCCAATACTGAGTTGACTTCCTCTGATTCCTCGAACCTTTTATTGAATTATGTCATACTGCCATTCTTCTGAGATTTCAGATCGTGGCTCGAATTCCTGAGCAGATTCAGTGGGTTGTAACTATCCTAATCGAGTTTTTGATGCTGAGTTTTTCGGCAGAATGACAGATGATCTACTAAACCCTATCAGCTACTGAACTGTAGCTAGCCTACTGAGTTCCTAAAATGTTGAACTCAACTAAGCTATTACATTATACAAGGTTGATCATTTAGATAGGGTTTTGGGATCTTCAAATCTTACATAATTGATGGAAATAGTAGAGGAAGAGATTGTACCTTCCTCCACGTATGTTGAAGTCGCATTGATTGTTGCTCCTGTTAAGATCTTTTGATCTGTGTCCCGACCTTTTTCTCCTTCAAGGTGGTCAGAGAACTGAAGAAAATAATTTTTGTCTCTCTCTCAAACTCGCATGTGCGTTTGAGTGTACGAATGTGTGTGTTCTGATTATGAACATAATACTAATATATATAGGCTTCAAAGGCTAATATTATATTAATAGTTGTAGCACATTAATTTAATTATATTCCTAATGGGCTTCTACATAAATTATACCATAATATAATAAATTAATTCAATGGGCTACTTTTATATATCAATTAAGTCCAGCCAATTAATTCAAGATAAATAACATTATTAAATAACGCAAAATATATTAATCTATTAATAATGATTTTTGATAGACAATAAATAACTAGGCAACTAATTGGGCCAGATCAGGGATCTAATACAAGAAATAAAGTCGAGTCTCAAATTAACTAATTATCTATGCTCAGCCCAGAGCAAAATTAGTTAATAAATATAGATTCATTCCACTTGAGAATATGTGCTGACTTACCCCTTTATCCCAACTTGAGCAAGGTCTTGTATTTTAGACTTAATCGATCCCCGTATGTAATCAACTCATTTTACTAAGATACGGTTGCAAGATACAGACAACCAGCCTGAGCCACAAATAACTATTAACACCCAAGATACGTAGATACGGTCACGATGACGTTCACCATAGTACGTCAAAGTGATAGATATTCAAATGCACTCAACTGAAGTCTAACCAAGCTTAAGACCAGCTAAGTCACCGAGATCTTGGTTCTCCACTAAGGTCAGTTAGGAGAACACATCCCACGGTGATCCATCAATACACCACATTAAGTGTACCAGTAAAGACAAGCAGCCAAGACAAGTCACTTCTTATCTATACTATAGCTTAAAACGACAACTTATCCTCAAGTTGTGTCAGTTGTGATAACTGTTTATATCTTGTAAGTTCAACCAGTTTGTGTAGTCTTCTGTGATACCCGACACACTACACAAATCTAACATTTATACAAAATAAATGATTACATGTGCAAGAATATATATTTATCAGATATGAGAATAAAATAGTGGTAAGGACAAAACACATTGTATACAAGCATAAGAAAAACTGCTTCCAGCATACAAAATCCCAACAATTCTCCCACTTATACTAAAGCAAAATTTTAGTACAGTTCTTGGTACAAACTAGTACTTAGCTATCTATCATATCTATCACTACATCTTCTCCCACTTATACAAAAGTTTTTGTAGTCCTAAGTGGGGGGCATCTCTACCATTCCTAAGCCACGAACATGCTTCTCGTAAACCGAAATTGGTAGGCTCTTTGTGAATGGATCAATTAGGTTGTCTTCAGTTCCGATCTTCTCAATAAGCACGTCTCCTCGAATTATGAATTCTCGTATAATGTGGTACTTTCTATCTATGTGTTTAGACGCCTTGTGGGATCTGGGTTCCTTAGAATTCCCCACTGCACCCGAGTTATCACAATAAATTGTGATAGTCTTAGGCAAATTCAGAACAAACTCAAGATCTATGAGGAAATTCTTAAGCCAAACTGCCTCTTTCGAAGCTTCTGAAGCAGCCACATACTTTTAAGGTACTTGAGACTATTTTTAACCGTAGTCCAATGCGCTTATCCAGGGTTAGATTGATATCTTGAGACCATGCCTATAGCATATGAGATATCTGGTCTCGCACAAAGCATTGCATACGCGAGGCTACCAACAGCGGAAGCATATGGTACTAGCCTCATACTTTCTATCTCTTCAGGCGTTTTAGGGCACTTATTCCTGGATATAAATATGCTATGTCTGAAAGGTACTGATCCTCTCTTAGCATTTTGAATGCTTAAATGAGCAATAACAGTGTCAATGTAGGACGCTTGTGACAAGCTTAACATCCTTTTCTGGCGATCTCGGATAAACTTGATCCTAAGGATGTAACTAGCTTCACCTAAGTCCTTCATTTGAAACTGCTTGGATAACCACGTCTTTACGTCTGATAACACTTCAATATTGTTGCGAATGAGAAGGATGTCATCTACATAAAGTGCAAGAAAAACTATTGATCCGTTAACACAGATACGGTACATGCACCCTCGTTAGGACAGGATACAAAACCATAGGATTTGAGTACTTTGTCGAAACGTTGGTGCCATAATCGGGAAGCTTGCTTAAGTCCATCAATGGACTTCTTAAGCTTCCAAACAAGATGTTCTCTGCCCTCCTTCACATAACCTTCTGGTTGTTTCATGTAGATGTCTCTACCTTTTTCAAGGTGATCGTTTAAGAATGCGGTCTTGACATCCATTTGCCAAATCTCTAAGTTCATGTGATCATTGGTACACGAGAAGGTTTCCTCATAATCGATACCTTCTTTCTGGGTAAAACCATTCGCCACTAGCTTGGCCTTAAATGCCACAATCTCTCTAGTCGGTCCTCTCTTTCTCTTATATACCCACTTACTAACAATAGCCTTTTAGCCATCAGGTAGTTCTGTGATCTCGTCTACATCCATAACAGTTATGGACTCAAACTCCGAGTCCATGGCAATTTCTATGAATTTGCATCTATATCTCCCACTGCATCGTTGTAAGTCCAGGGATCCACAGTATCTTGTTCATCTGTCGGGAGATGGACAAATGTCTCCCCAGTGAACATACACCAATCAGGTGTAAATATCACCTTCACACTATTTCGAAGAGTGTCAGACGCTGTGTTAACAGATTGTGCAGTTGCTCGTGGAGCCCTATCTTGAACAACTGGCTCTGTGAGTGGATCTCGATCACCTTGTAATTCCTCTCAGGATGATCTCGACTCGAGACCTGTGATTACTAATATAAACCTCTTTTAAGAACTGAGCGTTGGTGCTAACAACGATCTTCTGTTCCTTAGGATCATAAGGTATCGACCCTTCATTTCCTTTGGATACCCTATAAACAACATAACCTTTGAACGTGGCTCCAACTTATCGGCCTGCTTATTTAACACATAAGCAGGACACCCCTAAATCTTTATGTGGTTTATACTGGGCTTATGCCCGCTCCAAAGCTCGACTGGGGTTGTGTTAACCGACTTGGATGGCACATGGTTCAATAAATATGCCGCAGTCTATAGGGCATATCCCCAAAAGGAAATCGGCAAAGTTGCTTAACTCATCATCAACCGAACCATCTTTAAGAGAGTTCGGTTCCTTCTCTCAAACACACCATTCTGCTAAGGCGTGCCCGGTGTTGTCAACTGGGATGTAATACTTTCTCAATCGCGTGGGCAGAAAGTTCTCCTACTGAGTACAGTCCTACTGACTTATGTCAGCGAATAGTAGTTCAGTACAAGAGTTATGTGTGGAAGTGTAGGCCCTTTTTAAATGTGCGTCTTTTATGAAAGTCTAATTCATGAAAGTTTGATTAAAACCTCAGTTGGATGTTGAATGAAGAGCATATATCAATGCAATAATAATAATAAAAAATACACGGCGATTTTTAAAGTGGTTCGGACATGCTGGGTCCTACGTCCACGGTCCTGACACAAGCAGGAGAATTTGTATTATTTATACTAAGCAAGTCTCAGTGATCTGTTCACAGGACAGATACAAACTTGTTGCTTATACTGAGCAAGTCTCAGCTGTCTGTACACAGGATAGATCCAACTTATAGTCGTAGTGACTTTACAACTCTTAAACATTTAAGGTTAGAAGGTTTTCTCTAAATGTGAAGGAGTTCTTACAAGAAAGAATAGTTCAAAAGATATGAACTCCTTCGAGGTTTCTAAGCTATAGATTTTACAATAGGCTCACTTAGATAGAGAAAGGGAACAAAAATTTTCTAGAAAGAAGAACTAAAAAGATGTCTAATCTAAGGGCAAGTTCTTCGTTTGTATGTTACTTGAAAGTTCACTAGAGTTCTTGAGCTTGTTCGCTTGGGTTCCCGTATCTTCTTCTGCTTGAAGACCTTCTCTATTTATAGTCTTCGATTTGTGGATAGATCCATTGGAGAGGGTCTAGCCATCTGTCGAATAACACAAGAAAAATGGCCACATGAAATTTGAGCGTTGAGTAGAGGCACTGTAGAGATTTCCTCTTTTTCCGCCTAGGTGCACATTTATGGTAGAGCTGGTTAGGCGTTGTCGGCTCCTTATTGATCGAGGTACATGATAGTTGGTGAGGCTTGGTCAGCCTCAAGGTATACTGAGTTGACTTCCTCTGAATCCTCGGACCGTCACCTGATTATCCTCTATCGACATTCATCTGAGCAATTCAGTCGCTTGGCACGAATTCCTTTGCAGATTCAGTTGCTGATAGACAGACCAACTGACTTCTTCGATACTGAGTCCTTCAGCTGAGTGCGAGATCTTCTACTGACTTCACAACTACTGAACTCTAGCCTATTGAGTTCTAATAGCTGAACTCAAACTAAGCTATTACAGTATGGAAGGTTCATCATTCAGCTAGGGGTTTTGGGATCTTCAAATCTTATCAAATGAACTCATCCCAACAATTTCCCCCTATTTAATGATGTCAAAACCTTTTACAGCAACTACTACTACTGACTATGCTAAAGAAATTACAAGAATAAGCAAGGCATAGAATCAGAGCAACAATGTCAATATGAAATATAAAGTCAAGTACACTGAATTTCTCATAAAGAGAAGTATCAGAGCATAAATGTTAAACTATCAGATATACTGAGTTTCTCATAAAAGAGAAGTGTCAAAGAATTAACACAGATATGTAAGTTTAGAAGAGTAATATAACTTATAGAGCAATGTTACATACTGAATTATCAGAGTATTACTGAGTCAACATATTATCAGGCTAGTTATCTAATCAACACATAGAAAATAATTTCCCCAAACAGAGGACATTTTCCCCCTTAATAGTTACTATCCTTTATAGCATGGAGAAGTCAGTTTCTCTTAAGAAGTTTTTAAACAGTTAAGCACAGATAAACATGTAAGTAGATATGTGAGTGTGTGAGCTAATTACTTCAGTAATCAGCAGTGCTGAAAGAAAATACACAGCCAGATGACAATGAGTAGTTGTCGAAGTCCAATAGAAAAGATGTCATTAGAAAGAGTAAGAAGATTACAGATACATAACAATCTATTCTAATAACCTAGAAAACTAAGAGAGCAGTCAGCTGGACTTCTTCTTGAAAAGTTGCATCCGAGCTTTGAAGTTAGCAGACTTCTTCTCCGGAAGATCTAGGTCGTAAGCTGAGTATATACATTGTCGCAGGGCCTTAATCTCTTCCTTGTCTTCTTCATCATGCTTGTTTAGACTTTTCATGTTGATAACATCGAAAATCTCTGCCTCAATCTCCTTTTTGCATAGATTGCCTTGGTGCGTCATAGGAGGAGGTAGTTGGCTGAACTGAGGTGCCTTCAGAGTCTAACAGGACTGCTCTAGGAGGATCTGAATCTCAGCATAGAGAGGGGCATCCATGTGCTTGAGAAAATCTGCGAAGGCTTCTTCAGGATCAACACCTTCATTCAGAGTCTTCCAGACATAACATCTCTTGATAAAGTCTACTTTTATCTGCTCCCATCTCTGGATAATTTTGTAAGGTACCCATCCATCAATCCTTTTGAATATAGTCATCTTCACCTCATTGATAGGCTCCCTCCTTCTGAAATACTTGGAGGTCGTAGGGATGCTCTGGTCTTTCTCGGGAACTCGCTCTCGAGCTTCCTTCTCTGTTCTCAGCGTGAGTGCCTCCAGATAAGAAAGATGGATACGCTCTCTAGCTTCCCTAATCTGTCTGGTCAGATGTCCTATCCAATCCTCGTTCACAGCTGTCCCACAGTTCTTTCATTTCAGCCTCTTGTCTCATCGATAATTCTGTGGTGGTGAAAACTGAATGTCTGAGTTGCTAGCCTCAGTTGAATTTGTTTTGGGAGATGCAGGCTTTAGCTTCTCAGCTTGTTTAGACCTAATGGGGGTCTTTGTTTCTGAAGACCTTGACTTCCTGGGCTGTACTGATCTAATTCGAGTAGGAACTAGAGTTCGGATCAGTATGCCTTTCTTGGCTTTGGCCTTCTTGGCATCTTCCTCTGCAAGCTCACGTGCGAGTTGTTCATCGAATGCAATTCTCTGTTCACGCGTCTTGAACTTGAGATTTTTCGGAGGAGAGTGAGAGGGAGGGGCAGGAGCCTTGCCTTTGGCTTTGGCTTTGGCTTTGGCTGCTGACTCAGACTTTCGCTCTTCTTGCTCTTCAAAAGGTAACGCCTCTAGGTACTGAGTGACGTCAGCGACTGCTTCTTCAATAGGCTCTCCTGAGGCTACAGTTTATTTGCCCTTATCCCCCTTTGTAGCAGCAGCTGTGCTGGGACCTGTCTCTTTGGCTTTCAAGAGCGTCAATAGTTGAGATGACCTACTACTTTCCCCCTTTTTGGCATCATCAATCAGTGTTGCCAAGGCAGTCACTTTGTTTTCTAGCCCCTCGATGGATATTTTGATCGAGTCAGAGAGGCTACAACATCTCCAGCTGCATCAATGTAGGATTTCCATCGCATGTTATGCTCAAGATTGATAGCCTTCAGTAGAGCAGACTTGGATGAATAGATCCTCTTCAAATAAGCTTCCACAGACTCCACAGTTTCTTTACAGAGCTCTGTGTTAGCTGCTTTCTGCTCAACAAGTGCCTTGGAGACACTTTCAGTAGCCAGCTGGTGTCGTTGCTCTACTGTCTTCAGGACACGATTATTAGAAGAGGCCAATTTTTCAATAAACTTCTTGGCCTGATTCTATAGAATAGTTTGGAACTAGGCTTGAAGATCGGTCCGTTGAGCTTCCAATAATTGTTTGAGGATCGCTTCAGTATTGACTTCAGTTGGTGTGCTAATCCTCTGCACTTCAGTCGATAAGGTTCCCAACTGCTTGGTATGAGCCTCTGTAAATTGGCTCCGTTTGTTGTGCACGTGTTTCGCAAGGAGACGGTTCTTATGACCTTGGCTTTTGATTACCTTATTGATAGATGCCAGTTCAATATCCTTTATCTCAGCAGCCTAGTATCTGGATTATTTCTTCGGCATAGTCTCGGATGGCGTAGGGATAACGATGCTTGATTCTGGAGGTGGAGGCGGTGAGTAGTCCCTGCGAGATTGTCCCTCAGTAGATCCTCCCTCGTTTGCATCCTTGTGTGAGTTGTCCCGGTGGGAGTCAGACTGAGTTTGGGGCTGAGTGGGCTGATCAGATTGCCCCTTCTGACTCAAAGCATCAGCATAGCGACCCTAAGATCCTCCAAGGAGGCCATATCAGCTGGCTCGCCATAGCCGATCTCCTCTCGTAGATTCTGCTCCTCTTTTGCTAGTTTTGCGGCAGTCCTTAGGTACAACGTCTCTTCAAGCAGATCCCATTAAAGGAATCGCAGAAGCATAAGCACCCTAGCCCGAACAAAGAATGTCCACAAGATTTGAATGGTCCAGAATCTCGGGAATCTCCTCCGCAATTTCCTCAGTAGCTCTGCTCTGGGCAAGTAGAACTGTGGTGGGGAGAGAAGGCGAGGATTAAGTCGGTGGAACTTCAACTTCAGTTGGGGGTTCCGACTGAATCTCCTCGTCAAGAATTCTCTTGACTTTCTCGCTTAGGGTCACATCCTCTTTCCTAGAACTTGAATCCTCCACAGAGATATGCTCTGGAGGTACTTCAGCAGCTGTTGGCTTCTTCAGTGTTTTCCTCTTCTTCTGCTAGGGTTGTTGAGGAGTTTGAGAGAATGCTAGGGGACGTTTGTCTTACAATCCCCGGCCAATTGATTTCTCAGCGGCTGCTGCAGTGGCGAACTTGACATTCTTCTTATCGTAGAAATACGTGTCAGCAAAGGTCACGTTCCCTGGGCAATGATCTTCGATCAGGATGGACACCTTGGTCCCATACAATAATTTTCCCTTTGGGATCAAGTGCATGGAAGTCTTGTCTTCTCCATAGACAAACTTCTGAGTCTGGGCCTGGAATTCTGAAAGGAAGAATTCGGTCCATTTCACCAAAATGCCATCAACTATGGCCATCATGATCTGGAGTCTGATCCTACTCAGTTGATCGTAGGATTTGACTGAACTCGTGAGGATGTGGTTGACGATGTACGTCAGTCCTCTATATTCAGGGAGCAGCTGATTTTTGGGAAATGTTGCTTTGAATAATATGTCCTTCTTGCCGCCGAACCTCGATAAGTAGTTGTTGATAGAAGATTCCTTGTACCCATCGGAGATAATCCGGTGTTGGGAAGATGGAAGCTGCGCTGGAGGCAATCAGCAATGTCGAGCTCGGCAATATCTTCCACCCAAACTTTGTTACTCATTTCTTGCTGGTAGGTGAAGCAAGAAACCTCCTGTTGATCTTCTCCCTCGTGGATGTTGAGGAATAACTCAACAACCTGGCTTGGGAAGCAGTGAATGGGGGCTCTGATCAGGATGGTCTCGAGATCGGATGACTGAAGTGGATCGAATATCCCGTCCATGCATTCTACCCCACAGGACCGGAAGGCAAGATATGGTTCAAACCAGACTCTCTTGCTCTGGATAATATCCTCCATGTCAGATGGTTGAACAACAACCTTCTTAGGGAAGGACACCATTGATATGTATAAAACTGAATCTGCAAAACAAGAGTTAGCACTTGAAAATAGAGTTAATCAGTATTAGATACAGTCTTAGAGAAGTAATTACCGAAAGAAATGTGCTTGAAGGTGATAGATTTCTTAGCAAGTAATGTATGCAAAGCATAAATCAATCGTAAATGGCGAAAAGTGATTAAGAGTGGTGATGTACACAAGATATATATATATGATCTGAATATGAACGGTTTTATCTTTGTGTGGCTAAGATTAATTAGTTTTAAAATAGGTGGACGACTCAGATTGAATGTCATAATAGGTTATGATTACTGTGCTGCCTATAATCTCGCCTACTTATATTAATCACCAGATAGGTAAGGTGAAATGACATGCATTAAATGCGCTGCAGTCATCATATACAATGTCGTGTGTTTAATGAGAATGACATGCTTAATGCAGTACGATGAATATTAATGGCGGGAAATAAATGCTATGTCATGCTGATCACCAAAAGCTGAATAAATACTCATACTGTCAGCTGAACATAGTAGTCAGTTGAGTCCACGTTGATGCCACAAAGTATTTCAGCAGTACTGAGAGTGTTCCCCCTCACTCAGTACCTTCTGGATTACCTTACTGAATGGAGTAAGTAGGATCCAGTAGACCTAGTTCTAATGAGGGATCGTTGAATCTGGTCACAGCTAGAGGTTTGGTCAGGATTTTAGCTCGTTGCTTATCAGTGGGGATCTTTTCCTTTCTGATATCCTTCTTCTCGACGTGATCTCTGATGAAGTGATGCCTGATGTCCACGTGCTTGCATCGATTATGTAGAATAGGATTCTGCGTAATTGCAATAGCACTGGTACTGTCGTAGTAGATAGACACTTCATCTGGATGAATGTCGTAGTCTCTGTGCTGTTGTTTGAGCCACAGTATCTGGGCGCAATAGCATCCGACAGCCATGTATTCAGCTTCAGTAGTGGACGTAGCTACTGAATGATGTTTCTTGGAGAACCAAGATATCAGCTTACTACTGAGGAACTGACAAGTTCCTGAGGTTGATTTCCTGTCGATTCGACATCCTGCATAATCCGCATCAGAATAACTTGTTAGTTCAAGATTATCATATGCAGGATACCATAATCCAACATCAGGTGTTCCCTTCAGGTAGCGGAGAATTTTCTTCGTTAAGTCTAGGTGGCTCCTTTTGGGATTCGCTTGAAATCGCGCAGATACACCTACAACATAAGTTATGTCAGGTCTACTGGCTGTTAGGTATAATAAAGAAGTAAAGTTTATAGATACTCCCTCTTTATCAAGATCTATCTTGAGATTTGTGTTCATGGGTATCTTTCCTGATTTGTTGGATTCGTAGCCGAATTTCTTGATGAGATCTCTTGTATATTTCGCTTGATTGATGAAAATTCCCTGCTTGAATTGTTTGACCCGAAGTCCAATGAAATAAGTCATCTCTCCCATCATCGACATTTCAAATTTCTCTTTCATAATCTGTTCAAACGTCTGACATTTCAGGTTCCTTGATCCAAAGATGATGTCGTCCACATAGATCTGCACCAGTAGGATGTCAGCTTCTGACTTGATACTGAATAGGGAGCGATCTATAGTAACCTTCTGAAAACCTTTCGGAAGGAGAAAGTCTGATAGGGTATCGTACCAAGCCCTGGGTGCTTGTTTAACCCGTACAATGCTTTCTTAAGTCTATAAACCTGATGTCCCTGCTGAAAGCCGCGCGGTTGTTCTACGTAGACTTCTTCCTTCAGCACGTCGTTCAGGAAAGCTGACTTCACATCCATTTGATAAACTGTGAACTTCTAATGTGTTGCGTATGCAATGAATAAACGAATGGCTTCCAATCTTGCAATTGGAGCGAACGTTTCGTCGAAGTCTATCCCTTCAGCTTGACAATAACCTTTGGCAACAAGTCTAGCTTTAACCCTGACGATGACGTTGTTTTCATCTCGCTTGTTCTTGAAGACCCACTTTGTTCCAATCATGTGCTGACGTCAAGGTCTGTCTACAAGCATCTATACGTCATTTCTAGTAAACTGGTTGAGCTCTTCTTGCATGGCGGTGATCCATTCAGCATCATTTAGCGTATCCTTAATAGTCTGAGGCTTTTCAGTGGACAAGAAGCAGGAGTATAATGCACTTTCTCCCTGACAGAATCTAGATCTCGTCTTCACACTGGCTGAAGGATCTCCAATTATAAGATCTGAACTATAAGCGTCTAACCATGAACGACGACGTCTTGTTACTTCATCTAGAATTGATTCAACACAGATGGTAGGAGTGTTAGGATTTCAGTTGTACTGTTCTGCCATTGAAGCAATTCAGTAACAACTTCAGGTTCTACTGACTCACCAGGTTCAGGGGTATTCAGATTAAGAACATTAGTAGTTCCCCCTGAGTTATTATTCTCAGTAGAGGTCTCAGTTACCACTGGGGTTTCTTCATTGACCTTAATTACCTGGGATTGATTATGTTCAATAGAATCAATCTCCTCAGCTACATCGCTTGTTATTTCATTCTTGATTTCATCGTCTGAATCATCATCCCAACAATGCTGGATCTTTTCGATTTTATCTTTTAGGCTTAGATCCGGTAGCTTGCTCCTAACCTCATTAGCTTCTTGCTGAGAGTTTGACTTCCTGTCCTCAAAAATAAATTCATCGAATACCACATGAGGGCTTTCTTCTACGCAAAGTGTCTGGTAGTTAAAGACCCTGAAAGCTTTGCTGACACTGGAGTATCCTAAGAAAACTCCCTGGTCTGACTTGCTGTCAAAGACCTTTAACTGATCTTTTCCGTTATTGTAGATGAAGCATGCACAGCCAAAAACATGAAAATGAGATATAGAAGGAATTCTCCATTTCCACAATTCGTATGGTGTCTTCATGTGCATCTGGATCAGTAGTGATCTATTCTGAGTGTAGCAGGCAGTGTTAGTAGCTTCTGCCCAGAACTTCAAGGGTAGACTTGAGTCTGCGAGTAACGTCTTTGCTGCTTCTTTAAGTGTTCTATTTTTTCGTTTAGTAAGGCCATTCTGCTGAGGTGTATGTGCCGCTGAGGTCTCGTGGTTAATGCCTTCAGCTTCGTAGTAGTCCTTCATCATTGAGTTCGGAAACTCTGTTCCACGGTCTGAGCGTATCCTCTGAATTTTGATATCCTTCTCGACGCTTAAACGTTTCAGATTTGACGTCAGATTTATTGGCCATGAAAATCACATGTTGGGATGAGATTCAGTAAAACTATATTTTATAGATTTGAAGATCTCAAAATCCCTAGCTAAAAGATGAATCTACATAATTATGTAATAGCTTAGTTTGAGTTCAGTATGTTAGGAACTCAGTAGGCTAGAGTTCAGTAGCTGCGAAGTTCAGTAGAAGACCTTGCACTTAGCTGATGGACTCAGTATCGAAGAAGTCGATTGGCCAGTCGACCACCAACTGAATCTGCAAAGGAATTCGTCTGAACCTTAGTGAACTTATCCACTTAGTGTTCACATCATCGGCAAGCGATCTGTTCTTGTGTGTCTGAAGCTTGATAACCTTATTTATTGACTCTGTGCTGATGTCCTTGAGCTCAGCAGCTTGATATCTGCTTTGTTTCTTGGGCTGAGTTTTGGATGGTGTCGGGATGATCGGGCCTAATTTTGGGCCTGATTCTAGAGGAGGTGGTGGCTGATCATCCTTGGGAGTATTACCCTCAGGAGATCCTCCCAGGTCTGCATCCTTGGGTGAGTCAGTTGGAGGAGGAGGAGGAGGAGGAGGAGGCGGAGGAACGTCAGTAGGAAGTCACTTCAGTGAAGGTCCGAGGATTCAGAGGGAGTCAACCTTGATGTTTGACAAACCTCACCTACCATTCTACCTCGACCAATAAGGAGTTGACAGCGCTTTACTTGTTCTGACAAAAGCTGTTCTGAGACTGAAAAAGAGGCGTATCTCTACAGTGCACCTACTCATCAACGTTTAAATTTAAGTAGCCGTTTTCCTTGTCGTTTCGGCACGTTGCTAGACCCCTCTCCAACGGATCTATTCACAAATCGGACGCTATATATAGAGGAGAGTCTTCATGCGGAAAGACATCAGGAACCAAAGCTTTCAACGCACAACGATCTCTAGCAAACTCAATGCATATCCAGCGAAGAACTTGAACTTAGAATATAATCTTTTTAGTTCTTCTCACTAGAGAATTCTTGTTCCCCTTCTCTTATCTAAGCGAGCTACGTTGTAATATTCATAGCTTAGAAACCCCAAGGGAGTTCCCATTCTATGAAACGTTCTAATTGTAAGAACTTCGTCATAGTTGGAGAAGCTCAAACTCTTTAAGTTTGAAACCCTGTAAAGTCACTATGACTATAAGTAGAGAATCTGTCCTGTGAACAGATCACTGAAACTTGCTCAGTATAAGCATCAAGTTTGTATATGTCCTGTAAACAGATCACTGAGACTTTCTCAGTAAAAATAATACAAGTATCCTGCTTTGGTCAGGACAATGGACGTAAGACCCAGTGTGTCCGAACCACTTTAAAAATCTACTGTGTTGATTAACTGTTGCTTTTCTTAACTGTTCATATTGCATTAAAACTATATTTCATAAAACTTAGCATAAAACTAGTTTTCCAACCGAGACATTTCATAGGGCCTACACTTCTGCACACAACTCTGATATTGAACGACTGTTCAACTGATATAAGTCAGTAGAGTTGCAATCAGTAGAAGAAATCTCTGCCCAAGCGACCTGAATGCATATCTGGCTACCTGACTCAGTTCTGTAGCATACTCACCTAGAGTTGACTTTCGCGTTTGAGAAAAAAAATCTGTATTCAGGTGTATTAACCACCACCACCCCCCCCCCATACACCTGAAGTATGTCTCAGGACCAACATCACCCATGTATATCTTGAATAGTCATCAATGACTACAAGAGTATATTTCTTTCCTCAGATCGTCACTGGATTGACTGGCCTAAAAAGATCCATGTGAAGCAGCTGAAGTATCCCATCAGTAGAAGGTGAAGGAATAGGCGGATTAGCTTGACTTTGTTTTCTTCCCCTTCAAGCATGCACCATAGTTCTTGTCTTTTAAACACTTCGTTGGGCAGTCCTCTGACTTTAGCATCCTGTGCTAGCTTGTTCATTGTTTTGAAGTTCAGATGGATCAATCGTCTGTGCCACAACCATGTTGTTTTATCATCTAACTTCGTGTGTGCTAGTAAGTAGGCTTCAGGTTCGGCGGTATTCCATTCAGCATAATATATATTTCTTTGCCGCGACCCTCATAACATAGTTTTTCCTGTAGATTTATGAAGAACATCACAAAAACCTGCGTCAAAAGGCACTTTATTGGAGTTATCACAGAATTGACTGATAGAAAGGAGATTATGTTGAAGTCCTTTAACATATGATACTCTAGGAACTGTTGCAGTCCCTATTTTCAGCGTTCCATATCACATTGTGTAGCCTTTGGAGTTGTCACCAAACTCAATTCTAGCTCCATCATGCTGAACATAGTCAATCAACAGATTCTTTTGATGCATCATATGTCGTGAGCATCCGTTGTCTACAATCCAAGGGTCCTTTAGCACATGCAAAACAGAAAAAGATTCAGGTACCCTTTAGGTTCAGCTTTGGGTCCTTAGACGTTAGTAGTCTTTTGGATCCAAACTTCTCTAACAACCCTGACGGTTTCAGACTTCTAGCCCTGTTTGTCAGCTGGCTTCTCAACTAAACTTGGAGATGCTGACTTTTTCTTCTTTTGAGGTTCAACCTTCTTCTTCTTCTTATGAACCTTTGGGCTTTGAACTCTCGGCTCATAATAGTGCGATCCATGCTGAGCTGGATGAGTCCACTTCAGTTGGCTATATTGTTTAGCCCACCTGAACTTCTTGGTTCCCCCTGAGCTGGACCTCGGTATCTTGGGGCATGAACCATGGGTCATTTTCTTACTGCTGGGCTGAGGTGCTATTATCTTTTGCTTGTTTTTCGTCAGAGGGGTGGAAGGTTCAACTGTTTGAGTCTTCCCTCCGACAAACCTATCAGCCAGCTTTTGAGAATCTTTGGAGGTAGAAGTGGATGCCTCATATGTATAGTCAAGTCCTTCCTTCATTGAGACTGGCCTCTAGGCTCTGAGCATACTTTCCGACTTCTCCTTTGCTCCAAGATATTGCTCTTTCATCAATCTTCGCCAAACTTCATCACTCCTTCTGAGTGACTCATAGTCTCTCTGTACTTCCGCGAGTTCCTGACTAAGCTGTGCTATTTCAGTATCTTTCTCAGAGATGTCTTTGGTCAAGACTGAGATTTGTGCCTCTTGATGTTGAGACTTAGTCATTAGAGAATTAATCTCTTCCTTCTATCTCAGCACAAGTTCCTCAGACTCAGTAGAGTCCTGACTTCTCATTGAAAGTCTCTGATTTTCAACGTTCAGGAGATCCATCTCCTGAATAGTCTTACTGAACTGTTGAGTCATCTGAATCTACTCTTCTAGTAGATCCTCATATGCAAGAACCATGTCCAGCGGTTCGCCTGCAGTTGAGCTCGTGTCGCATGCGCCTTGTGAAGAGGGGTTTATATTAAGTTCAGAATTTACCTCAGTCTCTTCTCCGACCATGAGACACAGTTCGGTGTCTTTTGCTTCAAGTGCGACGAACGCAGCATCATCATCTAATGATTCCATAAAGAGCTTTGCGTCGCTTGAGCAGTCAGACAACTCTCCAGCTATGTAAGATTGCCTTTTCCTAACAACTTTATCACATCGGGATTGCTTTTTAGTACGTTCAGCTGCTGAGAGTTCTGGACATTCATACTGATAATGTCCTAGCTTCTTGCAGTGATAGTATACTGAACTCCTGGTCTCCCTTTTTGGTGTATCGGTATGTCCAGTTGGAGCTGCTTCAGTATTCCTGCAATCAGGTATAGGTTTAGTTTCACTTTTCAAGTGATCTCTCTTACCTTGATATTTTCTGGAAGCCTCTTTTGTCTTCATCATTCGGAACATGTCCTTCTTCTACTGGTATTTCACAGAAAGAAGAGCATACTTCTCCGCCAAGTTGTCAGCAGAGGGTATCGTCGCTGAGCTTCCAGCTGACTGACTTGCGCTGGAGGGAACTTGCTCCGGGTGTGCTGACTGATACCTTGTAAGCGTGATCTATTGGCACTTCAGTCTCAGCACCGGGGGTGTGTAGGAGATTGAACTCGAACTCCTCAGCTTTTAATTCTGAGAAAATATAATTAGGAGTAACAGAGTTCAGATTAGTTCTCCTTAAACAAGTAGCAAAAGAGTACCATTTAGGCATGCTAAGAGCACGTAGAATCTTGGTGTTGGTCTCTTTGTTGCTAAATGTCTTCCCCAGTCGGTTGATGATGTTTTTCTGATTTGTGAATCTGACGCTGAAATCATCAATAGACTCTCCTGGAAGCATAGTGAATGCTTCTAGCTTCTGTTGCTCTAACTCCAGTTTATTTTCCTTTATCTGTGGAGTTCCTTGGCTCAGTAGGGGGAAAGCGTCCCATAGCTCATTCGCTGTCTTGCACTCATGCACCTTGCTGAGATACGAGTCAGTAAGAGTGGTTAGTATTGCATCATGTGCAACTTGGTCTAGGTTGTGCAACTTCCTCTCTTCAGGTGTGAAGAAGCTCTTGTCCTTAGGGACTTTCGGGCCTGTTCTGGCACCTGCTGCTCCTTCTACTACAATTTCGACACTGTCGATCATAGGAACAATAGGCCTTTTTTCAAGAAAGTCAGCCATGCTGTCTTGCAGCGATGTGAGATGAACCTCCATCCTCACCCTCCAAACCGCATAGTTTTCTATCGAAAATATGGGTACAGTCCTGATACCTGAAAAATCAAACATGATGTAGAGTATGGTACAGGATGCTATGAAGAGATATGCACGTGTAGTGAAAATGGTTTTCAAGGATCTGTTCGAGTTAAGACCAGTAAAAAGATAACGATGCTCTTAGAAGAACACCACTCCGATACCAATTGTTGGTCCTAAAGACGCGGTTCAGGTATTGGGGGGG
Source organism: Lavandula angustifolia (assembly GCA_028984105.1). Lineage (NCBI taxonomy): Eukaryota > Viridiplantae > Streptophyta > Magnoliopsida > Lamiales > Lamiaceae > Lavandula > Lavandula angustifolia. The sequence continues at coordinate 2,846,903 of CM054821.1, forward strand.
GGGGGGTAAATACACCTGAATGCAAATTCAGACTCTTAAACGCGAAAGTTAGCTTTAGCTGAATAATGCTACTGAACGAGTTAGTTGGCCAGAAATACTTTATCTATCACGTGGGCAGAAAGTTCTCCTACTGAGTATAGTCCTACTGACTTATGTCAGTGAACAATAGTTCAGTACAAGAGTTGTGTGTGGAAGTGTAGGCCCTTTTTAAATATGCGTCTTTTATGAAAACCTAATTCGTGCAAGTTTGATTAAAACCTCAGTTCGATGATGAATGAACAGTATATCAATGCAACAATAATAATAAAAAAGACACAACGATTTTTAAATTGGTCCGGACACGCTGGGTCCTAAGTCCATTGTCCTGACACAAGCAGGAGAACATGTATTATTTATACTAAGCAAGTCTCAGTGATATGTTCACATGAAAGATACAAACTTGTTTGCTTATACTGAGCAAGTCTGAATTGTCTGTACATAGGACATATCCTATTTATAGTCGTAGTGACTTTACAACTCTTAACCGTTTAAGGTTAGAAGGTTTTCTCCAACTGTGAAGGAGCTCTTATAAGAAAGAACAGTTCAAAAGATATGAACTCCTTCGAGGTTTCTAAGCTATAGATTTTACAATAGGCTCGCTTAGAAAGAGAAAGGGAACAAAAATTCTCTAGAAAGAAGAACTAAAAAGATGTCTAATCTAAGGGCAAGTTCTTCGTTTATACGTTGCTTGAAAGTTCGCTAGAGTTCTTGAGCTTGTTCGCTTCGGTTCCCGTATCTTCTTCTGCTTGAAGACCTTCTCTATTTATAATCTTCGATTTGTGGATAGATCCGTTGGAGAGGTTCTAGCCATGTGTCGAATAAGACAAGAAAAATGGCCATATGAGATTTGAACGTTTAGTAGAGGCACTGTAGAGATTTCCTCTTTTTCCGGCTAGGAGCACATTTATGGCAGAGCTGGTTAGGCGTTGTCGGCTCCTTATTGGTCGAGTTACATGAGAGTTGGTGAGGCATGTTTAGGCTCAAGGTATACTGAGTTGACTTCCTCTGAATCCTCGGACCGTCGCCAGATTGTCCTCTATCGATATTCGTCTGAGCAGTTCAATCGCTTGGCACGAATTCCTTTGCAGATTCAGTTGCTGATAGACAGACCAACTGACTTCTTCGATACTGAGTCCTTCAGCTGAGTGCGAGATCTTCTACTGACTTCACATCTACTGAACTCTAGCATATTGAGTTCTAACAGCTGAACTCAAACTAAGCTATTACAACATCGAAAGTTCATCATTCAACTAGGGATTTTGAGATCTTCAAATCTTATCAAATGAACTCATCCCAACATATATTTATAAGATAGGAGAATAAAATAGTGTATGGACAAAATACATTGTATACAAGCATAAAAAAACTGCTTCCAGTATACAAAATCCCAACAATACTAAATCACATTCCAACACCCACTTATACAAAAGTTTCCGCAGTCCGAAGTGGAGGGCTTCTCTAGCACTCCTAAGCCACGATCATGCTTCTCGTAATCTGGGATTGGTAAGCTCTTCGTGAAAGGATCAATTAGGTTGTCTTCAACTCCAATTTTGTCAATCACCACGTCTCCTCGATTTATGAATTCTCATATAATGTGGTACTTCCTGTCTATGTGTTTGGACGCATTGTGGGATCTGGGTTCCTTATAATTTTCCACTGCACCTAAATTATCACAATAAATTGTGATTGCATTAGGCAAATAGAGATTAATATCAAGATGTAGGAGGAAATTCTTGAGCCAAACTGCCTATTTTGAGGCTTCTGAAGCAGCCACAAACTCTGCTTCCATTGTAGAGTCCGCAATGCACTTCTTCTTTGCACTCCGCCATGAAATGGCTCCAACTCCCAAAGTAAACATATAACCCAAGGTAGACTTCTTCCTATCTTTATCAGCCTAGAAATCTGAGTTTGTATAACCCAAGGGCACTAGACTGTCCAAATGGTAAATAAGTCTATAATTTCTAGTCTGTATAAGGTACTTAAGAATATTTTTGACCGCAGTCCAATGTGCTTGTCCAGGATTAGACTGATATCTTGAGACCATACCTACAGCGTATGAGATATCTGGTCTCGTACAAAGCATTGCATGCTAAAATGAGCTATTACAATATCAATGTAGGATGCTTGTGATAAACTTAACATCCGTTTATAGCGATCTCGGATAAGCTTGATCCCAAGGATGTAAGCCGCTTCACCGAAATCCTTCGTTTGAAACTGTTCGGATAACCATTTCTTTATGCTTGATAATACTTCAACATTGTTTCCAATGAGAAGGATGTCATCTACGTAAAGTGCAAGAAACGCCACCGATGCATCAACACAGATACGATATATGCATACCTCATTAGGACATGAGACAAAATCGTAAGATTTGACTACCTCGTCGAAATGTTGGTGCCATAATCGAGAAGCTTGCTTATGCCCATAAATAGACTTTTTAAGCTTCCATACTAGATGGTCTTCTCCATTTTCCACATAACCTTCTAGCTGTTTCATGCAGATGTCCATAACTCCTTCAAGGTGATCGTTTGACATCCATCTGACATATCTATAAGTTCATGTGAGCTGCTATGGCAAGGAGAATCCGAATAGACTTGATCATTGCTACAAGCGAGAAGGTATCATCATAATAGATACCTTCTTTCTGGGTAAACCCTTTTGCCACTAGCCTGACCTTAAATTGTTGGAATTTTGTATACTGGAAGCAACTTTTGTGCTTGTATACAATGTGTTTCTTTTCTACTGTTGTATTATCCTATCGGATTAATTGTGATCACACATGTTGGTCGTTTATCTTGTATGATAGTTAGATTGTGTACTGTGTTGTAGATAATAGAAGACTGTATAATTTGTTGAACTAACAAAATATAAACATTTATCATAATTGAGACAACTTAAGGACAAGTTGTCGGTTTAAGCTAAAGTTTAGATAAGAAGTAACTTATCTTGGTTGCTTGTCTATACTTGTACTCTGAAGGTGGTGTATTGATGGATCATAATGAGATGTGTTCTCCTAGCTGACCTTAGTGGAGAACCAAAGATCTCAGTCACTTAATTTGGTCTTAAGTTTGATAAGGTTTCAACTTAGTGAATTTAGGTATCTATCACTTTGACTTACTATGGTGAATGTCATCATGACTGGATCTACGTATCTTGGGTGATAGTCATTATTTGTAACACAGTTTGATTATTTGTATCTTACATCCGTATCCCTGTTAAATGGGTTGATAATACCTCTTGAGGAACTCGTAAGGATTAACGCACTAAATCCAGCTGGTTGATTAAGTTCAGGTATGTTAATAAGGTCGAGTGGTACTACTAAGGAATATACTAAGATGTTAATTAATTTAAGCTTAAGCTGTCAGTGAGCTTATTTAATTAACGGATATTTGTTTCTTAAATACGGAGATCAATTAAGTCTTAAGTACACCCCAATGCAGTGGGCCAGCATGGGGTACCCTAAAAAAAAGTTGGGTTGGGCTCTAAAATTTTAACCTCAAAACTGTATTTGGCCTTAAAAACCCGTCTAAAAAAACTCGGGTTCATTGGATTTTGGGCTTAAAAAACCCGGGGTTTTGGCGCTAAAACGCCCGCCAGAAAAAATACAATATATTATGAGTATTATAAACTAATGTGGGAAATATGAAAGAGAGAAACTTATCAAATAAAGATTCAAATGCAACCAATATATAAAGAAACTTGGGGATTTTAACTTATTTTATGTTTTAGTTTGGATTTTCTTTTATGTATATTTGGGTGCCACTTTGAAATTTGATATTTATTTTAATATAAATTTACATTATGATCCATTTAATTTATTTGATTACTTTATAATTTGTACTTTATTCAATATTAATATGTTTAGTTTAAGTTATATCTGTTTATTTTATTTTCAAACAAAATATAAGTAAAAATATTACAAAAGTAATAGTTGGTTAGAAGCACCTGCCGCCCGCTTGAAAGCCCAGTTGGGTTATGCTTCATATAGCACACCCAGATAAAGTGTCGGGCGGGATTGAGCAACTCGAAAAATTGAGTTGGTCAGACAGGGCCAGGGTTCGACCGGCCTCCCCACCCATTTTGCCACCTATAGCGCACACAACTAAAAGAACTTATATTATAATGTCATAGACCAAATCTTAAAAAAAAATTATCTTATATCATATTTCATTACTAAAACAAAATATCCTACAATTATATTATGAAATATAATTTTTTTATACTTTGGTGAATGAATTACAGGTGAACCGGATTGCTCGCTTTACGCGAGCACATAAACTTATTTTGATAAAATCTGATGAACTTAATCAATTTATAAAATGGACAAAATTGAGGATTTGCAATTTCAACTCAGCGATACTCTTGAGAATGCCGTCAAAGTTCTATTTTAGATCATGGTTGCCATCGTCACTACTGTGGGTTGCATATGTTTTTTTCTTCGCCTTTCTGTATGCATCCTTTTGTCCGATTGGACGTGTATCTTCGTTAAAATCAAAAACAAACACTTATGTTTTGTGTGGAAGATGTATTGCAATCCCCTGATTAAGATGTCCTTTCTCTTCTTCATCGTAATATCGATATAGTAAGACTGGGATTGAAAGGTTAGATGATCTTTGATGATTCCCACATGTGTGTTGGGATTTATATACTGGAAGCACTTTTATGCTTGTATACAATGTGTTTTTGTCCTTACCACTGTTTTATTCTCCGATCTGATAAATATGTATATTTGCACATGTTATCCTTTATCTTGTATAAAAGTTAGATTTGTGTGGTGTGTCGGGTATCACAGAAGACAACACAAATTGGTTGAACTGACAAGATATAAACAGTTAACACAGCTGAGACAACTTAAGGATGAAGTTGTCGGTTTAAGCTGCAGTTTAGATAAGAAGTGACTTGTCTTAGCTGCTTGTCTTTACTGGTACACTTAAGGTGGTGTATTGAAGGATCACAGTGAGATGTGTTCTCCTAACTGACCTTAGTGGAAAACCAAGATCTCGGTGACTTAGCTGATCTTAAGCTTGGTAAGACTTCAGCTGAGTGCATTTGGCTATCTATCACTTTGACCTACTATGGTGAATGTCATCGCGACTGGATCTACGTATCTTGGGTGTTAGTAGTTATTTGTGGCTCAGGCTGGTTGTCTGTATCTTGCATCCGTATCCTAGTAAAATGGGTTGATAATATCCCCCGAGGAACTCGAAAGGATTAGCACACTAAACCCGGCCGGTTGATTAAGTTCGAGTGTGTTAATAAGGTCGAGTGGTACTACTCGAGAATATAAGATGTTAATTAATTTAAGGTCGTCGATGGGCTTAATTAATTAACCAATATTTCTATCTTAAATACGGAGATCGATTAAGTCTAAAATACAAGCTCTTGCTCAAATTGGGATAAAGGGGTAAGTCAGCACGGATTCTCTAGTGGAATGAGTCTGTGTTAATTAATTAATTTTGCTCTGGGCTGAGAATGGATAATTAATTAATTGGAGGCCCGACTTTTATTTCTTGTATTGGATCCCCGATCCGGCCCAATTAGTTGCCTAGTAATTTATTGTCTCTCGAATTCATTATTAATGGATTAATGTATTTTTACATTATTTAATAATGTTATTTATCTGGAATTAATTGGCTGGGCCAATTAATTGATAAATATTAGTAGCCCAGTAAATTAATTAATTATATTATGGGCTGATTATGTAGAAGCCCATTGGAATATAATTAAATTAATGGGTTACTAATATATTAATATTATATAGGTTTTTGAAGCCTATATATATTAGTATTCTGTTCAGAAACTCACACAATTGATTCATAAAATTTCAAGAGTGGCGTGAGTTACAGAGAGAGATTTTAAATTTATTTTCTTCAGATCTCTGACCACCCAGAGGAAGAAAAAGGCCGGGACACAGATCAGAAGATCTGACACGGGAGCAACAATCAGAGCTACGACAACACACCAGGAGGAAGGTAGCCTTACTGTAAACCCTAATATTCCTTCAATTGGTATCAGAGCCAGGTTTAGGCTCTGATTGTTGCTTAATTAGTTTTTTATTTCGTCGTTATCGGGTTTATTTCGTGTTTGGGGCGGCCTGCGAGCCACTATTTTGACCCCGTTGTAACGTTTTTCTCGTGAGAAAATCCACGAGTAGTTGATAGGATCAATATGCTATGTGATTGTATTTTAATTGTACTGTAATTGGTCCGGGTGGCACGAAAAACGAGACGACGAAAATTAGTTTTTCGCAGCGAAAAACCCTAGTTTATCTAGGGTTCCGCCGCATCTTGCGGCAGAGATTCCTGGCGCGTCCGACGTCGGTTCGATGATCGGCTTGGACCGATGGAATCCTCGTCTTACGAGCTTCGCGTCGATAGGTTGCAAGAGATCATCCGATCCCGGATGCGATCGTAATCGACATCTGAAGTTCGCTGCTCACCATGAATTCGTTCCGGCGAATCGTTTAAAATTCGAGAAATTGAGGAACTAATCTCGGCCGGAATCCGTTACCCGGTGGTCGTGAGTGTTCCAACATCATTTCCCCTCTTTCAATTGATCGAATCGCGGCTCGGAAAGGTCAAATTTGGGCGGCGAACGCGCGGCGGCGGAAGCGCGATTTATCGCGCTGCACGCGACGCGGCGGCGGCTCCGAGCGTCCGTTCTTCACGGATCCGACGTCCCGGGGACGTCGGGCGGGGCTGGAGACGGGGCAGAGGGCTAGAGACGCTCGGGAAAGGCGCGGGCGGCACGCGCCGCTGCGGCGGCATCGCGCCGCGCGCAGCGCCGATTCGCGCCGTTCCGGCGGCGTCTCGGCGTGGGGAGGCCGGTTCCAGCATCTCCATGGTGCGGCGACCCTCCTGGTGTAGGCGGCCGGCCGAGAACTGGCCGGGATGAAGACGGCGGCGGCGGCAGTTTCCGTGAGGAAGACGCTGACGTGGCGCGCTGACGTGGCGAGCCACGTCGGCCCTAGCTGAGTCAGCATCCACGTGTGTACCACGTGGCAGACCCCTGATGACGTGGCGACGGCAGTTTTCCAAGCAGTTTTCAGATTCGAAGATCTGTATCATGATCAGGATATGTAATAGTTAGGAATTACGTGTTTTTAAAGCCCGATAACGATTTTATATTTCCTATTTGCGTATTTATTTTTAATTATGCTTTAGCATGCAATTGTATGATTAATTGCGCTTAGAAAAGCATGTAAATAGGATTTATGTCTTTATTAAAGCATGTTTTATTTTTCGCGAGCACGTTTTATTATGTGCGTTTAGAAATTGCATGCTTTAGGAATTATGTGTGATTGCTTGATTCGTTACAAACCTTTTGAACAAAAAGACTAAGCAACTTTAAAATTAAATGTTTAATTAGACTCCATTAATTTGGATTTTAAACACTTAATCGGACCTCCATTAATTGGACTCTACACGAAAGTAGTAAGATTATGTAAGTAAACGTCCACCTGCGTGGCTTGCTTGCATTTTGAGCTACCAGTTTTGTGTGATGAGTTTTCCAAAACAATATTTGATTATTATTGAGTAGTGGGAGCGAAGCCGTAAACGTCCACCTGCGTGGCTTGCGTGCCTAGTAAACACGAGTACTCTAGAAAATAATAATTAAATAGGATGGCTGATTAGATCAAATTGAATGCGGCATGGTTCGAGTAAGTATGTCAATTTCGAGAATTTGATTCTATTTGGTCAAATTAAAGGTCAATGCTTAGATGTCACCGCAGGTACAATTCACTTCCCTCGAAGTCCCTTCCCGCGTTTTAATAGTGACATGGTCCAGATTATCGAACTATTAATTTCATTCGTCTCAAGAACCTAGACGTGGATTGAAATTAAAGAGCTAGGTAAATAGCTTGGTTTAGGGTTACGCTAGTAAACGTCCACCTGCGTGGCTTGCTAGTGGAATTCTTAGAGCTGTTCGAGGTTTTTAACATCATTGTTTTTCAAAAGGTTACAATGATAGTTAATTACGAATTATGTGTAAATATTAATTCATACATGTTTTAAAATTATATTTTTTCAGATATGTCTGTTCGAAATTTTTCAAGTTCCTAAACAGTCTCACCAATCAAACCCTAATGGGTTTAACAATTTTTTAAAAATAATTTTACAAAGTGGAAGAGATATCTTACCGCTCCCAATAAAAGCTCTGCAAAGGTCCTATAAGAACTTCTGTTTAAGGACCGCTATGTCTAAGAACGAGTTTACTATGAGTATGTCACTCAAATCTTTGGTAGCGGTCAAAGAAGTTATAGGAAAGGGCAAGAGTGCTCAAGTCTTGAATATCCCTAGTAGTTCAAGGAATCCTCCGAAAGGCGGAAACCAGAAAAAGAGCAGAAAGGGTGGACAATTCAAGAAGAGCAGTGGGAGTAAGAAGACGGTCCTTATCGGCGGCATGTGAATGCCAAAGAAGAAAGGAAGGTTCTTCAATTATGGTAAGAAAGGACACTGGAAGAGTTATTATCCAGATGTCAAGGCAAAAACAGAACTGTTCTTGTTTCCTCTTCTACCCACGAATGGGTAGTGGATTCGGGGCAACTGATCATGTTTGTTACACCTTGCAAGGTTTCTTGCAGAAAAGGCAATTGAGCAATGGCGAGGTGGTAGTCTCAATGGGCAATGGATCGAAAGTTCCTGCAATTGTCATTGGAGATTTACATCTATCTTTTGATAGTTCTGTTTTAGTACTTAAAGATGTTTAATATGTGCCTGAGTTTATGCGAAACATTATTTATGTTTCAAAACTCTGCACCATGGATGGTCATAAATCAAGTTTTGATAGTGAAGTTTCTATCATGAAAGACGATGATTTTATCTGTGGTGGACCATTAAACGGATCTTTATATACTATTACTAGTAAACCGCGTAATTCTGTTAATATTGCTTCCTCGTCATCAAATCCTAAGAAGAGGAAAGAGTCTTCTAAGGTAAACCAAACTTATTTGTGGCACTTAATACTAGGTCACATCAATCTTAACAGGACTCAGAGGTTGGTGGAATATGGATCAGTGGAGTCTCTCCAAGATTGAACCATTTCCAACTTGTGAAACTTGTTTGGAAGGAAAGATGATGACTAGGCCTTTCAAGGCAAAGGGTTATAGAGCCACAGCAGTATTAAGTTTGATACATTCTGACTTGTGTGGGTCTATGTCTACACAAGCTCGTGGAGGGTATGAGTACTTCGTCACATTTACTGACGATTACTCGAGGTATGGATATGTTTACCTTCTTCACCACAAGTCGGATTGCTTTGAAACCTTTAAGGAATTCAAGGCAGAAGTGAAGAGGAAGTTAGGTAAAGAAATCAAAACACTGCGATCTAATCGTGGTGGGAAATACCTATCCAACGAGTTCAAGGACTACTTGACAGAATGTGGGACTACATCCCGTACCGACAAAGACGGCACGCCTCAGCAGAATGGTGTGTCAGAGAGAAGGAACCGAAGTCTCTTAGAGATGGTTCGGTCGATGATGAGTTATGCAACTTTGCTAGTTTTCTTTTGGGGATATACCCTTAGAGCTGCAACATACTTGCTGAATCGTGTGTCTTCCAAGTCGGTACAAAAGATCCCTTTCGAGTTGTGAAGCGGGCACAAACCCAAGTATGCACCACTTAAGGATTTGGGGTTATCCCGCTTATGTGCTTGAATAGGCGGGCCGACAAATTGGAATCACGTTCAGAAGTGATGTTGTTCATAGGGCATCCGAAGAAAACGAAGAGTGGATACTTTTATGATCCTAAAGAACAGAAGATCGTTGTTAGCCCTAACGCTCGGTTCTTAGAAGAGGATTACACAAGTAACCATAAATCTCGAGTCGACATCATCCTTGAAGAATTACAAGGTGGTCGAGTTCCACTTGAACAACCAGTAGTGCAAGATAGTACTCCACGAGTAACTGCACAATCTGTTAACACAACTCCTAACACTGTTCGACGTAGTGGGAGGGTGATATTTACACCTGATCGGTATGTTCACTGGGGAGACGTTTGATTGTCTCCCGGTAGATGAACAAGATACCGTGGATCCCTGGACTTACAACGAAGCAGTGGGAGATGTAGATGCACCATGGACTCGAAATTTGAGTCCATAACTGATATGGATGTATACGAGATCACTGAACTACCTGAGGGCTGCAATGCTATTGGTAGTAAGTGAGTATACAAGAGAAAGAGAGAGCACCGAATGAAGAGATCATGGCGTTTAAGGCCAAGGCTAGTGGCGAAGGGTTTTACCCGAAAGAAGGTATCGATTATGAAGACACCTTCTCGCCTGTAGCAATGATCAAGTCCATTCGGATTCTCCTTGCCATATCAGCTCACATGAACCTAGATATCTGGCAAATGTATGTCAAAACCGCATTCCTAAACGGTCACCTTGAAAAAGGTAGGGACATCTACATGAAACGGCCGGATGGTTATGTGAAGGAGGGCGAAGAGCATCTAATTTGGAAGCTTAAGAAGTCTATTCATGGACTTAAGCAAGATTTCCGGTTATGGCACCGGCGTTTTGACGAAGTAGTCAAATCCTATGGATTTGTATCCCGTCCTAACGAGGTGTGTGTAACGTATTTGTGTTAACGGATCGGTGGTGTTTCTTGCATTTTAAGTAGATGACATCCTTCGCATTAGCAATAATGTTGAAGTGTTATCGACGTAAAGACGTGGTTATCCGAAGCAGTTTCAAATGAAGGACTTAGGTGAAGGCCGCTTACATCCTTGGGATCAAAGGTTATTCGAGATCGCCGGGAAAAAGGATGTTAAGCTTGTCACAAGTGTCCTACATTGACACTGTTATTGCTCGTTTTAGCATGCAAAAGCCAAGAGAGGTTTAGTACCTTTCAGACATGGCATTTTTCTATCCAAGAATCAGTGCCCTGAAAACGCCTGAAGAGATAGAAAATATGAGGCAAGTACCATATGCTTCCGCTGCCGGTAGCCTCATGTATGCGATGCATTGTACAAGAGCAGATATCTCATATGCGGTAGGCATGGTCTCAAGATATCAGTCTAACCCTGGAAAGGAATACTAGACTGCAGTCAAGTATATTCTCAAGTACCTTAAACGGACTAGAGATTATAGGCTTGTTTACCAGTCAGACAGTCTAGTGTCTTTGGGTTATACAGAATCGGATTTCCAGGCTGACCAGTCAGACGAGAAGAAGTCTACCTCGGATTATGTGTTTACCTTGGGAGGTGGAGCCGTTTCATGGAGGAGTGCAAAGCAGAAATGCATTGCGGACTCAACCATGGAAGCGGAGTATGTGGCTGCTTCAGAAGCTTCGAAAGAGGCAGTTTGGCTCAAGAATTTCCTCCAAGATCTTTATATTGTTCAGAATTTGCCTAAGGCGATCATGATTTATTGTGATAATGCGGGTGCAGTGACAAATTCTAAGGAACCTAGATCTCACAAGGTGTCTAAACACAAAGACAGGAAGTACCATAGTATACGAGTATTCGTAAATCGAGGTGACCTGGTGATTGACAAAATTGGAAGTGAAGTCAACCTAGCTAATCCTTTCACGAAGAGCTTACCAATCCCGGCTTACGAGAAGCATGTTCGTGGCTTTGGGATGGTAGAGATGCCCCACTTAGGACTACAGAAACTTTTGTATAAGTGGGAGAAGATGTCGTGATAGATAGGATAGATAGCTAAGATATAGTGGGTACTAGTTTGTACCTAGATAGCCGAGATATAGACACATTGTATACTAAAAGTTTACTTTAGTATAAGTGGGAGAATTGTTGGGATTTTGTATACTTGGAAGCACTTTTATGCTTGTATACAATGTATTTTTGTCCTTACCACCTGTTTTATTCTCCTATCGATAAATATGTATATTTGCACATGTTATCCTTTATCTTGTATAAAAGTTAGATTTGTGTGGTGTGTCGGGTATCACGAGAAGACAACACAAATTGGTTGAACCGACAAGATATAAACAGTTAACACACCTGAGACAACTTAAGGATGAAGTTGTCGGTTTAAGCTGCCGATTTAGATAAGAAGTGGCATGTCTTAGTTGCTTGTCTTTACCGGTACACTTAAGGTGGTGTATTGAAGGATCACGGTGAGATGTGTTCTCCTAACCGACCTTAGTGGAAAACCAAGATCTCGGTGACTTAGGCCGATCTTAAGCTTGGTAAGACTTCGGTGAGTGCATTTGGCTATCTATCACTTTGACCTACTATGGTGAATGTCATCGCGACCGGATCTACGTATCTTGGGTGTTAGTAGTTATTTGTGGCTCGAGGCTGGTTGTCGTATCTTGCATCCGTATCCTAGTAAAATGGGTTGATAATATCCCCCGAGGAACTCGAAAGGATTAGCACACTAAACCCGACCGGTTGATTAAGTTCGAGTGTGTTAATAAGGTCGAGTGGTACTACTCGAGAATATAAGATGTTAATTAATTTAAGTCGTCGGTGGGCTTAATTAATTAACGGATATTTCAATCTTAAATACGGAGATCGATTAAGTCTAAAATACAAGCCCTTGCTCAAATTGGGATAAAGGGGTAAGTCAAGCACGGATTCTCTAGTGGAATGAGTCCGTGTTAATTAATTAATTTTGCCTGGGTGAGCATGGATAATTAATTAATTGGAGGTCCAGCTTTTATTTCTTGTATTGGATCCCTGATCTGGCCCAATTAGTTGCCTAGTAATTTATTGTCTCTCAGAATTCATTATTAATGGATTAATGTATTTTTACATTATTTAATAATGTTATTTATCTGGAATTAATTGGCTGGGCCAATTAATTGATAAATATTAGTAGCCCAGTAAATTAATTAATTATATTATGGGCTGATTATGTAGAAGCCCATTGGAATATAATTAAATTAATGGGCTACAAATATATTAATATTATATAGGTTTTTGAAGCCTATATATATTAGTATTCTGTTCAGAAACTCACACAATTGATTCATAAAATTTCAAGAGTGGCGTGAGTTACAGAGAGAGATTTTAAATTTATTTTCTTCAGATCTCTGACCACCCAGAGGAAGAAAAAGGCCGGGACACAGATCAGAAGATCTGACACGGGAGCAACAATCAGAGCTACGACAACATACGAAGGAGGAGGTATCGATTTCTTCCTTTCATATTCCTTCAATGTGATCAAGAGCAAATTTAGCTTTGTTTTCTTCGCCGATACTTTTATAGTGCCATTCTGTCGACGTCTTGGCTACTGGACCCGCTTCTATCTATACTTGATATGAGATTGCATCACTCATTGAATTTACTCCAAGCTGCTTGATGTAATGCCAGTGAGATCTCAAGAACGGCGCCAACGAGTAGGAAGCTTGTCGAGTTTATTTTCATTGTAGTAGCAAGCAACATGATTTCAAAAGGCCGCTTCTTTTTGGCAATTAGTTGTGATTGAATCTTCAGATATCGTGTACCATCCGTTTGTTAGAAGTGCACCCTCTTCTTTTTTCAAAACTAGTCGCTTGTTCTTACCGGTCGCACCAGCAGTTGCTTGCTCCAGACTCCCAATTGAAACAGGTGACTCTTCTTCATCTTCAAATTGAGTTTCGGGAACTGAATATGGAGAGTCTATTTCTACTTGTTGAGAAGATCGGGAAGGTTTAATTATTGATGGTGGAGTAGAAAATCCAAACATGTGTGAAAAATTATGAGTGAAAATACACATATTAGGCGGATTGGATGGAAAATTCGGAATATTTGGTGGACTGGGAGTAAAATGTGGATAATATGTCATAATCCCATAACTCCCAAAATTTTGGGTATATGGATGATTGGGTGGAATTTTTTGTGTATAAAATTTTGGTGGATGGTTATATTGAGGATATGAGAATTTTGGAGGAACTTGAGAATTTGGAGGAATTTGATAATTAAGAGTAGATTCATCGTCGTCTAAATTATCATAATTCTAGTTAATTAAAATTGTTATTTTTACCCATTTTGGATAAAAAATAAAAAAAGAAGAATATAAAGAGTGAATAATGTTTGAGTAAGATACGAGAATGTAAGATTGTGTGAATGATTTTTTTCGATACTTATTCTATATATAATGTTTTTCGTAACGTCTATATTGCAATGGTTATGAAAGATTGATAATTTCCTTTCTGCACAACACTGAACACTCCTAACGTTAACTTTCAAAGTAAAAAGATATGAGGCCCCGTTTGGTTGGGACAGAGAAATGGAATCAGGAATCATTTTAAAGGAATGATTCCATTCCTCGTGTTTGGAGAACAAAAACGCATAGAGGTATGATTCCTCATACCCCTCTCCAACCCCTCCAAATAACACTTTCCCATTCCTCTTCATTTGGCCACTTTTAAATCTTATTCCTCCACTTTCTCTCCTCTCGCTCGCTCGGCTCTCTCTTCTCTCTCTCATTTTTTCTTCTTCTATCTTTTGAAGAAACAAGAAACCCACCATTAACGGCAACCTTTCCTTCACGTTCTCATTCTCCTCGACCTCCGCCTCTCCGTCGCCGGAGGCCTCGCTGAGCACGGGCTCGTTACTCCGAATCTGGTCTTTGAGGGGAACGAATTGCGTAACCCTCCATTTATTCTTCTTGGAAAAGATAATTGAGGGGATTTACTGGAATGACACGGTTTGAGAGAGAGAAGAAGAGGGTTTAATTAAGGGATTGAGGGCTTGCAGATGAGAGAAGCCTGCAGTGTTATTGTCATTTTAGGTATTGAGATTCAATTTCCTTTCAAGATTTCCTTTCAACATTTCAAGATTTACACGCTCAACGCAGACACCGGAAGATAGAGAAGGTAACCTTATCATGATTTGGGCATTGATTTGAGCTTCTATGATTTGGGCAAAATATATTCTTTGAATTTGGTTTATGATTTGAGCTTCTATGATTTGGGCAAAATATATTCTTCTTCTATGTAGCGAAATCCATATGGAGTATTTTCCTTTGGAGTATTTTCCTTTGATTTTCCTTTCTGTGTAGCGAACTAAATCCAACTCTTTTGAGGACAACTATTATGTTACTTGTCCCCGGTTTAATTAGGATGACTAAGGAGGATGAAGCTGTTCAGTTGGTTTGTTTGTTCATCTTGTAAATGTGGCTTATAACTGTTCCTTTTTTTCCTTTCTATGTGAAAGTTTTGAATGAGAAACTCCAATTGTGATAGTAATGATGCAGAATTTAGTGGGACTTTTATATATGTCATGTGTGTGGTTGAAGCTTTTGATGCCATGATGTTTATCTGTCCCCTTCCCTTTGTGTTAATTTTGTGAAATTGGAAATTTTGCAGATTACATTTATATCTTCTTCTTATTATATAAGTGGATGCCCTTTCTGTTAATTTGTACATTTGTGCTTCTTCCACTATTCTATTAGATGGATTCACAAAGTGGGAGAGGAAAAAACAAACGTTTTTGGAGAAAGGATGAGGAAGAAACTTTACTTAATTGTCTAATGGAACTAAGTGTAGACCCATGTTGGAAGGGAGAAGAAGGTTTTAAGAATGGTTTCACAAAAAAGGTCGAACATATGATGAGCAGACCCTCATATTGAATCTAAAGTGAAAATAGAATATGATATTTTGTGTACAAATTTATTTAATAAATTTATTAAGTTGATTCCATTCCTTCAGTCAAACCAAATAGGTTTTGGAATCAAGTTCATTCCTGTTGCAACCAAACAACTGTTTTCAGGAATCATTCCTTCATTCCATACCTCCATGAATGATTCCTGATTCCGATTCCATTCCTTTCTGTCAACCAAACGGGACCTGAAATTGACCATTTCTACTAAATAAATGGTTTCTCTCTCCTCTATCCACTTCCAACAATTAATATGACCCCACTCAACACTCTCTCTCCTCCATCTAACTATGTAAACTTTAATATTTCTCTCTCCAACAATGCAAAGTTTGCAACACACCTAACCATTCATTCATAATTATGGATGGACTTTGGTAGCACCAATGTGGATACTCTTAGTTAATTGAAATTAACCCTTTTCAAAATAATGGGATAACAGTGAAACAATAGTCAACTTGACCAGCTAAAAATTAATCTAATCCAAATTTTACCAAACAAATGTTACAACATCATCTCAGCTTGATTGATTAAATTTTAGGGATATGAGACTGTAAAAATATGGATGAATTCTGATTTTGCACATAATTTTTAAAATGCTCGTATAAATATACGACCTTTTAATTTGTTAAAATTTTCACACAGATGAAAATTTTGATGATTTAAATATCAAAGAAAATATGTCGTTTTAGTGTAAAAATAACGTCTATGATTAAATAGTAAACACCGTAAGATGTTATGGCCTCCACGTCTGATATTGTGGATTCTAAAGTTTTCGTTGGTGTGCAAATTTTAACAAATTAAAATGTTGTGCATTTATACGAGCATTTTAAAAGTTATGAGCAAAAATAAATAGAATCCCTCAAATGTTCATGTTTTACAGAATAATAACCCAATTATTTAAGCCCGATAATGGATCGACCCATATACTTACGTCCAAAAAATGTATATAATAAATCTTAATCCTAATTAAAAACTGATAAAAACAACTACTTACGTTTACGATCCTAATCTTTTAGCTTCATTTTTATTACTAATGAAGCTTTATCCTATGTTTGGTTATAGAAAATTCGAGAATAAAGAAATAGAGAAGAGTGAAATTGGAGAGAAGAAAGAGAATTATTTCGTAAACTATATGTTTTTTTAATAAGGACATCATTTTCTCTTCTCATTGTCTATACAACCAAACAAGGAACATGGAGAAGAAAATATTGTTTCTCTTATCTTTTTCTCATTTTCTTTTGTACGTAACAATATATTAAAGGGATATTCTCTTCTAAACACACCAACTTTTTTCAAATTCCCTTTTTGCACATGAACTTTCAATTTAACCTATAAATACACAAATTCTTGATTTGTTTCAAATTACACGTGGGTCAAAAATCAATGCTGACATGGCAATTTCTGGCATGACGTGACTGCTAATATGTCGGGTGAGCCAACATCGACCATATTCGATTTTTCAATAAAGACACACCTTTTTTACATTATCTTTGAATTTAATATTTTCTTTTACGAAGTCTAAATTGAAAATTCATGTGAAAAAAAAATTAAAAATTAATATGTTGATTAACCTTATTTTCCAAATTTATCTTTTTCTTTGCATTCATTCATTCTCACCTATTTCTATTTCTTTAAAGTTAACTACTCCCTCCGTCCCACATAAAGTGTCCTCCTTTCAATTTTGGGGTGTCCCACATAAAGTGTCCTTTTTTCCGAAAATGATAAATTTTAACTCTTTAATTAAATCATTAGTACTACCAATTAACTTATCTAATACTCCTACTCACTAATTAACTTTACCAAAATAAACATTACTCCATATCTTAACATCTTAACATCTTAACATAGCGAGTTTCTCTCTCTATCATCGAACCCTAGATTTGTTCTTCCCTCCGACGCCTGTTCCTCTTTGCACAAACCTAGATCTTGCCAATTCCTTCTCCACCGCCATGAAATCGGAACCGTGGGTGTCTCTTACGGCTGCTGATTTCTACAATAAGGCTGAGAAATCTGAGATCCGTCCTCATTCGAAACCATTGGTGGAGGTGAAGGAAGAACTTTCAAATCTACGCGACGGAGTAGTCGGGCTCGCTGCTGGTTTCTATCAAAAACCTGCGAAACCTGTAATTTGTCCTAATTCGAAACCATTGTTGGCGTTGAAGAAGGAAATTACCGATCTGAGCCATGGAACCCTCGGGCCTGACCACTCCGCGATGATCCTCTCTGGAACTTCTCCCTGTACATCAGACACCCAGCCCTCGAAAAAGGCAAAGATTGAACCAGATACTACGCTTGGTTGTCGTTGGCCTTGGGTGAAGGTTAGATCTTAGCAGATCTTTCCATTTCTGAGCAGGAAGGAGGTCGAGGAACCCGACGGAGGGCAGATCTTGGCAAAGGATTCGGGTTTAGGCATGGAGTTTACTAATATTCAATGTCCTCCGATTTGGGAGTCCGACGAGGATTGGTTAGTTCGGTGGAACGCTATGACTCCGGGTGAGAGAGTCATAGATCAAATGATGCGAATTTGGATGTCGGGAGGTTATACTCCGGTGAGACCATTCCTGACTTTAATCTATCTATCCCATAAATGGCATTCATAAACCATGTCTAATGTATGCAAGAGCACTTTGTGGTCGATGTTGACTTTAAGTCTAAGATGATAAGAATACGCTCATACCTTTTCAAATGTTTCACATATCTGTGACTGCATGAGTTTAATCTGAGATATGGTATTCCAACGTTTGTGGTGATTTGCTTGTTGTACTTGGGAATGATTTGCTATCTTCTACTGGTGTGATATTATGGTATTTAAATTGGGAATAAACTGAATTAGTGTAATCTGGTTTGATTGTTTTCCTGATGAATATCCTTTTGATACGTTGGTGCATTGAATATGGATAAAATGATGCTGATTCATTATTTGTACTGTATTGTATAGTTGTGTTGGTGGTGTGATAATGTGCATAAAATACCTGTAATTGGATATTGGTAACAATATCTTATCATTGGAATCTATTTGCAAAATAAAAAAAATTAGATACGTCTTGTCATTAGGCATAATGAACTAGTAACAAAAGCTTCTCACTGAAGTCATCTGCATCTATAGATGGAGATGAATGGAGTGAGATAGTATTATTATCTATAACAAAAGATAACACCTTATACATATACAAAAGATATTCTCTAGATTCAAAATCCCAACCTACTTTTCAGATCTTCAACCTCTTGGATAATCCCATTTTCAAGCAAATAGGTAAAACATTCCCTAACTAAATCAATTGGAACTTCTAAATTGTATGGAAGTGCATTCTACCTAATTAGCATGTCTTTCTTGAAATGAGGAATCTTATAGCAATTATGTCCCCTAACTCTCATAATCTCCATCATGTAACCTTGTAGTGAGATAAATACCTTGTTCAATGTCATTGGTGTGAGATCTTCAAAGCTTTTGCAAACCGCATTAACTAAATCTTCTATTGTTCTGCAATCTGACTCAATCTGGATACTTTGTATTGCTCTAAACCACCCAAGGTCATTGATATTAGTGTCAGGTGAGTTGGGTGGTTGATGCACTAACCTTATGTCAAATCCATTTTGTGAAGCTGCTTCCCTAAATGCTGGATCAGAATCCCTAATATGCGGCCGTGCATTGTCTTGTTGGATGAATATGAGTATTTCTGCATTGGCTGGCCATTTTTCCATGATGGCAGGTAAAATCTGTAGGCATCAATAAAAAAACTTATAAAATGGTGTTCAAAATCTGAACCTTCACTTGCTGCATTCTTCTACAATGTTTAAAATACCTCATGTCTTGAGAACCTTCAATTGCTTCATTTTCTAGTCTTTGGTAATCAAAAGACTATGTCCCCAGTGTTTCTTCTCTATGTGTTTTTTGTAATCAAAAGACACTTTTCTGAAATTTAATCAAATTCTTTACAGATTATGTAAAGAATGTAAGTATTCTTTAATTCTATAAAGTCTTTATAGAAACTATTATGAGCCTTAATCAATTCTTTATGTATTCTAAAAGATCGTATTGTGAAATTTAAGGAAGTCTTCACAGAATGTGTAAAGACACTACTCTAAAATATACTCAATTGTTCTTGTTGATTCTGCGAAGAATCAGATATGTAATTCTATGAAGCCTTTATGATGTAAAGACTGTATTATGAGATTTGATGAAGTCTTTACTGGTTGTGTAAAGACAATGTCCTGAAATGTAATCAATTCTTTGAAAATTATATAGAGATTCTATTATGAAATTCTATGAAGTCTCTACAAGAACTTTAAAGATATTCTACCTACAGTAGTAGAACAACATGTACTAATTATCATACCTTATGAATTAAACATGCCTTAACCACCTCTTTAGTTATGGATTGAATCGGTTTTGTCTCAAAAGTCCCTGTTGGTCTGTTCTTGCTCTTTCTTTTTGCTGCGATTCTTTCAATGAAAGGAAAAATTCCTATTTTTCCATAAAAAAGAACAGAGCCATCCACATTAAAGATGGGTCTGCAAACCGCATACAGGAACATCACCTTGGTGATGAACCTCTTGCTCTTGCAAGATCTATGCGGCTCAATCTCAGCAGGTGTTAGGTAGGTTCTGTGAGATTCTCTTGTCATATACGTACACTTCTCATCTATGCGAATCGTGTTTTGCATGTTCTTAAACTTAAGTCGGTGTAGGATTCTATCAAACTCTAGTGCCTCAAGTGAGAACCGCAAACGTAGGAACTTGTTGTTTGCTGTGAGGGATGGCTTGATTGCGTTGGTGTGAGCTTTGATTAGGCCTAGACAAAACCATCCCCACACTGTGCTCTTACTACATGTGATGCCCTTTGCTAATTTTCTTATCGTTGATCGCTTGTGCATTAGCAAACTTTCTATTAATTGTAGGTCTATATGTATTTTTTTGGGATGTTTGGCCATCTTCTTACGTGAATTGAATTGAATTACCTGACCTTCTTGTTTTTGCTTTTTTGCAGCGTACCAAATCCGAGAAATCGTCTGCTTCGTGACGCCATATCGGTTTGCTGCTTCAACAACCTTGACATACCCTGCCTTGCCTTCCTTGCTGCCTTCAAGAAGAAATTGGAAGAGACCATTTCTTTCTTCATTTGTTAGATCCTTCCTCCCCAATTTCCCCATCTGTTTTGAAATGTTGTTATGAAAGAAAGATTCTGGAACCGTGTATTATGGTTTTTAAAGGAGTAGGAGGTGGGAAATTCAAATTTACTTAGCCAATTTTGGAAAGTTTTGGTGGATATTTTGTGTGGATGTTCCCTCTAGTTTTTCACATTTCTTGATTAGACTTCTCGGTCATTTATCATAATTTTATTGTTTTATTGATTTTCAATTTATTCAATTTTTAGTTTATTTAATTTACAATAAAGATCCAACCAATTAATCCAAACTGTAATATGATGTTGATAGGATTAATACAACAAAGAGATGATTGATTACAAGATTTAAATATGAGAGAGGAAAGAAGAGGAAAAAATTAGAATAAAATAATATTTTCTTAATTGTAAAGAGAAACAATTAAATAGGTAGGTCCAATTCATACAACTCAATTAACAATTCTCCTAAAACTTAAAACTCCGGAGGGAGGGAGTATTTTGTTAGCAATTTTTCTAGAGTCGAGATTGTGGACCCGTTTCTTTTAATAATAAAATAAAAAGAATTACCATTTGATTTTAAATTAAGTCCCTCGGAATTGGTTAATCATTATTGAGCCATTGTTTCGTCAAACCTTCATCTCATCACGCCTCTACTTCTCAGCCACCACACAACCTACCACAGAAACAGATAATCTCCGATCCTCCCGACAACTTAAAGAATCGACACTGTAATTCCTAAAATCAATCACAGTTTCGAGTGATCGGTTTTTACTGATCGAGATTTGGAGAGGGTTTAGATTGGGAGATCGATTTGATCAGTCGATGGCTGTGTTGTTGGAGGATGTAGTCAAGTCGGTGGAGCATCTGCTGAAGCTGATCAGCAAGACGAGCAAGGAACATACCTTTGTGGACCCCACGCTCGACCCGGTTCTGCTTGTGCCCGGGATCGCCGGCTCGATTCTCAACGCTGTCAATCACAAAACGGGTCAGTCCGAGCGGGTTTGGGTCCGGATTCTCGGGGCTGATCACGAGTTCCAGGACAAGCTCTGGTCTCACTTCAATCCTGCTACAGGTCATAGCCGCATGCTTGTTTCTCATGTTTTTAGAAATGAATTGGTCAAACCTACTATATGTGTGTTGTAGATATAATTTGTTCGTATAGACTCTGTTTCTGTCGATTTTCTAGAAAACATGTTGATGAGGTGCTCTTGATGCCTAATTGAAGCTAAGTTGATCAACGTTGCTTTGCAATATTTGTAACGTTGAAGAGGGTTGCATTGAGTTCAATCGAAGCGAACTTACAAATTTTCAAGCTTGGTTGAAATTATTGAGATTAAAAATTATGTTTTAGCTTGTTTCATTATTTATCAAGTCAAAATTTAATCGAGCCTAACACAAGTTTGAGTAGTTTGATATTTTTTGTGTGTTTACTCCTTTTTCAATCATCGAGCTTGAACAAACTGCAATCTTATCAAACACAAAATTACCGTTAAGTTTGTTGGAGATGTTTGTCAAATGGAACTTAAACCAGCTCTTAACAAACTATCACGGTTCACGGGTTGAGTTTCAAGTCTTTTGTTTTTATTTCAGATCTGATGGTGGATTGGTTTGTTTATGTTCTTCTGAATTATTTTTGGATATCTTTAGGTGTTCTGACAGAATGCTTGAAACAGGTAAGACAGAGTGCATAGATGCTGATACACATATTGAGATTCCCCAAGACAGATATGGCCTCTACGCAATTGACTTGTTGGACCCTGACATGGTGAGTTTGTTCATTTGGCAGATTGTATTTATCTGTAGTGACTTTTTCCACCAGGGAGCATGTGGTTCTTCATTCCAATGATCCGCCACATCTTTGTTCTGGATATTAAATCTTGTTCCTGGATTATTTTGCAGATTATTGGCAGTGAGTGTGTGTATTATTTCCATGACATGATAGTTGAGTTTATGAAATGGGGCTACCAAGAGGGAACAACACTCTTTGGGTTTGGATATGATTTCCGCCAAAGCAATAGGTAACTGTTAAGTTCTTTGAAAAAATGAGGCATTTGACTCTATTGTTTGCGGTGACCATCACAATATAGGCTTAGTAGTAGCCACGAGGTAGAATATTATCGCATTTTCTTACTTTGATGATGTACAACCCCTAGTTAGCTGGGGAGTCCCTGCAATTATGACTCAGTTAAGTCTGTACTCTGCAGCTTGCTGCTGGTTCATATTTCTATGTTTCCATACTTTTTGGGGGTAGGAGCGGATGCTTCAATTAGGCATTGCATAGACCTGCATAAGTCTAAACTATTTACCTTTTGCATCCCGGCCTTGTCAAACCAATGCTAAACTATATCAAGCCACTATCTTACTCTTCCTACATTTGTGTCACTACTGGTTTCAATTCTTTGAGGATAAATAAAATCGAATCATTCTGTACAAGTTACTGGCGCCACAGCCATAAAGCACATATATATAGCTGGCGAGATCCTACATATATACTCATTATTATTTTCATTTATTCCAACCAAATCAGAAATATATTGTAATAATCAACAATTTTGTTAATTTTACCATTCAATAACCTGGCAGGGTTTCCTTTCTCTTGCTGCAACCACCAGTGTTTGTCATACTTTTGTGAAATAGTGCATGCTTTTGTGACTAGTCAATTGTTCTACTTTTTTCTAGACTCCAGGAGACGCTGGATCGCTTAGCAGCAAAGCTTGAGTCAGTTTATACTGCTTCTGGAGGAAGAAAAATAAACATTATAAGTCATTCTATGGGTGGTCTTCTGACAAAATGTTTTATGAGCCTGCATACTGATGTAATGCTCTCACTCTTCTTGAATCGATTTTCAAACTTCATTTTCTTCGTTTTCCTGTTTTGATCCTCTCTGATAAGTGTTTCTTCTGAATTTCACTTCCGGTTCCCCTATATTTTAGGATGGAATCTAATGTTGATTGCTTTTTTTTTTTTCAGATCTTCGAGAAGTATGTGAAAAACTGGATTGCCATAGCCGCACCATTTCGAGGTATACCCATGTTTGTGCTAAGATTTTATATTTTGAGTAAAGTATGACTGAGAGAGATCCCTTCCTCTTTAATGGGTTCTAAACTGGTCAATGACGTTTCATCCACATTATGTAATAGAATAAAAGTACCATTGACTTGGAAAATTGTTGCAAGATCAAGCACATGTGGTTTTCTGAAGGGCTAATAGAAAGCAACAATCTTGAGTACTCTATATTAGACCTCCCAATTACTGGTATACCAATAATCTTGGTACAATGTGTTCCAACAGGTGCACCTGGATATATAACTTCGACATTTTTGAATGGAGCATCATTTGTTGAAGGATGGGAACAGAACTTTTTTATTTCAAAATGGAGTATGCAGCAATTGGTATGAAAATTACACGACCTCTAGTGTTTGAGCTTGCAACTATATTTACAACATCTTCTGTTTTTCTGATTATATAAAAGTTGGTGCATGACTTTAGAAATTGACCTATGAGCTTGAAACTTGCGTCTTTGGCATGACTTGAGTTTTTGAAAGTAATTTTTACCTTTTGCTTATGCTTTTACGTGAAAGCCTTGATATTGGCTGTGGTATTCTTTTTTCTTAATTTATTTGTATTGTCTTCTTTTGGAGATAAATTATGTCCTCTGTGTTTCAGCTGCTTGAGTGCCCATCAATATACGAATTAATGGCCTGCTTAGATTTCAAATGGGAACACATTCCTCTTCTTGAAGTTTGGAGAAAGAGATGTGATAGTGCTGGAAATTCAACCACTGTGCTAGAAACTTATCCTCCTGTAGAAGCTATACCAATATTCATGGAGGCCCTGTCAAAGAATAAGGTAAGCTGCAAATGTTATTGTAAATGTGGGATTAGATGGCACGAAGTGATCCTCTTTTACGGATAAAGTTTCTTTCTCTTTTTCTGTGAAGTGGACTGTCATCCAATGTTATGTTGCTAAGCTTTAAGCATGGAAGTGATTAGCAATGATAAGTAAATATCATTTCCACTTGCTCATTGATATATTATGTGGAGACATTATTTTGTTTTGTTTGGCGGCTTCTGCTCAGATCTGCTATGATGGTGTTGATATGTCGGTACCATTCAATGATGAGATTTTTAAGTGGGCTAGTGAGACGCGCAAGTTGTTAAGCTCTGCTGAGGTTCCTGAACAAATTAAATTTTACAACATTTACGGCACAAATAATGAGACACCACATTGTGTTTGGTAATTACAATCTTATACACAATTCTTCAAGCATCAAATATAATGAATGCTAGATTTGGCTGTCTGTTTACTCGCAAGGCAATATGTTGCAGTTATGGAAGTAATGATTCCCCAGTCACAGATTTAAGAGAATTGCCTACTCTTCAGGTAGAATCTTAGTTCTTAGATGAAAATCATGTTGAATACTTACTTTGTCTCGAGATCTCCTTATTTAGCACCTTTATATTTGTTTCACACACATATTTTGATTCCAGCATTGCTTAGCTTAAGTTTTGCAAATTCATGCAGGCCAAGTACATAAACGTTGATGGTGATGGAACCGTTCCATTAGAATCTGCTAAAGTAAGTTATCTCAACTCTTTGCTTGTAAGGTCTGATTAACAAGAATTTCTTGTATGGTGAATGGATGGATGCATAGAACACGTTTGCTTTGACAAATTTGACAGCTAGTGACAGTCTCAAACACTTGTTTTCTTCTCATGGGATATAAGAAATCCGAGATAAAATAATGTGTCATTTATTATTCTGTTGGGTGTAGGCGGATGGACTTCGTGCAGTGGCACGGGTTGGGGTCCCTGGAGACCACCGGAGCATCCTTTGTCAGCGTCAAGTATTCAGAATTCTGAAGCATTGGCTGCGGGCCGACCATGATCCTTTCTACAACCCAGTAAACGACTATGTAATCCTACCTACTGCTTTCGAAATGGAAAGCATCAAAACAGAAGGCATGCAAGTGACTTCTCTCAAGGAGGAATGGGAATTTGTTGGGGATGACCAGGACTGCAAAGAGGAAGAACAGTTGGTGGGTTCGTTTATGGTTGCTCACAAGAGCAGCAATGTGCAGGAGGAGGCCATGGCAAGTGTGACAATTCAGTCTCAAAACAACGGTACGAAGCATGTAGAGCTGAATGCGGTGTCCGTCTCTTGCAAATAGTTGCTGTAGTGATCACTCATGTGAATAAAGTTTAATATGAAACTGGGTGTCATATTGCAAAATTCTATGTAAATATTGTATACATTGTATATGTTACTGCTGAAAAACCATTGTATGCTATAGATACAAGGTCTTCTCCTAGAGGCTTTGATTCAATAACAAGAATATGATTTCTTTCATTACTCGCATAAACGGCATGTACATAGTTATTACAACATTGACATAATTTTATTATGTGGATGCAAGAACAGAGAATTCTTCAACCTGCATAATAACACAATTATAATAGCAGTGACAACCATA
This sequence comes from Lavandula angustifolia, assembly GCA_028984105.1. Classification (NCBI taxonomy): domain Eukaryota; kingdom Viridiplantae; phylum Streptophyta; class Magnoliopsida; order Lamiales; family Lamiaceae; genus Lavandula; species Lavandula angustifolia. The sequence continues at coordinate 2,873,086 of CM054821.1, forward strand.
ACACATCCATCCTTTTAGTTTGAGTTGTTGAAGTCCGGACGCGAATCGGACTGCTTTCTTCTCTTACATTCTGGTTCACCTAACTGCAAAGAAACAGAAACAGACTCATCATCTTTTGGCTCACACAGACTTTCCCTTCCCTCTTGGTTTGTTGGAGATTCACACGAAAAGTTGGTGATAAACTGATGCTCCACCAGCTGAGCTACTTCAAGACGACTTTCAATGTGAAACTCGTCGGTTCTGAGTAAGGGTATCGAGTCATCATCACTAGAGGCTTGTGGAATACTTAGAGCATGGCCATCAAAGTTCTCTTCAGATTTGTCTTTGTACTCAATAGGCGAAGACTCTCCAACAGTAGATTCTCCTGCATTTCTCTGCTCTTGCAGCGCAGCTGTTTGTTTTGAACAACACAAAAGGAAGAAGAGTCACTACTACAAACACAAGTTGAAGACATAGCTTATGAGGTGCTAACCTTGAAGGCCTTGTGCAGAAGTGATGACATCAAGTTCAAGAAGATCGAGTAGACGCCCTAAATCAACCCCACTCGTCCAGTTCTCCGGAGGTTGGCCGACTTTCAACTTCAAACGACCACGGTTAGCTGTTCCGCCCCATATAATCCCAACAGGCCCCGGCTTCTCCCCGTTGTTACCAGTGAGCAAGATGAGGCTTCCACTGTCACCTTCAAGATCAAAGGTCCTTTGATTCTCCCCAACAACAAGAAAATCAGTGAAGAAACACATCCCTTTCTCATCATTGTATTCCAAAGAATACGCCATTATAGTCCCCGTGGTCAAACCCGAGCTCCTCCCGACTTTCACAACTTGCTTCCCGACAAGGCTATCAACACGAGACTGCAAGTCTATTTTATTAACATCACCAATCTCACCTATACCCTTTACCAGAGTTGAAACATTGGCCATGTTGAAATCTTCGGCGAAAGGGATGAAGGCGCCATCAGCACGAACAAACGTCTCTACACACCATCAACATGAAAACGAAAAATGATAATCTAATCTGCAAATATAAATGAGTGTGTGTTAATTAATTTTACCTGGATTTGTTCCTGCAAAAGTGCCATACCAACGATCATCGGTTATGAAGGATGTAGCTCTTTCGACTGCACCTAAATAGACACCGAGTCCGAGACTGGGTGGCAGTGGATGAAACATCTTCTGACTTGGGAAATCAAGATCAACAGCTACATGTCTATTTGTGAGGAAACCAATCTGCCTATGTCCTGTTCTGCTTCTAACAATGGCACCCAATGTTCCATAAGTTTCTTGGCTAGCAACCTGAGAGCCGGACCCAATGCATGGATCACTCCCACCAAACCCATCTACAAGCTCTGTGTAAAACTGCTCCTTTGGAGTAGCAGCAGGCGCCCCGTAGTACGAGAACTCAACAACATCAACTTCGCACCAAACACCTCCAGGTCCCTGCAGAATCAATCATAAATCTAGTCTAGTCCATACAAAAGTAACAAAATTGAAGTCATAACTAACCTCAAGAGCTGCAGGTAGGCATTGAGCAGGGTTGAGCCATTGCCTATGAACTTTTCTACCAACAAACACAAGTATAGCTGGTATATCAGTCAAATAACCCCTCCTGATCCGAAGCCCAATTGCTGTACCCAGACTAAATCGCTTCAAAAGCTTGCTATGGAATGCTCTGATAGTCATCAGTTCAAGTAAGGTTGTGGCCTGCAAACCTGAGGGAGGCCGCCCATGAATTTCAGGCAAAACCCCCTTTTGAAGATTCCCAAAATGATGGGCTCTATCTTCCTCTGCATCGTTTATCCTGCAAGCCGGCCATGAGAAGTAAGCAGCATTGCTCTCCGACACGAAGCTAAGCAATGGCGGTTGGTTGAGGTTAATGTGATGATGCTCCCTTTCCAAATCAAAAGCTGACTCCGAGGAACCACAGTTGTGAACACTTACATCCATCTATCGTCTTTCCTAAAACTTGTGTACAAGATGATTAGGAATCAAGCATATAATATATAGTAAAACTCATTCAATCACAACCAGAAGCTAGAGAAGAAGGCTTAATTGTTTATCAAATTTGTTTAGGAAGAACAAGTTAGAGTTGCAATGCCCAGCATAACAGCTATAGAACAAGAAAGGACACATATAGTCCCCATGGATGGCCTAGCGGTCAAGGTGGGTGGCCCGAGACCGATAGGTCCTGGGTTCAATTCCCACCAAGATCGCTAGGTGTTGCCTGTCACCCTGTCACATTAAGGGTGGTTGAACCCTCCTGTGTGGTTTGCAGGCTACTGCACAAGGAGCGTGGTTTACTTGCAGGCTACTGCACAATGAGCGTGGTTTACCCAGTGCGCACCGAAGGTAGCGGCTGCGGGTTCCATGAATAAAAAAAAAAAAAAAAAAAGGATAGATATATATATATATAGAGAGAGAGAGAGAAGGGGGCTTGGGGTCAAATGGGAAAATGGACTATTTTCATAAGAAGATTTTATAAAAATAGAGATGTATATATTCATGTCTATACACTGATACATAGCAAATCTCATTTTCAGCTCCCTTCCCCCCTCTTTAATTTGCTGTCACTATCAATCTCACACAGTCTTGCTTTTATCCCCACTCATAATATGAGTGATCAAATAATGGCACACGTCCGTCGACTACTATTGATGAACAATAGTTTCAATGCTATCGAAGGTTTCAATACAAGAACAAAGAGGTTCAACATTTCAAATTTCCCCCCCTTGGATTCCAGTCATAATGCTACTGCATGTTTCACCGGGATTAAAGGCCCATACATGAAGCTGCACCTATTTTTTTTATAGTAAAGTATCACACATTTGCATCTGCGTATCCAGAGGCGCATGTAGGATTTTGAGTTTGTGGGTGTTGAGATCTATATGAGGCTGAGTATTCTTTTTTCATGGGCCAAAAAAATTTAGATAAATTATAGTGCAACAATGAGTATAAGGAAGTCAAAAGAAGTTATTAACTTATAAAAAACGATAAAAATAAAGAGTCTAAAATGAAAATACGAAAACCATATCAAATTATGATATGTTCTTAGGCATTTGAAATTGAGATCGACGTTTTTTCATAAGAGCAAACTCATCAATAATTGAGTTTGTATCAAAAGATTCGGCAATTTCTCTTTCCGAACTCATTAGCAAGCAACCATGAAGGAAATCATCTTCCATTTATTTCCGTAAACTTGTCTTCACCAGTTTCATTTTAGAAAATGCACGCTCAGAAGTTGCAATTGAAACCGGAAGATTCAAGATAAGTCGAATCAATCTATAGATAAAAAAGAACGATTAGCTTTTTAAGGTTTCACAAAATCGACAAAAGCAACATATAGTAATATAAAAAAAGAGAACAAACATGTCTATCAGATAGTATTGGATTGACTTTTCGGTCTCAAACAACACTTGACATAGGCCAGGAAGCGTTTAAGCTTCTTGCAAACGAGAACTTTTCTTGATATCAACTTCAAAAATCTGTAATTGATACTGAAGAAGGTACTTCTCTTGGCTTGTGAAATTTGATGGAAATAATTTCTCAACCAACTTTGTAATATCAGGAATATTGAAGAGTTTGTAGCCACCTCTAGGGTCCAAAGCCGCGCTTAGCTTTAGCAACTCCACTGAAGCTTCATTAAAGCGTAAATTCATTTCATGCAATATGCAATCTATGGTCCCATTAAATATATCAATCCTATAATAGTGGTCATATGTAATGGGATTTTCCTTTCTCTTCTGACATCTCCTTGATTCTCGAATACCATTCATGTCTGGTGCATCAATATTGTGATTTTTACAAAACACATTGACTTTTTGAAATAAGTCATTCCACCCTTTTTCTCGAAAGTCCTGGATGATCTCCTTTGTATTCCCCACTGCATACATCGCATTAAGAATGTGTTGTTTTATTTGTAGCAATTCATAAAGATTATCAGTCTTCCCCAACAACTCTATCATGAAGTGCAAGTGGAATACAAAATCAAATGATATCATACCTTCATAAGCTCCATCAGCAGCCGCTTTTGAAGACACAGAACCAGTATCTTTTATAACCTCACCCAACACAGACAAAACAACTTCAAACATTTCAAGTAAGTTGTAGAGAGATCTAAAATGGTACCCATGTTCTCAGTAGAGAACTATGGTGTATGGCGGGTCAGAATGGAGGCACATTTGACTTCTCTCCACGACAGCATGACAGAGGTTCTAGAGGACGGACCTATCGTTCCAATGGTAGACAGCGTCGTAGCTCAGGACCAGCACAAGGACGAGGGATTGTGACCGGGAAGAAGATCCCCAAAGACAGAAGTCTCTTCACCCCTGAGGAGAAGAAGCTTCACAATTTAGACCGCATCGCCAGAAACGCCAAACTGATCACTCTGAGCGATTCTTATCTCGGAAGAGTTCAGGACTGCAAGTCCGCGAAAGAACTCTGGGATGCTCTAGCGCTACTGAGTCGGGGGACTCAGAAGCTGGAGAGACTATCTCTCATGCTTGGTGACTCCATTGAAGATCTCAACGTCAAATTCACGGATTTGATGAACTCTATCAACGGGCTGGGAAAGATATTCTCCAACCGAGAGATGAATCTCAAAATTTTGAGGGCACTGCCAGACGGTCACTGGACTCCCTTTGCTACTTTATTACGTCATTCTAATTTAGATATTGTTACTCCTGACCATATCTTTTCAGAACTTAAAGCGGAGGAGTTCGAGTTTGGCTTACCTCAAAGGAAGCAGCGAGCTGAAGCTGACACCCAAGTTGACCATACTTTTAAAGCATCAGTCAGCTCAGCAGCTCCGGCGTCTAACAAGGCTGAACCTTCACTAAACGACATACAAGAAGGAAATCTAGCCAAGAAGTACGCGCTGCTTGCCGTGAAGTATCAGAAGGAGAAGGAGAGGCGCAGGAAGCTCTCAAGAGTCGTCAGAGACTCTAAGGGTAAGACTGAATATACACCCAATCGCACTCCTGACTCACATACCTCTGAATGCAGGAAACATGAGGACTCAGCTCAGTCGAAAGACAGTGAAAGCAAAGAAGAAAGAGTCACAACCTGCTATAACTGCAAGAAGCCGGGGACGATATCGGTATGACTGTCCACGAGCTCGCATCGCTGAAAGAGCAAAGACGCAAAGCACGAAGGGAGAAGTTCATCAAGTAGCGACAAGCATATATTACTGGTGAACTCTCAGACGACTCAGATGAAGTCGACTCCTTCATGGATTCATCAGATGATGAAGCAGCTTTCATGGCCATAGAGCTTGAAGCTGAAGAAGACGCTGAAAAATGTCTCATGGTAGGAGAAGAGGATGAGGTAAATTCTCATGCACCATTCAACTCCTCTTCACACTGCATACACGACACTATTTCAGGTGCATATGAGAATTTGGACGTCGCGATTGCATACGAAGAACTACTCGACGAGCAGATTCAGATAAGTCTGCAGCTCAGTAAGACTCTTCAGGAGTTGGATACCCTGAAAGTGGAAGAATCAGAGACTTTCTCAGGAGAGTCAGGTTGCTACTGAGTCAGAAGGACTTGTGTTGAGACTCAGGGAGGAGATAAACTCTCTGATGGCCAAGTCTCAGCATTAAGAAGATCAGATCTCAGTACTAACCAAGGACTTGACTCAGAAAGATATTGAACTGAGTCTACTGAAGCAAGAGTTGTCAGGACTTTAGACCGAGCATGAACTGCTGAAGAAAAGTGATGATGTCTGGAGAAACTTGATGACAGAGCGGTACATGGGCGTTGAAAAGAAGCTTGAAGCTATGCTAGCAAGCAACAAGCCCAAGCATTGTAAGGAGGGACTTGGATTCAGCCATGGACCCTCCTCATCTGCCCCCCGTACGCTCAGAAAACCGGCTAGCTGATAGGTTTGTTCAAGGGGAGACCATCAATGCAGAAATACTGAACCCCCTAGCCAAGAACAAACAAATGATGAAGGCACCTCATCCCAGTTATCAGCAGTCTGACAAGAAGATCATCACCAAATCACCCCACTTCAGTCAAGGGGGAACCAGCAAAGCAAAATGGGCTGATCAGTATGGACCTCCGCAGCTGACGCATCCAGCTCAGTATGGGTCATATTACTATGATCCTATAGTTAGAAGAGGATCCAAAAGTCAGAAGAAGAAGAAGAAGAAAACCATACAAAAGGCGAAGGTCAGCAGTCCACCTACTCAGAAGATCAGGACTCCTGAACCTGTAAAGCCTCAGAAGTCAGCATCGACCAGTCCAGTGGTCAAATATGTTGACAAAAGTGGAAAGAAACTGTCAGAGACCACCATGGTCGTGAGACAGATTTGGGTTTCCAAAACTAATATCTAAGAACCCAAAATAAAAAATGAAGGGTACCTAAATATAATTATGTTTTGCAGGTGCACAAGGACCCTTGGTATGTGGACAACAGATGCTCAAGACATATGACATACCAAAAGGACCTACTGAAGAATTATACTACTGAAGAAGGACCCCGAATCAAGTTTGGAGACAACGCAAAAGGCTACACCAGAGGCTATGGAACACTCAGCATTGGAACAACAACAGTTCCAAGAGTATCATATTTTGAAGGACTTCAGCATAATCTTCTCTCTGTTAGTCAATTTTGTGATAACTCGAATAGAGTGATTTTTTATGCTGGTTTATGTGATGTCATTGATAAATCTACAGGGAAAACAATGTTATCAGGTTCGCGCAAAAAGAATATCTATGTAGCTGACTGGAACTCAGCTGAACCTAAAGCTTGTTTGTTGGCGAAGAACGACAACAGAACGGGGTAGCTCTGGCACAGAAGACTCAGCCATCTCAATTTCAAGACGATCAACAAATTAGCTAGGAACACTCTAGCAAGAGGACTGCCGAATGAAGTATTCAGCAAAGACACCCAGTGTGAAGCATGTCTGAAGGGAAAGCAAAAGGAATAAAAATCCACCTGCTCCATCTCCTTCCACTGATGGAATCCTTCAGCTACTACATATGGATTTGTTCGGTCCAGTCTCTCCGGCGACGATCAGAGGCAAGAAGTATGCATTATGGTCATTGATGACTACTCGCGCTACACATGGGTCATATTTATTTCCAACAAGTTTGACGTCAAAACAGAGTTACCAACGCTTCTGAAAAGGCTCAGTGTATAGAGAAGAACACCAAGATCGTCAAGATACGTTCAGACAGAGGAACTGAGTTCCTGAATTTTATGGTGGAAGAGTTCTGCAAAGCAGAAGGCATAGAGCATGAGACGTCTGCCGCGCGCACGCCTCAACAAAATGGGTTGCTGAAAGGAAGAACCGGACACTCAAAGAAGCAGCAAGAACCCTGCTCGCAGACTCAGGACTCCCAACCAAATTCTAGGCAGAAGTTACTGATACTGCATGTTATACTCAGAATAGATCTCTACTGACAAAGCAGCATAAGAAGACACCATATGAATTATGGAACGACAGGAAGCCTTCTTTATCATATTTCCATATTTTTGGGTGTTCATGCTTTATCCACAATAATGGGAAAGATTAGCTGAAGACTTTTGATAGCAAGTCAGATCAGGGAGTGTTCTTAGGATACACCGGGTCAGCAAAGCCTTAAGAGTCTTTAACTATCGGACCTTTTGCGCGGAGGAAAGCCCTCATGTAGTTTTTAATGAGTTTGCTACTGAAGACAGGAGCATAAACTCTAAACCTGAATTTGAGGACATCAGTAAGCAGCTACAGGATCTGAGCTTAAAAGACAAAGTTGAAAAGATCCAGCTATGTTGGGATGATGATTCAGATGAAGAAACTGAAGACAAGTCTACTGAATCTCAGCCAGCAGCAGAAGTAGCTGAACAGATTGACTCTACTGAACAGAGTCAATCCTAGGTAACTCTGGTCGATGAAGAAACCCAAGTGGTAACTGAGACCTCTACTGAGAATAATAATTCAGGGGGAACAATTGATGTTCCTGAGCTAAATGCCCCTGAACCTGGTGACTTAGTAGATCATACTCTTGTAACTGAATTGCTTCAATCTCATAATAGTACAACTGAAATGCCTAACTCACCTACTATCTGTGTTGAACAAATTTCAGATGAAGAGTT